>CM054134.1:23763803-23829362 GCA_028751875.1 Rapana venosa
CTCGGGATCTTCATAATGGTCTCTTCAAGCTCTTCCGTAAAATTCTTCAAACTTCTTCATCTGCAGGTCAGATGTTGGTGCATAGATTTGTATGATGGTGATGTTCTTGGGCTTGGCCAACACCCGGATGCTGATAATCCTGCTGGAAGCCGGTGTACAGCTGATAATGCACCCCACTACTTCCTTTCTGACAATAAATTCCACTCCATGTTGGTGACGTTTCTCTTGACCACTGTACCAGATTATTGTTGCCTTCTTCAGTCATTGTCTCACCAAATCCTTCCATCTCACTTCTCCTAGTCCCAATAATGTCCCATTTATAGCGGCTAAGCTCATACTCTAGTTCTTTGATTTTTCCGTACTGGTAGAGTTCTACAGACGTTCCATGTTCCAATGGTGATCTGTTCTCTAGGGAGCTTTAAGTAATGTTTTTAACTCCAGTAGCTGACTTGTCACTTCCACCCTGGTGTTGATCAATGGAAAGCAAGGCCGTTGGTAACCCGGGCCTCGACCGATCCGGTATAATATTGGCTTTGTATTTGTCTCTCATGTCTTTTCTGTGGGCTTAGGATATTCCTTGGTGGCGCCAATCTCCTCTCCAAGTCTCCATATGGTGTTTTTTTTTTCTATTGGGGTTTCCTCCCCGACATGCACAGGTTTACTGGGTTACATGGATACCATCACCATGGCAACGATAAAAGCATGCTGCCTAGCTCAACAATTCCCACTGCATACTTCTTCGCTGGCTTGGTGCGCTTGTACATAAAACTGAGGAAAATCCACAGAAATCCTCCACATTTTGCTCTGAAAACTCAGAGGGCACTAAGGCATACCTTGACAAGTCTATGTAATGAAAAATTATGGTGAAAAATATTGATGTTTTGCTGTAATTAACAATTAATTAGCAAACTAGTCAGAGCACTGCAGATACACCTCCGACATCAGGGATGAACGCAGTTCACCTCTCTCTCTATATATATATACATGTGTGTGTATGTGTGTGTGTGTGTGTGTGTGTGTGTGTGTGTGTTCAGTACAAAGATTACAGTCAGTGGAAAAGGACTTGAGGTTGTAGATACCTTGGAGCTATTATTACTGAAAAAGGTTCAAAGACCGACATACTCGCACCACCTACATAAACTAGCAGCAATGGCAAAGCTAAAAACCATCTTGAAAGACAGATACACCTACTCTCAGTACCAAGGTCAAGCTACTGTATGCACTGGTCACCTCTATATATATGTATGCATGCGAATCCTGGACATTGAATGCAGATCTACAAAGGAGTATCCAGGCTTTGGAGACGAAATGCCTTGGAAGACTTCTTGGGCCACATTACCAAAGAGAAGTCCGACAAAACCATCACCTAACAAATAAAGCACTACGAAGACCTGCTGACCATAGTCAAGAAAAACGAAGCTCAGATGTATGGGCATGTGGAAAGATAGATGGACTCTCCAAGACCATACTGCAAGGAACAGCACAGGGAAGAGAAGACGAGGCAGGCCGAAGAAGAAATGGGCACACAACATCACTGAAAGGACCGGGAAGAGCTTCTCCACAACCCAGGCACTTGCTCACAACCACCACCACTACTACTACTACTATTACTACTACTACTACTACTACTACTACTACTACTGCTACTACTAGTAATAATAATAATAATAATAATGATAATAATGATAATAATAAAACATCAATTTTATAGCACCATATCTTGCAACAAAAAAAATCAAAGTGCTTTCATTCATCCCACTCATTCACACGCAGCCAGTTACAATTAATGGTTTATTACAAATTCAAACGATTACACACATACACCACACGTACAAACACGCACACGCACTCACATGCACACACATAAAGATTATAACACTCTGGCTGGGGGGATGGGGTTTTGCTGTTGAGGGCAGGGACAACATGAGATGGAACTAAAGGGTGAGAATTTTAGGTTTGAAATAATGTGTATCTTAATGCTGGATTTAAAGCGTCATAAGAAAGCTTTTGGCGAAGGGAGAGAGGGAGGCCATTCCAGATCGATGGACCAGAAACAAAGAGGGAGCGACGGCCAACGGTGGACTGGTTGATTCTAGGTATTCTTAAGAACAAGGTATCTGCAGCTGAGCAGAGGGAACGAGGAGTGTACAGGTGAACACAGTAACAGAGGTAGGAAGGTGCTGTTTTGTGGAAGCATTTGTAACAGAGGGTAGCAAATGGAGCCAACTGGTGCAGCGTTCGTCACTGCAGTGTCCCTACAAATCCTGAGCGGTTATGGGAGCAGTACGCACACACTCACACACACACACACACACACACACATACACACACACACACACACACACCACACACACCCACACACACACACACAACACACTACATATAATATATTATATATATAAGAGAGAGAGAGAGAGAGAGAGAGAGAGCGAGACAGAGACAGAGACAGAGAGACAGAGAGACAGAGACATACACCATACAGACAGACAGATAGAGAGATAGAGATAGAGATATTAGATAGATAGTAGATAGATAGATAGTAGATAGATAGATAATAGACAGATAATAAAAGAAGACAGACAGACAGAAGATAGATAGATAAGATAGATAGATAGATAGATAATAGATAGATAGATAGATAAAATAGATAGATAGATAGATAGATAGAAGATAGATAATAGATAGACATGATATATAATTGAGTTTTTTGTCTTTAATTTTGTTTATCTTCTATATTCAAAACAGCTATTTTTTCACGACAATTGCTTCATCATCTATCTTTATATAGGCAGCTGTGTCCAATGCCTCCTCTCTCTCTGACTCTGTCTGGTGACTCTCTCTCTCTCTTATCAGTCTCTCTCTCTTTCTCTCTCTATCTCTATTTCTCTCTCTCTCTCTCTCTCTCTCTCTCTCTCTCGTCTCTCTCTCTCTCTCCTCCTCTCTCTCATCTCTCTCTCCTCTCTCACTAGAACACTGAACACTGAAAAGTTTTATTGTACTTCGGCCTAGGCCACTATACAAAACATGTTTCGGGCAGGGGTAGTTATAGATCACAGCAGCAAGCATTATATCCATTTGCATTCCCACTTCTGCAAGCATACAGAATCACACTCTTAGTGTCTAGTCATCATCATCCCCATCATCTTCTTCAACATCTTCATCACCATGGCATATCAGCATCTTCATGTTTCTGTAGCAGCATCTGCAGCAAGAATATCAGCATAACCATCATTACTTTCATCATCTAGTCATCATCACAAACATCTTTCTCCTCGTTATACTACACTATCATCGTCTTCTTTGGCCTGTATAATTATCATCATCACGCTCATCATCTTTAGTATCTACATTATTGTCGTGATCGTTATCTTCATTCAGTGTTCAGTGTTCAGTGTTCTCTCTCTCTCTCTGTTATGTGGGCAGCCGTGTCTAATGTCTTCCTCTCTCCTCCCCCCCCCCCCCCTCTCTCTCTCCATTTCTCTCCCTCTCACTCCTGCTATCTCTCTTCCTCTCCCCCTCCCCCCTCTCCCTATCTCTTACAAATTCTCTTCTCTTCTATGTGTGTTATGTGGGCAGCTGTGTGAAATATCTCACTCTCTTCTCTCTCTCTCTCTCTTCTCACTTTCTCTCTCTCTCTCTCTCTCTCTCTCTCCTCTCTCTACGTCTCTCTCTCTCTCTCTTCTCCCCTCTCCTCCTCTCTCTCTCTCTCTATCTATCCTACTGTTTTATCTATTTCTCTATCTCATGGTTTTTATGTGGCAATCTCCCGGCAATCCATCCCCTTCAACATCTCCATTGAATCATAGAAAAATAGTACCCCGCTAATCTTTCCCTTCGATTTTTTTTTGTATTTATTCTTTTTATTTTCTTATCAGTTAATTTTTCTTTCTTCTGATTTATAAGCCCATTTTGTCTTTACCTTTTCTTCCTATCGGTTCTATCCCCCCATTTTCCAATTTACTTGGGCATTTCGAAAAGAAATAAAACAATTTTTTTAAAAATTTTTTTTTTTTTTTTAATTATAAAAAAAAAAAAATTTTTTTAAAATACCCTTTTTTTTTTGGAAAGGGGGGAAATGTTTTTTTTTTTCTGGGGGTTTTTTTTTTTTTTTTCTTTTTTTTTTTTTTTCCCTTTTTAAAAAAACCCCCCCCCCCCAAAAAAAACCCCCCCCCCCAAAAAAAACACGGGGAAAAAAAAAAAAAGGGGGAAAAAAAAAAAAACCCCGGGGGGGGGAAAAAAAAAAAAGGGAAAAAAATTTTAAAAAAAAATTTTTTTCCCCCTTGGAAACCAAAAAAAATTTCCTTTAAAAAATTTTTTCCCCTTTTAAAATCTTTTTTTAAATTTTGGGGAAAAATTCCAAAAAAAAAAACCTTTTTAAACCCCTTTTTTTTTTTAAAAAAAATTTTTCCCCCAAACCCCCAAAACGTCTTTTTGGGGAAAAAAATTTTTAAAAAAAAAAAAACCCCAAAGGGTTTTTTAAAAACCCAAATTTTTTTTTTTCCCCTTTTTTGGGGGGGGGTTTTTTTTTTTCCCCCCCCCCTTTTTCCCCCCCCCCCTTTTTCCCCCCAAAAAACCCCCTTCCCCCCCCCCTTTCCCTTTTAAAAATTTTTTTTTTTTTAAAAAAAAAAAATTTTGGAAAAACCCCCCCCTTTTTTTTAAAAAACCCTTTCCCCCCCCCTTTCCCCCCCCTTTTTTTCCCCCCCTTTAAATTTTTTTTTCCCCCCCCCCCCTCTCTTTCCTTTTTTCCCCCCTTTTTTCCCCCTTTTTCCCCTTTCCCCCCCAACTTCTTTTTTAAAAAAATTTTTAAAAATTTGGGAAAATTTTTTTGGGGGTTTTTAATTTTCCCAAAAAAAACCCCCCCAAAAATTTTTTCCCAAAAATTTTTTTTCCCCTTTTTTTTAAAAAATTTTCTTTTTTTCTTTTTCCAATAATTTTTTTTTTTAAATTTTTTTTTTTAAAGGGTTTCCTTTTTCCCCCTTTTCCCCTTTTTAAAAAACCCCCCCGGGGAAAAATTTTTGGGTTTTTTTTTAAATTTTAAAACCCAAAGAAAAAAAAAAAAAAAAACCCCAAAAAAATTTTTATTTTTAAAAAGGGGAAAATTTTTGTTTTAAAAATTTTAAAATTTTTTTTTTTCCCCCCCCAAAAAACCCCCCCCAAAAAAAAAAAACCCCTTTTTTGGGGAAAAACTCATTTTTTTTTTTCCCCCTTTTTTTTTTTTTTTTTTGGGAAGTTTTTTTTTTTTTTTTTTTCTTTTTTTTAAAAAAATTTTTTTCCAAAAAAAGGGAAAACCCCAAAAATTTTTTAAAAAAAAATTTTTTTTTTTTAAAAGTTTTTTAAAATTTTAAAATTTTTAAAATTTTTTTAAAAAACCCCGGGGGTTTTTTAAAAAATTTTTTTTTTTTTAAAAAAAAAAAAAAGGGGGGGTTTTTTAAATTTTTTTTTTTCCCCTTTTTTAATTTTGAATTTTAAAAACCATTTTTTGGGGGGGGGCCCAAAAATTTTGGGGCCCCCTTTTGGGGGGCCCCCCCCTTTTTTTTTTTAAAAAAAAAAGGGGGGGCCCCAAAAAACAAAAATTTTTTTTTGGGGGGGGGGGCCCCAAAAAAGGGAAAAGGGGGGTTGCTTTTGGCGGGAAAATTTTTTTTGGGTTTTTTTTTAAAAATTTGTTTAAATTTTTTTTTTTTTTTTTTTTTTTTTTTTAAAATTTTTCCTTTTTTTTTTTTTTTTTTTGGGGGTTTTTTTTCCCCTTTTTTTCCCCTTTTTTTTTTTTTTTCCCCCCCTTTCCCCCCCTTTCCCCCCCCCCCTTTTTTTTTTTTTAAAAAAAAGGGGCCCCAAAAAAAAATTTTTTTTTTTCCCCCCAAAAAAAAGGGGGTTTTTAAAAAAGGGCATAGGAACCCCCCAAAACCCCCAAAAAATTTTAAAAAAACCCCCAAAAACCCCCCAAAAAAACCCCCAAAATTTTTTTTAAAAAAAAGGCCCAAAAAACCCCCCTTTTTTTTAAAAAAAACCCCCCCAAAAACCCCCTTTCCCAAAAAAAAAAAAAATTTTTTCCAAAAACCCCCCAAAGGTAAAAATTTTTTAATTTTTTTTTTTCCCCCCCCCTTTTAAAAAACCCCAAATTTAAAATTTTTTTTAAAAAAAAAAATTTTTTTTTTTCCCCCTTTTTCCCCCCAAAAAAAACCCCAAACCCCCCCCCTCAAAAACCACCCAAAAGAAAAGAAAATTTTTTTTTTGGGAAAAAACCCCTTTTTAAAAAGGGGGGGTTTTTTTTAAAAAAAAAAAATTTTTAACCCCAAATTTTTGAAAATTTTTAAACAAAACCCCAAAAAAAATTTCCCCTTAAATTTTTTGGGGAAAACCCGGGGGGGAACCCTTTTTAAAAAAATTCCCCAAACCAAAAAAAAAAAAAAAAATTTTATTGGGGTTTTAAAAAAAAGGGAAAACTTTCCAAAAAAAAAGGGGAAAAATTTTTTTTTTTCCCGGCCCCCCAATTTTTTTTCCCCCCAAAAAACCCCCTTTTTTTAAAAAAAAATTTTTCCCCCCCCCCCTTTTTCCCCATTTTTTTTTTTTTGGGGCCCCCGGGAAAAAAATTTTTTTTTTGGGGGGGGGAAAGGGGGTTTCCCAAAAAAATTTTTTTTAAAAAAAAAAAAACCCCAAAATTTAAAAAAAAAAAAAGGGGGTTTTTCCCCCAAAACCCCCCGGGGGCCCACCCCCCCCCTTTCCCCAAAAAAAAAAACCCCCTTTTTCCAAAAAAACCCCCTTTTTAAAAAAAAAAACCCTTTAAAAAAAAACCCAAAAAAAAATTTTTTAAACCCTTTAAAAAAAGGGAAAAGGAAAAAAAGGCCCCCCCCAAAAAAAACCCCCCAAAAAACCCAAATTTTTAAAAAACCCCAAAAAAAAAAAACCCCCCGGGGGTTTTAAAAACCCTTTACGGGGGAAAAAAAAACCCCCCCCCCCCCCCCCCCTTTTTTTTTAAAAAAATTTAAAACCCCTTTTCCCCAAAAAAAAAAAAAAAAAAAAAATTTTTTTAAAAACCCCGGAAAAAAACCCAAAAAAAAAAAAAAGGGAAAAATTTAAAGGGGCCCCCCCCCCGGGGGGGCCTTTTTTTTTTAAATTTGTTAAAACCCTTTTTAAAAAAAAAAAAATTTTTCCCCCGGAAATTCCCCAAAAAAAATTTTTTTTGTTTAAAAAAAAAAAAAAAGAAAAAAGGGACCAAAAAAAAATTTTTTTCCCCAAAAAAAAACCCCCCCTTTTCCTTTTCCCCTTTAATTTTAGGGGGGGGCCCCTTTTTTAAAAAAAATTAAAAAAGGGGGGTTTTAAAAATTTTTTAAAAAAAAAAACCCCCAAATTTTCCACCCCCCCCTTTTTCCCCTTTTCCCCCCTTTGAAACCCCCCTTTTTTTTTCCCCCCTTTTTTTTCAAATTTTAACCCCTTTTTTTTTCCCCCTTTTTTAAAAAAAACCAAAAAAACCCTTTTTGGGGGGTTTTTTTTAAAAAAAAGGGAAACCCAAACCTTTTTAAAAACCCCCAAAAAACCCCCTTTTTTTTTTTTTTTTTTCCCCCCCCCCCCCTTTAGGGGGGTTTTTTTTTCCCCCCCCAAAACCCCCCTTTTTTTCCCCCGTTTCAAAAAATTTTAAAAACCCCTTTTTTTTTTAAAAAACCCCTTTTTTTCCCCCTTCCCCCTTTTTTAAAAACCCCCCCCTTTTTTTTTTTTTAAAGCCTTCCCCCCCCTTTTAAAAATTTTTTTTTTTTTTTTTTTTTGGGGGGGGGTTTTTTTTTTTTTTGTGGGGCTTTTGGGGGTTTTTTTTTTTGGGGGGAAAATTTTTTTTTTAAAAGGGGGGGGGTTTTGGGGTTTTTTTTTAAATTGGTTTTTTTTTTTTTTCCCCTTTTTCCCAAATTTTTTTTTTTCCCGGTTTTTTTTTTTTTTTTAAAATTTTTTTTAAAACCCCAAAAAATTTTTTTTAAAAGGGTTTTAAAAGGGGGGGGAAAAAAAAGGGGGAAAAAAAGGGGAAAGGAAAAAACCCCAAAAAAAAAGGGGGGGGGGCCCCCCCCCAAAAAAAACCCCCCCCCCAACCTTTCCCCCCCAAAAAAAATTTTTTTAAAAAAAATTTTTTTAAATTTTTTCCCCCCCCCAAAAAAAATTTTTTAAAAAACCCAAAAAAAAAAAAAAAAATTTTTTTAAAAAAAAAAATTTTCAAAAAAATTTTTTTTTTTTAAAAAAAAAAAACCCCAAAAAAATCCCCCAAAAAAAAAAAAAATTTTTCCTTTGGGGGGAAAAAGGCTTTAAAAAGGGGCAAAGTTTTGGAAAAAAAATTTTTTGGGGTTTTTTTTTTAAAAAAAAAACCCGGGGGGGGTTTTGGGGGGAAAAAAAAATTTTTCCCCAAAAAAAGGAAAAACGGAAAAGAAAGGGGAAATTTTTTTTCGGTTTTTTAAAAAGGTTTCGGGGGGGGGGGGGCCCCGGTAAAAAAAAAAGGGGGGGGGTTTTTTTTTTTTTAAATTTTGAAGGGGAAAAGGGGTTTTTTTTTTAAAAAAAATTTTTTAAAAAGGGTTTTTTTTTTAAAAAAAAAATTTTTTTTTAAAAAATTTTTTTTTTTAATGGTTTTTTCTTTAAAAATTTTTTTTCCCCCTTTTTTTCCCAAAAACTTCCCCCCCCGGGAAAACCGTTTTTTCCCCCCCCCCCCCCGGGGGGGTTTTTTTTTTAAAAAAAAAAAAGGGGGGGTTTTAAAAAAAACCCCCCCCAAAAAATTTTTTTTTTTTTTGGGTTTCCCTTTTCCCCCCCCCAAAAAATTTTTTCCCCCCCCCTTTTTTTTTAAAAATTTTTTTTTCCCTTTTCCCTTTTTTTTTCCCCTTTCTCTCTTTCTCCCCTTTTCTCTTTTCTCTCTTTTTTTTTTTTTTTCCCCCCCCCTTTTTTTTTTTTTTTTAAAAAAAATTTGGGGGTTTTTTTAAAGGGGGGTTTTTTTTTAAACGGGTTTTTTGGGAAAAAAAGGGGCCCATTTTTTTCCAAAAAAATTTTTTTTGGGAAATTTGGGGGGAAAAAAGGGGAAAAAGGGTTTTTTTTTCCCCCTTAAAAAAAAAATTTTTAAAAAAAAAAAAAATTTTAAAAAAAAAAATTTACTTTAAAAAAAAAAAAAAAAAACTTAAGGGGGGGCCCGGGTTTAAAATTTGGGGAAAAAAAAAAGGGAAAAAAAAAAAAAAAAAAATTTTTAAAAGGCAAAAGGGGGGAAAAAAAAAAAAAACCCCAAAAAAATTTATTTTTTTTTTTTTCCCCCCCCCAAAGGGGCCAAAAAAAAAATTTTGGGGGAAAGGGGAAAAAAAAAAACCCCGGGGGAAAAACCCCCCCCAAACCGGGGGGGAAAAAAGGGGGGGGGGTTTTTAAAAAAAAAAAGGGGGGCCCAAAGTATCCTTTGCCCTTTAATTTTCCCCCAAAAAAAACCCGGGTTTGGGGGCCAAAAAACCCCCTTTTTAAAGGCCCAAAGAAAAAACCCCCCCCCTTCCGGGAAAAAAACCCCTTTAAAACCCCCCAACCCAAAAAAAAAGGGGGGGGGGAAAAACCCAAAAATGGGAGAAAAAACCCAAAAAAAAAAAAACCCCCAAAAAAAAAAAACCCCGGGGGGAAAAAAAGGTTGCCTGAAAAAAAAAATTTAAAAAGGGGGGGGGGTTTTTTTTTTGGGGAAAAAAAAAAAAAAAAAGGGGGAACCAAAAAAAAAACGGGGGAAAAAACCCAAAAAAAAAGGGGGGGAAAAAAGGAAAAAAAAAAAATTAAATAAAAAAAAAAAAAAAACCCCCGGAACTTTAAACAAAAAAAAATTTGAAAAAAAAAAGGGGGGAAAAAAGGGAAAAGGGGGGGGGCCCCCCAAAAAAAAAAAAAAAAAAAAATTGGAAAAAAAAAATTTTTTCCCCCCAAAAAAAACCAAACAAAAAAAAACCGGGGCCCAAAAATTTTTAAAAAAAGGGAAAAAAAAATTTTTGGGCCAGGGGAAAGGAAAAAACCCCCCAAAAAAACAAAAAAACCCCAAAAAAAAAAAAAAAAAACCCCAAAAACGGGGGGAAACAACCCAACCCGGGGGAAAAAAAAAAAAAAAATTTGGCCCCTTTTTTTTCCAAAAAAAAATTTTTTTGGGGGAAAAAAAAAAAAAATTTAAAAAAAAAAACCCCCCCCCAAAAAAGGGGGGGCCAAAAAGGGAATTTTAAAAAAAAGGGAAAAAAGGGGGCCCCCCCAATTTTAAAAAAATTTTTTAAAATTTTTTTCCCAAAAAATTGGGACTTTTGCCCCAAAGGAAAAAATTTTTAAAAAATTTTTTTGGGGGTCATTATTTTTTAACCAAAATTTTTTTTTTTTGGGTTTTTTTTTTTTTTTTTTTTTTAAAAAAAAATTTTTGGGGGTTTCCCCGGGGAAAATTTTTTTTAAAAAAAAAAATTTTTTTTGAAAAAAAAAAAAAAAAAGGGGAAAAAAAAAATTTCCCCTTTTTTTTTTTTTAATTTTTTGTAAATTTTTCCTTTTTTTTTTTTTAAAAAAAAAAAAATTTTAAAAAATTTTTTAAAAAATTTTTAAAACAAAGAAAATTTTGTTTAAAGGGGAATGGGGTTTTTCCCCAAAAAGGGGAAAAAAATTTTTTAAAAAAAAAACCAAAAATTTAAAAAAAATTTTTTTTTTTTTAAAAAAAAACCCCAAAATTTTTTTTAACAAAAATTTTTTTTTTGGATTAAAATTTTTTTTAAAAAATTTTTTTATTCCCCCCCGGGGGGGGGGTTTTTTTTCCCCCTTTTTTTGGGGGAAAAATTTTTTTTTTGGGGAAAAAAAAACCCCCCCGGGGGAAGGGTTTTAAAAAAAATTTAAAAAAAAAAAAAAAAAAAAAAAAAAAAGGGGGAATTTGGGAAAAAAAAAAGGAAAAATTAAAAAAAAAAAAAAAGGGGTTTTTTTTAAAAAAAAAAAATTTTTTTTTTTTTTTTTAAAAAAACCCCCCCAAAAAAAACCCCCCAAAAAATTTAAAAAAAAAAAGGAATTAAAAAAAAAGAAATTTTGAAAAAAAATAAAAAGGGGAAAAAAAAAAAATTTTTAAAAAAAAAAAAAAATTTTAAAAAATTTTTAAAAAGGTTTTTTTTTAAAAAAAAATTAAAAAAAAAGGGGGGGATTAAAAAGGGGGGGTTTTTTTGGGGGGAAAATTTTTTGGGGCCCCCCCTTTTTTTTTTTTTTTTTCCCAAAAAAAAAAAATTTAAAAAAAAATCCAAAAAAAAAAAAAAAAAAAAAATTAAAAAAATTTTTTTTAAAAAAAAAAGGGGGAAAAAAAGGTTTTGGGGTTTGGGAAAAAAAGGGGGTTTTTTGGGGTTAAAAAAATTTTTTTTTGGGGAAAAAAAGTAAAAAAAATTTCCTTTTTTTAAAAAAAAAAATTTTTTTTTTTTTAAAAAAAAAAAAAAAAATTTTTTTTAAAATTTTTGGTTTTTTTAAACCCGGGGGTTTTCCCCTTTTTTTTTTTTTAAAACCCCCTTTTTTTTTGGGGGTTTTTTCCAAAAAATTTTTTGCCCCCTTTTTTTTTCCAAAAAAAAAAAATTTTTTAAAAAATTTTTTTTTTTCCCGGTTTAAAAAAATTTTTTTGGGGGGGATGTTCCCTTTTTAAAAAAAAGGTTTTTTAAAAAATTTTTTTTTAAAATTTTTTAAAAAAAAAAAAAACCCCAAAAAAAAAAAAAAAAAAAATTTTTAAAAAAAAAAATTTTTGGGAAAAAAAAAGGGGGTTTTGGGGGAAAAAAATTGGGTTTTTTTAAAAAAAGGGGGTTTTAAAAAAACTTTTTTTAAAAAAAAAAAAAAATTAAAAAAAAATTTTTTAAAAGGAAAAACCCCCCCCCTTTTAAAAAAAATTTTTAAAAAAAAAAAACCCCCCTTAATTTTTTTAAAATTTTTTAAAAAACCAAAAATTTTTTCCCCCGGGAAAAAAAAAAAAAAAAAAAACCCCAAAAAAACCCAAAAAGGGGGTTTTTAAAAAAAAACCCCAAAAAAAATTTTTTGGCTTTGGGGAAAAAACCCCAAAAGGAAAAAAAAAAAAATTTTTTTTTTTTAAAAGGGGGTTTAAAAAAAAAAACAAGGGTTTTTAAAAAAAAAAAAGGGAAAAAAGGTTGGGGGCCAAAATTTTTTTTTTTCCCCCCCCAAAAAAAAAAATTTTTTTTTTTTCCCCCCAAAAAAAATTTTTGGTTTTTTTTAAAAACCCAAAAAAAAAAAACCCTTTAAAAGGGGGAAAAAAAAAAAAGGGGAAAACCCCTTTTTTTTTGGGGGGAAAATTTTTTCCCCCCTTTTAAATTTTTAAAAAAAACCCCCAAAAAAAAAAAAAAAAAGCCCTTTTTTTTTTAAAAAAAAAAGCTTGGGGGGGGGGAAGATGGGGTTTTTTTAACCCCCCCAAAAATTTTTTAAAAAAAAAAAAACCCCTTGGGGCCCAAAAAAAAATGGGAAAAAAAAAAATTAAAAAAAAAAAATTTTTTTTTAAAAATTTTTTAAAAAAAATTTTTTTTTTTTTTTTTTTTTGGGGGGCCGGGGGGAAAAAAAAAAAAATTGGGTTTTTGGGGGAATTTTAAAAAAAAAAAAAAAAAAGGGGGTTTTTTTTTTTGGTTTTAAAAGGCCCTTTTTCCAAAATCCAAAAAATTTTTTTTAAAGGGAAAAAGGGGGTTTTTTTGGGGGTTTTTTTTTTGTTGGGGGGTTTTTTTTGGTTTTTGGGGGGGGGTTTTGGGGGTTTTTAAAAATTTTTTTAAAAATTTTTTTTTTTTAAAAAAGGGGGGTTTGGGGTTTTTTTTTGGGGTTTTTTTTGGTTTTTTTGGGGGGTTTTTTTTTTTTTTTTTTTTTTTTTTAAACCCCCTTTGATGGAAAAGGAAATTTTTTTAAAAAAAAAAAAAACCTTTTAAAAAAGGGGGGGTTTTTTTTTTTGCCCCCCCCCCCCCCCAAATTTTTTTTTTTAAACCCCCCTTTTTCCCCCCCCCGGGGAAAAAATTTTTTTTTTTTTTTTTTTTAAAAAAAAAAATTTTTAAAATTTTTTTTTTAAAAATTTTTTTTTTTTCCAAAATTTTTTTTCCCCCTTTTTCCCCCTTTTTTCCCCCCTTTTTTTTTTTTTTTAAAAAAAAAAAAAAAATTTTTAAAAAGGAAAAAAAAACCCCCCCAAAAACCCCCTTTTTGGAAAATTTTTCAAAATTTTTTTTTTTTTTTTATTTTTTTGGGGGGGGGGAAAAAAAAAGGTTTTTTTTGGGTTAAAAAATTTGGGGAAAAAAATTTTTTTAAAAAAAAAACCCCCCTTTTTTTTTTTTGTTTTTGGGGAAAAACCCCCCCCCCAAAAAAATTTTTTTTTTTTTTTTAAAAATTAAAAAATGGGGGGGTTTTGGGAAAAAAAATTTTGGGCCCGGGAAAAAAAATTTTTTTTTTTTAAAAAAGGGGGGGTTTCCCCCAAACCCCCAAAAAAAGGGGGGGTTTTTTTTAAAAAAATTTTTTTAAAAAAATTTTGGTTAGAGGGGGTTAAGGGGGGTTTTTTTTTCCCCCCCCCCCCCCCCTTTTTTTTTTTTTTCTTTTTTTTTTTCCCCCCCCCCCCCCCCCCAAAATTTTCCCCCCCTTTTTTTTTTTTCCCCCCCCTTTTTTAATTTTTTTTTAAAAAAAAAATTGGGGCCCCCCAAAAAAAAAAAGGGGGAAAAAAGTTAGGTTTTTGGGGGGGTTTAAAATTTTTAAAAAAAAAATTAAAATTTTTTTAAAAAAAAAAATTGGGGGAAAAAAAAAAGGGGGCCTTTTTTAAAAAAAATTTTTTTTTTAAAAAGGGTTTAAAAATTTTAAAAAAATTTTTTGGGGGGAAAAAAAAAAAAACCCCCCCCCGGTTAAAAATTTTTTTTTTTGGGGGTTTTTTTTTTTGGGGGTTTTTTAAAAAGGGGGGGGAATTTTAGGGTTTTAAAAAAATTTTCTTGGGGTTTTTAAAAAAAAGGTTTTGGGGGGGGGCCCCTTGGGGGGAAAGGGAAAAAACAAAGGGGGGCCCCCTGGAATTTAAAAAATTTTGGGGGGAAAAAAAAAACCCCCCTTGGGAAGGGTTTTTAAAAAATTTAAAAAAAAACCCCCCTTTTTTTTTGGGCCGGGGGGAAAATTTTTTTTTGGGGGGGGGAAAAGGGGGGAAGGGAAAGGGGGGTTTTGGGGGGGGAAAAAAAGGGAAAAATTTTTGGGGGGGTTTTTTTTTTGGGGGGAAAAAAGGGGGAAAAAAAAAAAGGGGAAAAAAAAGGGGGGGGGTTTTAAAAAATTTTTTTTTTTTAAAAAAAAAAATTTTTAAAGGCCAAAAATTTTAAAAAAGGGGGGAAAATTTTTTTTTTTTTTTTTTGGGAAAACATTTTAAACCCCCAAAAAAATTTTTTAAAAAGGGGTTTTTGGGGATTTGGGGGGGGAATGGGAAAAAAGGGGGGGAAAAAAGGGGGGGAAATTTTTTAAAAAATTTTTTTTCCCCTTTTTAAAATTTTAAAAAAAAGGGGGGGCCCAAAAAAGGGGAAAGGAAAAACGGAAAAATTTTTTGGGAAATTTTAAAAAAAAAGGGAAAAAAAAAATTTTTTAAAAAAAAGGGGGGGGGGGGGGGAAAGGGGGAAAGGGGGCCCCAAAAAGATCCCGGGGGAAAAAAAAAGGGGGGGGGGAAAAAAAAAAAAAAAAAGGGGGGGAAAAAAAAAAAATTTTTTTTTCGGGTTTTTTTTTGGGGGTTTTTTTTTTTTCCCGGGGGAAAAAAGGGGGGGAAAAAAAAACCCAAAAACTTTTTGGGTTTTTTTTTTTTTAATTTTTTTAAAAAAGGGGGGGGAAAAAAAAAAATTTTTTTTTTTTTAGTTTTAAACCCCTTTTTTAAATTTTTTAAAAAAAAATTTAAAAATTTTTATTTTCCCAAAATTTTTTTTTCCTTTTTTTTAAAAAAAAAAAAAAAGAGGGGGGGGAAAAAAAAAAAAAAAAATTTTTTTTATGGGGTTTTTTTTTTGGGAAAAAAATGGGACCCCCCCCATATTTTTTTTTTTTCCCCTTTTTTTTTTTTTCCTTTTTTTTGGGGGGGATGCCGGGGCCGGGGGGGGTTTTTTGGGTTTTTTTGGGGTTTTTTGGGTTTTTTTTTTTTTTAAAAAAAATTTTTTTATTAATTTAGAAATTTTTTTTCCAAAAAAAAAAAAAAAAACCCAAAACCCCAAAAAAAAATAAACCCCTTTTTTTTTTCCCCCCCAAAAACTTTTTTTTTTAAAAACCCTTTTTTTTTTTTTTTTTAAAAAGGGGGTTTTTTTTTCCCCAATTTTAAAAAAAAAATTCCCAAAATTTTTCCCCAGGGTTTTAGGTTTTTTTTTGGGCCAAAAAAATTTTTTTGGGGGGTTTTAAAGGGGGCCCCTTTTTTCCCCTTTCCCTTTTTTCCCCCCCCTTTTTTTTTAACCCCAAAAAAAGGGGGGTTTGGGGCCGGCCCCCCAAAAAAAAATTTTAAAAAATTTGGGGGAAAAAACCGGGGAAAACCCCCCCTTTTGCCCCCCAAAAAAAAAAATTTTTTTTTAAAAAAAAAAAAAAAACCCCCCTTTCCCCCTTTCCCCCTCCCCTTTTTTTTTTTTTTCTCTTTTCCCCCCCTTTTTTGGGCCCCCCCCCTTTTTTTTTTTTTCCCTTTTACCCTTTTTTCTTTTTTTTTTTTTTTTTTCCCTTTTTTTTTTTCCCCCCCCCCCCTTTTTTTTTTTTTTATTTTATTTTCCCCCCCCCCCTTTTTTCCCCCCCCCCCAAAAAAAAATTTTTTTGGGTTTTTAAAAAAAATTGGGGAATTTTTTCCCCCTTTTAAAAGGGGGGGGGTTTCCCCCCAAAAAAAAAAATTTTTAAAAAAAGGGGGGGGCCCCCCAAAAAAACAAATTTTTAAAAAAAAAAAAAAAAAGGAAAAAGGGGGGAAAAAAACCCCCCCAAAAAAAAAACCCCCCCCCCCCCTTTTTTTTTAAAAAAAAAGGGAAAAACCCCCCCAAAAAAAAATTTCCCCCCAAAAAAATTTAAAAAACCCCAAAAAAACCCCCAAAAAAAAAAAAAAGGGGGGGTTTTTTCCCCCCCCCCGGGGGTTAAAATTTTTTTTAAAAAAAAAAAAAAAAAAGGAAAAAACCCCCTTTTTTTTTCCCCCCCTTTTTTCCCCCCCCCCCCCCCCCCCGGGCAAATTTCCCTTTTTTTTTTTTTTTTTATTAAAACAAAAATTTTTTTTTTTTTTTTTTTTTGTTTTTTTTTTTTTTTTTTTTGTTTTAAAACCCCCCTTTTTTTTAAATTTTTAAAAAAAAAAATAAAAAAAAAAAAAACCCCTTTTTTTTTAAAAAAAAAAAAAGGGGGGGGGGAAACCCAAAAAAAAACCCCAAAAAAAAAAGGGGGGTTTTTTTTCCCCCCCCCTTTTTTTAAAAAAAAATTTAAAAAAAAAAGGGAAAAAAAAAAACAAAAAATTTTTTAAAAAAAAACAAATTTTTTAAAAAGAAAAAAAAAAAAAAAAAAAAAAAAGGGGGGGGGGGAAAAAAAAAAAAAAAATTCCCTGAAAAAAAAAAGGAAAAAAAAAAAAAACCATTTTAAAATTTTAAAAACAAAAAATTTTTTTTTAAAAAGCCAAAAGGAAAAAAAAAAAAAATTTTTTTTTTAAAAAATTTTTAAAAAATTTTTTCAAAACCCAAAAAAAAAAAAAAAAAAAAAAAAAAAAAAAGAAAAAAAAAAAAAGGGAAAAAAAAAATTAAAATTTTTAAAAATTTAAAAAAAAATTTTTTTTTTTTTAAATTTTATGGGAAAAAAAACCCCAATTTTTTTTTAAAAATTTTGGGAAAAAAAACCCCCCCTTTTTCCCAATTTTTAAAAAAGGGAAAAATTTTTTTGGGGGGGGGAAAACCCCCCCAAAAAAAAATTTTTTTTTTTTTTTTTTTTTCCCCCCCCCTTTTTAAATTTTTAAAAAAAATTTTGAATTTTTTTAAAAAAATTTTTTTCCCCCCAAAAAAGGAAACAAAAAGGGAAAACCAAAAAAAAAGGGGGGAAAAGGGGGGGAAAAAAAAAAAAAAAATTTTCCCAACACCCAAAAAAATTTTTTTTAAAAAAAATTTTTTTTTTAAAAAACCCCCTAAAATTTTTTTTTTTAATTTTTTGGGCCCCAAAAAAAAAAAAAAAAAAACCCCAAAAAAAAAACCCAAAAAAACCCAAAAAACCCCAAAAAAAAAGGGGGGAAAAAAAAGGGGATTAAAGAAAAAAAAAAAACCAAAAAAAAAAAAATTTAAAAAACCCAAGGAAAAAAAAAATTCCCGGGGGGGAAAAATTTTCAAGGAAAAAAAACTTTAAAAAAAACTTTGGGGGGGGAAAAAGGGGGGGGGGTTTTTTTTTAAAAAAAAAAAAAAAAAAAACCCCTTAGGGGCCCCCCAAAAAAGTTTTTAAAAAAATTTTTTTTTTTTTTCCCCCCCTTTTTTTTCCCCCAAAACCCCCAAAAATTAAAAACCCCCAAACCCCCCCCCCCCCCACCTTTTGGGGGGTTTTTTTTAAATTTTTAAAAATTAAAAAAAAAAAATTTTTTTAAAAATTTTTTTTAAAAATTTTAAATTTAAAAATTTTAAAAATTAAAGTAAAAAAAAATTCCTTTTTTTTGGAAATTTTTTAAATTTTTTATTTTTGGGTTTTTGGGGGAAAAAAAAAAAAAAAAAAAAAAAAAAAAAAAAAAACCCGGCCCTTCTTTCCCCCCAAAAAAAAAACCCCCAACCCCGGGGAAAAGTTGGGCGGGGGCCCCCCCCAAAAAAAAAATTTTTTTTTTTAAAAAAACCAAAGCAAGCCAAACAAAAAAACAAAAAAAAACCCCCAAACAAAGAGAGAGACAGAAAGACAGACTGACTGATGACAGACAGACAGAAAACAAGACAGACAGACAAGACAACACAGACAGAGATAAGAGCGAGGGGGCGCAAGTGCCAAGCAAGACACATTTTTGATTCATGAGAGATCAACATTTACAGCCTACTCACACGACCAAAAATCATGTTCATCTCAAACTAAGCTTTGGGTAGAGGAGTGAGGGTGGGGCTATAATCATTATCAACAACATGCAGTAAAACTAAGAAAAAAAAATCATCCACACCAGTACATGGACACACACATACAACCATGATGCACCAGCTGGCGACAGTGAAATTGAAAAGAAATGTATTGTAAAAGCAAATGTCAGCAGAAAAAATCTGAGCAAGGTGAAATATTAAGACACACACACACACACACACACACACACACACACACACACACACACACACACACACACACACACACACACACACATTCCCTATGTATGTGTGTATGTATGTATGTATGCATGCATGTATGTATGTATGTATGTATGCATGTATATATATATATATATATATATATATATATATATATATATATATATATATTTATAGATGTATGTATGTATGTATATAGTATTATATATATATATATATATAATATTATATAAATATACGTATATTATTATTGTATTATTATACGTATGTATGTATGTATGTATGTATGTATGTATCGATAAATACATATATATGTATGTATTTATGTATGTCTATTTATCTATCTATCTATCTATCTATCTGTCTATCTATCTATCTATTTATCTATATATTTATCTATCTATCTATATCTGCGACACGCATGGAGATCAGTCTGCGTGTCGCAGCAAAACCACACAACATGACCATCATACAAGTCTATGCACCAACATCAGACTACGATGATGAAGCAATCGAGTGTTTCTACGAGGATTTGGAGAGCGCCATCAAATCAACTCCAAAGAAGGACTTTCTCGTGATCCAGGGCGACTGGAATGCCAAGATCGGACCTGACGCTTATGACCAATGGCCAGGGACAGTAGGCCGTTTTGGCGTGGACGAAACCAATGATAGAGGTCTCAGACTTTTGGAATTCGCAAGCAGCCACAATCTTACTGTCGCCAACACCCTATACCCCGACAAGACATCAAGAAGAACGACGTGGCACTCACCAAATGGAAAGACACATAACCAGATTGACTACATCTTGGCCCCCAAACGATTTAAGTCGAGCGTCAACAAAGCCCAGACAAGAACTTTCCCTGGCGCTGATATTGGCAGTGACCACGACATGGTACTCATGACCCTACAGATCAAGCTGAAGACCAAGAACCAGAAGAGAAATCCCCGTTTGCGGTTCAACATGGAAAAGCTGAAGGACCCCGAAGTCGCTGAAATCTTTAAAGCTGAGATAGGGGCAGATTTGCAGCATTGAATTTCCTCCAAGATGACATCAACCACCTCACTGAGACCTTCAGTAAGACCATTCAGGAGACAGCGCTGAGATCCTTGGAAAGAAAGGAAAAAGAACCAACCGTGGGTACCAACGATATCCTGGACCTGTGCGACCAACGTAGGGAGCTAAGCCAGAGAAGAACAAAAACCCAGAAACGGCCGAAGAGTATAGAACAGTCAACAGGTCAATCAAGAAGAAGATGACTGAGGCCATGGGGAACTGGATGTCAGAACAATGCTCCAAGGTTGAGAAGGCAATGGCGAAAGGAGACAGCAAAGAGGCGTACCAGACCATCAAGGTACTAACCAAGTCCCAGCAGCCAAAGACCTCCGTTATTGAAGACAAAGAGGGGTCAGTCCTTACAGAGAGCGCCACTATCATGAAAAGATGGACAGAATATTGCAGCGACCTGTACAACTACAAGCTGAAGGCTGATCCGAACAAACTCCACGAGCAAGATCCCAGACCATCAGATCCTGAAAGCACACAGGTGCTGGAGGAAGAGGTAGAAGAATCAGTAAGATCCTTGAAAGGAGGCAAGTCACCAGGGATTAACAACATCCCGGCTGAGCTCATCAAGAACGGAGGCCCAGAGATGATCAAGGCATTAACAATCATCTGCCAACGCATCTGGACCAGCAAAGAGTGGCCTGAACAGTGGACCCAATCCATCATAGTTCCACTTCCAAAGAAGGGAGACCTGAAGAAGTGCCAAAATTACAGAACAATCAGTCTGATAAGCCATCCAAGCAAAGTTATGCTACGCATTGCCTTGAACAGACTGAAACCACAAGCAGAAAAAATCTATCAGAAGAACAGGCAGATCAGACCAGGTCGAAGCACTGTCGAGCAGATCTTCAACATCAGAACGCTCATAGAGAAGCATCTCCAACATCAGCTACAGCTCTACAACAACTTCATTGACTTCAAGAAGGCCTTCGACGAGTGGGCAAGAAGCTGTGGCAAGTCATGAGAGACTATAGCTTCGACGAGGACCTGATTCAAGTCATCCAGGCGCTGTATGACAGCTCCCACAGTGCAGTCCTCATGGGTGGAGAAATCGGGGAGTTCTTCCGGACTTCAGTTGGAGTTCGACAAGGTTGCCCGCTATCCCCGTTCTTTTCAACGTGTTTCTGGAGAACATCATGCAGGAGGCCCTCCTTGACTTCAAGACCACAATCACAATAGGAGAAGGCCAGTCTGCAATCTTCGATTCGCAGACGATATTGATCTCATGGGCCGCAGTGAAGAAGAACTCCAGGATCTCACCACCAGACTGGAAACATCAGCCAATGCCCACGGTATGGAGATCAGCACGGAAAAGAGCAAGATCCTAGTGAACAGTACCACACCGACCACTCCCACCAGCATCAAGATGAGTGGCGAGCACTAGAGGAGGTGGAAATTTTCAAGTACCTTGGAGCAGCATCACCAAAGAAGTACGAGCACACAAGAGGTGAAGATCAGACTTTCTGTGGCACTCTCCTCCATGACTAAGCTGGGGAAAGTGTGGAGAAACCACAACATCGAAACCCACCTAAGGCAGACTCTACAAGGCACTCGTCACATCCATTGCCTTGTACAGCTGTGAAGCATGGGCACTTACGCCGATTTAGAACGTCGCATTCAAGCCTTTGAGATGAAGTGCCTCAGGCGGGTCCTGAACATCACCTACAGAACCGTAAAACCAATGACTACGTCTGGCAGCAGATCGAGGGACTGGCTAGCAAACAAGAACCATTGCTAGTACAGTCAAACGGAGGAAAACTGAAATGGTTTGGCCACACAACAAGGCATAACAGCCTGTCAAAGACAGTCCGCAGGGAATGGTGGAAGGAGCAAGGAGGCAGGGACGACCACGAAAAAGCTGGATATCCAACATCAAGGAGTGGACCGGCCTCACTGTACCAAACCTCCTGAAAGCAGCCCAGGATAGAACCATTTGACGGTCCACTTGCAGCGTCCGTGCGGGTACCCCAACGGTCGTCCCGACCAAGGGATGAGTGAGTGATCTATATCTATATATACATATCGTTTGCACACATACTCACACTCTCACACACACCGAAAAAAAAATATATATATATATATTTATAGATATATATATAATATATTTTATATATATATATATATATACAGATGATAACATGAAATACATGAATAATTTGGCGTTATAAAGAAAGAACGATGGTAAATAAAAAGTTGGAGAACAGAAGATACCTCAAAAGAGACAGACAAATGCGAAGAGAACAGGCAGCATGGGGACACAGAGAGAGAGGGGAGGGAGACGACAGACAGACAGAGACAAATACAGAGACAGACAGACAGAGACAGACAGACAAAGACAGAGACAGACATACAGACAGACAGAGGTGGAAGAACAGAGACAGATAGGGCAGGGTGGAGGCTTTTGACAGTATTTATTACCAAGAACGTGAGAGATAGCACAAACGGACAGATAGAATCAGACAGAAAGACAGAAAGAGAGACAGACAGACAGACAGAAAGAGAAAGGCAGACCGACAAAAACATACAGACATACAGATATCCAGACAGAGAAAGAGACAGAGAAGCAAGTATAGCAAGGCAAGCAAAAGCAACACCCAAATTCTTTTTGCCAGCCAGACATACAGACAGGCAGATAGACAAAGAGACAAACAGATAAACAGATGGACAAACAAACAGACAGAGACAGTTTTATTAACTTTTTTTTGGTTTAGGACAAAAAGGAAACAGCAGCACCTACAACAAAAGCTGACTCATCTCTAGAAATCCACACCTTATAATCAGCCTGTGTAGAGAGAGATTGGATACATGAAATATCTTAGCGTGGGATATGTGGGAAATGTTTTCTGACACAATTAAATCAATGAAGACGAGGACAGTCAGCAATTTGCAGTCACTAGTCCAACCTGTGGTTTGAACAATAACGAGATGCAGACACATATGCGCCGCCTGACTAGACCAAGAAAAGAAAGATTGTTACAAACATAAGCTGACCACAGCATTCACAAGAAATTAGAAATCAGCTACTTGTGACAAACTTACAGTAGGGGGGGGGGGGGGGGGGGGGGGGAAAAAAAAAAAAAAAAACAGATGAATATGGATGAATAACTAAGAAACAAGCTACCAAAGAGGACAGTAAGCAGGAAAAAGAAAGAAGGCTGGCCCTAATAAGTTGATATCATAGCAAACCTGTTGTGTATGAATGGAGTGGAAAATTATTGCCCACAGTAAGCAATCCAGATTTTGGTCATTTTTTCCCCATGACAAGAGAATAAACTGAACCCCAGTCCGAATAAAGCAGGGTTGTTTCTATTTTGATTGCTCCTGCTGGCTTGTTTTTGGGCACTCTCTAAGTTCACTTAGTCTTTAGGTGGATAACTTTCCTTCTTTCAAGGACGTGGAGGTCAAAGTATCAGAGACACAGCCCCTTTTTGCTGTACACGTTGAGAGGTAAAGAAAACGAACAGATCAAAACCAATCGCCTGTCTCTGTCCACATAACACTGCTTGTCACTGTCAACATGATTGTCCTTAACAAACTGTCACCCTCATAATACGTCCTTAACAAATTGTCACCCTCAATACACGTCCTTAGTAAAGTTTCACCATCAGAATACGTTCTTAAAAACTGCTAATGTGAATTTATTTCCTCAACAAACTATCAATATGAAATTCTTGCTCATTTCCTGTATACCTCCACTACAGGCACATGAGAAACCGCGCGCAGCCCTACCGCCGTTTTCGTCTAGCCACCTTACTGAACCAGACGTGTTATCGTATCGCCTCTCACTGTGTCGCAACGCCATCACTATCAGATTCTGAGCATAACTTAATAATTCTAGTCTAGTCCTTTCTGTTCTTTGAATTGTGTTAAAAACTGTTTCATTTTATCATCCACCTGTTTTGTTTCTTTGTATTGCTGGTGAAATACTTGTATTGTGATTAAGTGTTCTGTGGGGAAAAAAAAAAAAAAAAAAAAAAAAAAAAGGAGGTCTATGCTGCTGATTAACTCTAGTGACCAGATTTGGTGGATGATCTGTCTAATGAAGAAAACCACAATCTGTCATTTCTACTGAAAGGGAACCATCTCTCCGAGATAATTTTGACAACTGTCCAATAATCTCTCTAGAAGAATGGAAAATTTGGAAAAAGTCACCGCACTCCCAGAAAGAGGAAAAAGAGCACTGGCTCCAGAACAAGAGAACCCCCCTGGAAATTGAAAGGGAAAAGAAAGAAGGCAGCAGCGATTCAGAAAACGTTACTGACAGTGTTTTCTGATGAGAGGGCAGAGAGCTGGAGAAAGAACTGAATGGCAGAATCTATAGAGATGAGGATAAAGATACGACATTTTTCGCTGAAATGGCCAATCATCCCTTTGATGATAATGAGGAAAAGGCCACCGGATTTCCGGAAAACAGGCAAAGCTGCTTGAGTCCAGAATTTGGATCGAAACTCCCAGACAGAAACTGAGGGAAAAACTTACCAAGTAACCCTATTCCCGAAAACTGTTCTACCTGGGCGTTCCCCGAACAAACCAGGAAGTTTTTTCTGTTCTCAGCCCTTCTCCACGAAGACAGATGTCAGATGGCAAATACACAAAAAACCCTGTCAAAAAGCTGCATGCGATAACGCTCTGCACGACGCGACTTCTGAAAGTAAGAGAGACCATCTCAGGGCAGGAGCAGCTAAAGTACGCGGTAACTGACAGGATGCATAGCCAACCTTTCAGACGCCCCTAGCCTCACAGTCATGCCAAACCATGACCTGTCCCAGAAACGGAGAGAAAATGCAGCCTGACCCTGCCTCCCCGTGAACTCTCTGGCATAGTGCACCGCAGTTTGCCATGACACCAGAACTACTGGTAGGCGCCGAGTTTCAGCAAAGCATGAAAAAGTACAGGAGTCCCAGAAACTCGGTCAAGCATGCGTGGCCAGCAAAAGAAAACCACATGGCAGCACAACAACACCAGCTCTTTTTTAGGCCCGGAAGCCATGGACAGGGGCAGACAAACAAGAGTTTGGAAGAAGGTCAGAAAAACAGCCACCGGACAGTAACTCGATCCTGACTGAACCGCCCCCTCCCTTCCTGGAAACAAGTTAGGTGAAGTTGAACTTTGCCTTGCCCTCTCTGTGTGCTTATCTTAAAGCCAAGAGATAAATTTGCAGCAGAAGCATTAATGAAAAGTTGTCTCGCGTGGAATGTGTTAACTTCTGACCCTGAGGTAATTGAACAGTTGAAGGAATTAAAATCATTTTTGAGATTGCCCAGAAGATATAAAGCAAAGTTCACAAAGGTCCGTTAACAAATATGAAAAGTATGCTATTGACTTTGAAATAGAAAAACCTGTTGAACAAAGGTGTGGATTAAAAGAATCCTTGCCAAATCAGGACAAATTGTCCTACCTACTTTGTTAGGGAGAAAAAAGATGGATCATTTAGAATGATTTTGAATCTGAAAGCAGCTAAATGAAAAAGGTAAGAAATATAAGAAATTAAGATGGAGAAACCCAAATACATACAGCTTTTGATCTAGGACGCAAAATTGTTTATTTTGCCTCAATTGATCTGAGAGATGCCTATTATGTCATAGCATAGAGAGACATTTCAGAAGACTGAAATTCAGATGGAGAGGAAAACTGTACTGTTTTCAGCAGCTGCCATGGGACCTCAGTCATTCCCAAAAATTCCACGAAAACTTATGAAACCTTCCTAGCAATCTTACAATGATATGGCCACCAGGATAACTTCATTCATTGATGATAGTTTAATTGTTGGAGGAGTCGAAACAAATTTGTACAGTGTGGTGACAGACACGATAATATTATGAGACTACTAGGATTCTATGTAAATGAAAAGAAATCTCTAGTTCAATACCTGTGCAAGAACTCACATACCTGGTTCAAAATAAACTCCATAACATGTTCCGACATGCTGACAGAGAACGGAAACAGAAACTGATGTGTATGCAAGAATTATTCATCAGAAAGATGTTACCATAAATCTCTGGCATCTTGTATGGACAAATGTTCTTGTTTTTCTTTGCTGTGCCAATGGGCCCTTTGTACTACAACACTTGAACAGACAATGTTTTGCACTTAAAATAAGGAAGGGAAACTGGGATAAGTCTGCAGTGTTATCACGAAGGAAAAGCAGAGCTAGAATTGTTGGATCAATAACAAAGATAAACAATAAGGCTCTATTCAGAGATCAGATCCTACTATTACTATGAAGACAGACCAGCTCAGGTACAGATGGGGTGCTTGATGTTGAGACCAAAGCACAAACACAAGGCTGGTGGAGTGAGAAAGACAAAGAAGGACATATAAACTCATTGGAGCTATTAGCTGTCTTGTTTGGTCTCAAAATCTTTGTTGCATGACAAACTGAATGTTCACATAAAAATCATGTCCTGATACACAAGCACAGTTGGTTGTATTAACAACAGGGTTCTAACAGATCCAAAACAGCTGATAACGTGTCTCAGCAAATCTGGCATTGGTGTAAAGCAGGAACATATGGCTCAGTGCTGCCCACATCCCTGGAGTTGATAAATATTGAAGCTGACAGCTGTCTAGACATGGCCACATAGACACAGAATGGAAACTTGAATTCACTGCTTCTCTCTGAGGCTCTGAATATACCTAGATATAAAACCTGACATTGACTTGTTTGCTTCTAGATTAAATTTTCAGTTTTCCAGTTATGTGTCTTTCTTTGCCTGACCCCAGGAGCATGTCTATTGACGCTCAATTTAGCATGTATTGGGGTAATGGAAACTGTCTATTTTTTCCCCCCTTTCAGCATTCTAGCCCTGTCCGGCAAAGTTAAAGAAAACAAAGCAAGAGGGTTATAGTAGCCACCAGCCTGAAAAACCATCCTTTTTGGCCAGCACTAATGAAAACCTCACAGCCAGGCCATCCTCATTGTCACCAGTACACTCTACTGACACAACAAGTCAAACGGAGATGAAACACCCACTAAAGAAAAGCTTGACTCTGTTATCTGCAAAGTGTCAGGGATAGATTCAGAACAGAAGGGTTTTCTGAGGACACTACCAGTATTCTCCAATGTCCATGCGACCTGCAACAAAACAGATGTATGTATGTGTACATTCGAAAGTGGGAGAGGTACGCGTGTGAGCAACAGGTGGATTCAGTTTCACCGGCCTCTACCACAGCTGTAAATTTTCAGGCATCTCGAGACAAAGAGGGATATTCATATAGCGCTGTGCACCGCTCTGTTCTGCGCTAAGTTGTTTCTCTGCACTATGAAGGGGCTACGTTCGGTCATACATGAACTTGTAAAAAGATTTATGAAGGGTTTTTTTTTTGAAAGAAACCACCCACTACAAAGTATCACCAAACTTGGTAGGTAAATATTGTGCTTAAAAATGCTAGAAAACGTGGTCCAGTGGATAAACTAACGTCAAAGAACTGACAATGAAACTGTGATGTGTAAATTGCACTGCTGTCGGGTCAGAGGTGTCCAAACTATTGCTGCACTTGACTCGAATAGTATGCTACTACGAGGCAAAAATGTGTATTTTATGTAAATAGTTTATTAAAACAATTCAAGAAGAGGAGCCCATCAATCACCGATTGACTCCATGGCTTTTGTGGATAAGGAGGCTCTGTGTGTGTTCACACATTGGAAAAAAAAAAAAATAACCTTAGACAAGAAAAGAAATGAGGGCTCAGATTCACTGGACATTTGTTTTATCACTCCTTCCAAGCACCCACAGAGGAAGCTAGTAGCGATACCATCTCTCGCTGGCTGAAATGGACGCTGGAGAGGCAGCATAGACATTACACGCTTCACAGCCCACAGTAACCAGGTCAGCCCCAGTACTTCAGCAAGCAAAACTTGCAGACGCTTCCAATACACATCATAATGAAAGCAGCTGGATGGACGACATGTTTCACATTTGCAAATTTTATAAAAAGAATGTGGTACATCACTGACCATGGGCCAGTCCATCATGGAGCGTTTCCTAACAACAGAAAGTAAGGTAGACAGTGATGTTTCTTTTTTTCATTTGATGGATGTGTTTGTCTCGAGAACACTGTGGCTCTCAAGAACGTCATGTGCCCTGTAGTGAGGTATACAGGAAATGAGCAAGAATAAATACAATAAAGCGAGAACTTACCCTGGTAAGTTGAAGCTGTTTGTTAATTTCTTGCGAATTTAATTGTAGACCGGAACGGAGTCAACATGCCCCCACCCGTGCAATGGTCTGCATTGCAGACCATGCAAAACAATGAAATGCATACCAGGCAAACGAACTACTACCACTAGAAAAAATAAGAATTGCCATCAGTGTTCTTGCAACACGTGCAAATAGTAAGACATCCCACCCAAAGTTAAAGAAAGAATGATAACAATGTTTAATTAATTATATGAGGATCCTGTTATATAGTGGGACACAGTGGGTTCTCTCGAGCTCTAAAAACGGCGTAGGGCTCGCGCGGTTTCTCATGTGCATCCGTTCCGGTCTACAATAAATTCGCAAGAATTTACAAACAGCTTCAACTTACGAGGTAAGTCTCGCTTTATTGTATTTAATTATGTCCGAAATGATTTGTCATCTTGAACATATGTCCTTAACAAACAGTCACTATAAACATATATCATTAATAAATCATCTGTCACCATCAACATAGTTATAGTTACGTCCTTAATAAACTGTCTGTCACCCACATAATTATCCAACTGTCATGTCAACATACATCTTTTAATCAGCTGTCCACTTCAGCATACGTCTTAACAAATTGTTACCCCACATATGTCCTTAACAAACCATCAGAGTCACATATGTCCTTAACAAACAGTTACTCAACATGTGTCCTTTAACAAGCTCTCACATTCAATACACATCTTTTAGAGTCACCATCAATACAAGGCCTTAACAAACTGGCAGAGTCAGCATAAAGCCTTAACAAACTATCACAGTCAGCACATGGCCTTAACAAACTGTTACCGTTAACACATGTCCTTAGAAAACTGTCACCGCCAACATATGTCCTTAGCAAACTGTCACCCTCAACATATGTCCTTAGAAAACTGTCACAGTAAGAAAACGTCCATAACCAACTGTCATCCCACATCATTATGTCCTTAACAAACTGTCTGTTAACACCAACATGAATCCTTAACAAACTGTCTGTATGTCAACATAAATCCTTAACAAACTGTCTGTTAACATTAACATAAAAACTAACAAACTACTGTACTTCAACATAAATCCTTAACAAACTGTCCAACTCAACATATGTCCTAACAAACTCGTTGTACCTCTCTTGAAAGCTAAAATCCAGCTAATGAGCAATACTGGCTTTATGGTAAAAATATATTCAGTTTTCTCATTCATTTATGTAAACTGTCATTATTATGCCTAAAATGTATTTGTATTTTTATATTTAGTATATCATCTAAATATGTTTATTTTCCCATATTCTTATTAAGTTTGTATTTTATCTACTTGTTTATTTTATTTTCAATGTTGTCTACACAAAATGTCTTAATGGTTTTTTTTAGTCATTCAGTAGTATGGCGCGAGTTATTTCCCTTTAATAGGAGCTTTGGTTCCATCTAGAAAAGAAAATCAATAATAACAGCTTTATTAAGTCAAATTATATGCTCACATTTATGGATATGGTTGTTGAAATACTGATCTTGACTCTATTTATTTCAACTACAATGAAAATTCTCTATTTTTGTTGTAAATCAGTATTTCTCGTTTACTGCATCATATAGGTATAGGTACATATGTACCCTAATATTAAGGCTAGAAAAGCAGTTCTAATTTTTATTTAATGAATCTTTAAATAAATCAAGTTATTGTTGCGAGTAAAGAGCATGTGAACTAAACTCTATATAGACTAAATAAAACACTCTTATTAAGGTAGCATTAGATTGTAGCAGAAGTGTAGAGCGTGTGTAGTCTTAGTAGTTAGCCTAACTGTGAGTCCTTGTAAACAATTGAATGATCAAACTGAATTTTACCAAGGCAGACTATAAAAATATAACTATATGGTATGTTTTGGAATTTAATTATGAATAATAGAAATTGAAGTGTTAGTATGGATAATTTGTAGTAATAGAGATAATTAAACTTCCCATCATATGAACCAGCTTAAGAATTTTGTTGGGTACAGCAGACCAGAAACTGTGTTTTTGCACCACTGTTATTTATGAATATTTCCTCTCATGCACAACTGTGTTGATAATCTGTATATGTGTAACACCTGTGGTGCATATCCTTCTGTTTCTGTCATAACGATTAGTTTCTTGAAGATTTAATGTTTTATTACCAAAAGTTATAGTGTGCAGTAAAAGTATGTCTACTCAGAGCTTAATCGCCAAATTAGTTGCAGCCAAAAAATGTATTGCAAAATGCAATACTGCATCTTAAAGCTGTACGTTTAGTTTATTTGGAAAAAAAATATGTCTAGTTCGTTACGCAGACAGAAGATAATCACCACAGAAGCTGCATGAATAAAACACAAATCTCCTCCATCTTGAGCCAATCTGCAGAAAAAAGCTCGCAGTGGGTGTGAGGCATTGTCTGCAGATGGGGTGGCGTGTATAGATCAGGGGTGGTTAGGTGGCTAGAGAGACCATCCATTCACAGCAGTAAGATGTACTGTAGGGCTGACTAAAGAGGTGAAAACACAAGCTGCTGTCCTTGTACTATTCTTCTTTGCCTGTGCTATACACACATGTTGCTATGGATTGCTGTTGCTGAAAATTGTGTGTTCCACGCTTTCCCTACCCTTCATCTATCCTTGCCTCTCCCACGGTCACAACTGTAAACATGATCTTTAACAAACTGTCACTGTAAACATATTCCCTAACAAACCTACCTGTCAGTGTTCACAATAGGTCCTTAGCAAACTGTCTGTCACCATAAATAAATCTCTCTAACAAATTGTCACATCTCAACAAAGTACACATCAAAACACCCCTAATACAAATTGTCATTCATTTCTCTCTCTCTCTCTCTCTCTCTCTCTCTCTCTCACTCTCTCACTCTCTCTCCTCTCTCTCTCTCACTCTAGTGTTGGTTATTATTAAGATGTATCCCTACGGCGGGGACTGGATTAAAAAAGCACTTGAGTGCTTATTCAGTATCCTCGAAATAAAAGAATTTGTCATTGTCTCACTTTGTCTCTCACTCTCCCTCATCTCTATCCTTATCCCACAGTCTTTATTTTTCTTTCATCTCTTCGCCCCTCTCAAATCCATGTGTGTGCGTATGTGTGCGTTGTGCGTTTGTACGTGTATGTGTGCATGCACGTGTGGTATTGCGCATGCAATTCTTGGTGTGTGGTATGTGTGGTAACGGTGTGCATCTGTGTGTGTTTACTTATTCATATCTTAAATATGTAATGCACACGTACTTTAGATAGATAAAAAAATAGATAACATACATACATACATACATACATCATTATACATGCATACATATATACATTCATACATACATGCAGTACATACATACATACATACATACATACATACATACATACATACATACATACATACATACATCATAAATAGAAGATATATTATGTTTTGTTCATGTGGGCCTGCACCATGTCCTAAGTCTGTAATTTCTTGCATGAACATGAGCAAACATCAATCTGTCTACCTGTTATTGATCACATACCTCCATTATACCATCTGTACAAGGAACTTGCTCAAATGAGCACATCACATTCTAATCTGTCATTATATGTCCCATCGTCATCATCATATCATCATCCATGTTATCAGCACAGCAAGGCAGCCAGCTGTGGCACGCACTTCAAGCCGCAGCAACAACTTCTGTCTTATCAGGGACAGCAGCAGCTGCAATCTACAATTCATCTGCTTGAACTTACTGTATGTCACAAGATGACAATAACGCCTGAGCATGGAGTAATAGGTAATTATGTGGCAGCACAATGTTTGTCATAGTCTGACGATGAATGTCTTAAGCATAGTTGACATATCAAGCCTATTGGGACATATCCAACGGCTAAATTAGCTTCTGTTACTATATAAAGCGGCCTGGCTGACTCTGGCCCAACAGAGCGGATTGTCAGCGTTACAGACATCAAGACAGATCACCCACTGATCCACAGAGTTGGTAAGAACATTCCTCGACACTTTGATAATTAATTGCTAGGGGGTTTTCCCCTGTTTGGCTACTGTTAAAAGTTATACTATAAAACAAAAGATTCTTATAAAATACTTAACACATAGGAAACATAGCTAGATGGCAAATGATGGTTAAAGAATGTGATCTATGTTAGATGGTAGAGAAAGGTTAAAGAATGCTATGTAGCTTAGATGGCAGAGAAAGGTTGAAGAATGAAATCTAGCTTAGATGGCATAGAAAGGTTAAAGAATGTGATTTATGTTAGATGGCAAGGAAGGGTTGAAAGAATGTGATCTAAAATAGATGGCAAAGGAAGGTTACAAAATGTGATATTGCTTTGATGGCAAAGAAAGGTAAGAATGTGAGCTACTTAGATGGCAAAGAAAGTTTTAAGAATGTGCTCTGCCTTAGATGGAAAAATCTGAATGGTTACAGATTGGTGACCCAAGTCCTCCATTTAACGTAACTATTGTCCATTTAAACACAAACTGTTATATTCGTAATATAATAATACTCTAGAAGTTCAAATCTACTTTGTCCATTGCTGCTAATTTTTGTTGCTTTAGCAACAATGTCTGAAGAAGGCAAAAGTGACACAAAATCATTTACAACTATATTTATTTAGAGAAGGTTCAACATAATCAGAAAATCAGGAAGCTTTGCAATGGAAACCAAATTCTGCTTCCAAAAATAATAGAGCATTAATGAACAATCTTATGACCATTGTGCCACTCCTTCAAATCGAAGTATTTAGTAGCCCATACCATTTGAAGGCCTTTTAGGAAGAACCAGTGTGGTTTCATTTTCATTTGTTTTCAGTAAGCTCTCATGCTCTATGGAAACCTGCTGGTATTTTTTTCCCAAAAAAGACAGAAAGAAATATTTGAGTCAAGTGCTATGGTGCCTGTTTTGTTGTTGCTTTTTGTTTGTTTTGTTTTTGTTTCTTATTTCATGCTAATGGTGCCTGTTACTAGCATTTACACTGCAGTATAGATGAAAGTGGACATAATTAGAGCTACCAAGAAACATGTTAAATTCAGTTGATCATATGCAGATTAAATTCCCAGACTCTTGTAAGCATGTACAGTAATTCGTACACTGGTGACATATGCGACACAGAGAGGAAAAATTATGCATTATGTATGATTTGTTTCAAACAATTAACTACATAAGACACAAACGAAAACTAAAATGAAGTAAACTGAGTTTTACAGGAAAATACTTTTTAAGTGAGCTGTAGTATGCAAGGTTTATAATAAAGCAGTTGAAAACTATTAATTCCGTGATATTCATATCTGAGAGATGAGTTCACATAGAGTGTTTTGACTCTTTCCAATATGCAAGTAAAAATTGAGCACATATCCTCGCTTTTTGTTTTGAGTGGTTGACTGCACCCTAGCAATTTTTATTGTTTTCAATAGTGACCAATGTTTATTAATTGCCTAGTGATAGTAACAGCCCTCCTCTTTCTTATCCTTATACAATGATTTGGGATGTTTGATTAGCTTTAATACATTTTTACAGTGTGATGCCATGAATTCAAAACATCATTTTGCTTTCAGAAATAAAGTTGTGTTCTAAGGAAATCTCAATGGCCATCTGCATGCGAAAACAGACAATGCATGGGAACTTTAATTGATTTGTTGCTATGCAATGTTCACATGCAAAAATCCTCGAAATATACTTCTGGATCATCATAAAGGCAGTGGGCAGATTATGTTTATTTTCTCTGAGGTCTTTGATTGGAAAACAACACTGTTTCAATGTGCAACACTGGATTTGCTCTTTTGTGGGCACCCATGGAATTTGTACAGCATCAATCCAAACTGATCAAAGTCATCAAACAGCTGTACAAGATGCCACCATTGCAGTGTACTACACAACAACATTGGAGAATGGTTCGAAGAACCGTTGGAGTAAGGCAGGCTGTCTACTCGCACCCACTCTTTTCAACATCTTCCTTGAGAGAATCATGGCTGATGCATGAGAACATCATGAAGGATCCAGTCAGCCATTGGTGCAGAACGATCACAAACCTCCGCTTCGCAGCTAACCTTGATGGAATAGCAGGATCAGAAAAAGAGCTTGCCAGCCTAACAGAACACCCAAAAAGGCCTCCAAAACATACACGCATGGAAATACAGTGCAGAGAGACAAACTGATGACTAAAAACAACCAACGGCATTAGCAATGATATCAGGGATAATGACCCAGAAAGCTGGAAACAGTTCAAAGCTCAAGTACCTGGGAGCCATTGTATCAGACCAGGATCCAAGCCAGAAGTAGTATGAAGGACTGCACAGACAATACCACACTGTCAAAACTAAATCACCATCTCGAGAGATAAAAATATCTCACTTATCTCCAAGATCAGACTAATGCGCTCCTTGTCCATATACCTATTTCTGATGCCTGAGAATCATGACCCTGACTGCAGATTTGAGAGAAGAGTACAGTGGTGACATGAGATACTTTAGGATACTCCTTGGGCACTCCTACAAAGAACCACATTATGCAACGAAAGCGTGCATATCAGAATCCAGCAAACCAATGACCCTAAAGAGAAACCTTACTAACGATCGTGAAAAAAGCGTAAACTTAAATGTAGTGGGCATGTCACAAGATCCAAAGGACTTGCAAAGACAGTTTTACAAGGCACTACCAAGGAGGAAGAAGAAGAGCAGACCAAGGAGAGCTGGGAGATAACAATCACGAATGAACAGGCCTAGAAACTCACAAAACCCTGAGAAAGGCAGAACGAGAGAGGAATGGAGGGAACTGTTGTTGAGGATCATTTGAGTGCCCACGGTCCTCAGTCTACGGGACAGATAGATAGATAATAGATAGATAGATAGATAGCATACCTCAATTTCATTTTAATCTCTTTCACAACTCCACCTGTCGTTTCCCCCACATTCAGCTGCTCTCAGCTGCATTTCATTCAATCCTATTCAGCCCAGCTGGGCCAGCTGGTGTTAGTTATAGCAGGAACTGACCACACTTGACTAGGTAAAGAAAGGGAGTGCTAAATTTAGCACCTTGATGTAAGTGATGATGGATGTGGGCGCTGTGACTGTGTGTGTTCGTGACTATGCACCTGTATTTCCTTACTGCCGGACTCTTCTACGTCAACATTCATTTTGTCAAGTATTTTGGCCCAGCGTGTACGTTTTTTTCCTTTTAAAAGTCCACAAGGGACACATCACAATCACTAAAATTATGACAGATTTGTTGAAGAATAGAAAGAAAAAAAAATAATGTATAATCTTGCCCTCTCCATGACACATGTCATTTCAAGATACCAGAGCCAAGAAGTTCGTTGGCTGCATAGCGAAGCTGTTGGTGATTGTTTTTAGGCTCCACATAATAATAGGTTGAATAACAATTATGATACTAGTTTACCAAACAGACCTCGATCGAGTTAAAGAAAGAAACATTTATGTTCTCACGAGCTTGTCGTTTACAGGGGCCATTGAGATTAAAAATCAAAAAAAGAATTATCACTGGCTGCAGAGTTCTTCTCTTCAGTTGGTGACCGGTTTCAGAATGGAAACAACAAGATTTTCCTGATGCATGATAGATAACCCTTGTTTTGATTCTTGTTGCAATTTTACGCTTTCTAAGTGTACAACAGCTAAGAGACATCCAGAAAGATGGCGACAGGAAGGACCCAGATGTGTGACCCTCGCTGCTCCTTGTGTCACTGTCCATGATAATGGCATCATGATTATTAACCGGGCAGGACGAGGAACACTGTCCTCCACAGACATGCAAGAGAAGGTTATGCGTTTGGGAGTGAAAATGTACAAGAGAAAATAGTTACATACGGGTATGTTTTTGGTGTAAAAGTGTACATGTATAAATAATTAAAGACTGGGGTACGTATTTGGTGTAAAAGTGCACATAATAATAATAATAATAATAATAATAATGACATTAATAATAATAATTATTATAATGATAATAATAATAATAATAATAATAATAATAATAATAAATGGAACTCATATAGGGCTATATCTTGCAAAGACAAATCACAGTGCATGCATTCAACCAATCATACACAGTCATGAATCAGTGATAATAATCAATCGTTAAACACAGATATTACAAACATGGTGCCCTGCAGACCAAATCTATTGAATAAAATGTCAATATCAAAGTTTTCAAAAGCACAAATACACACACACACAGGTTTTTCACCTATAACTTAGCAGGGTGATAGACATGGTAGTGAAGGTGGGATAGTTCTGATATGAAACAGGAGAGGAAATCTTGGTTTTAAATAACATGTCTTGAGGGCAGGATTTAAAAGTGTCCATAACTAGGATTTCTAGCAAAGAAAAGAGAGGGAGTTTCATTCCAGGCGATGACCCGAAATATGAGAAATAGTGGGGCCAGGGAGATTGGTTTGAATCTAGGTATCAGTAGGCACAAGGTATCTGCAGCAGAGCGAGGGAACGTGAAGAGTGTACAGGTTAAGACATTCACAAGGTAGGAGGTGCAGTTTTGTGGAGACATTTGTAACAGAGGGTACTGGATCTATAATCTACACTCCTGTTAGCACAAACAGCTAAGAGGAGAGATTGCAAGAGAGGTGTAATGGTGGCTCAGATTTTTTTCTGTCTGAGAACTAGTCCGAGCAGCTGATTTTGTTTGAACAGAGTGCTTAGATGATGCTGGCAGACCAGACAAAAGAGAATGCAATAGTCCAGATGTGAAAGAATGAGAGAAGTGACAAGTTTGGCTGTTGCATTCGGTGGACAAGGTACTTTCGAATGGCCTAATACGCTGTAACTGATAGTACATGACTGACAGGTTCTGGTGATGAATTTTTGCATTGAAGTGTTTTGTTTAACAAACACCTAGATACTTCCACAGCAGTGGATAGAGGGACTGATATATTGCAGAGTTTTATTGAAGCTGTTATAAATGGAAGATAGTTTGTATTTGGTCCCTCTGAGCAAGGCTTCGGTTTTATGGGCATAATTCTGTAATTTGTTCTGTGTCATCCCAGTTTGAATATCTTCAAAACATGGGGCCATCATTTGTCAGAAGAAGGCAGATTTTTCAGGTAACACTGCTTTAAATCTGAGGTCATCTCATAAAAAATGTGATGGTAGATTTGATGTGGTTTTATTATATTGACAGTGGGCAGTGTATAGAGTGAAAAGAACAGGACCTAGAACTGATCCCTGTGGGACTCTGCATTCCATTTTTTGCAGGTATTGATTGAATTTCTTTACTGCAACGTCTGGAATTGTCAGAAAATATGATTAGAATCAGGGTGAGGCTTGCCAGTAACACAGAGGGCTGTGCCAGTAAACCGAACGTTTTTGAAGATGGGAGAGAAGAATTGAATGGTCTGTAAGTATCGAAGGCTGCTGAAAAGTCAAGAAGAGTGAGAAGGGAGATTTCCCCCTCCCCCGCCCCCCCACCCCCCCTCTCCCCCCCGAGTCAGAAGCGATAGAATCGTGTTGAAAGTGTGCACTAGGTGGTTTTCAGTGCTTTGGTTTGACGCAATAGGAAAACAGAAACTCTGAAGAAGATTGTTGAGAAGTGGTTGTTGAGCTGTTTTGAGAACTACTTTTCAAGGACTTTAGAAAGAAAAAGGTAGATTGGGAAACAGGTCTATAATTCTTCAGAATGTTAGGGTCAAGGTCATGCTTTTTGAGTAGAGGGTGACTATAGCAGTTATTGAGAGCGATTGAGAACATTCCTGAAACAAGATGAGTTTACTATTTCTGATAGTGGTATAAGTTGTGATGGCAACAGTGTGAAAAGAGAAAGCATGTGTGGGACAAGATCACATAATTTTATAGTCATTTCTTTCAGAACTGTCCCTGATTTCTCTCTCACATGTCCTGATGAAATGAGATGAAGTGCCTTCAGGCGATCCTGAACATCACCTACAGAACCGTAAAACCAATGACTACGTCTGGCAGCAGATCGAGCAAGCTAGCAAACAAGAACCTTGCTAGATACAGTCAAACGAGGAAAACTGAAAAGGTTTGGCCACACAACAAGGCATAACAGCCTGTCAAAGACAGTCCTGCAGGGAATGGTGGAAGGAGCAAGGAGGCAGGGACGACCACGAAAAAGCGGGATATCCAACATCAAGGAGTGACCGGCCTCACTGTACCAAACCTCCGAAAGCAGCCCAGGATAGAACCATTTGACGGTCCACTTGCAGCGTCCGTGCGGGTACCCCAACGGTCGTCCCGACCAAGGGATGAGTGAGTGATCTATATCTATATATACATATCGTTTGCACACATACTCACACTCTCACACACACACGCATAAATATATAATATATATATCTTATAGATATATATATAATATATATATATATATATATATATATACAGATGATAACATGAAATACATGAATAGATGTTGGCGTTATAAAGAAAGAACGATGTTAAAAATAAGTTGGAGAATAGCAGAAGATACCTCAAAAGAGACAGACAAATGCGAAGAGAACAGGCCAGCATGGGAACACAGAGAAGAGGGGAGGGAGACGACAGACAGACAGAGACAAAAACAGAGACAGACAGACCGAGACAAGACAGACAAAGACAGAGACAGACATACAGACAACAGAGGTGAAGAACAGAGACAGATAGGGCAGGGTTGGAGGCTTTTGACAGTATTTATTACCAAGAACGTGAGAGATAGCACAAACGGACAGATAGAATCAGACAGAAAGACAGAAAGAGAGACAGACAGACAGACAGAAAGAGAAAGACAGACCGACAAAAACATACAGACATACAGATATCCAGACAGAGAAAGAGACAGAGAAGCAAGTATAGCAAGGCAAGCAAAAGCAACACCCAAATTCTTTTTGCCAGCCAGACATACAGACAGGCAGATAGACAAAGAGACAAACAGATAAACAGATGGACAAACAAACAGACAGAGACAGTTTTATTAACTTTTTTTTGGTTTAGGACAAAAAGGAAACAGCAGCACCTACAACAAAAGCTGACTCATCTCCTAGAAATCCACACCTTATAATCAGCCTGTGTAGAGAGAGATTGGATACATGAAATATCTTAGCGTGGGATATGTGGGAAATGTCTGGCTGACTCAATTAAATCAATGAAGACGAGGACAGTCAGCAATTTGCAGTCACTAGTCCAACCTGTGGTTTGAACAATAACGAGATGCAGACACATATGCGCCGCCTGACTAGACCAAGAAAAGAAAGATTGTTACAAACATAAGCTGACCACAGCATTCACAAGAAATTAGAAATCAGCTACTTGTGACAAACTTACAGTAGGGGGGGGGGGGGGGGGGGGGGGGAAAAAAAAAAAAAAAAACAGATGAATATGGATGAATAACTAAGAAACAAGCTACCAAAGAGGACAGTAAGCAGGAAAAAGAAAGAAGGCTGGCCCTAATAAGTTGATATCATAGCAAACCTGTTGTGTATGAATGGAGTGGAAAATTATTGCCCACAGTAAGCAATCCAGATTTTGGTCATTTTTTCCCCATGACAAGAGAATAAACTGAACCCCAGTCCGAATAAAGCAGGGTTGTTTCTATTTTGATTGCTCCTGCTGGCTTGTTTTTGGGCACTCTCTAAGTTCACTTAGTCTTTAGGTGGATAACTTTCCTTCTTTCAAGGACGTGGAGGTCAAAGTATCAGAGACACAGCCCCTTTTTGCTGTACACGTTGAGAGGTAAAGAAAACGAACAGATCAAAACCAATCGCCTGTCTCTGTCCACATAACACTGCTTTCACTGTCAACATGAATTGTCCTTTAACAAACTGTCACCCTCTCATACGTCCTTACAAATTGTCACCCTCAATACACGTCCTTAGTAAAGTTTCACCAGCAAAGACGTTTCTTAAAACTGCTAATGTGAATTTATTTCCTCAACAAACTATCAATATGAAATTCTTGCTCATTTCCTGTATACCTCCACTACAGGCACATGAGAAACCGCGCGCAGCCCTACCGCCGTTTTCGTCTAGCCACCTTACTGAACCAGACGTGTTATCGTATCGCCTCTCACTGTGTCGCAACGCCATCACTATCAGATTCTGAGCATAACTTAATAATTCTAGTCTAGTCCTTTCTGTTCTTTGAATTGTGTTAAAAACTGTTTCATTTTATCATCCACCTGTTTTGTTTCTTTGTATTGCTGGTGAAATACTTGTATTGTGATTAAGTGTTCTGTGGGGAAAAAAAAAAAAAAAAAAAAAAAAAAAAGGAGGTCTATGCTGCTGATTAACTCTAGTGACCAGATTTGGTGGATGATCTGTCTAATGAAGAAAACCACAATCTGTCATTTCTACTGAAAGGGAACCATCTCTCCGAGATAATTTTGACAACTGTCCAATAATCTCTCTAGAAGAATGGAAAATTTGGAAAAAGTCACCGCACTCCCAGAAAGAGGAAAAAGAGCACTGGCTCCAGAACAAGAGAACCCCCCTGGAAATTGAAAGGGAAAAGAAAGAAGGCAGCAGCGATTCAGAAAACGTTACTGACAGTGTTTTCTGATGAGAGGGCAGAGAGCTGGAGAAAGAACTGAATGGCAGAATCTATAGAGATGAGGATAAAGATACGACATTTTTCGCTGAAATGGCCAATCATCCCTTTGATGATAATGAGGAAAAGGCCACCGGATTTCCGGAAAACAGGCAAAGCTGCTTGAGTCCAGAATTTGGATCGAAACTCCCAGACAGAAACTGAGGGAAAAACTTACCAAGTAACCCTATTCCCGAAAACTGTTCTACCTGGGCGTTCCCCGAACAAACCAGGAAGTTTTTTCTGTTCTCAGCCCTTCTCCACGAAGACAGATGTCAGATGGCAAATACACAAAAAACCCTGTCAAAAAGCTGCATGCGATAACGCTCTGCACGACGCGACTTCTGAAAGTAAGAGAGACCATCTCAGGGCAGGAGCAGCTAAAGTACGCGGTAACTGACAGGATGCATAGCCAACCTTTCAGACGCCCCTAGCCTCACAGTCATGCCAAACCATGACCTGTCCCAGAAACGGAGAGAAAATGCAGCCTGACCCTGCCTCCCCGTGAACTCTCTGGCATAGTGCACCGCAGTTTGCCATGACACCAGAACTACTGGTAGGCGCCGAGTTTCAGCAAAGCATGAAAAAGTACAGGAGTCCCAGAAACTCGGTCAAGCATGCGTGGCCAGCAAAAGAAAACCACATGGCAGCACAACAACACCAGCTCTTTTTTAGGCCCGGAAGCCATGGACAGGGGCAGACAAACAAGAGTTTGGAAGAAGGTCAGAAAAACAGCCACCGGACAGTAACTCGATCCTGACTGAACCGCCCCCTCCCTTCCTGGAAACAAGTTAGGTGAAGTTGAACTTTGCCTTGCCCTCTCTGTGTGCTTATCTTAAAGCCAAGAGATAAATTTGCAGCAGAAGCATTAATGAAAAGTTGTCTCGCGTGGAATGTGTTAACTTCTGACCCTGAGGTAATTGAACAGTTGAAGGAATTAAAATCATTTTTGAGATTGCCCAGAAGATATAAAGCAAAGTTCACAAAGGTCCGTTAACAAATATGAAAAGTATGCTATTGACTTTGAAATAGAAAAACCTGTTGAACAAAGGTGTGGATTAAAAGAATCCTTGCCAAATCAGGACAAATTGTCCTACCTACTTTGTTAGGGAGAAAAAAGATGGATCATTTAGAATGATTTTGAATCTGAAAGCAGCTAAATGAAAAAGGTAAGAAATATAAGAAATTAAGATGGAGAAACCCAAATACATACAGCTTTTGATCTAGGACGCAAAATTGTTTATTTTGCCTCAATTGATCTGAGAGATGCCTATTATGTCATAGCATAGAGAGACATTTCAGAAGACTGAAATTCAGATGGAGAGGAAAACTGTACTGTTTTCAGCAGCTGCCATGGGACCTCAGTCATTCCCAAAAATTCCACGAAAACTTATGAAACCTTCCTAGCAATCTTACAATGATATGGCCACCAGGATAACTTCATTCATTGATGATAGTTTAATTGTTGGAGGAGTCGAAACAAATTTGTACAGTGTGGTGACAGACACGATAATATTATGAGACTACTAGGATTCTATGTAAATGAAAAGAAATCTCTAGTTCAATACCTGTGCAAGAACTCACATACCTGGTTCAAAATAAACTCCATAACATGTTCCGACATGCTGACAGAGAACGGAAACAGAAACTGATGTGTATGCAAGAATTATTCATCAGAAAGTATAAGGGTTCATTTACTTTGGGGTATTCATGATGTAAAGTGTACGTGTATCTGTTACATGCGTGGTATATAAAGGTGTAATGGTACAGTAGCATTAGTTTCAGATTGGGAATGCTTACTGAAAATCATTGTATTTCTGTCGTTATGGTGTTTCTACTTTTTGTAAAACAAGCATGGAATTTAAGCCGTGTATCACATGTAAATCATGAAATAGGTGACATAAGAAAAATTTACATGACTCAAGAAAAGCAAACTAAGAACAGAGAAGAAGAATGACTGACAGGCTTCTTTCACTCACTGAGTCAGACTGAAGCTATGCACTGAACCTCTCAGACAGTGTGTCTGTAATTCATGTGTGTGTATGTGTGTGTATTATTCTTTCTTTGCTTTCGAGGATAATGGAATAAGCTCTCATGGGCTTTTATCATTCAGTCCGGTGTGTGTGCAGTTTCGTAAATTTTGTCATCCATTCCCACCGCACACAATGGCCTACACATTCCGAAAAGCTGAACGGTTTTAATGTGTAGGAAGATGTTCGCGTGCATTCCCACAGGGTACCTCGGTGTGTTGGTGTGGTGTGTGTTGTGTGTGTGTGTGTGTGTGTGTGTGTGTGTGTGTGTGTGTGTGAGTGTGTGTGTGTGTAGTGTTGTGTGTGTGTGCGTGTCGTGTGCGTGTGTCGTGTGTGTACGTGCGTCCACGTGTTCGTTGTGTGAGTTTGTCTTGTCGTCTGTTTCCTGCGTGTCTGTCTGTCTGACGTGTCCGTGTCTGTGGTGTTTCTGTGTGTCTTTGTATCTGTGTGTCTGTCTGTCTGACTGTGTGTGTGTCTGTTGGTTGCATGCACAATGGTAAGGTCATGCACATCACACGTTTCTGCCTGCAGCCAGCTGCACTGTGAACGGACCACATACCCCGATGGGCCAACTTCACCACATCCAGCGTGGACCCTGCACATCTATCAGTGCAACAACGGCAGCTACGAGCCAATTTCGATGAGTGAGTAATGGTTCAAATCCATTATCACTAAAAACAAAAAAACAAACCATTAGTCATTGTTCGCAGATGATGTTCAGCACCTACAATGTCTGAAAATTTCTCCTTATCAATGTTTTTATTTTAAACAAAAGAAATCAAAGGCAAAACCAACAACAACAGAAAGAGTAGACATGATTCATAACTGCTAGGTGTTTGTTGTGAAGCATGATTAGGCTTTAGATTAAAAAAAATAAATTATTCTTTTATTTTATTTCCACAATAAGGAATTAAGAACCCACATACTATTATTTTCTACATGCATCCACGGTTTAAGGCAGTTTATCATTTTTTTCGTATATTCCCACTGGCACACAATGGCTCCTCTTCCAAAAGCAGAACAGTTTACGTGTGCACAAAGATGTTCTGCGTTCATTCGAACACGGACCTGGTTTATAGTCTCATCTGAAGGAAAAATCAAAAAATTAGAGTAATGAGCTTAGCCGCTATAAATGGAATTATTGGACTAGGAGAAGTGAGATGGACAGGATTTGGTGAGACATGACTGAAGAAGGCAACAAGATCTGGTACAGTGGTCAAGAGATAACTCACCAACATGATGGCATTTATTGTCAGAAAGGAAGTAGTGGGTGCATTATCAGATGTACACCGGCTTCCAGCAGGATTATCGGTGTCGGCCAAGCCCAAGAACATCACCATCATACAAATCAATGCACCATCATCTGACCAGCAGATGAAGAGTAGAAGAATTTACGAAGATCTTGAAGAGACCATTATGAAAATACCCAAGAAGGACATCATCATCATCCAAGGGATTTTAACGCTAAAGTAGGTCCTGACTCTTACAACCAAGGGCCGGAACAGTTTGGTCAGTTTGGAACTGAGAGACCAACGACAGGGACTACGTGCTGGAGTTTTCCTGCACCCATAGACTTACCATTCCAATACCCTCATCCCCACAAGCAGTCAAGGAGGACAACCTGGCATGCGCCAAACGGCAAGATCCATAACCAAATAGATTTTATCTAACACCACGGTGCTTCAATCCAGCATCAACAGAGCCAGACAAGAACCTACCCTGGAGCTGACAAAGGCAGCGACCACGACCTTGTGCTGCTTGTATCAAATGAAGCTGAGAAAAACAAACAGCCTGCAAACCACGTATCAAATTTGACGTGGACAAACTGAAAGATCAAGATGTCGAGAGAATCTCCAAGCTAAGCTTGGCGGACCTTTGCGGCATTAACCCTCCTGAGCAATGACATCAATGACCTCACCAACAACTTTAATGAGCAGTCCAAAAAACAGCAGAGGAGTACTTGGTCGTCAGAGGAATAAACACCACCATGGACTACCAATGACATCTTGGACCTCTGCGATACAAGAAGAGCACTGAAACCACCAGGTCTTCCAACCCTAAAGAATACCGGGGTCCAACAATCTTGTGAAGAGTCAATGTTAAAGGCCAGAGAGAATGATCAGTGATCAATGTGATGAGACGAAAAAAGTATGAAAGTTGGCAACAGTAAAAGGCATACGACACCCTACAAGAAACTCACAAAACCACTTCAAACCAAATCGTCAGTCATTGAAGACAGCTCTGGAAACCTCCTCACAGAAAGCTCAGTTGCATTGAACAGGTGGTCTAGTATTGTCAAGAACTGTACAACTACCCAATACAACCTGACAAGAGCATAATAGAAGAGAAAGCAGCCAACAATCAAGAGCACCCTCGCCATTACCTATACTAGGAAGAAGTGGAAGAAGCCATCCGCACTTACCAGTAGGAAAGTCCCCAGGAGCAGACAACATACCAGCAGAGCTGCTCAAGCATGGTGGCGAAACAGTCATCACACATGTTACAGCTACTGTCAGAAGATTTGGGAGACAAAACAGTGGCCAACAGATGGACACAATCACTCATCTAACCCCTGCCCAAGAAGGAATTTACGCCAATGCCAAAACTATAGAACAATCAGCCTCATCAGCCACGCCGCAAAATCATGCTCAAAGTTATTTTGAATTGACTAAAGAATGAGCAGAAGAACACCTTGCAAGGAACAAGCTGGTTCAGGGCAGGCAGGAGCACAATCGAACAGATTTTTAACTGCCACATCCTGATGGAAAACATCATCAACATCAGGAGACCTGTTCCACAACTTCATCGACTTCAAGAAGGCCTTTCGACAGAGTATGCAACGAAGGCCTGTGGCAGGTCCTCAGAATGTTTGGCATTGAAGAAAGACTAGTGCAAACTCAATCAAGCACTAACAACACCGCAAGCAGTGCAGTCCTTCTGAACAATCATGCGGAGACTACTTCAAAACCACAGTTGGTCTGACAAGATGCCTGTTATCTCCAGTCCTGTTTAATCTGTTCTTGGAAAACATTATGAGAGAGACCCTCCATGACTTCCACTCTAACAATCTCCATTGGTGGCAGACCCCTCAACAAACTTGCGTTTGCCGATGACATTGACCTCATGGGCGAAGTAACACAGAGCTGCAAGATCTTACGACCAGACTTGAGAACAGAGCTGGAGCATATGGGATGGAGGTGAGCTCGAGAAAAGTAAAGTACTTGTTAACAGCACGAGCAACACCACTGCTAAAATTTACATGAACAGCCAACACTGGAGAGGTAGACGCTTTTAAATACCTTGGCGCTACACTCACAAAGGACGGGAGATCGACGACAAAAATCAAGGTCAAATAGCCATGGCAACATCTTCCATGCAAAACTCACCACCATATGGAAAAGTAAAGAGGTCAGTTTCCCAATCAAACTAAAGCTCTACAAAGCCCTAATTCAGACTATCCTGCTGTACGGAAGTGAAACCTGACATTGACTGCTGAAACAGCACAACAAATCCAGTCATTTGAAACAAATGCCATAGAAAACTACTGGCATATCCTGGAGAGAACGAAAGACCAATAAATTTGTCAAGAGTCAAATAACACGGCTGGCAGGTCCACAGGAACCCCTTCTCACCATCGTCAAGAAGAAAAAGCTGACATGGTTCGGCCACGTCACCCGCCACAACACTCTGCCAAAACAGTACTGCAGGGAACACTCGAAGGTGGCAGAAAGAGGGGAAGACAGAACAAGTCATGGATGGACAACATCAGAGAATGGACCAGGATGAATGACTCGGCACTACTGCGCAGAGCCGAGGACCGAGATGGACCGAGATGGATGGAGGAGGCTTTCCACGGCATCGTCTTTCGTGTCTCCCCCACGACCGCCAAGGTCACGGGTCTGATGATGATGATGATGAAGGACTTTTGGTAGGAGTAGAGTTTTTAATTTTATTTATTTATTCATTTTATTCTTTTATATCGAGGATAATGGAATAAGCACCTATGTGCTTTTTTACAACACAGTCCCCGTGTGTATGCGCTTTGTCAATTCTGTCATCTGTTTCCAACCGGCACACCGAGTCGGAACTGGTGTGAAGTCCAGGGAAAAAACACCCTTGACCTGGATTCGAACTCGGGTCAGCAGATCCCGAGCGCAACATGCATCATTCTCACCACCAAGCTATCCTATCCAATTATGGAGCAATGGATGATGCTTTGGTTTGTCTGTAATGAATGATGTCCAGAAAAGCGAGCGTAAGACATACACTTGCTATGGTCTATGATCTTTGGTTTGGTTTGTAAGGTGGTTTATGGGAACAGCTGTTGACAAGAAGTGATTATTGTAGATATCGGGAGAGATGTTTGATGCTAAGAGTGGAGATAGATGCAAAGAGAGACAGACAGACAAACACACACAGACATACACACTCGCGAGCGTGCGCGCACACATATGCACACATGCACACATATACTCATGCACATATAACACACATATAAACACACACACACAACATACCTACACACATATACACACATATACACACATACACAAACACACACACACACACAACACACAACCACATATATAAATATGATGAAAAAAAGCAAATGCATGCTTATTCAATGTACCATCTGGAAATACAATTTTAACTTGACTTGACTTGATGCTCACACGTGACACATTGCCTTGCACATTCACACACTCACATCCCCAAACCAAACACAATAATATCACGCACATACACACACACACACACACACACACACACACACACACACACACACACACACATTTGCTATTGTCCACCATTCTGCAACTGAAGAGCCACAGACTCCATCTCTCTCTTTGTATGTTTGTTTTTTTACAGAATGTTCGAAAACAACGGTGGATGCTTCGACATAGGCACGACATATGTCAGTGGCTGTGTAAGTTACAACTGCACCCAAACTACCCTCTCCAACGGCACTACGCAGTTACAGACACAAGATCCATTCCTTCCGTGAGTAATGCACTCACTATACAAGCTTTACAGCTAAACCACCCATTTACACTCATTATAAGACTTTACCACTATACCACCAATATGCACTCATTATACAGACTTACCATTATACCACCAATATGCACTCACTATACAAGCGTTACCACTATACCACCAATATCACTCACTATACAGACTTTACCACTATACCACCAATATGCACTCACTATACAAGCTTTACCACTATACCACCAATATGCACTCACTATACAGACTTTGCCATTATACCCACAATATGCACTCACTACACAAGCTTTACAGCCATACCAGCAATATGCATTCATTATCCTTTATATTATCTCAAAACAGAGAACTGAGTTATGTGAATGTCCATGTGAAAGAAAAAGCAAGAAAACTTGCCAAGAATGATACACATGTGATATACAAGTGGATGTTTGAACCATACAAGGGATAGGTGGTCTAGAGTGATGCACCTGCCTAGAACGGAAAAAGTCAGATGTGTGCGGTGGTTTGATCCCCGATTGGCCCGAAACTTTTCCCCATCCATTAGAACTGTGTGGTAATCTGGTGCTAGTCTTTCGATGAGATGATAAGCCCAGGTCCCATGTGTTACACATAATTATTCAGCGCAGGTAAAAAAGACACTCTGATAGGAAAACAAATACAGTTGTAAACAGGAAAAAGTAAAATATAATGGGTGGCGCTGTTCTTTATGGCGACGCACTCACCCCAGGGAGATCATCCCAATGTTCCACATACATACATACATACATACATACATATGCACAACAACCCACACAACACAACACCACACAACACAGACAACACACAAACACAATACAACACACGCACACAACTTACACAACACACACCACAACACAGCACACAACACATTCCACATACACAACACAACACACAAATATACACACGCAAATACCTCTCAATCTCTCTCTCTCTCTCTCTCCTCTCTCTCTCTCACTCCTCTCTCTCTCTCATCTCTCTCTCTCTCTCTCTCTCTCTCTCTTTCTCTCTTTTGCTTTGGGGGGGGGGGGGGTGTTGGGGGGGAGGGGGGGGGCTGTTTTGAAAAGGGTTATTTCCCTTGTTTTTATTGCGAGACTGTATAAGTATTGGTTATTATTATTAAGATGTATCCTAACGGCGGGGACTGATGTAAAAAAGCACATGTGTGCTTATTCATTATCCTCGAAATAAAAGAATTTGTCATTGTCTTCTCCTCTCTCTCTCTCTCTCATCTCTTTTCCCCCATCATCTCTCTCTCTCTCTCTCTCCCTCCTCTCTCTCTCTCTCTCTCTCTTTCTCCTCTCTCTGCAGAATGTAAGGACAAGGACGATGTGTGCCATGATGTTGGCCAGTTTTTTCCTTACGTCAGAGATGGAAGCATCTGGAACTGCACCTGCACTTTCATGGAAAGTTTCCCCTTCGCGGTCTACAGATGTTACCTCCCTGGCTTCCTCAACCTTTACCTGATTCCCTATGCCTGGTACCATCCATTTTTGTTTATTTATTCATTTCTTTATTTATACCACTTTCATTCACGGCAAATTTTTCTACATGAAATTCCCGCTGTACTCCCCAGGGAGAGCGCGTCGCCACAAGAGCAGCGCCACCCATTATTTTGTCTTTCTTTTGGAAAATTGTATTAACATTTTCTTTATCAGCTGTTATGTGTGGTGGCGGTGTGGGGGGGGGGGGTGCAGTGGTGTGCAAAAGGAATCGATTTCAGCAGTTAAAAAAAAAGTTCTATGCTATTTGAGCATTTTTTCTGACAGACGGAGAGAAAGAGAGGGAGAGGGACAGAAAACTCTGAACTCTGAACTCTGAAATGTTTTAGTGTACATTGGCCTTGACCACAATACATTAGTTCGGCTTGGATAGAACAATGGGTTCATTCATATCATTGGCAAAGCAAATGCACAAACAAGAAATGATTTATGACTGATTAGATAAGAAAAACACCAACATATACATAGCCAAATAATGCAAAAAGATTATGTCAGTATAACAATTTATGACTGAATAAAAAAGAAAAACACCATTTATTCTATTTCTTGATTAAAAACCTTAAATCAATCATAACCCAATCATAGAAAGAAGATGCTTTCTAAGAAAAATCATCCATATTGAGTACATCAATGTGTAGCAGTTTTTCAATAAAGTATTTGAGCCAACATTATTTTCCTTCTGTTAATAGAATGAAAAATGTAGCTAGACAAACTATGTTTGTACTCATCATTTCTTACTTTGAACATATCTGTCAATGGTACATTGATACATTTGCTTAAAAACTTTTCTCTTAAGTTTGAGTACACGTAACATTTCAATAGAAAGTGGGCTTCATATTCAAATTTCGTTATACAAAATGGACATAATTTATCTCGGATATTATCACTTTATCTATACACATTATTGCTAAGAGGTAAAACATTAACTCTTGCTTGTATAATTGTTACACGAAAGCAGTAGACATCGATAGAGTTTAAATACTGCTCTTTTACAAAAATGCTTTTAAACGATCTATACACATCATACCTCTCTTTATGAGAGAGAGAACTCTGAACTCTGAACTCTGAAATGATTTACTTGCACATTGGCCTTAGGCCACAATACAATTATAGAAAAGAAAATAAGAAAATATCTTATTTAACAGCACCTATCTATATTCTACAATCATTGGTTGACTGAAAATCATAATTATACATCTCATACCTACTACAGTTCAAATTTTAAGGATAGTTGTCAAATCACAGTTTACATTTCACAATTACTGAAATGATCAGAGTCAGAGACATTAGTATAAAAAGGGGAGATACAGAAAAACATGATCATGTTATGCCACGAATTCTTGATAATACGCGATATAAACAAAGGTGAACATGTTTAAATGGTTTACCAGACGTACATCATAGGATTGGTTACCCTGTAGACTTAAAGTATTTTCTTCCGCCTATTGCTTGCATGAAACACATATTTAGATAAATTGTATCTGTGGATAGGATCAGTGGCTCTAAGTAACATGTGCAGAGGAAGTTCTTTTGACTCTTTTAGAAATTTGACCCTTAAATCTTCATACGTAGCACAAAATAACACAAAATGTTTTTCATTTTCGATCTGATTTTTGCAAAATGGACAGAATTTATCATGAACAGATTCTCTATAGCGATGTACATTGTTATTCAGTGGGAGTACATTAAACCTTAACTGCGTGATGACACCACAAAAACAATAATTTTCCATATCTAGAATATAACTTTCTTTTTCAAATATAGTCTTAAATGATCTATATGGCTGATATCTATCACGATCTCTTATAGTTCCTGGCCATTCTTGAATAAACATATCGATGAGCCTCTGTTTAAATATGCTTATATGCTTAGAAACTTTTTCACATCCCCAACACCCTGCTGCAACCAAACGATGTTAAATCCAGTTAAGCATAAGATTTCTCTTATTTTCGAAACCCAGCACTGTTTTCCGGAATTGTCTAGCTGCAACAGGGAACAGAGAGAGACAGAGAGAGACAGAGAGACAGACACTCAGACACACAAAGACTGAGAGATAGACAGACAGACAGACAGACAGACCGACCGAGAGATAGATAGATAGATAGATAGATAGATAGATAGATATAGATAGATAGATAGATAGATAGATAGATAGATAGATAGATAGATAGATAGATAGATAGATAGATAGTTGTTGTTGTCTTCGATTTTACGTCTGTTCACTCTCAGTGATATTAGACGAGGAAAAAAAATTACAAGGGGTGTATTAGAATTGAGGTGGTGGTGGAGGCTCTACTGAAAAATGCAAGGGGGGATGGGGGGTAGTCGAATCATGAAAAGAAACCACGCAAAGCAAAAGATACACAAAAAAAGCAAAGCAAACACATAAAAAGTGATTAACGTTAATGAAACTATAACAAATGTCCTATAGGACTATGCCAGAGACCTTTTGCAATATCAAATGCCAAATTCAAATTATTGAATATGCTTCTAAGGGATTTTTCAGAAAATTGGGGTAAAAAAGCCTTTGTATTCTTACATTCAAATATTATATGAGTATTAGAAATGTTCTCACTACATAGAAATTTACTGATTCTACTGAATTTGGTTACGAATGCATTACTTTTTATTCTATAAAATAAACTATTCACTCTTCTTGCTGTTGAGATATTTGAACAAGCTTGAATGACTCACGACTCTGTTATCAGTTTTGATGACAGATCTATTTAGAAATCTCTCTTTTAGGTGATATGTTTCTGTGACCTTTCTCCATGATGTTTGTTCTAATAAGTGGTAGCCCTCTTGTAATGATAAAGGTACGTGCAATGTTGCTGATTCCCGTTCATGCTTTGCAACTCTTTTAGCAGCTCTATCAGCTCACTCATTTGGAAAGAATCCACTGTGTGAAGGCACCCAACAGAAAGTAACACTTGTGCCCTTTAAGGTTAAAAGGTGTATGACATGATTAATCTCTAATGCAATGTTTGAAGTTTTCTTGTACCACAAGGATTTTAAAGCATATAATACCGACTTAGAATCAACACAAATAAGGATTTAAAATGTATACAATGGCAAATCAAGAACATAATTTAGAGCCATTAAGACTGCTATTAATTCCGCCGTAAAAATCGAATGATGTTTACCTACTAAGAATGATTTTTCAATTTTTAAAGATGGTATAAAGAAAAAGCTGAACATGTTTCTTGATTATCCAGGCGTGATCCATCTGTATAAATTTGTAAGTGATTAAAATACTTATGATGGATGTGGGATCGGACATCAGAAACCATAATGTTCAGATTCTCATTCTTGTTTACATTAGTTACCTCTATGTCGTAATGTGCTCTATTCATCTCCCACGATGGGCAAGGTAATATTGCCTCTCGTTTGTCCATTCTGTGTTGATTGACATTAGAATTTTCCACTAGATCGGACAAATATGTGTTAACTGGCATTAAGGAAGATATATCTTTTGCTCTTTTAGGAAACTGTAGTTCAGATTTTACGATGTACCAACTTCATTGTACGTTCCCAGAGCTGATGCATGATACGGAACTCCAAGTGCAAGCCTGTAAGCTTTGCAGTCTACACTTTGTAGCTTTTTAAGTAAATATTTTGGAGGCTGAAAAAGATTTCTTGTCCGTATGATAATTTCGAACGAACAAGAGATGTAGCTAAACATTTTAGATTGAATATGTCTTGTTCCCAGAACTGTTTACTAATTATCTCCAGTAAGTTTATGCACTTTCTTGCCTTTGTTAATAAGTGCTCAATATGTGTATTCCAAGTTAGCTTTGAAGTTAGAATAACACCTAAGAACTTTATTGTATTTTTGTATTCAATCATTTCAGTCCCAATCTTAAATCTTGGTAGCTCCTCCGGATTACCGCCCTTATTAAAAAGCACAACATGAGTGTTTTCTGTGGACAAAGTAAATCCATTTTCAAGCATATATTTGTTGATGTTATCAAGCTGGCTTTGATATACCCTTTTTATGTAATTTAACGCTCTTTTGGGTGTATTACGTTTCATAGTAACATTCATTCACATGCATATATCATCCGCATATTGTACTAAGATGATATCCTTTGATAAATTCATTGGGAGATGATGCAGCAAGATATTAAATAGGATAGGAGCTATCACAGAACCTTGGGGTAGTCCCATATGAAGCGATCTAACACTTGAGTATGATTTAGCTACTCTTACTTGAATTTTTCTGTCTGCTAAAAAACTTTTGATATAAAAATAGAAGTTCCCAGAAACACCCACATTCTTTAGTTTTCCTAATAACTTAGCATGCCAAACTTGATCATATGCCTTTCTAATATCAAAAAAAAGTTGCAAGAACATTCTTTCTTCTTGCAAACTGCATTTTTATTTGTGTTGATAGTTTAACCAAATTATCTATGGCAGATCTATTTTTTGACAATCTTGCTTGATTGACAGGGATTATTTTATTTTTATGGCAGAAATACATCAGCCTTTTCAGAATGATTCTTTCCATTAGCTTGCCAGTGTGAGAGGTCAAAGCAATTGGTCTGTAGCTGGTTTTGTCAGATTTAGGCTTTCCCTGTTTATGAACTGGGATGACAATGGACTCCTTCCACTTTACTGGCATACCTCCCTCAATCGAACATTTATTGATAAGTTTGTGGAGTAGATAAATGAAATTGGTTGGTAAATGTGTCAACATGTCATTAGAAACTGCATCTGACCCGACAGACGTTTTCTTGTTAGAAAGAGATAGTAACGCATCTCTTACTTCGTCCTGTGAAATTGGAGCATTAATGCACGAACCATTGTCAGAGACTGGGTCAGTACGTTCTGCTTTACTTTTTCTTCTGTTCTGTAGTTCCTGCCTTTAAGTGGCAAGCCTTCTAGACGCATTGATTCAGAAAAAAAGTCTGCAAACGCCTCTGCTTTTTCTATGTTTGATGGAAATTCTTTATTCTCCAATTGCACTGGACAAGTGGTAAACTAACACCTTTTTCATTTCATGATATTTATCCAAACTTTTTAAAGATCTTTATGATTTGAAATTTCAGTGGTACAAAAAGAAGTCCAAAATTCTCTCTAGCCTGAGCATACAACAGGTACAGTAATTTTTTGCTTGTTTCTGTTTTACATTATTTTCTGACGTTTTATCTTTCAAATAAATTGTATACATTAAGGTTGTTTTTTATTGCTTCCTCACATGCTGGTGTCCACCAGATATTCCACCAGAGTAGGGGAACTGGTGAGTCAGTCTGTAGTCCAGTTCTGTGTCGCCATGGTCACCATGCTGGTCGTTTCTGCAGGCCTTCTTCCTTGTGTTCGCACAGCAGTTTTTCTAAGAAGGACGCCCCTGGTCACCACAAGTTTCTCTAAACAGGTGACTATTACAGAGTGACTGATCAACTGCTTGTAGGTCTGCAGAACTGTCAGCTTTTGGTCAGGAACTATTAATTGGTGGTCACTGTTACACATTGTGACTGCACCTGAACCGTTTTTCCATGTCCGGCTGTTTTGCTGAGACCGCGTTTGCATCTGTTCAGTACGACCCTTACTATTTTCCTTGCATGGTAATCCCATCAACCCGATGTTCTGATCTTAGACCATCGGTTCTTGTCATTGTTAGTACATCAAACTTTTTATAGACACAGCCAAATTTCAGCACTGGTTACTGTCGCCATGTTGTACGTCATCCTGTGTGATAGATAGATAGATATTAGATGATAAGTATAGGCTAGAGTGATAGAAGTATATGATAGAGTAGTATAGAGTGATAGAATAGATAGTAAAGAGGAGATAGAGATCGAGTAAATTTTAATATATAACATCTGTATGACTCTTCTTCATAAATTCAATTATTATATTATATTAATATAATTAAATATAAATATATTAATATTTTCAATATTGAGTCACAAAAGATGCCAACAAGCTCTCAAAGTCAGAAGAAGAACAGGACGAGTATTATAGTCTGCCCTCCGTTGTATGGAAAGATAAATGAACAATACCGTAAGCATGAAAGATGGAATGAGAATATTAACGAGGAAGATAGAAAGTGGTAAATCGAATTTCTGCTACTGGAGAATGATGAGCTGTGAAGCAAAATCTGATTATCGGTCAAACCAGGATTGCTGAGGTTGGAGAGAACTGGATAGATTTGCAAGTCTGCTCGAAATCAGAAAATTTCTACTGTAGAGACCGTGTCTGATTATATGGCCGCAATTGAACACTGTTTCTCCGTTATGGTTCGTAGACTGGGTTTTCACAATAACCGTCGAATGTTTGTTGTAGAGCTTTGAAAACTGAATCTACGCTACATTTGACAAAAGATCAAATGGAAGACAGGATCACGAATAATGAACTAATGGAGAATGTGCAAATTGATGATCTGAAGTCTGTAGCTAGTAGCATAGACTGCGTTGTTTGGGCACGTTTTTCAACGGAAACAGGGACAACACCACATCATAAAAAGAGCATGGAAATCGTATGGATTTGAAAGAGACAAAGGGAGACCGAGCAAAACCTGGCCTACCTGTGATGCAGATGATCTAGAGAAAGGGCTAAAACAGAAGAGAAGCTCAAAACTAGAGATGGATGAAGCACGTCATGTCAAACATTTCCCCTGGAAACAAACAAGAAAGGAAGAAGAAGAAGAAAATATATATATTATATATATATATATATACTATATATAAGTATATTGTTGTGTGTGATGTTGATTTTTAGTGTTGTATTTCATTAACATTACAGTGGGAAAGGATCAGTTGGGTGTAGATCACTTAAAGTGGCTTTGAGTTATTATTACTGAAGAAGGTTCAAAGAACGAAATCGTTGCAAAAGCTGCACAACATAGAAAGCACGGGAGAATGTCAAGACCATATGGAAAGCCCGAAACATTTCTCTCAGGACAAGGCCAAGCTACTACATGCATTGGTCATCTCCACATCTGTATGCATGCAAATTATGGACATTGAATGCAGATCTACAAAGGAGGATCCAGGCTTGGGGATGAGATGCCTCAGAAGACACCTTGGCATTTCATACTCTGACCACATTAAGAAGAAGAAGAAGAAGAAAAGAAGAGAAGAAGAGAAGAAGAAGAAGAAGAAGAAGAAGAAGAAGAAGAAAAATAATAATAAATGAAATTATATATCGGTATATTTTGCTAAAACAAATCAAAGCGCATCATTACCAACGAAGAAGTCCGACAAATCATCACCCAACAAGTAAAGCACAACGAAGACCTGCTGACCACAGTCAAGAAAAGGAAGCTCAGAAGGTATGCGCATGTGACAAGATCAGATGGGCGCTCCAAGACCCTACAGCAAGGCACAGTGCAGGGGAAGAGAAGGCGAGGCAGACCGATGAAGACATGGGCTGACAAAATCACTGATTATATATATGACGTTTTTGGTTTTATGTTTGTTTATCTTCCATTATTCAAAACAGCTGAGTTGGTCCAAGCTGGAGGGGAAGCCATGATCAGCGCCCTACTAAGAATCTGCAACAAGATCTGGCAGACAGGAAAATGGCCAACACCGTGGACACAGTCACTCATCATCACCCTCCCCAAGAAAGGAAATCTACAACAACCAAATTACCGCCAATCACCTCAAACCACCCAAGCTTTCAGTGCAGAAAAATTTTGAATACACTGAAGCCAAAAGCAAGACCATCATTGCGAGGAACAAACGGTTTTTCAGAGCGGGGCGCAGCACAACAAAAACAATATTCAAACCTCAGAAAAATTGTGAGGGAAAACCTCAACATAAACAAAATTTTAAACCACGTTTTTTATCGATTTTAAAAAGGGCTTTTTAAACGGGGTGTGGCTTGCATTTGTGGGCAACCAAAATTTTGTACGCATCAATGCAAACCTGATCAGGTCATCAAACAGCTGTACAGCGAACCACCAGTACAGGTACAACAACAAAACATTGGAGAATGTTTCGAAAACATTGGAGTAAGGCAGGGCTGCCTCTCCCCCACTCTTTTAAAACATCTTCCTTGAGGAATCATGGCTGATGCACTGGAACATCAGAAAACAGTCAGCTTTGGGTGCAAACGATCACAAAAACCTCCGCTTCGCAATGACTTTGAGGGAATGCAGGTCGAAAAAGACTTGCCACCTAACCCCACCCGAATAAGGCTCCAAAACAAAACGGCAGGAAACAGGCAGAGAAACCAAACGTGACTAAAACACCAACGGCATTACACTGATATCAGGTTAATGACCAAAGCTGGAAATATTCAAAGCTTCAAGTACGGGGAGCCAAAAAAACAGACCAGGGATCCAACCCAAAAGTATAGCAGGATGAAACAACTAAACAGTTTTGAAAAACAAAAACCCCCATCGGAGAGAAAAAAATATCTCACTTATCTCCAAGATCAACTAATGCGCTCCCATGTCAAATCCTTTATTTCTGATGCCTGTAAATCATGGACCCTACGCAGATTTGGAAAAGAGAAAGGGCAGTGGAGATGAGATGTTTTCGGAACTCCTTGGATCCCTAAAAAGACCACTAAGAAACAAAAGCGGCATAACAGAATCCAGAAAACCCTTTGGGACCCTATGAACCTTTAACGATGGGAAAAAAAAGCGTAAACTTAAATGGTATGGCATTCCAAATCCAAAGGACTTGCAAAAACAGTTTGCAAGGCCTGCCAAAGGGAGAAAGAAAAAGCAGCCCAAAGGGAAGAGCGGGGGAGGATAAATCACAAAGGGACAGGCCTTGAACTCAACAAAACCCGAAAAGGGAAACAGAGAGAGGAATGGGGAACGGGGTTTTGAGTCTTTGAGTGTGCCCCCACGGTCGGCAGACTACGGGGAAAATAGAAATTCAAAACAGCTATTCTTTTTAAAGAAAAGTCTTCATCATCTGTTATGTTGGCACTTTCCATTGCCTCCTCTCCTCTCTCCCATCTCCTCATCCTCTCTCTCTCTCTCTCCTCTTCGTCCCTCTCTCCTCTTTTCTCCCTCCTTCTCCCTCTCTCCCCCTTCTCTCCTTCTCTCCTCTCCTCTCTCTCTCTCCTTCTCTCTCCCCTCATCCACCCCCTCTCTCTGTTTAATTGAGGACTGGGTTAATGACTCATCCTCTCTCCCTCCCCTTCCATCCCCCTCACGTCTAATTCAGCCATCTCTGCCACCCCCTTTCCTTCTTGGCACAGGGAAACGGCCGAACAGCTACCTAGCACACCTTGCCATTTTTTAACGAATAGACAGCCATTCCTACTTAACTATACTGGAAACCTTGTCACAATCCATTTTCAAAAATTTCACCCAATTTTATTTTATACCTTTTCAAATGGGCTCATTGCCTTCTTGAAATTCTCCTCTCTCTTCTCCTCCTCTCTCCTCTTCTCTCTCTCTCTCCTCTTCTCTCTCTCTCTCTCTCTCTCTCTCTCTCTCCCTCTCTCTCTCTCTCTTCAAGTATAGGCCAGAGCAAATCATACCCTTACTACTGTCATTGACGTTTGTTTTTGTGGCCTTTTTGCTTGTTGTCATTTGCCACAGGCTTTTGTGTATTGGCGACTTTGCCTTGAAATACTGGTGTGTCTTGGTTTTGCATCATTGATTGCTTACAGTATCTTGTTGATTTGACTACATTTCTATTTTTATTACTTTTTTCTTCATTTTGTTACATTACAATTGTTCACAATTCCAGTTTAGCTTTATCTTATCACATTTGTTTACATTATTGCTCAACTTTTTGTAATCATTCACCATCCCTAAATTTCTTGCCTTAGCCCTTACCTCATTTAGTTTGTGGCTAGGGGTTGTGTCTATACTAAAGTAATCTGGGATTTTTGTACGCTGTGTAGTGAATTATCGAATACAATCATTGATATGCCAGGGACTCGTGACACTTGGCTTTCAACAGATGGCCTGAGAATAGGTATTCTAAGTATCTATCATGTTATCAACAAAATGTCTGACGTTGCTCAAATTCTATTAAATTCACATAAGAAATTTCATTTATTCGGATTTGCGGAATCCCGATTACCAGAAGACATACCAGATAATGAACTTATGATCCCCGGCTGCCAAATAGTTCGAAAAGATCCACTCCAAAGAAAGGAAACAGGACTTCTAATTTAGTTACATGAAAATATCCGCTACAAACGAATTGAATCACTCAAAAACTATAATTAAGAAAACAATTTGGATTGAGAAATCCTTGAAAAAAAACAAACCGTTCCTAGTGGGTTTTATCTATAGAAATCCAACAGAACTTGTTGATTGGTATGACAGGTTCACATTAATGATGGAGGAAGCTTCACTCCTCTCTGATGAAATTAATCTATTAGGTGACTTTAATATAGATTTGTTAAAAACAAACCAAAACTGGACACAAACTTACGATTCTTTTTACCTTACGCAGTTAACTGATAAACCTACTAGAATCACTAATACATCCCAAACACTGATAGATCATATTTATGCAACTTCACCAAGTAATACCACAGAAGTGTGTTGCCCAGCCTTTGGATGCAGTGACCGTCTTCCAAAGTGTTTAACATGGTCAAAAAGGGTATCAATATTCAAAACAATTGGTCACAAAGTCATTAAATACAGATGCTTATCTCACTTCAACAAAAATGCATTCCTAGTAGATTTAATCAACTCTTCTTTTATCATTAGTCGATCAGTTTACTAATCTTGATGAAGCGTTTGAGATAAGGTACCATAGTTTTCTCAATGTCTACAATGTAAATGCACCCATTAAAACAAAGCGTATCAAAACCAGTTCAAAGATTCCATGGATAACCGAAGATTGAAAGTGCCATCAGATGGAGAAATCAGCTATCAGTGCAGGAACTAGAGGAAGAATATCAAAAAACAGCGGAATATGGTAAACCGTATGAAACACTTAAGTAAGAAAAAGTACTTTCAACAACTAATACACTCTAAGTCAGAAGATAGACCTGTTTGGAAAGCAAAAACCATTTGAGTAATAAAAATTAATATCTCAAAGTTCACCACTCAAAGATATATCCATTGATGATACTAACACTCATTTCTGCAATATAGCCTCTTCAACAGTAAAAACAGACAAATCGCATCTTAACAAATTAGAAACATTAAAGCATTTCTGTAGCTCTAAAAACATTTCATCAAATCTAGACGGTCACTGCATCCAAAGGCTGGGCAACACACTTCTGTGGTATTACTTGGTGAAGTTGCATAAATATGATCTATCATGTTGGAAGATTAGTGATTCTAGTAGTTTTATCAGTTAACTGCGTAAGGTAAAAAAGAATCGTAAATTGTGTCTGATCCATATTAACGGATGATTATACAATGCACTCACTCATTTTAAAACAACAACACAAAGGTCTTGATGTCATTGATGATAAAATTCTGAAAATCTGGCCCTAAGCCATTGCACAAATCTATCACATACATTTTACAATTTATGATTACTGAGTATACATTCCTAAAGCATTCAAAATTGCCTACTTAATCTACTTAAATCTGGTGACCGTCAGTAACTCCAAATACAGAGCATTCTCTATCTTGTCCTTATTATAAGCAACCTTGAGTAGCGCATATCACCACATAAACTGTATACAGTTGTTTCCATCTATCAATCATGTTTCACAATACCGGCTAACGCATATTGCCTGTCAAACTGCTATTGACAACTTAGTTGATCAGTTGCTTACTAATTATCAATAATAATAAAATCACTGGTGTATAATAGTAGACTTGCTAAGACAATGATGTGATTACCACACACTAAACTGTTATTAACAAACAAAAATGTATGGTCTTTCAGGTAATACTGTCAAACTCATGTTATCATTTCTTTCCAGAGAAAAAAAATTGTTTCAATAAAGGCAACACATATGAAGTACTGTGCACATTATGGCGTCCCCCGGGGATCTGTCTTGGGAGCATTCTTTTCCCCTTGTATAAAAATGACTTACCTTTATCTCTAAACACAAATGCGAGTTATTTGCAGATGATACAACTATCCATACCTGTCATTCTCAGTTGACTGAAGTTTCTTCGCTTTACAAGAAAGTATTCATCACTTTGTTTAAAGTGGTCAGAGCTAAATCATATGATCTTAAACCCCCAAAAAGCTAAGCAGTTAATTAAAACAACTCAAACAAAAACGGCAAAATCTCCCCAACAACATTGGCAAATACATAAACAATAACAAAATTCATAAAGAAGATATCACAAAATTCTTGGTTTTAAATTGACAACAACCTTTCTTGGATATACCACATCTCAGCCTTGTGCAAAACATACAAAATGTGTATATCAGTTATCTAAAATAAAGCATTTTTTGGACCAAATCCCTGGGAAAATGTTTTTCAATGCATACATCATATCCCATGTGAGTTATGCTCAACGATTTGGGACTTGGCTAGTGAAAATGTTCTAAAGCCATTGTTCATATAAATATAGACTCAAAGCTGTTCTTTTACAATCTTCGTCATTAACTATCTCTGACTATAAAAACACTTGATCTTCTTCCATTTAGATCCAAGCTTAAGCAAAATAAGGCCGTTTAATGTTTAAAATCATGTCTGGTTTAGCTCCCCCTCCCTTGCTTCCAACTAGATTCGTAATAATTGTCAATCGTCATGCCACTTCCGAGAATCGACTTATTTAAATCCAGTCACACATATTCCGGTGGTTCATTATGGAATTAAATGTCTAACCTTAATCTTATGAATAATGTATCACTATCTTGATGATATGGTATTTTACTTTGTAAAGCAACTAACTACTTATGCCATGTATTTTCAATCAGCGAAAGTGTGTATGTCTACTCCTAACAACCTCCCCACCCTCCCCCCAAAACTCTCTGTCTCCTTTCTTATTCTTGCGTTCTCCTGCTTTCCTTTTTCGTCTTTTCCTCTTCTATCCCCCCTCCCCTCTAGTTTCTTCTGTCTGTCTGTTTGTTTTTGGCTGGTCCTGTCTTCCCGTCCCTGTCCCTAGTATGTCTGTCTGTCTGTTTCTCTCTCTTCTCTCTCTCTCTCTCTCTCTCTCTCTCCTCCTCATTCTCTCTCACTCTCTCTCATCTCATCCTCCTCTCTCTCTCTCTCTCTCTCTCTCTCTTTCTCTGTCTTCTTCTTCTTTTTCTCCTTCTTCTTCGAAATTCTTCGAAATTCTTCTCAATTCTCCTTCTCCCCTTCCCTTCCCCCCTCCCCCTCTCACCCCATGTCTAGCGGGTTTCTCTCCATGCAAAGCATTTCGTCTCACTGCTATGTGATGAAACCTTGTATTCTCATGTGTGTTATGATTTTGTTTATTTGATATTTATAGGTGTTGTAACTTGCATAAATTGTAGTTCTGATTGTTTCCATGTTCCTTCCCCTTTCCTCCTCCTTCAACCTTTTCATTCTTCTCTGCTTCCTCCTCTTGTTCTCTTCCTGTTCTTTTTTCCCTTCCCTTTTGTCTTATCCTCTACATATACTAATAATGATAAATACTGCACACACCACTCCCCCTCCCTTCTCTCCAAATAAAAAATCATTCTTCATTCATTCATTCATTCATTCATTCATTCATATCATCCCCTCTCTCCAATCTCTCTCTCCCTCCATCCCTCCCCTCCCCCTCTCTCTCATATCTGTCCTGTGTATACAACTATCTCTATTCTGTTTGTTTATGCATGTTTACATTTAACTAATTCCTTAGACATTTCATTTTTGCTTGTTTAATTGAATATTTGGTTGTTTTAATTTACCTTTTGGACGAGGGCTGGAATGAAAAAGCCTCTATTGTGTTTAAACTCTTTTCCGTCAATAAAAATGTTCATTCATTCTTTCATTCATTCATTCTCTCTCTCTCTCTCTCTCTCCTTCTCTTCTCTCTCTCTCTCCTCTCTTCCCCCTACTCTCCCCTAATCTTCTCCTCTCCTTTCTCCCCCCTCTCTCTCTCTCTCCTCTCTCTCTCTCTCTTATTATGGGGGCAACCAAAATGACGATGAACGCATGCTCTGTGAGGGCAAACTGCAGTCCTCGCTCGAGTAAAAGCTTCTGACGTTTCCATTGAAAAATAGAAAAGATAGTAAAGCTTTACTCTTTTTTCCCAAGCATGTTTGCTGTATTCATTCATCATATTTCTAATTTCGCATAATTATTCTTCTGTCTGATTTATGACCATTTTTCTTTACCTTGCCTATCTGCCTGTCCTATCTTACCCCATTCTTGTCAAAGGGATGGGCTTTTGGGGGTTCCAGAACTGTTTATCGTCCAATCGGTATTGTCTGCTTGATAATGGACATTCTTAGAATCATGAAATAAAACCATAAATACCATCTGCACTAAACTGGCCTGACATGTGTTTGAGTGTGAATGTGTATGTTTTTATTAAAAAGTTTTGATATTTGTCCTCGTTTCAGACTCCATTCCCACTACCCTCACCACCATCTCGTTGGTTTAAACCTATCTCTGTCTATATTTAATCTGTCTGTCTGTCTGTCTCCTGTCGTCTGTTTGTCTGTCTCTCTGTCTGTCTGTCTGTCTATCTGTCCACCCGTCCTGTCCTGTTTTGTCTGCCTGTCTGTATTTTTTTGTGTGGCAATCCGTCTGGCTCTAAGTTTTTCCCTTTCTTCTGTCTGTCTGTCTTTCCCGACTGTGTCTGTCTGTCTGTCTCTGTCTGTCTTCGTCATCTGTCTGTCGTAGCATTCTTGAAGAATATAACAATTCCTACAGAAGCTTCCTCCGTTCTTATTGTTGACTCTGTTTTTTAATATATAAATCCTAGAAAGTTTGGAAGCACAAACTAACTCTCTATTCAAAGTCTGTATAAGAGGTTTTAACTGTCGTAAATCTTATTCAGTGGCTTCGTAATATGGCGGTGCCCCAGGATCAAGTCAGCACAGTCATTGTTCATTGGGGATAAATGACTGCCCCAGTGGTCCCATCCCGACACAGACTTGGAAGGGGGCAATCTCTCTGTGTATAGCTTGCTTTCCAAGAGCCTGTGTTACCTTTAGTTCCATTCTTCCAGCTCGTGGGAAAACAAACAGCTTTAACAATTCCATTCTGCCATCTAACAGAAATTGTATGAAGCATGTCCAAGCTTCCACATTGACAGAATGACCATGTCAAGCTTTTCATACCCCAAATAGGGCCCCACGTCAGGCCTAAAAATGATCCCAAATTTACCCCATGTAAAAGGTACAGCGCCTATAGCAGTAAGCTTCAAACAGGTTCTTTCCCTGCCGCATGCACAAACCTTTGAGCCCCAAACAACACTAAGAACTCTCTCAAGGGCAACTGGTTCTCCTCGTGGGCCGCCCTGCTGTTTTCCCGGGATGAGGGATGTGAAGAGAACATCTCGGGATGGCCTGGGGTGACCCCAGGCTTACGGGAAATACCCGGTAAACAGATGTTCCACCCAATACATCGTACAGATTTAACCCCAGTGCTCCCAGGAACAACCTTTCTCTGGTTGGGGATGGGAAAGGATCGTGGTTTCAGGATCCAGTCCCTGCATCCAGACCACGGAGCGTTTGGAGGACGGTGGAAGGGGGGGAGGGGGGTTCTGCCGTGTTGAAAGCTGCAGGTCACAGACTGACAGAGATCTGCACCCCTTCCTACCCTCTCCCAGCACCTCCCACTCAACTCCCCTGTCTTCCATCTTATCCAAAATACTCGATTCCACCTTCTCCCTACTCCAGATTCCCATTTCGTTACCCTGTTCACCTTATTGTTTTTTTCTGGAAGAGACTTTGCTCCCAAACAGCTCCATTTTTCTTTTCACCCTTTTGCCACGGGTTTTGACCCTAATAGTCATGTGGATACACATAAATGGTATTTACCCAGTCCTGCTGGCCAGTATGCTCAGCAGCTAATAAATCTGGCTTCACAAATAATAATAATAATAATAATAATAATAATAATAATAACAATAATAATAAATGGAACTTATATAGCTCTATATCTTGCAAAGACAAATCAAAGCGCACGCATTCAACCTAATATTACACAGTCATGCAACCAATGACAAATAATCAATAGTTTAAACAAACAGATATTACAAACATGGTAGGCTGCAGACCAAATCTATGAAACAAAACTCTGACCACACTGACCTCTCTGATCACTATAACACTATTCTCCGCCAACTGCTTGATGAGCATGCACCTCCTACTGACCATCTCCTCCCTGACAGACCCTGTGCGCCATGGTATACCCAAGTCATCTTGATAGCGAAGTGCAAACGCCAGCAAATAGAACGGCAGTGGCGGAAGTAAAAAACCGAAATCAATAAACAGCTTTTTCCGAAAACAAATAAACAAAGTCAAACTCTTAATCCATTCAGCAAAGACAGACTACTACTCTTCCCAAGTTCTCTGTGCTACATCCATAAAATCTCTTTTTTCCCTCACCTCAAACCTCCTTGGATCTGCAAAAAACAACTCCTCTGCTTAACACCAACAGCCTGCTGAACTTCCTCCATATTTTCTGCCTTCTTTTCAGACAAAGTTTGAACATACCTCCAGACTGGATCAGACTCAATTCCCGCCTGCGCCCCTGATCCCCATTCACTGCACTCCTTCTTTTTCCCCCATCCCACAAGTGAAAAAAAAAATCAGACAATTCTGAAGGAAGACTATAAAATTTTGCGACCTGACCCATACCTGCTCCTGTTTTTTACAATGCCCTTCCCCACTTGACCTATTACACTAAAATATAAACCATCTCTTGTGCCCGGAAAACTTTCCCTCAGCCCTTAAAACAGCAATATCACACCTCTACTGAAAAAAACACGACCTCGATCCCCAAAATTCTGAAATTAAAGGGCCCGTCTCAAACTTCCCTTTGTCTCTAAAAATACTAGAAAAAGCGCTCTCAAACAGCTCAACAAACACTTCATTCCAATGACTCCTTCCCACTTTTCAATCTGCCTATCGCCCAACCACAGCACCGAAAAACCCCCTAGTCCACACTTTAGATACATTCTACTTTTCTGATGCAGGAAAAATCTCCCTCCCACCTTCTTGACTTATTTTTTATTTTTTTTATTTTTTTTATTTTATACCACTTTAAGTCACGAGATTTCTCTGCGCAAAATTTGGGGTGCTCTCCC
>CM054134.1:23829862-23879565 GCA_028751875.1 Rapana venosa
TTAAAAATTTTTTGTTTGTAACATTCCTTTTGAATGTTAAGCACAACCATATTTTTATAACTCCATCAACCTTTCAAGTAGCAGGCATATTTTTTCCCCACCATACTATCACCCTCCAGAAATCGGCCTATGTGACAGTTTTTTTGCCTTTGATGTAAATACAAAAAAATCCCCTGATAGTGGAGATTCAAAATCAAAACTTAAAAAGGTTTCTGTTAAACATTTAAAATCATGAGACAAAATGAATTTAACAAAATCATTATTTTCTAACTTTTGTAATAAGCCATTAACATTATAGTTTAGAAAATTAATATGTTGTTTATCTACAGTATTTACAAACATTGTCTGTTTCTCTTTGGATTTATTAACTGAGCCAGGAAATAGGGTTCCATTACTTTAAATGAAGGTAATCTTCCTGGGCCCGGCCAATGCCCTATTTCTTGGAGACAGAGGCTCCAGAATTAGCAGGCTTCTTTTCTCACGCGAAGCCACTTCGCTCTCTTGGGAATTTTTCCCCCATGAAAACTCTCCTGAGAGAGTCCAGGATACTCGATTGGCTAACTGACCTGCGTGTCTCTACGTGCGTGCTTTGAGCTTCTGTTTGCTTTTGAGAAGCAGCACGCCTTGGAGGCCTGGGCTGCCTCCCAGCTGCTGATGTCTGGGCATTACACAGGCTTACAGATCCTGCCTTACCCTGCTCTGTCACTCCACCTTTTCTGAGAGTCAGTGTTTTTACTTCTGGGTGTCTGACTGTTTTGGGACTGCCTTACCACCTTTCCTCTACCGTTCTTTAATTGTGAGACCTCACTGTCACCATTTTTTTCTGGGCCTTCATACTGTTGTTTTGGTCTACAGGGGTCAGTCGGTCTGTCAAAGTTGCCATCAGTCAGTTCTTGATTCTTTAAACCCTTTTGTTATGCCTTTTTCACCGTCTGTAGGTTCAGTCCATTTCATGACTGTCAAGACCATGTTGGTGGAAGGTTTTCCCTGTCACACCTCATTTTTACTTCAGTTTCATCATCTTTTAGTTTTGTCGTCATCTTTCTGTTCTTCATTCCTGGGTAAAGGGGGAAAAGCTATTGTCTTTCTCTACAATGTTTTCCTCATTTTTACCACTTTTCACACCTGTCTGTACTTTTCTTTGAGTCATTGTGACTGTTATAAGACTCCCCAACAGCCTCACCACACTGTATGTATGCCCGGCTCTTGCATATTGTTGCTTCGATCTTGATGACTAGGTGTACGCTTCAGAATACTTGCTAGTCTATCACCAGTTGCCTGGTCTCTTTGGTAACACTGATCTTTAAAAAAACACAAACCGTTTCTGCTCAGGTGATGGAAAGTCATTTTCCTCCTCACTGTATGATTGAGGGGCTGGAACAACTGGTCTCCTGTCAGATTCATCATGGAACATTCTTCGCTGATTCCTGGTATGAACAGAGTCCCTGGAATTGGTGGATCTTGTGTACTCTGTGTTGCCCTGGAGACATTATTTCCACGTTTCCTTTGAAAGGCCTTGCCCGAGTATGTTGCCCTGACGTCTGACACTTGGTGGAGGAACTTCAAGCTCGTCATCGTTTGGTTTGAAGTGGAGATGACCTGGAGGTCTGTCTGGCTGGCTCCTGTTACTGCTTCCATTTTGACTTTTTTTGTTGAACCAGCCTCTGTCACGTCCTCTCTGCCTGGTGTGTTGTAGATGTGGCCAGTCTTCTGTTTCCTGAGTGGACCTTGCTGTATTTCGTTTCTCTTCAGGAAGCCTTGGTTCTTGACTCCTGTCTGTCCCTGACCTGCAATCTGCCATTGTAGAAGTAGGCGACTTTTCCTGACTGCGGTAGAAGTCAATCAGCTCCTTTTGCCGTGAGGTGAGGTCAGATGCTACACTAATGCCCTTTGTCTGAGGTCATCTCTGAGTTTGGGAATAAACCCACCCACAGCCTTTTTTGTCAGACCATCGGCTGAACTGCACCAGGATTGGTCGAGGGTCTCTTCCTTGTTGCCGAGGTTTCCCAAGTCGGAATGCTTTGACAATGTCGTCTTTGATGCCAGTAAGTTTCTGGATTGTAGGAATTCAGAAGGTCTACAATGGCTTGTGTTGTAGAAGCCCTGTCCTCTATTCGATGTTTTCTATGTTGAAGAACACTACATTGCACGCTTTTGCATCCGTTCAACCACTTCCAAGTTTTCTTTCTAGCTTGTCCATTCTGTCCATTATCGTGCGCCAGTCTTCCCTGAGGTCTTCAACAATCTCTCTGTTTTCTTCAACAACATCTTTTAATTCACTCAATTTCACCTTGCAAGTGAGAAATGCTATTGTCTAATCCTCTGGAATTTTTCTTCAATAGTCGAATTTAATCTGGCATCATGCGTTGTCAGCCCTTGTTGTATGTGAGCAAATTCGCCAGTCCATGAATTGCAACAAGTTTCAATGTGCTGTGAGAAAAACCTTTCTGTGACATCTTTTAATGTGCCGGTGCTTACAATAAACAATCAAGGCCAATGTCACTTCACGATATTGCACGTAAACACAGTTCTAAGACACACGGAAGGAATACAAAAGATTCGTGGCAAAACTCGCGCAGAGCAGTTTGGAATCTACACAGTTGAATGACGTGGGTGTGTGTAAGGTGCACTACTTTCAAATACACGCACGTGCATCCACACAATTGTATCCCCGGTAAGCCTGCAGGAAGAATTCTGTTTACAAAAGATTACAACAAATCGTTTCTATATTTTATCAACAATATTTGAAATTTTAAATTTACTGACCAATAACATATTTCATCATTGTCCAGTCACTTCTCACGCTGAGTTCACCCACTGTCCACATTGTGTGCAAAAAAATCACAACCAGATACATCCAGTAAACTTGCCGAAATTCGACAAAACACAGTAGAGCATAAACACACTCCTGCCTGTACCTGCACCCATGAGCAAGCCCCCTACTTGAAGAGAGAGAGAGAGAGAGAGAGAGAGATAGAGAAGAAGAGAGAGAGAAGAGAGAGAGAGTGAGTAGAAGAGAAGAGAAAACTCTGACTCTGAAACTCTGAAATTTTTTAAAATGTACTTCGCCATGGGCCCCAATACAAACAACCAAAATAAAGAGGGTGGTTGAGGGTGGGGTGACACACATATCAAGTAACTTTGAACGTGTACAGATACAAAATATTTGTGTACAATAAGCATGCATAATTATCATAATTAGTCAGTTGTCATCTCCAATCATCTCATCATACTGGCGTTATAATGAAAATAAACACGAGAATTATATACATATGCATGCTCTATTAACGCGCGCACGCCGCGCAACAACAACGCACGCACGCACACACCCACACAACACACACACAGCACACACACACACACGCACACAACCACACGCACACAAACGCATGCGAATTTACAGACAAACCCACACACAAACAAACACTCAACATACACTCGCGCGACACACACACTACGCACACACCCACAATACATACACACACCCTCACACACACACGCCACTAGCACGACATACACACACCTGCCCGCACACACATATATACTCTTTGAGCATAGACTCGATACCATTACTTCGGTTATCAACATGTGAAAACATTGTGCATTCCTTCATATACCGTGACCTTAAATGATACCTCTTTTCTGTTCCTTATTCAAATAATACCCTGTCCCGCGGGGTGGGGGGGGGGGGGGGGGGGGGGGGGGGGGTGGGGGGGGGGGAGGGGTTCTACCTCAAAGTAGTGGTTTGGGGTTGGTGTTTTTGGGGGTTTTGGTGGTGTGTTGGTGTGGTGGGGGGGGGGGGGGGGGGGTTGGATCAAACAAAAGGTCTTTTAACAAATAAGCAACTTTTTCCAAAAACAGGCAACAACACCAAGGATTTCTTGCCAATATTAAAAATAAAAAGCATCTAAAAATATAAAATTAAACATAACACCCCATCAGTTGAAAAGAAATTACAATACAATCAAATGCTTTTTTCTTAGGTTAATTGAATGGAAAATATACCTGGACAGTTTATGCATTTCGTTATCAGTTGTGACCTGTAGCAATCGGTGGATCGGGGTTCTAAGAAAGTCCTTCAGGAATTTGTCCCGTAAATGGGAATATGTAGGACAAACAATACGTATCAACATTGCAAATATATTTATCTTTTTCGAAGATTATTTTAAAGGACCGATAACATTCATACCTTTCACGATCTCTTATTGTGCCTGTCCATTCTTGAATGAAAAAGTCAATGAGTCTTTGTTTATATAATTTCAAAAACATTTTAACATCACCTACTCCTTGCTGTAAACCAAACAAAATTAAATCCAGTCTCACATAAAATATCTCAAAATTTCTCTTAATATTGGACACCCAGCAATTTTTTTTTTCCATTTCTGTCCATTTCTGTCCATTTCATGTCCATTTCAAACAGCATTGGTATGCTTTATAATGGCAATCTTTCAGTACTCATATGCAGTAATTTGAACCATATCTTATAACAGAACAAAAAATATCACATAAAGAGGTATCCGTCCCAAGATCGCCATAAACCATTCGATATGGTGGGTTTTGACTGGGACACCTAGGAACCGTTTGCATGCAACATCATATGGACTTTTCTACTCTGATTTCTAATTTTGATAGCCCCCATATTCCTGATGAATCTAGCAAGATAAGGCTGCATTTTTGCAAAAAATCTTTTTAAAAGAACGTATTTGCAGGGCGCAGGAGAGAGCAGGTGGGAGGCAGAGGAAGAGGAAGTCATTTCTTTATACTTTTGGAAAGCTCGTTACTTGTACAATTGCTTTATTATTACCCATCAATTACAAGTGCTTGGTTCCTCTCTTCATACTAACCATTGTAGTAAACTGAAACACCTAAATAACAGAAACTTATTGCCTACCTCTAGCTTTTTATCATTTAAATAACCATTGTCATGTCGACCGAAATACCTCCCTTTCTGAAAACCATTACTTTTGTTTGTCAGTGTTTTAACATTTAGTTTCATTTCATTAACAACAATATGTATAATACATTAAGCTGATTTTGCAGACCACCTGCAGTCGTGGACAATAGGAACTACCTCGTCAGCAAAAAGAAGGATAAACCATACCCCCTTTGACTGGCAAAAGTTGGATACCATGTTTCCCCCCTAGCATCTATGTAGTTAGCTAAACAGATTTATTATAGACAGAGAATAATGTATGGTACAGTACACAACCGTTGTCTGACCCCAACTGGGCATGATCCAAGAATTCTGAATCAGTCACGATTTACAACGCACACATTAAAGCAATGAAGAGTACAATAGAATTTAAAGATGCTAAAAACTTCCATTTACACCCTGGTTTTTCATTACAATTTGAAGTTTTATCATGCCTGGACAGAATCGAATGCTTTTTCGAAATCGAAAAACAACGTACAACATCAAAACCATTCTTTAGCATACATTTATTGCACAAATGCATATAACTTATAGATTTGATCAATCTTGGAGTAACCCCTACGTAAAACCTTCCTGACATCTCAGAACTCATTTCAGTATCCTTCCAACCAGCTGTATAACCTTGCATTTAACACTGTGGTGTAACACTTTGCTATTATACTCAGCTAAGAGATACTCCTCTGTAATTTTCTGTTTTTTCAGGATCTCCTTTTTTAAATTGTATGATTATAGCTTTAAACCATTCTGATGGATATTCACCTGAGGTAAAGACAGTCATTAAAAAAGTTTTACAAGGAAACCTAAGACACTTTTACCCCCCATTTTTAACATTTCACCTGACAACGTCCATCCATCCCCCTTGCTTTTCTTAACTTGAGTCTTCAATTTGCCTGAACTACCTCTTCTTCAGATATTCTTTAGTTCAAAAAATGTTCACATATCATTCAAAACATCAACATTGATATAAGCATTCAACACGTTTCCTCCTGGTTTGCAAAAAACTTCTTTAAATAGTTAAACCAATCATCATTGCTAATTTGTTGTAAATTATTTCCCGATTGCATAAACCCATCCTTTTAACTTCTTCCAAAAATGACAAGAATTTTAATGTTTTCTGCTAAAAGATCTAGTTTTTTTTTCCTGTAGCTTTGTTTTTTTTGCTTTTAATAACTGTTTATACTCTTTTCTTTTTTCCAACGTAAACACAACCTGTCCCTCTACATTCTGTAACTCAAAAGCGATTTAATTTTGGATCTACTTTATTTTATTTGCGATTTCACCTTCCTTGTCGAACCATTCAGACTTATGGTCTTGTGCATGGGTACGTTTCAGACATCAAGTGCCGCCACTTTTTAGCATTTAACAAAGATTTTCAAGAGCAATTTCTATATTGATTTCCAAAGCATTTGTGGCGACTGTAATTTCTCTTGAAATTTCTTTGCAAATTTAAGTTATTTAAAAAATTCCTTTTTCTTTGCTTCATTTCCAACTACTTTCTGGCAGATAGTTTTGGTTCATTTCTGTTGTAGTTATCTTTCTGTACGGCTGCTATTAGTTTCCATCTCCATACAAACTGCAGATGTCAATTCTGTTACTATTTTCAAACCAGGCAAAGATAGAATTCTGACGGAAAAAATTAAACCAGGATGGTCAAAGAAATAGTCTATCACCACACGAACCTGTAGGTGCTATAAATGTATCGCTATCATCAAAGCCTGTCACAAGACCAATTAATTAAGACACAGTCAACTTGTTACAGATCTCGAACAGCTGATAACCAAAACAATTGTGTGCAAATTCGTGAGAAATTCTGGGGAAAACTTCCACTAAGGATAATGATGTAGATTCTGAAAGTTTATCATAAACACATCTAAACTGTAAATGTCGCAAGCTGATTCGTGCATTGAAATCGGCCCATTATTAGTAATCCAAAGTCAACATATGGCAATCAGAAGATCTAATATACAATGCTCCCAAAATACAAAGGCCAAAAATCTAGTGTTGGTTTTCCAAAAAGTAAATCAAAAGGAGGAATATACATCCAGAAATAACATAGTGTCATTAATGGTAGCCTAGTAAATTCTTTGTGTAATTTTATAACCACATGTTTTCTGTCTCAACTTGAACTTTTCAACACATGACATAAATTCTATTTTACCATGAACAATGACCCCACTCCAGAGTAATCTCCCCTGATGAGATAACTATTTGTGCTAATCTACGTAAAAATTAGAATAAGCTTGAAAAAATGGAAGACCTCAAATTCCATCCCAATCCAAAGATTCTGTAAAACAAAATAAAATCATAATTCGAGAAGAAAATATTTAAAACTCTTTATTTTCCAGATTGGCAAAAGTCCATGCAACATTATAGTTAATAAAACGTATATGCAACTTTTGTACATTATGATGTGGGTGTTACCATCCTTAGAGTGCTAGACATGTGATTAACATGTATTACTGTCACAAAAAGCTGGGCCTGGCCGAATCCCATTTAGTGCCACTGGAGGCAACATCCCTTTATACTTTGCCCTACATGCGTGCTTGGGTCATTATCTTTCGAGCTACAACGAATATGTTTTTGCTGAAGATTCAGTGATACTGGACTGACTACAGAACCTTTCTGGTATTTTTCTACCTCCTTTGTCTAGGGACACTTGGAGTTGTGTCCTCGTCGTGGCCGTAAGCCCTCTGATTTGAGGACCTAGATGGTGACTTACCTGATCTTCTGGTTAGTTTGGTGTCTAGTGTTATTTGTTTACTTGTGTCAGTGGAGTCATTGCTGCAAAATTCGCCATGAGTACATCACTGCTAGGTATGGGCTCCTCACTAATTACACTGTACTATTAAGTACTTCACTTGATCAGTATGTCTGACCTATACTGTTAGGATTTTCGGTCAAGAATCGACAACAATCTTGTCCTCAATTGATCTCTACAAGGATTTTGTTTTTTTTATTCCAGTCCATCCTCTGCATCTGTTATTGTCAAATAATGACTCGTCAGTCCCCTCATCAAGTCCCTTTATGCTGTTCACGAGTTTCCCCCTGCTGATTGTGTCATCATCACCTTCTCTGTCAGACATGTCAATTCTTTCTCATAGTTAACAGGTGTGTCTGTCTTCCATGTCCTCTACTGTATTTGGAGACCTCTTGTCACGCCTTCTTCATTGCCCTCTGCTACATCAGATTGGCCCTAGTCACTGTTCTATTACAGGGTTTGTCTACTGCAAGTCCTTTGTCCTGTCCCTCTGTCTTGTCATATGCACATCTTCACTAGAAAGAGGATGTGTCCCACCAGGCCTTCTGTTCCTCTAGAGCTTTTCCCCTTTTCATGGTCACTGGGCATCAACATTCTATGACTGGTGCCTTGCACTTGAGCTTCTGATTTGCTGTTGCCTGTAGTGCCACACTCAGATTTGCAGCTTAGACCTGAGGTACGGAGATCTTCTGCCCATCTTTCACAAAGACAATTCTTTTTGCTGGGCTGGGTCATTCCCCCTTTGGTTTCGCTGCTTCACTGTAGGAGTAAGGTCCTGGGCCTGACTGGAATATCACCTCCTCCATTCTTTTTGCTTGGTCAGCAGGGTTTTTCTGCACTCTTTTGCACGTTGTCCCTCCTGCCACTGTAGAGTACAGCTAGCAGGCTGACCTCTGTTTACGGCCTGGACACCCTAAGGGCTGTGGGACACGACTCCTTTGTGATAGCCCCAGACATGACCTGGGAAAATGGGATTGGGTCATGCCTAAACTCTTTCCTGGTGGCGTGAATAAAACCTGCCTTGTTGTGTCTTCCTCACTTTCATATGTTGCTGCTGTTCAAAAGAAACTGCATTCCTGTTTTCCCAGTGACTCTGGTTTGTCTCCAACAACGGACCCGGGCCAGTGTTCTTCTTGGTATTAGGTGGTTGCTGAAGTGTTTTCTCCAGTCATGAAATGGTGGAGATGGCTGCTTATCTCTGACATGCATCTTACATGGCGATAGAAAAAGGCAATTTTGTACCCTGACCCCAATGCCAGTCTACAGTTTCAACTTCTCGCTGTGTACAGTTAGGTCAAGGATACTTTGATGCCCACTCTCTAGGTCATCTCGAAGCTCCCAGCTCCCAAAATGGCCAACTTGTCTGAACCATCTGGCAAGAAGTGGACGATTATGGCCGTGGTTTCTCCTGCTCCAAAGCGTGGTCTTCCAATTCTATATGCACTTGATATGTCTTCCTTGTTGCCACATTCATGTTAGGGCATTGATCATTGATAATAACAATAACATAACTTTTGCAGTCATGTATTCAGTCTCATCATCAAGTTCTTGCACATTTATGAACTATCACATTACATGCTTTGAGCTTGTTCTGGATTCCCTTGTCTCTCTACAGCTTCAAGTCTGTCAAGAATGAGCTCTCTGTCCTCCCGTATTTCTTGAATGTTTTCCCTTTTTTTTCTGTTGTATGATTTCCTCCTTCAATGTATGAATTCTTCAAGCATGCTTGAATTCTGGTAATTCCAGGTTTTGGAATTTTCATCAATACTACTTTTTATGCCATTGTGTGTGCATGAGGATTCCCCTGTTGAATCTGGGTAAAAACCCAGTCCAGAGATATTGCATTAAACTTGCGGGGGTGGTACAAATACATGCTGAGCAACATTTCTTTTTCCACTTACACACCTGTATCCAATAACATGGGTAACTGCCCACTACAATACATTCTGCCACTTGGCTTTGGTTTTCTTCCACTTACAATACCTTGTCCCATTGACACATGCACAAAATGCATGTGTGGAGCAAAAGGTCAGAAGGGGAAAAACTCATAGAACAGATTGTTACAGAGTGTTCTGTCCTGGTTGTAAAGCAGGACCTGCTCTAAGTTGACCTCGAACTGCCCGTGGCAACCCCACTATGGCGGCATGATACATGGGGCTAATTTCTGGGCAGATTTGATTTTCATTCACAATTTCATGTCCATCTTTTAATAAATCATACATAGTAATTAATGAAATTTAATTTCTCCTTATCACATGACCTTTTCAGTAATCAATACCACCAACAGCTGCACACATCACTGTAAACTACACTACTGCCAAAAATCTCCACATTTAAGAAGAACAGAGCTGTGTTTATTTCCGCATTCAGAGGAGCAATCCTGAACACGTCCGCCTTTGATAAAAATCCGAGACCAGAAGCCCCCCCGAGAGAGAGAGAGAGAGAAGAGAGAGAGAGAGCCGAGAGAGAGAGAGAGAGAGAGAGAGGAGGAGAGAAGAGAGACACTGACAAAACATGACAAAGACAATGTTTATGTGTTAGAGCAAATATGCCCATCACAAGGTCAGTGGGGATTGGTACTGGGTACAAAAATACACATATAATTAATAACACAATCAATCAAACACCTTCAACAAAAACAACAACACATAATTAGATTGCATAAAGCTTTCGAACCATTGGAAAGGGCTTGGGTTGGGGAGGGTGGAGATACACTGAACATACAATCCATTGACACCACAGCACAAATGAAAATGTTCCGTGACAAGGTTTCCAATCACTGCGTTCTGTCTGTCCTTTTAGCCCACTGGGCTCATGGCATAACGGCATCAGTATGTGTGTCTCAAATATGCGTGCAAAAATTCATTGGTTTTGAACATCCACCCACACTCTGATCTCTTCCCTCTCTCTGTCTCTGTTTCTCTCCTCTCCTCATCTCTCTCTCACCGTCTCTCTCTTCTCTCTCTCTCCTCATCTCTCTCGTCCTCCATCCACTCTCACTCTCACATCTTCATCTCTCTCTCACACGCCCACAGGCACACGCACACACACACGCACCGCACGCACGCACACCCATACAACAAACATCCACAACCACATCACCATCACACACCCCTAACTCACTCACACACACCCCCAACGCGCGCGCGCGCGCACGCACGCACGCACGCACGCACGCACTAACCCATGACACATAACCCCCACCCACACACATCACACACCTCTACTCACACACAACACTCACATACATACAAACACACATCATACATACATACACATAACACATACAACACACACACACAACATACAAACACACATACCTACACACAACTACACAAACACACACACACATACATACACACATACACACACACACACACACACATACATACACACACACATACATACTACATACACCACCTACACACCACAAAAACACACACACCACACACACACACACGGGGGGGGGGGGGGGTCACACACATCGCACGAACCATATGGTCTCATTCTCGTTGGGGGGGGGGGGTGGGGGATGTATACTGGGTTCTGATTTTTTGATGAATGGGGGGGGGGGGGGGGGGGGGGGGGGGTGTTTGAGAGGGGTAGTTGTTTTTAAGTGGTGGAGTGAGAGTGGAGTTGAGAGATTGATGTGTATGTTGGGTTGTATTGTTTGTTTTTGAGGGAGAGTGGTGGTGTGGTGGGGGTGTGGTTTTGTGTGTTGTTTTAGGATTGGTTTTATGTTGGGGGGTGTTGGTTATGGGTTGTAAGAAGTTAAGAGGTAATGAATTTTTTGAGTAGGAAGCTAAAGAGAAGTAGGAAATAGTTAGTTTTTAATTTGATAATGATAAGTAAAATTTCAATTGTCATTAAACAAACTAATTAAAAAATATTAGTTTGTGGTAAGTTATAATAAAAGAATACATCATTTCACACTAATATCGCATCAATCCCACATCTCATCCACTCACTAACCTTCCAAGCAGTCCTCCTGTCCTCATTCACGTAGCGGCAGTATCACAGGCGGTATTCAAAGCAAAAGGTTGATTTGCTTTGCTGGTCACTGCTGTGTGGTAGGCACGGAGACGGCAGAGGTGCAAGTGCAAATTCTCGTGCATAACCCATACCGGCGGCCCCTGTGTTGTCTGTACAGGGGTGAGTCAGTGTGAGTGACAGCGCTGGTTGCTGGGTAGTAATAGCATAAACAATAAATGCCCGGAGTTCCCATTATTTGAAACAATCACATAAGTTTCATCATCAGAACTCGGGTTTTGCTGCTGCCTGTCTCCTCTCCTCCAGTCTTCTCTTGTCGCGCCACACATGACTTGCGGCTTCTCTTACGGAAGCACAGGTGAGGCAGACACTGCTGCACATGTTGATGCGCCATAATTTTCATCTTCAGAGCAGGTCGCCGTCGTAGTACACCTCAAATTGTCGCCTTCTCCTGTGCCTTTCCAGAGGTCAGAGACTCCCCTCTAACAGAGCACTCAAGTCTTCTCTAGCGCTGTTGGAAGTCCGAACCACTGGCATGTGTTGTCAGAAATTGGTGTTTTACGCAATTAGGTGCAGAGGCACAATAAATTTGCTTGACTATCTAACCAAGGGAGATACAACCCGAGAGCCCAAAGAGCGAAGTAGAGAGAGAGCGAAGGAGAGAAGAGAGAGAGATAGAGAGATGAAGAGAGAAGAGAGAGAGATATAATAGAGATCATCTATCATCAACAGACCCGTGACCTTTGCGGTCGAGTATGAGGACACTAAAGAGATGTCAATGGTAAAGCCTCCTCCACCCCCACACGGTCCTCGCACTGCGCAAGTAGTGTCCGTATTCATCCATCCCCTGGTCCATCTTTGATGTTGTCCATCCATGACTGTTCTGTCTTCCCCTCTTTTTCAACCTTCGAGTGTTTCCCATGCAATACTGTTTTGGCAGAAGAATTGTGGCGGGTAACTGGCCGAACATGTCAACTTTTTCTTCTTGACGATGGTGAGAAGGGTTCCTTGGACCTGCCAGCCGGTTGAGTTTATTTTGACTCTTGACAATTCAATGCCTTTCGTTCACCCAGATATGCCCAGTACTATTTTTTTATGGCATTTTGTTTCAAATGGACTGAATACTCTTTGTCTGTTTCAGAAGTCAACTGTCCAGGTTTCAACTTCCGTATACAGCAGGATAGATCTAGAATTAGGGCTTTGTAGAGCTTCTTTATTTATGATTGGGAAACTGATCTCTTTACTACTTCCATATTGGAGAGTTTTGTCATGGAAGATGTTGCCATGGCAATTCTGACCTTGATTATCTGTCGTCGATCGCCCGTCCTTTGTGAGTGAAGCGCCAAGTAATTAAAAGCGTCTACCTCCTCTCCTCCATTGCTGGCCGTTCATGTAAATTTTAACATAGGTGTTTGCTCGTTCTGTTCACAAGTACTTTACTATTTTCTCCAAGCACATCTCCATCCCCAAATGCCCATCTCTGTTCTCAAGTCTGGTCGTAAGATCTTGCAGCTCTGTGTTACTTCCGCCCATGAGGTCAATGTCATCGTCAAACACGCAAGATTGTTTGAGGGGTTCTGGCCGCCAATGGAAATGGTAATGGAAGCCATGGAGGGTTCTCTACTCTCATATAATGTATTCAAAGAACAGATTAAACAGGACTGGAATAACAGGCATCCTTGCTGACCAAACCTGTGGTTTTGAAGTATTCTCCGACCTGATTGTTCAAAGGACTAGCGCTGCTTGCGGTGTTATAGTGCTTTGAATGTTTGCACTAGTCCCCCATCTACAATGCAATAAAAAAAACAATCGGAGGCCCTGCCACAGCCTTCGTGCCATAACATCTGTCTAAAGCCACTGGAGAGAGAGAAAACGAAAACGATAACGATATTTAATTCAAGAAAGGCAATAGCCCCATTATGAAAGTATCACCATATAAAAATTTGTCTGTAACATTCATTGACAAATTTGATTCGTGACAAGGTTTCCCATGTCACGAAATTTTGTAGTCAAGTAGGTCTCCCTGCAGCTCTGTTTCGTTTAAAAAACACATGGCAATGTGTGCATACCCTATCTGTTCGGGCACGTTCCGCTCAGCTAGCAAGATAGAGAAGAGAGACGAGCTAGAGAGATAGATATCGAGGAGCGAGGAAGAGAGCCGAGATCTGATAGATACGAAGAGAGAGAGAGAGAGTAGATTACTCCTAATACACACTGCCTAAATAACAGAGAGGTAGAGAGAGAGAGGAGAGAGCGAGAGAGAGAGAAGAGAAGAGAGAATAGAGAAGAGAGATAAGAGAGAGAGAGAGAAGAGAGATAGAGAAGAGAGAGAGAAGCAAACATAACAGATGATGAATACATTTGGTGAAAAGAATAGCTGTTTTGAATAATTGAAGATAAACAAACATAAAACCCCAAAACGTCATAGTGATTTTGCCTGCCATGTCCCTCAACGGTCTGCCTCGCCTCTCTTCCCCTGCACTGGTGCCCTTGCTGAAAGGGATCTTGAGCGCCCATCTTACTTGTCACCTGCGCATACCTTTACAGAGCTTCCTTTTCTTGACTGTGGTCAGCAGGTCTTCGTATGTGCTATACTTAATGGGTGATGGTTTGTCGGACTCTCTTTGGTAATAAGCGCTTTGATCTGTTATTTGCAAAATATAGCGAGCGCTATATAAATACCATTTATTATTATTATTATTATTATCTAATTATGATTAATTGCTCAGTTTATGAAAGCCCCAAGTGTCTTCTGACATCTCATCCCCAAGCCTGGATCCACCTTTGTTAGATCTGCTTTCAATGTCAGAATTGTGCATACATAACAGATGTGGAGATGAATCACAATTCATTAGTATCTTGGCCTTGTCCTGATGAAATGTTTCGGAGTCTTTCCATAATGTCTTAGACATTCTCCATTGCAGCCTCAACTGTATGTGCAGCTTTTTTGCGAACGATTTCGTCTTTGAACCCACTTCATAATAATAAATCCAAGTCACTTTAATTGATCTACAACCTCAATTCCGTACCCCACTGTAATATTCTTGAAATACACTCACACACACACACACACACACACACACACACACACACACACACAAAACAACACATACACAACACACACAAACACACACACACACTAAGCAATAAATATATATATATATATATAATATATATATATAATATTTAAATATATATCAATATATATAACTATATATATATTATACTATAATTAATTTATATAAATATATATATATAAATTAATTTTCTTCTTCATCTTCTCCTTTTTTTTGAGTCATGTTTCTCCCAGGCGAAGTGTGACATTGATGACCTTCTCCATCTCCCTGTTTTGAGCTTCCTCCTTATTTATGCCCCTTCTCTAAGATTCATCTGCAATAAAGGTAGCCCAGGTTTTGCTAGGTCTTCACCCTTTGGCGCGTCTCTTTCCATCCACTACAAAGTCCATATGCTCTTTTTAGATGTGGTAGGTCCCCCTGGCTTTCCCGTTGAACGTGCCAAAACCAGCGCAGGTCTAGTGCTACTAGCTACAGACTTCAGATCATACAACTTTGCACATTCTCCATAAAGTTTCTTTATTCGTGATCACTTTTCCATTGATCCTTGTCATGTAGCGTAGCAATATCGATCTTTCACACTCTTCAACAAACATTCGACCGGATTTTGTGAAAACCCACGCGTACTACGAACCATACAGGAGATCAGGTCTACTGCAGGCCTTATACATCAGACAGCGCTCTCCATTGTGATTTCTGCATTTCCGAGCAGTTAACCTTGCCAATTCTTTCCATTTCTTCCAACACTTAGCACATCCTGGTTCTTGACCTATAACTGAGATTTTGCTTCGCAGCTTCATCATCTCTCCCAGGTATCAGAATTCTCTACCAACTCCTATCATCCTTCCTCGTTAAATTCTAGCTCTTCTTTCTGCATCGTATTGTCTTCACCCTTCGTGTCATGACAACTGGGGCAGACAATACGAACCTCCTCTTCTTCAACGATTTGAGCTCTTGAGACTTCTTTTGTGACATCATTATGACAATATTGTAATACTTTATATTAATTATATATATATATATATATATATATATAAATCAATAATATATGTGTATTGAACGAAAGGTCAATACAGATTGACATATTAAAATATACTCTCTCATCATCTATCTATCTATCTATACTATCTATCTATCTATCTCATCTATCTACTTCTATCTATCTATCTATCTATCATCTAACTATCATCTATCTACTCTATCTATCTATCTTATCACTCTAATCAATACCTATCTATCTATCTATCTATCTATCTATCTACAATCTATCTATCTATCACTCTAATCTATTACATCTATTCATACACAACAACACAAACATGAACGTCACAATATGGGGACAGTAACCAGCTGCTGAAATTTCTGTGTGCTAAACAAGTTTGAAGAACAAATACATGACTAACGACTCTGAGGGTCTAAGACAGCATCGGGTTGCTTGAGACCCATGCCACAGGAAAAAAGTAAGGTCCTACTGAACAAGATGGCAAAGGGTCCTACAGCATAAAACCAGCCGCTCATGGAAAAACGGTTCAGTGCAGTCACAACTGTAACCATGACCACCACTTAATGTTCCGACCACAAGCGACAAGTTCTTGGCAGACCTAAAGCAGTGATCATGTAACTACTTGATAAATCACCTGTTTAGAGAAAACCGTGCCTGACAAGAGGCCGTCTTCTAGCTACCTGCTTCCGATCCACAAGAGAAAAAGGCCTGCAAACGCCCAGCATGATGACCATGGGGACCCAGACTTGGGACAACAGACTGACTCCCACTTCCCACCACCTCCTTTCTCAGCACCCACATATGAGGCAACATAAAACGAGTGCCATCATCTCCGAGTCACTGACAATCAACAAAAAGTGTCATGACTTAAGAAATCCAAAAGCAAAACATTCATAAGCCAGACCAGTCTTCCGTAAAAAAGATCGTGTGTGACGAAAATGAATTGGCATGATTGTCAAATCAAGTTCTGATTTGAAGGACGAAACTCTGGTTTTCCGACTGTCTTTAGCTCAGATTCGACTCTACGGGAGTCACAACAGCAGTGGGCTTAGGTCTATCCTATGCTTTAAAAGTTAAAAAAATATTAAAACATCAGATATTACCACATCTCCCACTTAGTGGATTGGAAGACTGATGCCGAAGTAACACAGTGCATGTATCCACTTGGTATCAATGATATGAAAACCACAGATACCACATCAGGCGCCAGTCAGAAAAATGGTTCAAAAAATGTAAAAAAGTGATCACCTCATTCCCTCGATCCCCAACAAGTGTCATCACAAAATTGTACTAAAAGTATGTTGATCTTTCAGATGAAGGCAATGTATTTTAAATGCCTGTTACTTGTCGGAAAATGTTTAATTTGAAAAATGTTTCCTTCATTTCTCCAAGCCTCACTACAAACCATTTCAAAGCTCCCTGCATCTGAAAACACACCATGGTCCAGCATATCTTGCCAAAAACATCGGCAGCATGTGCATGCTTTTATTCTGGAAAAGCCCAAGAGGAAACCAAGAACGTCGGAGTTTACAAACAAAAATGTTTACCAGTGCCTCTAGATCTACCTTTGAAGATTACCAGCTACAGCCAACCTACACCACTGGCCATTTCTTACCAAGAATACCAGTTCCTTGGTGAAGACAGCACAACTATACTTCTGATGGCTGAGAAACTGTGACTGGTAGTTTGTACATCAAGCTTCTGTAGTGCAGTACTTAGCGCTGGTGTTTTGGTTTAAGTTTTTTGCTCATAATCCACAGTAGATCAAAGCTGCTTTTCTACCTGCTCAGTGTGAGCAGTGTCTTTATCTTTCCATAAACATCGGAGGGGACATTATAATTGTTTAATTTGTTATGTTTTGCTTTTTTGCAGTTTAGAGGGGGGGGTATGCGATTGTTCTTTTTCTATCTTTTTTTGATATTTAAAATAAAAAAAAATTATTCGTATTTTAAATGCCTACCAGATCTAGATAAAAAAAAAGTCCAACATATTGAAACTAATGCATGGAACCTAGATCTATTCTCCACAAATTAACATTCAACTAATTCAACATCATTCTATTAATAAATATCTAGTCCTTGTGTTACATCCCTGAATGTAACCAGAGCAACTGCTTATCACTGCCTAAGCTGCCTGTTACTATTATCCACCTGTCATCAACAGTGGATGCTGCTGGAACCCAAAATCAGCAGCTATATACATTGAAAAGGGGATGGATTACTGCACATGTACACTCACACATGCCTAACCAGCCTAATATACAGCTCATTGCAGCACGCTTAAAATTTGGGGAAAATTTAACTAATAAATACTGTATCTGAATACCTACCTAGGGGACCTAATGATATGAACACTGAAATGGATACAGCAATCTTAAAGATAATGAAAAGTAAGTTTTATAGCAGGAAGATATTTAATGCACATGCACTGCTTTTGGGATAAAAAGAGCAAAAACAAATCACATAAGTCGCTTTGTAGAAAACATAATATCCAGCCTGTACTTACAAAATGATGGCTGTTCTTACAACAGAATTCCGACATTGCTAGTGCCCCAGAGCACCAGCCATTAGATTCTATCCACATATACTCATCCTGCATTAGCTTCCAGAATGTGAGATGGCGTCAACGCACAATGACACCCCTGACAGCGATCACGCCTGTGCATTACAACGCTAGTGGACGTACAAGCTTCCTGTGAACCCCAGGAATGACAAAAATCCAAAATTTAATTACAAAAAAGCAACTGAAAAGTTGAAAGCATCCTTAAACATTACAACACAGAAGCTTTGACACTGACAACAAGACCATTATTCATTCCATTTACTGAGACAATTATACCATCCGTGCACTGCTTGTTCTACCCCAAAATAAATACCACACCAAAACAAATAAGCATCTGGCATATCTGTGGACCCAGCATTTGAGGAAGCAGTAAAAAACGAACACATAATGTATAAAATTATTTAAAAGATAAAACGTCTGACAAATAATGTCAAAACGAAACAAGACAAAAATTACTGTAACCTTGTTTATCTCAGGCTCAAAGAACAGAATTTTGAACTTCTTTTTGTACACTGAAATTTCAAATCATAACGATCTTTTTAAAAGATTGGGAAAATATCATGAAATGAAAAAAGTGTGTAGTTTAAACCCGCTTGTACCATGCAAATTGGAGAATAAAGAATTTTTCATCAAACCATAGAAAAAGCAGAGGCGTTTGCAGACTTTATTTTTCTGAATCAATGCCGTCTCGAAGGCTTGCCACTTAAAAGGGCCCAGGGAAAAATAAACCTACAGAACAGAAGAAGAAAGTCAAGCAGAACGTACTGACCCATCTTCTGACAATCGGTCGCGTGTATTAATGCTACCAATATTCACAGGACGAAGTAAGAGAGATGCGTTACTATCTCTTAACTAACAAAAAACGTCCTGTCCTGGGTTCAGAATGCAGTTTTCTAATAACATGTTGAAACATGATACCAACTCCAATTTTCATTTATCGACTCCACAAACTCTACAATAAATGTGGAGATGAGGGAGGTAGGGCAGTAAAGTGGAGAGGATCATTGATCATTACCAGTTCATAAACAGGAAAGCCTAAATCATGCCAAATACCAGCTACAGACCAATTGCTTGACCCTCTCACACTGCAACGAATGGAAAGAATTATTCAGATATAGGCTGATCATGTATTTCTGCATAAAATATAAATAATCCCTTCAATCATGCCAGGATTCTAAAACAAAAAGATCTCCATAGATAATAAAGGTTAAACATCAACACAAATAAAAATGCAGTTTGCAAGAAGAAAGCGAATGTTACATGTAACTTTTTTTTGATATTAGAAAGGCATATGACTCAAGTTGGCATAGCTAAGTTATTAGGAAAACAAAGAAGTGGGTGTTTCGGAAACTTGTACTATATATCAAATTTTTAACAGACCAGATAAAATTCAGTAAGAGACTAAATCAAAACTCAGTGTTAATCGCTTCATAATGGGACTGACCAAAGGTTCTAGTATAGCGTCCTATCGAATTTAATATCGTGAGCTGCATGATCTCACCAATGAAATTTATCAAAGGATACTCATCTTAGTACAATATCGGATGATATAGCATGTGGATGAACTTACTAATAAATCGCAATACACCCAAAAGAGCGATAAATACATAAAAAGGGTAAATCAAACAAGCCGAGCTTGATCTACATCGCGACGAATATATGCATGAAATGGATTACTTTGTCCACAGAAAACACTCACGTATGTGCTTTATAATAATGATAGCGGTAATCCGAGAGCTACAGATTTTAGTTGGACTGAAATGATTGAAAACAAAAATATCAACTAAAGATTTCTGAGGTGATATCCAAAACCTCAAAGCTAACTTGGAATACACATATTAGCACATTAATACCAAAGGCAAGAAGTGCATAAACTTACTGATGATAATGAGGACTAAAACAGTACTCTGGGAACAAGACATATTCAATCTAAAATGTTTAGCTACAACTCTATTCCGTTCGCAATTTAACATACGACAAGCATGAAACTTTTCAGCGTCTCCAATATATTACTCAAAAGCTACAAAGGTGTAGACTGCAAAGCTCTACAGCTTAGCACTTGGAGTTTCCGAATCATGCAGCAGCTCTTGCCAACGTACCAATGAAGTTGGTACATACGGTCCTTTGGATGAATACCTGTCAACTGGCATGTGCTAAAATATGTCCTTATGAAACAGAAACAACTGAAAATTCATTTCTGAGGAAGTAGATGGAAAGTCCCGAACAACAAGTATCCTAAAAGAGGCAAAAGATATATCTTCCTTAATGAGAGGCCAATTAACACACATTTGACCGATCTAGTGAAAATACATAATGTCAATCAACACAGAAATGAACGAAGACTAAGTCAAATAATTACCTTGCGCCCATCGTGGAATGAATAGAGCACATTACGACAATAGAGTACTAATGTTACAACAAGAATGAGAATCTGAACTTATGGTTTTCTATTATCCGATCACACATCCATCATAGTATTGTTTAATTACTTACAAAGTTATACCAGATCGATCACGCCTGGATAACTCACTAGAAACAGGTCCAGCTTTGTTATACATCATCAAAAATTAAAAAATCATTCTATGTAGTCAAGCATCATTCGAATTTATTACGCGGAATTAGTAGCAGTCTTATGCTCTTAATAATGTTCTTGATTTGCCATGTGTATATATTCAAATCCTTATTTGTCGATGATTCTAAGTCGGTAGAGAGGCTTTACAATCTCCCTTGGAGTACAAGAAAACTTCAAACGTTTTCATATAGGATTAATCATGTCATACCCTTTTTTTAAACCTTAAACCCTGTATTTAATACTGGGCACAAGATGTCCACTTTCTCTGTTGGGTGCCTTCACACAGTGGATTCTTTCCAATGAATGGGCGATAAGCTGCTAAAAAGAGGTGCAAAGCATGAACGGGAAACACAACATTGCACGTCCTTTATCATTTACAATAGATGGCTATTACTTATTAAACAAACATCATGGAGCAAATGTCACAGAAACATACTCACCTAACAAGAGCAGATTCTAAATAGATCTGTCATCAAACTGATAAACTCAAGAGTCGTGAGCCCATTCTATACGCTTGTTCAAATTTCTCCACAACACAAGAAGAGTGAATATTCTGTTTTCTACAAGAACTACAACGTAATGCATTCGTAACCAAAATTCAGTAGAGGAACGTAAATGTCTATGTGGTCGAGAACATATTCTAATACTCATATAAAATTAGAATGTAAGAATATCAAAGGCTTTTTTAACCCAATTTTTTCTGAAACTCCTTAGAAGCATATATCAATAATTTGAATTTGGCATATGATATAGCAAAAGTCCTCTGGCATAGTCTATAGGACATTTGTTATAGTTCCATTAACGTTAATCACTTTTTATGAGTTTAGTTTTGCTCTTTTTTGAATCTTTTGCTTTGCGATGGTTTCCTTTTCATGATTAGACTACTCACACACCGCCCCCCCCCCCCCCACCGCATTTTTTCAGGTAGGAGGGGCTCCACCCACCACCTCAATTCTAATACACGACCTTGAAATTTTTTTCCTCGTCCTAAATATCACTTGAGATGTGAACAGACGTAAATTGAAAGACAACACTATCTATCTATCAATCTATCTCTCTATCTATCTATCTATCTATCTAACTATCTATCTAACATCTATCTATCTATCTAACTATCTATCTATCTCATCTATCAATCTCTCGGTCGGTCTTCTGCTCCTGTTCTAGTCTGTCTATCTCTCAGTCTTTGTGTGTCTGAGTTCTCTGTTCCCTCTGTCTCTCTCTGTCTACTCTGTGTCCCTGTTGCAGCGATGACAATTCCGGAAAAACAGTCGCTGGGATTCGAAATCTCTTCTGAGAAATCTTATGCTATACTGAACTTAACAATTGTTGGGTATGCAGCAGGGTGTTGGGGAGGTGAAAAAGTTTCTAAGCATATAAGCTAATTTAAACCAGTGGGCTCATACGATATGGTTATTCAAGATGGCCAGGAACAACAAGAGATCGTGATAAGATAATCTCAGCCATATAGATCATTAAGACTATATTCGAAAAAGAAAGTTATATTCTAGATATGGAAAAATTATTGTTTTTTGTGTGTCATCACGCAGTATAAGTAAGTACTCCCACTGAATAACAATGTAACATCGCATAGATAAACTGTTTCATATAAATTCCTGTCCATTTTGCAAAAAAATCAGATCGAAAATGAAAAAAACATTTTGTGTATCTATTGATGCAACGTACCTTCTTAATCCCCCTTATGAGAATCTTAGGGTACAAAATTCTAAAAGAGATCAAAAGAACTTTCCTCTGCACATTTACTTTAGAGCCAACTGATCCTAACCAGATACAATTTACTCTAAATAGGTATTCCATTGGCAACAATAGGCGGAACAGAAAATACTTTTAATCTACAGGGGTACCCAATCCAATGATGTAACGTCCTGGTAAACCATTTAAACATTGTCACCTTATGTTTATAATCGCGTATTAATCATAGAATTCGTGGCATAACATGATAATGTTTTTTCGTATCTCTCCCTTTTAAATACTAATTGAATAATATCTCACGACTCTGATCATTTATTCAGTAATTGTGAAATGTAAACTGTATTTGACAACTATCCTTCTAAAATTTGACCGTAGTAGTTATCGAGATGTATAATTATTGAATTTCATGTAACCAATGATTGGTAGAACTATAGATAGGTGCTGTTATATAATATATTTTTCTTATTTTCTTTCTAAAATAGTATTGTGGCCTAAGGCCAATGTGCAAGAAAATCATTTCTCAGAGTTCATAGTTCAGAGTTCTCTCTCTCTCTCATAAAGAGAGTATATGTGTATAGATCGATTTAAAAGCATTATTGTAGTAAAGAGCATATGTAAACTCTATCGATGTCTACTTCGCTTCGTGTAAACAATTATACAAAGCAAGAGTTTATGTTTTACCTCTAGCAATAACAGTGGATAATAGATAAAGTGATGATATCCCGAGAATGAAATTTTTATGTCCTATATTGTATAACGAAATATGAAATGAAGCCACTTTCTATTGAAATGTTACATGAACTCCAAACTTAAGAGAAAAGTTTTAAACAAATGTATGAATGGTACCCATGAAGATATGTATTCAAAAGTAAAGAAATTGATGAGTACAAACATTCAGGTTTGTCTAAGCTAACATTATTCTTTCTATTAACAGAAGGTAAAATAATGTTTTGTCCTCAAATACTTTATATTGAAAAACTGCTACACATTGATATACTCAATATGGAGAATTTTCTTCTTAGCGAAAGCAAACTTCTTTCCTATTTGGGTTAATGATTACTTTAAGGTTTTATAATCAAGAAAAGAATAAATGGTGGTTTTCTTTTTTATTCAGTCATAAATTGTTACTACTGACATAATCTATTTTGCAAAATTTGGCTATGTTTATGTTGGTGTTTTTCTTCTCTAATCAGTCATAAATCATTACTTGTTTGTGCATTGCTTTTGCCAATTGATATGAAAATTAACCCCATCGATCTAACCCAAGCCGAACTAATGCTACTTGTGGATCAAGGCCAATGTACACAAAAACATTTTCAGAAGTTCAGAGTTCAGTAACAGTTTTCGTCCCTACTCACCCTCCTTTCTCTACTCGTCGTCAGAACAAAAATACTCAACATGCCATAATAACTTCTTTTTTAACTGCTGAAAAGATGAATTCCTTTTTGCACACCCATGCAACGACCCCCCCCCAACACCCCACCTACACATAACAGCTGATAAAGAAAATGTTAATATCAATTTTTCCAAAAGAAAGACAAAATAAGGGTGGCGCGCGCTGTGTCGACGCGCTCATCCCTGGGAGTACGAGCGGGAATTTCATGTAAACAAGTTGCCGTGATGAAAGTGGTATAAATAAAGAAATGAATACAAAAAAACAAAAATGGATGGAACCCGACTTCAAAGCATAGGGAATCACGTAAAGGCTTGAGGATTCGTCCAGGAGTAACATCTTAACCAGCCGAAGGGAACTTTCCAAAGAAAGTCTGCGGCGCAGTTTCCTAGTCTTCCATCTATGAGACGAAGCGAAAAAACTGGCCAACAACATGCACACAGTCGTCCATGTCACATACCTTCTGCCAGAGAGAGGAGAGAGAGACGAAGAGATGAAAGAGAGAGAGAGAGAGGAGAGAGAGAGAGAGAGAGAGAAGAGAAGAGAGAGGAGAGCGAAGAGAGAGAGAAGAGAGACAATGACAAATTCTTTATTCGCGAGGATAATGAATAACACACGTGGATTTTACATCCAGGTAATCCCCGCCCTTAGGGATACATCATAATAAATAAAAACCCAATACGTATACAAGACTCGCATAAAAACAATGGGAAAATAACCCATTTCCAAAACAACAAGCCCCCCCCCCCAACAACACCCTCCCGAGCCCCCCCCCCAACCCCAAACTCAAAAGAGAGAAAGAGAGAGAGAGAGAGAAGAGAGAGAGAGAGAGCGATAGAGAGAGAGAGAAGAGAGAGAGAGAGAAGAGAGAGAGAGAGAGAGAGGTTATTCTGCGTGTGTATATTGTGTGTTGTGTTGTGTAATTGTAATGTGTTGTGTTGCCTGTGTGTGTGTGTGTGTGTAAGCGTTGTGTGCGTGTGTTGTAATTGTGTTGCTGTGTTGTCTGTGTGTGTTGCTGTTGTGCTGTGTTCGGGGTTGTTGTGCATATGTAATGTATGTATGTGAAAATTGGGATATCTCCCTGGTGAGTGCGTCGCCATAATAAGAACACAGCGCCACCCATTATATTTTACTTTTCCTGTTTACATAACTGTATTAGTTTTCCTATCAGAGTGTCTTTTTACCTGCGCTGAATAATTATGATGAAACACTGCGGACCTGGGCTTATCATCATCATCCGAAAGGAACTACACCCAGATTACCACACAGTCTAATGGATGGAAAAATTTTCGAGGGCCCATCGGGGATCAAACCACCGCACACATTTGACTTTTTCCCTGTTCTAGGCAGGTGCATCAACCTTCTAGACCACCTTTCCCCATTGTAAGTTTCAACATCCACCTTGTAGATCACATGAGTATCATGTCTTGGGGGGCAGTTTTCCTTATGCTTTTATCTTTCACATGAAAATACACAAAAACTCAGATCTACATGATTTGAGATAATAAAAAGGGATAATAATGCATATTTCTGGTAAGGCTAAAGCTTGTTAAGATTGAGTGCATATGTGTATAATGCAAAGTCTGTCATAGTGAGAGTGCAATATAGGTGGTATAAAGTGGTAAAGCTTGTAATGAGATGCTATAAATGGTGGTATCGTGTAAAGATCTGAAAGTGAGTCATATTGTGGTAAATACGTGGTAACGCTTTGTATAGTGAGTGCATATTGGTGGTATACAATGGAAAAGTCTGTAAAATGAGTGCATATTGGTAGTATAGTGTAAAGTCTTATAATGAGTGCAAATGGGTGTATAGCTGTAAAGCTTGTATAGTGAGTGCATACTCACGGAGGGGATGGATCTTGGTCTGTAACTGCGTAGTGCCGTTGGAGAGGGTAGTTTGGGTGCAGTTGTAACTTACACAGCCACTGACATATGTCGTGCCTATGTCGAAGCATCCACCCGTTGTTTTCGAACATTCTGTAAAAAAAACAAACATACAAAGAGAGATGGAGTCTGTGGCTCTTCAGTTGCAGAAATGGTGGACAATAGCAAATGTGTGTGTGTGTGTGTGTGTGTGTGTGTGTGTGTGTGTGTGTGGTGTGTTTTTTATGTGCGTGCATATTATTGTGTTTGGGGGCATGTGAGTGTGTGAATGTGCAAGGCATGTGCCACGTGTGACCATCAAGTCAAGTTAAAATTGTATTTCCAGATGGTACATTGAATAAGCAATGCATTTGCTTTTTTTCATCATATTTATATATGTGGTTGTGTGTGTGTGTGTGTTGTGTGTGTGTTGTGTTTGTGTATGTGTGTATATGTGTGTATATGTGTGTAGGTATGTGTGTGTTGTGTGTTTATATGTGTGTTATATGTGCATGAGTATATGTGTGCATGTGTGCATATGTGTGCGCGCACGCTCGCGAGTGTGTATGTCTGTGTGTGTTTGTCTGTCTGTCTCTCTTTGCATCTCTCTCCACTCTTAGCATAAAAAATCTCTCCCGATATCTACAATAATCACTTCTTGTCAACAGCTGCTCCCATAAACCACCTTACAAACCAAACCAAAGATCATAGACCATAGCAAGTGTATGTCTTACGCTCGCTTTTCTGGACATCATTCATTACAGACAAACCAAAGCATCATCCATTGCTTCATAATTGGATAGGATAGATTGGTAGTTAGAATGATGCATGTTGCGCTTGGGATCTGCTGACCCGAGTTCGAATCCAGGTCAAGGGTGTATTTTCCCCTGGACTTCACACCAGTTCCGACTCGTGTGCCGGTGGAAACAGATGACAGAATTGACAAAGCCGCATACACACGGGGACTGGTTGTAAAAAAGCACATAGGTGCTTATTCCATTATCCTCGATATAAAAGAATAAAATGAATAAATAAATAAAATTAAAAACTCTACTCCTACCAAAAGTCCTTCATCATCATCATCAGACCCGTGACCTTGGCGGTCGTGGGGGAGACACGAAAGACGATGCCGTGGAAAGCCTCCTCCATCCATCTCGGTCCTCGGCTCTGCGCAGTAGTGCCGAGTCATTCATCCTGGTCCATTCTCTGATGTTGTCCATCCATGATTTGTTCTGTCTTCCCCTCTTTCTGCCACCTTCGAGTGTTCCCTGCAGTACTGTTTTGGCAGAGTGTTGTGGCGGGTGACGTGGCCGAACCATGTCAGCTTTTTCTTCTTGACGATGGTGAGAAGGGGTTCCTGTGGACCTGCCAGCCGTGTTATTTGACTCTTGACAAATTTATTGGTCTTTCGTTCTCTCCAGGATATGCCCAGTAGTTTTCTATGGCATTTTGTTTCAAATGACTGGATTTGCTTTGCTGTTTCAGCAGTCAATGTCCAGGTTTCACTTCCGTACAGCAGGATAGTCTGAATTAGGGCTTTGTAGAGCTTTAGTTTGATTGGGGAAACTGACCTCTTTACTTTTCCATATGGTGGTGAGTTTTGTCATGGAAGATGTTGCCATGGCTATTCTGACCTTGATTTTTGTCGTCGATCTCCCGTCCTTTGTGAGTGTAGCGCCAAGGTATTTAAAAGCGTCTACCTCCTCCAGTGTTGGCTTTCATGTAAATTTTAGCAGTGGCGTTGCTCGTGCTGTTAACAAGTACTTTACTTTTCTCCGAGCTCACCTCCATCCCATATGCTCCAGCTCTGTTCTCAAGTCTGGTCGTAAGATCTTGCAGCTCTGTGTTACTTCCGCCCATGAGGTCAATGTCATCGGCAAACCGCAAGTTCTTGAGGGGTCTGCCACCAATGGAGATTGTAGAGTGGAAGTCATGGAGGGTCTCTCTCATAATGTTTTCCAAGAACAGATTAAACAGGACTGGAGATAACAGGCATCCTTGTCGGACCTAAACTGTGGGGTTTTGAAGTAGTCTCCGACCTGATTGTTCAGAAGGACTGCACTGCTTGCGGTGTTGTATAGTGCTTGAATGGTTTGCACTAGTCTTTCTTCAATGCCAAACATTCTGAGGACCTGCCACAGGCCTTCGTGCCATACTCTGTCGAAAGCCTTCTTGAAGTCGATGAAGTTGTGGAACAGGTCTCCCTGATGTTGATGATGTTTTCCATCAGGATGTGGCAGTTAAAAATCTGTTCGATCGTGCTCCTGCCTGCCCTGAACCCAGCTTGTTCCTCTGCAAGGTGTTCTTCTGCCTCATTCTTTAGTCAATTCAAAATAACTTTGAGCATGATTTTGCTGGCGTGGCTGATGAGGCTGATTGTTCTATAGTTTTGGCATTGGCGTAAATTCCCTTTCTTGGGCAGGGGTATGATGAGTGATTGTGTCCATTCTGTTGGCCACTGTTTTGTCTCCCAAATCTTCTGACAGATAGCTGTAACATGTGTGATGACTGTTTCGCCACCATGCTTGAGCAGCTCTGCTGGTATGTTGTCTGCTCCTGGGGACTTTCCTACTGGTAAGCTGCGGATGGCTTCTTCCACTTCTTCCCTCAGTATAGGTAATGGCGAGGGTGCTCTTGATGTTGCTGCTTTCTCTTCTATTATGCTCTTGTCAGGTTGTATTGTGTAGTTGTACAGTTCTTGACAATACTCAGACCACCTGTTCAATGCAACTGAGCTTTCTGTGAGGAGGTTTCCAGAGCTGTCTTCAATGACTGACGATTTGGTTTGAAGTGGTTTTGTGAGTTTCTTTAGGGTGTCGTATGCCTTTTTACTGTTGCCCACTTTCATACTTTTTTCGATCTCATCACATTGATCACTGATCCACTTCTCTCTGGCCTTTAACATTGACTTCTTCACAAGATTGTTGGCCTCCCGGCATTCTTTAGGGTTGGAAGACCTGGTTGGTTTCAGTGCTCTTCTTGTATCGCAGAGGTCCAAGATGTCATTGGTAGTCCATGGCTGGTGTTTATTCCTCTGACGACCAAGTACCTCCTCTGCTGTTTCTCGGACTGCCTCATTAAAGTTGTTGGTGAGGTCATTGATGTCATTGTCCAGGAGGGTTAATGCCGCAAAGCGTCCGCCAAGCTTAGCTTGGAAGATCTCCTCGACATCTTGATCTTTCAGTTTGTCCACGTCAAATTTGATACGTTGGTTTGCAGGCTGTTTGTTTTTCTTCAGCTTCATTTTGAATACAAGCAGCACAAGGTCGTGGTCGCTGCCTTTGTCAGCTCCAGGGTAGGTTCTTGTTCTGGCTCTGTTGATGCTGGATTTGAAGCACCGTGGTGTTAAGATAAAATCTATTTGGTTATGGATCTTGCCGTTTGGCGCATGCCAGGTTATCCTCCTTGACTGCTTGTGGGGATAGAGGGTATTGGCAATGGTAAGTCTATGGGTGCAGGAAAACTCCAGCAGACGTAGTCCCCTGTCGTTGGTCTCTCCAGTTCCAAACTGACCAACTGTTCCGGCCCATTGGTTGTAAGAGTCAGGACCTACTTTAGCGTTAAAATCCCCTTGGATGATGATGATGTCCTTCTTGGGTATTTTCATAATGGTCTCTTCAAGATCTTCGTAAAATTCTTCTACTTCTTCATCTGCATGGTCAGATGATGGTGCATAGATTTGTATGATGGTGATGTTCTTGGGCTTGGCCGACACCCGATAATCCTGCTGGAAGCCGGTGTACAGCTGATAATGCACCCCACTACTTCCTTTCTGACAATAAATGCCACTCCATGTTGGTGATGTTTCTCTTGACCACTGTACCAGATCTTGTTGCCTTCTTCAGTCAATGTCTCACCAAATCCTGTCCATCTCACTTCTCCTAGTCCAATAATGTCCCATTTATAGCGGCTAAGCTCATACTCTAATTCTTTGATTTTTCCTTCAGATGAGACTATAAACCCAGGTCCCGTGTTCGAATGAACGCAGAACATCTTTGTGCACACGTCAAAACCTGTTCTGCTTTTCGGAAGAGGAAGCCATTGTGTGCCAGTGGGAATATACGAAAAAAATGATAAAACTGCCTAAACACGTGGACTGCATGTAGAAAAAATAGTATGTGGGTTCTTATTCCATTATTGTGGAAATAAAATAAAAGAATAATTTATTTTTTTTATTCTAAAGCCTAATCCATTGCTTCACAACAAACACCTAGCAGTCTATGAATCAATGTCTACTCTTTCTGTTGTTGTTGGTTTTGCCTTTGATTTTCTTTGTTTAAAAAAAACCAAACATTGATAAGGAGAAATTGTCAGACATGTAGGTGCTGAACATCATCTGCGAACAATGACTAATGGTTTGTTTTTTTGTTTTTAGTTGATAATGGATTTGAACCATTTACTCACTCATCGAAATTGGCTCGTAGCTGCCGTTGTTGCACTGATAGATGATGCAGGGTCCACCGCTGGATGTGGTGAAGTTGGCCCCATCGGGGTATGTGGTCCCGTTCACAGTGCAGCTGGCTGCAGGCAGAAAACCGTGTGATGTGCATGACCTTACCCATCTGTGCATGCACACACAGACACACACACAGTCAGACAGACAGACACACAGATACAAAGACACACAGAGAAACACACACAGACACAGACACAGTCAGACACACAGACACACAGAGAAACAGACACAGACACAGACAAACTCACACACACGAACACGTGGACGCACGTACACACACGCACACACGCACAAGCGCGCACACACACACACACACACACACACATACACACACACACTACACACACACACACACACACACACACAACAACACACACACACACACACACACACACACACACACACACACACACACACACACACACACACACACCCCGAGGTACCCTGTGGGAATGCACGCAGAACATCTTCCCTACACATTAAAACCCGTTCAGCTTTTCGGAAGTGTAGGCCATTGTGTGCCGGTGGGAATGGATGACAAAATTTACGAAACTGCACACACACCGGGACTGAATGATAAAAAGCCCATGAGAGCTTATTCCATTATCCTCGAAAGCAAAGAAAAGAATAATACACACACATACACACACACTGAATTACCAGACACACTGTCTGAGAGGTTCAGTGCATAGCTTCAGTCTGACTCAGTGAGTGAAAGAAGCCTGTCAGTCATTTCTTTCTTTCTCTGTTCTTATTTTGCTTTTCTTGAGTCATGTAAATTCTTTCTTATGTCACCTATTTTCATGATTTTACTTGTGATTACACGGCTTAAATTTCCATTGCTTTGTTTTACAAAGTAGAAACTCCATAACTGATCAGAAGTACATGATTTTCTAGTAAGGCATTCGCCAATCTGAAACTAATGGCACATGTACACATTTACACCTTTATATACCACAGCATGTAACAGATGACACGTACACTTTTACATCAATGAATATCCCAGAATGTAACTGATGATACGTTAACTTTTACATCAATACATACCCCAGTGTGTAACATACTTTATTTTATTCTTTTATTTCGAGGATAATGGAATAAGAACTTATGTGCTTTTCTCATCCAGTCCCCGTGCGTATGCGGTTTTGTAAATTTTGTCATACGTTCCTACCGGCACACAATGGCCTGCTCTTCCGAAAAGCGGAACGGGTTTTAAGGTGTGTGCAAGGTGTGCTGCGTGTGTTCGCAAGCGTGACCTCCGTTTATTGAGCGACAATGGCGAAAAACAAAAACTGAAATAAATAAACAACCCTTTCGAAAACAAATCAACAAAGTCTACACCTTAATCCATTCAGCAAAGACAAACTATTACTCTGCTCAAGTTCTTGATGCTACGTCCATGAAATCTCTCTTTTCCCTCACATCAACTCTTCTGGGATCCGCAAAGGCAACCCCTCTACCCACTGTTCACAGCCCTTCCGAACTTCCTGCTATATTTTCTTCATTCTTCTCTGACAAAGTCCGCAAAATTCGCTCCAGACTGGATCAGACTTCTTTCCAACCCGCACCTCCTGATCCCCAATTCACTGGCATTCCTCTCCTTTTCTTTCATCCAAAGTGAGAATGAAATCAAGACAATTCTGAAAGAAATGACAATAAAATCATGTGATCTCGATCCTATACCTGCTTCTCTTCTCACTCAGTGCAATCCACAGCTCATACCCTCTATCACGAAAATAGTAAACTCATCTCTTCTCTCAGGAATTCTTCCATCAGCTCTCAAAACTGCTATAGTTACTCCTCTACTCAAAAAGCACGACCTCGACTCTAACATTCTGAAGAATTACAGACCTGTTTCTAACCTACCTTTTATCTTTAAAGTCCTTGAAAAAGTTGTTCTGAAACAACTCAATAGCCATCTTCATTCCAACAATCTCCTTCCCCTTTTCAGTCTGCCTATCGTGCCAACCACAGCACCGAGACCACCCTAGTCCACACCTTAAACACGCTTTTGCACGCTTTGATCGGTTAAACCCCGGGGGGGGAAAAAGGGGGGTTTTTTTTTTTTTTCCCAAAAAAGGGGTTTAAAAAATTGGGAAAAAAAAAAAAAAGGGAAAAAAAAAAAAAAATTTTTAAAAAAAATTGGGGGAAAAAAAATTTTAAAAAAAAAAAAAGGGTTTTTGGGGGGGGAAAAAAAAAAAGGGGGAAAAAAATTTGGGTTAAAAAAAATTTTTTTTTTTAAAACCCAAAAAATTTTTCCCCCCCAAAAAAAAAATTCCGGGGGGAAAAATTTTTTAAAAAAAAATTTTTTTTTTAAAAAAACCCCCCCCCAAAAAAAAAGGAAAAAAATAAAAAAAAAATTTTAAAAAGGTTTTTTTTTAAAAAAAAAAGGGGGTTTTTTTTTTAAAAAAAATTTTTTTTAAAGGAATTTTTTTTAAAAAAATTTTAAAAAATTTTTAAAAGTAAAAAAGTTTAAAAAAAGGGAATTTTTTTTTAAAAAAAAAATTTTTTTTTAAAAATTTTAAAAAGGGGAAAAAAAAGGGGGGGTTTTTTAATAAAAAAATTTTTTTTTTTCTTTTTTGGGGAAAGGGGAAAACCCAAAAAACCCAAAAAAATAAAAAAATTTTCCCCCCAAAAAAACCCTTTCCCCTTCCCCCTTGGGGGGGGTTTTTTTTAAAAAAGGTTTTTTTTTAAAGGGGGAAAAAGGGGGTTTTTAAAAAACCCCCCGGGTTTAAAAAAAAAGGGGCCCCCCCCCAAAAAAAAGGTTAAAAACCCCCAAAAAAAAAAGTTTTAATTGGTTTTCCCTTTTTTTAAAACCCCCCCCCCCTTTTTTTAAAACCCCCCCAAAAATTTTTTTTTGGGGCCCGTTTTTTTTGGGGGGGGGGGGCCCCAAAAAAATTTTTAAAAAATTTTTTTTTTTTTTCCCTTTAAAAAAAAAAAATTTTTTTAAAATAAAAAAAAAAAAAGGGAAAAAAAAAAATTTTTTTAAAAAAAGGGGGTTTTTTTAAAACCCAAAAGGGAAAAAATTTTTTTTGGGTTTTTTTCCCCCCCCCCTTTTTTAAAAAACCCCAAACCTAAACCCCAAAAAAAAACCCCCTTTTCCCCTTTCCCAAAATTCCCCCAAAAAAACCCCCCCCCCACACCCCATTCCCCCCCCCCCCCCCCTTCCCCCCCCCCCCCCCCCCCAAAACCTTTAAACCCCCCCCCCCCAAAAAACCCCCCCCCCCTTTTTTTGGAAAAAAACCCCCCAAAAAACCCCCCTTTTTCCCCCTTTTTTTTTTCCCAGGGGTTAAAAAAATTTCCCCCCCCTTCCCCCCCACCCCCCCCAAAACCCCCCCCTTTTTTAAAAACCCCCCCTTCCCTTTCCCCCCCCCAAAAAAAAAACCCCCTCCCCCCCTTTTTTTCCCCCCCCCTTTTTTTTTTTAAAAAGGGGGGGGGGGGGGGGGGTTTTTTTTTTAAAAGGGGGGAAAAAAGGAAAACCCCCCCCCCTTTTGTTTTCCCAAATTAAAATTTTTTTGGGGGGGGAAAAAAACCCCCCCCCGGGGGGAAAAAAAAAGGGGTTTTTTTGGGGGGGGGTGTTTTTTTTTTTTTAAAAAAAAAAGGGTTGCTGGGGGAAAAATTTTAAAAGGGTTTTTTTTTTTTTTGGGGGGAAAAAAAAAAAAATTTTTTTTTTAAAAAAAAATTTTTTAAAAATTTTAATTTTTTTTTTTTTTTTTTTTTTTTTTTTTTTTTTTTTTTTTTTTAAAAAATTTTTAAAAAAGGGGGGAAAAATTTGGGGGGGTGGGGGGGGGGGGGGGGGGGGGGGGTTTGGGGGGGGGGGGGGGGGGGGGGGGGGGGGGAAAAAAAAAAAAGGGTTAAAAACCCCCCCAAAAAAAAAAAAAAAACCAAAAAAAATTTTCCCCCCCCAAAATTAAAAATAAAAAAAAAAAAAAATTTTAAAAAATTTTTTAAAAACCTTTTCCAAAACCCCAAAAAACCCAAAATTTCGGAAAAAAGGGGGGGGTTTTTTTTTTTTTTAAAAAAAAAAATTTTTAAAAAAAAAATTACCCAAAATTTTAAAAAAAACCCCCCCAAGGGGAAAAAAAAAACCAAAAAAAAAAAAAAGGGGGGGGTTTTTTTTTTTAAAAAAAAGGGGGGTTTTTTTTTTAAAAAAAATTTTTAAAATTTTTTTTTGGGGATTTTTTTTTTTTGGGGGGGTTTTTTTAAAAAAAAAATTTCCCAAAAATTTTTTTTTTTTAAAAAAAAACCAAAAATTTCCCCCAAACTAAAAAAAAATTTTTTAAAAACCCCAACCCCCCCTTTTCCCCCCTTTTTCATCCCCCGGGGGGGGCCCCCCCCCAAAAACCCCCAAAAAACTTTAAAAAAAAAACCCAAACCGGGTTCTTTTTTCCCAAAAAAAAAAAAAAAATTTTTTAAGAAAAAAAAAAAAAATTTTAAATTTTTAAAAACCTAAAATTAAAACCCCCCCCCCCCCAAAAAACCCCCCCCGGGTTTTTCCTGAAAAATTTTGCCCCCTTCCCTTTTTTTTAAAATTAAAAAAAAAAAAAAAAAAAATTTAAAAACCCCCAAAATTTTTAAACCCTTTTTTTTTCCCAAAGGAACCCCCCCCCCCCCGCAAAAAAAAAACCCCTTCTTTTCCCCCCCCCCCTTTTTTTCCCCCCCCTTTTTAAAAAACCCCCCAACACCCCAAAAATTTTAAACCTTTTTCCCCCCCTTTTTAAAAAAAAAAAAAACCCCCCCGGGGCCCCCCCTTTTTTAAAATTTTAAATTTTCTTTTTAAAAAACCCCCCCCAAAAAAACCCCCCCCCTTTTTCTTTTTTTTTCCCCTTTTTTGGGGGGGGGGAATTTTCCCCACCCCCCCTTTTTTTCTTTCCCCCAAAAAAATTTCCTTTTAAAAAAAAACCCCTTTTTTAAAAAACCCCCCCTTTTTTTAAAAATTTTTTTTTCCAAAAAAAAAAATTTTAAAAACCAAAAACCAAAAAGGGCCCAAAAAAATTTTCTTTTTAAAAAAAAAAAACCCCCCAAAACCCCCAAATCCCCCAAAATTTTTTTTAATAAAACACCCCAAAAAAAAATTTTCCCCAAAATTTCCCCCCGGAAAAAGGCCCAGGGAAAAAAAAAATTTTTCCCCCCAAAAAAAAAATTTACCCAAAAAAACCCCGGGGGGTTTTTTTTTTTCCCCCCCCCAAAAATTTAAAAAAAAAAAAAAATTCCCCCCTTTTTCCCCCAAAAAAAACAAAATTAAAAAAAACCCCCCCTTTTTTAAAAAAGGGGAAAAAATACCCCCCCCAAAAACCCCCCAAAACCCAACCTCTTTTTTTTTTTTTAAAAAATTTTTTTTTCCCCCCCCCCCCCAAAAAAAATTTTCCAAAAAATTTTCCCCCTTTTTTAAAAAAAAAGGGGCCCCCCCCTTTTTTTTTCCCCCCCCTTTTGGAAAGGGTTTTTTAAAATTTTTTTTTCCCTCGCCTTTTTCCCCCCTTTTTCCCCCCCCTTTTTTTTTTCCCCCTTTTCCCCTTTAAAAACCCCCCCAAAAAATTTTTACAAACCCGGGGGAAACCCCCCAATTTTGGGGCCCCCCTTTTTTTTTTTTTTAAAAACCCCTTTTTTTTAAAACCTTTTTTTTTTTCCCCCAAAAAAAAAATTTTTTTTAAAAAAAAATTTTTTTTTTTTTTAAAAAATTTTAAAAAAAAAAAACCCCCCCCTTTTTTAAATTTTTTTTTTTTTTTTAAAAAAAAAATTTTAATTTTTAAAAAAATTTTTTTTTAAAAAATTTTAAAAAAAAAATTTTATTTTTAAAATTTAATTTTTAATTTGATTTTTTTTTTAAATTGGGTTTAAATTTTTATTTTTTTAAAATTTTAAAATTAAATTTTTTTTTATTTTTAAAAATTATTATTATTTTTAAATTAAAAAATTAAAAAAAATTTAAAAAAGTTTTTTTTTTTTTAAAAATTTTTTAAAAAAAAATTTTTTTTAAAAAAAATTTTTAAAATTTTAAAAAAAACCCCCTTTTTATTTTTAAAAAAAAAACCCCCCCTTTCCCCCAAAAAAAAACCCCAAAAAAATTTTTAAAAAAAAAAAAAAAAAATTTTTTTTAAAAAATTTTTTCCGGGGGAAAAAAATTGTTTTAAAATTTGGAAAAAAAAACCCGGGAAAAAAAACCCCCCCCCAAAAAATTTTTTTTTTAATTTTAAACATTAAAAAAAAAAAAAAAAAAATTTTTTTTTTTTTTAAAAAAAAAAAAAAAAAAAAAATTTAACCTTTAAAATTTTTTTTTTTTAAACCCCTTTTTTTTAAAAAAATTTTTTGGGAAAAAAAAAATTTTTAAAAATTCCCCCCTTTTTTTTTTTTTTTAAAAAATTTTTTAAAAGGGGAAAAATTTTTAAAAAATTTTTTTTTTCCCCCCCCTTTTTTTTTTTTTAAAATTTTTTTTTTAAATTTTAAAAGGGGAAAAAAATTTTTTTTTTCCCAAAAAATTTAAAAATTTTTGTTTTTTTGGGGTTTTTAAAAAAAAAGGGAAAGGGGGGCCACAAAAAAAAAAAAAAAGGGGGGGGAAAAAAAAACCCCCCCTTTTTTCCCAAACCCCCCCCCCCCTTTTAATAATTTAACAAAACCCCCCCCGGGGGGGGGGAAAAAAAACCCCCGGGGGAAAAAAAAAAACCCCCGGGGGGGAAAAAAGGAAAAAAAAAAAAAAAGGGGGAAACCAAAAGGGGTTTCCCTTTTGGGGGGGGAAAAAAAAACCCAAAACCCCCCCTTTTTCCCCCCCCCCCTTTTTTTTTTGGGGGGGGGGAAAAAACCCCCCAAAATTTCCCAATTTCCCCCCGTTTTTTTTCCCGGTTTTTTTTCCCCTTTTAAAACCCCAAAACCCCCCCCCTTTTTTCCCTTTTAACCCCCAAAAGGGCCAGGTTTTTTTTTGGGAAAAAAAATTTTTTTTTTTAATTTGGGGTTTTTAAGGGGCCTTTGGGGGAAAAGGGAAAAATTTTTTTTTTTTTTTTTTCCCCCCCCCAAAAAAATTTCCCCCCCCCAAATTTAAAAAAACGGGCCCAAACCCCTTTTTTTAAAAATGAAAAAAACCCTGGTTTTTTAAAAATTGAAATTTTTTTTTTAAAAAAAAATTTTTTTTTTTCCCGGGGAAAAAAAAATTTTGGTTTAAATTTTTTCCTTTTTTGGGGCCCCCCGGGTTTTTTTTTCCCCTTTTTTATTCCCCCTTTTTTTTCCCCCTTTTTTTTTTTGGGCCTTTTGGGGGGGCCCTTTGGGGGGTTTTTTTTTCCCGGGTTTTTAAAAGGGAACCCGGGGTTTTTCCCCCCAAAAACCCGGATTTTTTTTTTCCCCCCCCCCCCAAAAAGGGAAAAAGGGGTTTTAAAAATTTTTTTTTTTCCCCCTTTAAAAATTTTTTAAAACCCCCAAGGGGTTTTTCCCCTTTGGGTTTTTAAAGGGGGTTTTTTTTTCCTTTTTTTTTTTAAAAAAAAAAAAAAGGGGCCCGGTTTTTTTTTTGGGGGAAAAAAAAAAAAAAAGGGGAAAAAAAAAAAATTTTTGGAAATTTTGGAAAAAGGCAACAAAAAAAAAAAACCCATTTTTTTTCCCAAACCAAAAAATTTTTCCGGTTTTTAAAAGAAAAAAAAATTTTTTTTTTGGGGGGTTTAAAAAATTAAAAAAAAACCAAAAAAAACCCTTTTGAAATAAAAAGGGGGGGGTTTTTCCCAAAAAAAAATTTAAAAAAAAAATTTTTTTGGGGGGGAAAAAAAAAAAAAAAATTTTTCCCCCCCTTTTTTTTAAATTTGGGAAAAATTAAAAAAAAAAATTTATTAAAAAATTTTTAAAAAAAATTTTAATTTCCTTTTAAAAAAAAAAACCCCCCCCCCAAAAAAAAAAAATTTTTTAAAATTTTTTTTTTTTTTTTTTTTTTTTTTTGTTTTTTAAAAAAACAAAAAAAAAAATTTTTTTTCCTTTTTTTCACCGGGAAATTTTTTCTACAAGAGTCGGGAAATTTTTTTCCCAAAAAAAAAAAAAATTTTTTTTTTTTTTTTTTTTAAAAAAAGGGGGGGGAAAAAAAAAAAAAAAAAAAAAAAACCCCCAAAAAAAAAAAACAAAAAAAAAAAAACAAAACCCAAAAAAAAAACCCCCCCCCAAAAAAAAAATTTTTTCCCAAAAATTTGGGGGAAAAAAAAAACAAACCCCCAAAAATAAACCCGGGGGCCTTTAAAAAAAACCCCCCCCCCAAAAAAAATTTTAAAATTTGGGGGGGGGAAAAAACCCCCAAAAGGGGAAAAAAAAAATTTAATTTTTAAAAAAAATTTTTTTTAAAAAAAAACCCCCCCCCCCTTTTTTTTTTTGGAAAAAAAAAAAAAAAATTTTTTTTTTTTTTCCTTTTTTTTTTAATTTTCCCAAAAAACAAAAAAAAAACCCAAAAAATTTTTAATTTTTAAAAAAATTTTTTTTAAAAAAAAAAAATTTTTTTAAAAAAAGGGAAAAATTTTTTTTGGGGGGTTTTTTTTCTTTTTAAAAAAAATTTTTTTAAAAGGGGGCCCCCTTTTTTTTTTTCCCCCAAAAAAATTCCTTTTTTTTTTTCCCCCCCAAAAAAAAATTTTTTTCCCTTTCCTTTTTTTTTTTCCCCCTTTTTCCCCTTTTAAAAAAAAATTAAAAATTTTTTTTTTTTTAAAAACCCTTTTTTTTTTCCTTAACAAAATTTTTCCCCCCTTTTTTTCCCCCCAAAAAAAATTTTTTAACCTTTTTTAAAAAAAAAATTTTTTTTTAAAAACCCTTTTTTTTTAAAAAAATTTTTTTTTGTTTAAGGGATTTTTAAGCAAATTTTTTTTTAAAAAAAAAAAAAAAAAAACCCCCCCCAAAAAAAAAAAAAATTTTTTTTAAATTTTTTTTAAAAAATTTTTTGGGGGTTTTGGGGGTTTTTGGGGGGGGGAAAAAGGGGGGTTTTTTTAAAAAACCAAATTTTTTGGGGGGTTTTTTTTTAAAAACCCCATTTTTCCGGAAAAAAAAAAAAACCAAATTCCCCGGGGGGTTTTTTTTTTCCCTTAATAAGGTTAAAGGGGAAAAAAGAAAAAAGGGGGCCCCCCTGGAAAAAGACAGAATTGTTGCTGCGGCTTAATTTTCCCCCGGGGGGGGTTTTTTCTGGGGAAAAAAAAGATAAAAAAAAGGGGAAAAAATTAAAAAAAAAAATTTTTTAACCTTTTTTCCGGGAAGGGTTTTTTTGGGGGGGGGGAAAAGGGGGGGGGGGGGGGGGGGGGGGGGGGGGCCGGGGGGGGGGGGGGGGGGGGGGGGGGGGGGGGGGGGGGGGGGGGGGGGGGGGGGGGGGGGGGGGGGGGGGGGGGGGGGGTGGGGGGGGGGTTTGGGGGGGGGGGGGGGGGGAAAAATTTGGGGGGGGGGGGGGGGGGGGGGTTTTAAATTTTTTATTTTTTTTTAAAAAAAAAAAAAAAAAAAAATTTTAAAAACAACCCCAAAAAAAGAAACCCCCCAAAAAAAAAACCCCTACAAAAAATTTTTAAAAAAAATTTAAATTTTGAAAATTTGGGTTTAGAGGGGAAAAAAAGGGGAAAAATTTTTAAAATTTGGGTTTTTTAAAAGGGGGAAAAGGGGGAAAAAAAAAAAATTTTTTTTTTAAAAAAAATTTTTTTTTTTTTTTTTTTAAAAAAAATTTTAATTTCCCCCCCTTTTTAAAAAAAGGGGGAAAAAAAGGGAAAAAAAGGAAAAAAAGAAAGAAAAAAATTTTTTTTTTTTGGGGGGGGGGGGAAAAAAATTTTTTTTTTAAAAGGGAAAAAAAAACCCCCAAAAAAAAAAAGGGGGGGGGAAAAAAAAAAAAAATATGAAAAAGGGAAAAAATTTTAAAAAAAAAAAAGGGGGGGAAAAATTTTTTGGGGGAAAAAAGGTTTTTTTTAAAAAAACCCCCCCAAAAAAAAATTTTAAAAAAACCCCCAAAAAAAAAAAAAAATTGGTATATGGAGGTATGTGATCAATCACAGGTAGACAGATTGATGTTTGCTCATGTACATGCAAGAAATTACAGACTTAGACATAGGTGCAGGCCCACATGAACAAACACATACATATATCATCTATTTATGTATGTATGTATGTATGTATGTATGTATGTATGTATGTATGTATGTATGTATGTATGTATGTATGTATGTATGTATGTATGTATGTATGTATGTATGTATGTATGTATGTATGTGTGTATGTATGTATGTATGTATGTATGTATGTATGTATGTATCTATTTTTTTATCTATCTAAATGTACGTGTGCATACATATTTAAGTATATGAATAAGTAAACACACACAGACGCACACGTACACACATACACACACATGAATGTGCATGCGCACATACACACGTGCATGCACACATACACGTACAAACGCACAAACGCACACATACGCACACACATGAGATTTGAGAGGAGCAGAAGAGATGGAAAGAAAATAATGACATGTGGATAAGAGATAGAGATGAGGGAGAGTGAGAGACAAAGAGAGACAATGACAAATTCTTTTATTTCGAGGATAATGAATAAGCACTCATGTGCTTTTTTTACATCCAGTCCCCGCCCGTAGGGATACATCTTAATAATAACCCAACACTAGAGAGAGAGAAGAGAGAGAGAGAGAGAGAGAGGAGAGAGAAAAGAGAGAGAGAGAGAGAGACAGAGAGAGAAATGATGACAATTTGTATTAGGGGGTGTTTTGATGTGACACTTTGTTAGAGATGTGACAATTTGTTAGAGAGATTTATTGATGGTGACAGACAGTTTGCTAAGGACCTATGTGAACACTGACAGGTAGTTTGTTAAGGACATATGTTTACAGTGACAGTTTGTTAAAGATCATGTTTACAGTTGTGACCGTGGGGAGAGGCAAGGATAGAGGCAGGGTAGGGAAAGAGTGGAACACACAATTTTCAGCAACAGCAATCCATAGCAACATGTGTGTATAGCAACCAGGCAAAAGAAGACTCAGACAAGGACAGCAGCTTGTGTTGTCACCTCTTTATTCAGCCCTCCAGTACATCTACTGCTGTGAATGGATGGTCTCTCTAGCCACCCTAACCACCCCTCTATATATACACGCCACCCCATCTGCAAAGACAGCACCACCCCACTGCGAGCTTTTCTGCAGATTTGGCTCAAGATGGAGGAGATTTTGTGTTTTATCATGCAGCTTCAGTGGTGATTATCTTGCTGTCTGCGTAACGAAACTAGACATATTATATATCAAAATAAACTAGAACGTACAAGCATTAAGATGCAGTATTGCATTTTGCACAAACATTATTTGGCTGCAAACTATTGGCGATTAAAGCCTCTGAGTAGACATACTTTTAACTGCACACTATAACTTTTGGTAATAAAACATTAAAACTTCAAGAAAACTAAATACGTTATGACTAGAAAAAGAAGGATATGCACCACAGTTTGTACACATATACATATTATCAACCACAGATGTGCATGAGAGGAAATATTCATAAATAACAGTGGTGCAAAAACACAGTTTCTGGTCTGCTGTACCCAACAAAACTTTCTAAGCTGTTCATATGATGGAAAGTTTAATTATCTCTATTACTACAAATTATCCATACTAACATCTTTCAATCTTCTATTCATTCATAATAAAATCCAAAACATACCATATAGTTATATTTTTATGTCTGCCTTTGGTAAAATTCAGTTTGATAATTCAAACTTGTTTACAACAAGGAACCACAGTTAGGCTAACTACTATGACTCACACAGCCTCTACACCTTCAGCCTTACAATCTAATGCTACTTAATATGAGCTGTTTTATTTATCTATATAGAGTTTATTCCACATGCTCTTTAATCGCACAATAACTATGATTTATTAAAGATTCATTAAATAAAAATTAGAACTGCTTTTCTAGCCTTAATATTAGGGTACATATGTACCTATACCTATATGATGCAGTAAACGAGAAATACTGATTTACAACAAAAATAGAGAATTTTCATTGTAGTTGAAATAAATAGAGTCAAGATCAGTATTTCAACAACCATATCCATAAATGTGAGCATATAATTTGACTTAATAAAGCTGTTATTTTTGGATTTTCTTTTCTAAAAGGAAACCAAAAAGCTCCTTTTAAAGGGAAAAAAAACTCGCGCCATACTACGGGAAAGACAAAAAAAAAACCCATTAAGCCCATTTTGTGTAGAAAATTTTTAAAAAAAAAAATAAAAAAGTAGAAAAAATTCCCAAATTTAAATTTAAGGGAATATGGGAAAATAAACATATTTGGGATGTTTTTAAAAAATAAAAAAATCAAATACATTTTGGGCTTTAAAAATGCAGTTTACATAAGGGAAAAAAAAAAACTAAAATATATTTTTCCCAAAAAGCCGTTTTTGGTTTAGTGTTTAGGCTTTCAGAGATGTACAGCGATTTTTTTTAAAGGGAAAAATATTTTGGGACTTTGGGAACAGTTTTTTAAAGGATTTATGTTGACATTTAACGACAGTTTGTAAAGGGGTTTTAATTTTTAACCCCGAAAACCGAAAATTTTGTTAAGTTTTTATTTTAATTTAACAAAACATTTTTGTTAAGGACAAAATAAATGTGGGATGACATTTGGTTTTGGCTTTTTCTTACTGTGACAGTTTTCAAAGGCCCTTTTGTTGGGGGTGACAGTTTTAAAAAGGGAAAAATATGTTGGGGGTTTGCCCCATTTTCCCCCCCCCCAAAGGGGACATTTTTTTTAACGGTAACATTTTGGGTTAAGGGCCCCATGTCCCTGACTTTTGATAGTTGTTAAGGCTTTAGCTGACTCTGCCAGTTTTTTAAAGGGCCCTTTAAAAATTACGGTGACTCAAAAAGGGATGTGTATTAAAATGTGAGAGTTGTTAAAGGAACTGTTGAGTAATGTTTTTTAAGGGGCCCATATGTGCCCTTGAGGGTTTTTTAAGGCCCTATGTGGGGAAACCCAATTTTTGTTAAGACTTTGCTGAAGGGGGCCCAGCTGAAAAAAGTTTTATGTTGACAATGACAGTTAAGGACATAATTATGTGGGGGGGGACAGACAGTTTTTAAAAGGGACGTAATAAAACTATTTGATGGTGACAGATATTTATTAATGATTTATTTTAAATATGACTGTTTTTTAAAGGGAATATGTTTAAGATGAAAAAATCTTTGGGAAAATTTTTCAAAATTGTAGTTTGTTGAGGACATAAATTTCACATTAGCAGTTTTTTAAGAAACGTTTTCTAAATGGTGATATTTTTCAAAGGACGTGTATTGGGGGGTTTGCCCTTTTTTAAAGGAAGTTTCTGAGGGTGACATTTTTGTTAAGGAAAAACATGTTGCCCGTGAAAAAGCAGTTTTTAGGGGGGGACAGAGACGGGCGTTTTGGGTTTTGATCCTGTTCGTTCTTCTTTCCTCTAAACGTGTACAAGCAAAAGGGGCGGGTGAAACTGATTTTCGCCCCTCCAAGTTTAAAAAAAAAGGGAAAGTTATCCACATAAAAACTGATTGAACTTAAGAGAGTGTCCTCAAAAAAAAACCCAGGAGCAATAAAAATAAGAACAACCAAGCTTTTTTTGGACTGGGTTCAGCTTATTCTCTTGTCAGGGGAAAAAAATTAAACAAAATTTTTATCTGCTTACTGGGGGGCAATAATTTTCCACCCCTTTTTCTTCCCAAAAAAGGGGGTTTTTGCTTATGATATAAAACTTTTTTTGGGGGGCACCCTTTTTTTTCCCCCTTTCTTTCTTTTTCCTACTTTACTGTCCTTTGGTAGCTGTTTTTATTTAAATTCATCCATTTTCATCTTTTTCTTAAAAATTTTGGTCACAAGTTGCTGTTCCCTTTTTTTGTGAATGCTGTGTCAGCATTAGTCTTGTAACAATCTTTTTTTTTTTTCCTTTGTCTATTCAGGGGGGGCGCATATGGGGCCCGCATCTCCTTTTATTGCCCAACCCGGGTTTGACTAAGTGACTGAAATTTGCTGATGTCCTCGTTTTTCATTGTTTAAAAATTGAGTCACCTAAACAATTTCCCCACAAACCCGGGAGGCTAAGTTTTCATGTATAAATTTCCTCCTCTAACGGGCTGATTTAAAAAAGGTGGGGTTTTTTCTAGGGACGGGGTCAGCTTTTGGGGGGTTTTTTGGGGTTTTTGCGGGTTTTTCCCTTTCTGCCAAATTTCCAAAAAAAAAAAGTTAATATAATGTTCTGTCTTTTTGGGTTTGTCCATCGGGGTTTTTTTCTTTTTGTCCCCTTTGTCTATCTGCCTGTCTTTTTAATTCTGGGGGCCCAAAAAAGAATTTGGGGTGTTTTTGCTTTCCCTTTCCTTGCTGAAAATTCTTCTCGGGCTCTTTCTCTGTCTGGAAATTTTTAAATGTTGCTGTCTTTGTCGGTCTGTTTTTCCCTTCTTTTGTTGCGCCCTGTTTTCCCTTTTCTGTTTTTTCTTTTTTTGATTCATCGCCCCGTTTGTGCCATCTCCCCACGTTTTGGGTAAAAAAATACGAAAAAAGGGCCCCCCACCCTCCCCTATCTTTTCTCTGGCCCCCACCTCTGTTGTTTGTATTTTCTGTCTCTGTCTCTGTTGTCTGCTCTGAAATTGTTTTCTTTCTGCTGCCCGTCCCCCCCCCTCTCTCTTTTTCCCCCATGTGCCTGTTTTTTTTCGCATTTGTCTGTCTTTTTGAGGTTTTCTTCTGTTCTCCAATTTTTTTTTTTGCTCCACTTCCTTTGTAACGCCAAATTTTTAATGTTTTTAAATTTTATCATCCGTTATATAAAAAAAATTAAATAAATAAAAAAATAAATATTTTTATATTTGTGTGTGTGATTGTGTGTGTGTGTGTGTTTTGGTGGGGGGAACAAATATTTTATATGTAAAATATAGATAGATAAATTATAGAAAAAATTGGATAGATGGATAGATAGATAGATAGATAAATAAATAGCCTAAAAAATAAAAAATATATAAAAATATATATATTTTTTTTTTTTTGTGTTTATGATACATACATAAATTATGTTTTTTATCGATACATACTTTACATACATACGTAAAAAACATATAAAACCATCATACATAATGCATACATACATAACATCATCCCCAAAAAACTTTTACATACTTTACATAATACATACATACATACATAAAAAACATACATACATTCATACACACATACATACAACTTACATCCCTTACATACATACATACATACTTTTACATACATACATCAAAACAACATACATACATACATAAATACATACATAATACTTACATACTACATTACATACATACATACTGCATACATACATACATACATACTCCCTTCACAAAAAAGATACCTGTGTGTTGTGGGTTTTTTAATTTTTTTCACCTTGCTCAGATTTTTTTGCAACATTTGCTTTTAAAATTACATTTCTTTTCAATTTCACTGCCCCAGCTGGTGCTTCATGGTTTTATGTGTGTGTCCATGTAACTGGTGTGGAAAGATTTTTTTTTCTTTAAATTTTTCGCATGCTTTTTTATAAAGAATTTTTAGCCCAGCCTCCCCCCCCCTCACCCTTTTACCCCAAAAACTTAGTTTTTAGAGACCCCTATTTTTGGTCGTGTGAGTAGGCTGTTTAAAAGTTTTATTTCTCATGAATCCAAAAAAGTGTCTTGCTTTCACTTGCGCCCCCTCGCTCTTAATCAGTCTGGTTTTCTTTCCTTTGTCTGTTTTTGTTTTGTTTGGTCCTTTTCTGTCTGTCTGTTTACAGTCTGTCTGTCCCGTCTCTTTTTTTGGGGTTTTTTCCCTTTTTTTTTGTTTGGCTTGCTTTTGGGTTTAAATTTGTTTTTTTTTTGAAAGTCCCTAACCAGGGGAAGGCCTAATGGAGGAAAATTAAAGTGAATCTTTTCTGTCACAAATTAAAAAAAACCCCTTTTTATTCATTTATTGATACTTTTATTTATTTTATTGATTCATTCCTTCATCCCCTTCATCCACCCACTCTCTCTCTGTTTGGGTTTTTGTGGGTTATTTGTCACTACAATTTAATTTTGATTTAACCTACTGACCCGGTGAAAAAAAGGGGGAAAACCCGATGGTTTTGGGGACGTAACACGCTCAGAAGGAAATTGCAAAAGGGCCAACCTGCAAGGAAAAATTTTAGGGGAAAGAAACGGGGGAGACAAGGGGAAAAGTGGGCCGGGCGACATCTGTATTTGGAAGGGAAGGACCCTTTAATGCCAAACCCCGGCACCCGCCCCCACCGCGCTTAAAGGGGGGGAAACCACTGGGGCCCCGTTTTTCCACCAAAGCAGCGCCCCTACGACCCCCGGGGGTTTTTCGGGACCAGTAACAGTAGCAGTAAAACTTTTAAATCAAGCCCAAGACAAATTTTTTTCAAACCTAAATTTCCCCCCCCTGTTCCCCTTCAAACTAACCCCCTTTCCTAACCCCCCTGTCCATCACCCGCTAAAAATTAAAAAAAAAAAAAAATGACCTTGTGTTTGTGTGTGGTGGGTGGTGTGTGGTTTTGAAAAATTTGACTAATTTCAATTTTTTTCCCCTAGATTTGGTCCCGCAGCTTACCCCGTTGTAATATTTTGTACAATTTTTATTTGTCCCTTGGTTGTAAGACTTGTGTAAAATTAGGTCGAAAGCATTCGCTTTGATTTTTCTTTTTTAAAAAGGATATAAACCTTTTTTTTAAATTTTAAATTTTTTTTTTATTAAATTTTTATTATTTTTTTATTATTTAAAATTTTTAAAAATTTTTTAGATGTCATACAATTGGAATTGTACTCTCTCTCCCATCGAAATTCCCCCTTTTAAAATATATGAAATGCTTTTCTTATATAAAATGTTTGGGTTTTTTCCCTTTTTTTAGTGCTTTATTTTATAGTCCTCTTTAATGGGATATTATACTAAATTTTTCTCCTTCCCTTTAATCAATATACCATGCCCCTTTGGAAAATTTTTTGAGTTAGTTTTTTTCTGAAATTTTTCTAATTCCAATTGTAAATTTACGGGTGTTGTTTTCGGGATAAATTAAAAAAAGTTTTAAATAAGGCTCAATGGCATTTTTTAACTTAACTTGTATGTTTTTTGAGAGTGTTTAAAAAAAAAGGGTTTTAGTGAAAAAAGTGCTTTTCAGAATTTTATATCTGGTTTATTTTTATGTTAATGTACCCTGAAATTTCTCCTCCCTCTCTCCCCTCTCTTCTCTTTTCTCTCTCTCTCTCTCTCTCTCTCTCTCTCTCTCCTTTTTCCCTTTTCCTCTTTTGCTTTTTCCTTTTCCATTAATTTTTTTTTTATTTTATTTTTAAATTTTTAAAAATATATCATTTTATTAAATTTTCTTTTTAGAAAAAATTGTTTTTTATATTTTTTCTAGAAAAAGTTTTTTTAAAAATTTTAAAATTATTTTTAAAAGACCCTCCTTTGGGCTTTTGTTTAATTCATTTACTTTTTAAAATTAAAATTTTCGGATATATGGTTTTTTTTTTTTGTTTACCCCTCATTTGAAAATTTTGGTTTTTTAATTATAATCCTTTCTAAAAAAAAAAAGGAAAAAATTTTTCTTACTTATTTTCTGGCGAAGGGCAATTGGGGAATTCCCCTTTAATTCTTTTTAAAATTTTTTTGTTTGTTGTTTTATTGGGGTTTTTCCCCTTTTTTTGTTATTTTTCCCCCTGAAGGGCCGGGGGGAAAAATTTGGGTTTTTGCAATTACCCTCAAAAAAAAAATTGAATTCTCTCTCTTCTTGAAAATTTTTTAAACTGGGAATCAAAAAATGACATTTTTCCTTTATTTTCATTTCTTTTTTTTTCATTGGGTTTTTTTTTTTTTTTCCTTTTTCCCGGGCCGGGAAGAAGGGTCTTTTATTTCAAATTTTTTCATTTTTTTCATTTCCAAATTTTTCTTAAAGGGGGGCAAGAAATTTTTAATTTTTATCAAATTTTTTTCCTCTGTTTTTTCTATCTGACTTTTTCGTTTGTTTCTATTCTTTTCTTTTCGGAAAATGATTGTGGTTGCTATCATGTTTATTCCTGTATCAATTTGAGACAGGGTTGATATGTTAACCATATACAGAGAATCTGCCTCTCCCTACCCGCTTTGCACACTTTTATGATACCCTCATCATCGTCATAAACTTTTTGATGATCAACTGAAATAATGTCTAGATTACCTCGGAGTGAATATTATCAAACAAGTGAGAAGAAGAAGAAAACTGGGGCATAGACGTGAAACCCTGCGAAGGGGAGAGAAATATAGATAGATAGATAGATAGATAGATAGAAAAGGGGAGAGAGGGGAGAGAGAGAGAGAGAGAGAGAGAGAGATAGAGAGAAAAGAGAAGAGAGAGAGAGAGAAAAAAAGACAGAAGAGCAAGAGAGAGACTGATAAAGAGAGAGAGATCACGAGACAGAGTCAGAGAGAGAGGAGGCATTGGACACAGCCGCCTATATAACAGACGGATGATGAAGCATTTTTCGTGAAAAAATAGCTGTTTTGAATAATAGAAGATAAACAAAATTATAGAAAAAAACTCAATTATATATCATGTCTATCTATCTATCTATCTATCTATCTATCTATCTATCTATCTATCTATCTATCTATCTATCTATCTATAATAATAATAATAATGATAATAATAATAATAATAATATATGGAATTTATAGAGCGCTATATCTTGCAATTACAAATCAGAGCGCTTCCATTCAATCCGCTCCCACACAAAAAACCAACAATGATTAAACAAAATTCTAACAATTCAAATACCCCACACCCCACACACACACACACACACACACACACACACCACACAACACACCACACACACACACACACACCAGGTTTACATTTCAGCAGGTGATGGAATTTTGGCTTTCAAAGGCAGGGACCAGACATGAATGAAACAAGAGGAAAAAACTTAGGGTTTGAAATAGGAAAGTTTTGAGGCTGGATTTAAAGCTGTCGTAGTAGGCTTTTCACGAAGGGGGAGGGAGGTCATTCCCGATTGATGGACCAGAGATAGAGAAAAGGCGACGACCAACATGGGTTGGTTGAATCTATTTTTCGTAAGCACAAGGTGCGGAAGGGAAAGAGAAGGAGTGTACAGGTGAAGACATTCACAGAGGTAGGAGGTGCTGTTTTTGTGGAGACATTTGTAACAGAGGGTACCCGATCTTGTACTTTACTCTCTGTGGCATAGGCAAACCAGTGGAGAGATTGCAGGATGGAGTAATATGCCAATTTTTTTCTTTTTGAGGACTAATTGAGCTGCAAGTTTTGTATGCGTTGAAGGAGTGAATAGATATGCTGGCAGACCAGCCAAAAGAAATTACAATAGTCCGACGTGAAAGAATAAGAGATGTGACAAGTTTGGAGTTTCTCAATGGAC
>CM054134.1:23880065-23991888 GCA_028751875.1 Rapana venosa
ACCAAAGACAGTTCATAACAAGATTCAATAAAACCCCTCCCAAATTTGGGAATGCAGAGCCCCCCAAAGGAACAGTTCTGGCCCGTTCTTTTCACTCTTAACTGCCCCACTGTCACATATAATAAACCGTCATCAAATCAACAATCATTTTTACGCAGATGACTCTCAGATTCAAAGCAGTGTTACTCCTGAAAATCTGCCTGCTCTCCTGACAAATATAGCCCACTGCTTTAAATATATTCAAAACTGGATGGCACAGAACAAACTACAGCTAAATGCAGATAAAACCGAAGCCATGCTCGTAGGGACCAAACACAAACTCTCTTCCACTACAACAACTTCAATAGAACTCGGCAATACATTAGTCCCTCTATTCACTGCTGTGAAGTATCTAGGTGTTGTTATCCACAACACACTCTCAATGCAAAAATTTATCACCCAGACCTGCCAGTCATGCTACTATCAATTATGGTGTATTAGTGCCAATCGAAAGTACCTGTCCACCGATGCGACAGCCAAACTTGTCACTTTTCTCATTCTTTCACATCTGGACTATTGCAATTCTCTTTTGTCTGGTTTGCCATATTATCTACCAGCTCCTTTCAACGTATACAAAACTCCGCAGCTCGACTAGTTCTCAGAAAGAAAAAATTCTGAGCACATTACACCTCTCTTGTGATCTCTCCACTGGCTGCCTGTGCCACAGAGAGTAGATTATAAGATCAGTATCTTCTGTTACAAATGTCTCCACAAAACTTCACCCTCCTACCTCTGTGAATGTCTTAACCTGTACACTCCTTCACGTTCCCTCCGATCTGCTGCAGATACCTTGAGCCTAGGAATACCTAGATTCAACCAATCCACCATTGGCCGTTGCTTTTTCTCTATTTCGGGTCCATCGACCTGGAATGAGCACCCTCTCTCTCTTTGCCAGAAACCTAGTTATGACACTATTAAATCCAGCCTCAAAACATATTTATTTAAAACCTTAGATTTCCCCCCTCCTGTTACATATCAGAACTATCCCACCTTCGCTAACCCATGTCCTATCAACCTGCTAAAGTATATGACCTGTGTGAGTGTGTGTGTGTGCTTTTGAAAAACTGTTCAGTACTGCAATTTTATTTAATAATAATAATAATAATAATAATAATAATAAGAAGAAGAAGAAGAAGAAGAAGAAGAAGAAGAAGAAGAAGAATATCATCATCATCAGACCCGTGACCTTGGCGGTCGTGGGGGAGACACGAAAGACGATGCCATGGTAAGCCTCCTAATCCATCTCGGTCCTCGGCTCTGCGCAGTAGTGCCGTCATTCATCCTGGTCCATTCTCTGATTTTTGTCCATTCCATGACTTGTTCTGTTTCCCTCCTTCTGCCACCTTCGAGTGTTCCCTGCAGTACTGTTTTTGGCAGAGTGTTGTGGGGGGGTGACGTGGCGAACCATGTCGTTTTTTCTTCTTGACGATGGGAGAAGGGTTTTCCTGTGGACCTGCCAGCCGTGTTTATTTGACTCTTGACAAATTCATTGGTCTTTCGTTCTTCCGGGATATGCCCAGTATTTCTATGGCATTTTGTTTCGAATGACTGGATTCGCTTTGCTTTTTTCAGCAGTCAATGTCCAGGTTTCACTTCCGTACAGCGGATCGACTGAATTAGGGCTTTGTAGAGCTTTAGTTTGATTGGGAAACTGATCTCTTTACTTTTCCATATGGTGGGGGAGTTTTGTCATGGAAGATGTTGCCATGGCTATTCTGACTTTGATTTCTGCATCGATCGCCCATCCTTTGTGAGTGAGCGCCAAGGTATTTAAAAGCGTCTACCTCCTCCAGTTGTTTGGCGTTCATGTAAATTTTAGCAGTGGCATTGCTCGTGCTGTTCACAAGTACTTTACTTTTCTCCGAGCTCACCTCCATCCCATATGCTCAGCTCTGTTCTCAAGTCTGGTCGAAAAGTTTCTTGCAGCTCTGTGTTACTTCCCCCCATGAGGTCAATGTCATTGGAAAACCGCAAGTTGTTGAGGGGTGTCCGCAATGGAGATGGTAAAGTGGAAGTCATGGAGGGTCTCTCTCATAATGTTTTCCAAGAACAGATTAAGAGGACTGGAGATAACAGGCATCCTTGTCGGACCCCAACTGGGGTTTTTTGAAGTAGTCTCCGACTGATTGTTCAGAAGGACTGCACTGCTTGCGGTGTTGTATAGTGCTTGAATGGTTTGCACTAGTCCTTCTTCAATGCCAAACATTCTGAGGACCTGCCACAGGCCTTCGTTCCTACTCTGTCGAAACCCTTTCTTGAAGTCGATGAAGTTGTGGAAACAGGTCTCTGATTTTTAAAGATGTTTTTCCATCAGGAGGTGGAATTTAAAAAAATTGTTCGATTGTGCTCCTCCCTGCCCTGAACCCAGTTTGTTCCTCTGCAAGGTGTTCTTCTGCCTCCTTCTTGAGTCGATTCAAAATAACTTTGAGCATGATCTTGCTGGCGTGGCTGATGGGGCTGATTGTTCTATAGTTTGGCATTGGCGTAAATTCCCCTTTTTGGGCGGGGGTTATGATGAGTGATTGTGTCCTTTCTGTTGGCCACTGTTTTGTCTCCCAAATCTTCGACAGATAGCTGTAACTATGTGATGACTGTTTCGCCACCAGTTTGAGCAGCTCTGCTGGTATATTTCTGCTCCTGGGGACTTTCCTATGGTAAGCGCGGATGGCTTTTTCCACTTCTTCCCTCAGTATAGGTAAGGGCGAGGGTACTCTGAGTTGCTGCTTTCTCTTCTATTATCTCAGGGTCAGGTTGTATTGGGTAGTTGTACAGTTCTTGACAGTTTTCAGACCACCTGTTCAATGCAGCTGAGCTTTCTGTGAGGAGGTTTCCGGAGCTGTCTCAATAACTGTTTGATTTTGGTTTGAAGTGGTTTTGTGAGTTTTTTTGGGGGGGTTTCATATGCCTTTTTACTGTTCCCTCACTTTCATGCTTTTTTTCGATCTCATCACATTGATCACTGATCCACTTCTCTCTGGCCTTTAACATTGACTTCTTCACGAGTTTGTTGGCCCCCCGGGTATTCTTTAGGGTTGGAAGACCGGGTTTGGGTTTTCAGTGCTCTTCTTGTATCACAGAGGTCCAAGATGTCATTTTGGTTCCATACTGGTGTTTTATTCTTCCGACGACCGAGTACCTCTTCTTGTTTCTCGGACTGCCTCTTTAAAAGTTGTTGGTGAGGTTATTGATGTCATTGTCCAGGGGGGTTTAAATGCCGCAAAACGTCCGCCAAGCTTAGCTTGGAAGATTCTCCTCGACATCTGGATCTTTCAGTTTGTCCACGTCAAATTTGATACGTGGGTTTTGCAGCTGTTTTGTTTTTCTTCAGCTTCATTTTGAATACCAGCAGCACAAGGTCATGGTCGCTGCCTACGTCAGCTCCAGGGTGGTTCTTGTTTCTGGCTCTGTTGATGCTGGTTTTTGAAGCACCGTGGTGTTAAGATAAAATCTATTTGGTTATGGATCTTGCCGTTTGGCGCATGCCAGGTTGTCCTCCTTGACTGCTTGTGGGGATAGAGGGTATTGACAAGGGTTTAAGTCTGTGGGTGCAGGCAAACCCAGCAGACGTAGTCCCCTGTCGTTGTCCCCAGTTCCAAACTGACCAACTGTTCCGCCCATTGGTTGTAAGAGTCAGGACCTACTTTGGCGTTAAAATCCCCTTGGATGATGATTGGGTGTCCTTCTGGGTATTTTCGTAATGGTCTCTTTAAGATCTTCATAAAATTCTTCTACTTCTTCATTGCATGGTCAGATGATGGTGCATAGATTTGTATGATGGTGATGTTCTTGGGCTTGGCCGACACCCCGGATGCGATAATCCTGCTGGGGGAAACTGGAGTACAGCTGATAATGCACCCACAATTCCTTTTCTGACATAAATGCACTCATGTTGGTGATGTTTCTCTTGGCCACTGTACTGATCTTGTTGCCTTCTTCAGTCGGGGCGGGTCGGTCAGAGAAGTTCTCTGTTACTGCTACGGTATCCATGTAACCCAGTAAACCTGTCGCATGTGGGGGGAGGAAACCCAATAGAAAACACCCAATAAAATTTTGGAGACTTTGAGAGGTTTGGGCGCCACAAGAATTCTAAGCCACGAAAAAACATAAAGACAAATGCAAAGCAAAATGATTACGGTTTGGTCCACGCCGGGTTAACAACGACCGCGGGTTTTCATTGATCAACACAGGGTGGAAGTTTGGGCGTGTACTGGTGTTAAAACACTACTTAAATCCCTAGAGAACAAATCCATTGGTACATGGGAGGTCGTACACTTACATGCGAAAATCAAAGAACTTGAGTTTTGAGTAAGCGCTTAAATAATAATATTTAAAAATATAATAATATATTTGGGAAATTTATTAGTGATGAATCTTTTAAAAAAACAAACAAATTTGAAGCGTTGCATCATCATTTACAGGCATTTTCAGCTTCTTATAACATAATCAACAACAGATTTCAAAAACCATGCTCGTGCCGCAACACACACACACACACACACACACACACACACACAACACACACACACACACACACACACCACACACACACACACACACACGCTCCCCCGAACAACACTTAGAAGGGGTGAAGATGCTGTTTAAAATTAAGGACAGATATTTGGGGGGAAAGTCTCAGGTAGGAAATAGTGTGTTTTGAGGCTGGATTTGAAGTATCAAGTGAAGGCTTTTGGCGAAGTGAAAGAGGGAGGTCATTCCCGGTGGATGGACGGAAACAGAGAAGGAGCGATGGCCAACAGTGGTTTGTTTGAATCTGGGGGTTCGAAAGCACAAAGTAAACCCGCGGCTGAACGAAGGGAAGGGGATGGGTGTACAGGTGAAGACAGTTTTCAGAGATAAGAGGGTGCGATTTGTGGAGACCCTTTTAAACAGAGGGTATTGATTTTATACTCCTGTCTTTGTGAGGCAGGCAGCCAGTGAAGAGTCACAGAAAAGGAGTGATGTGTCCAGACTTTTTCTTTCTTAGATTAGTCAAGCTGCAGAGTTTTTATGCGTTGAAGAGAGTGGATAGATGATGCTGGTAGGCAGCCAAAAAGAGAAATACAGTAGTCTAAACGTGAAAGAATGAGAGATGTGACAACTTGGAAGTTGCATCAGTGGACAGATACTTGTGAATCGCGCCTATGCGCCGTAATTGTAGTAGCAAGCTGACAGGTCTGGGTGATGAATTTTTTCATGAAGAGTGTGTTGTCAAGAACTACTCTAAATACTTCACGAGTTTGTCAAAGGAACTGACGTATGCCGAATTCTTTTTGAAGTTTTTGCGATAGAGGAAAGTTTATATTGGGTCCCCATGAGCATGGCTTCGGTTTTAACGGCTTAAGTTGTAATTTGTTCTGAGTCCCTCCAGTTTTGAATGTCTTGAAGGCAGGGAAGTCATATTTGTCAGGAGGGAAGGGAAGTTTTCAACACTATCACTGCACTGAAGCTGAGTATCATCGGCATAGAAATGATGATCAATAGGGTGGTTGTTTATTATATGTGAGAGTGGAGCAGTGTAGAGAGTAAAGAGAACAGGGCCCAGGACTGATCCCTGAGGGACTCCGCATTCCCTTTTGACCGGTTTTGATTGAATTTTGTTTGCAATTCTGGAACCGGTCTGTGAGGTATGAAGTAAACCAGGTGAGGGCTGTGCCGTTAATACCAAACGTATTTTGGAGGCGAGAAAGAAGAATTGAATGATCTATGGTATCAAAGGCTGAAGGGTGGCGCTGCTCTTGTGGCGACGCGCTCTCCCCGGGGAGAGCAGCCCGAATTTCGCGCAGAGAAATCTCGTGACTTAAAGTGGTATAAAATATAAAATATAAAATAAAAAAAATAAAAAGATAATAATAATAATAATAATAATAATGTATGGAATTTATATAGCGCTGAATCTTGTAAAGCAACAAATCAAAGCGCTCAGATTTTATTTCATACCACTTTAAGTCACGGCAGATTTCTCTCCGTGAAATTCGGGCTGCTCTCCCGGGAGAGCGGGAGAACGCGTCGCACTTAGCCTGCGTCCACCTTTTACCCTTTTTTTTTCTTTTTTTTCTTGCAGGCTGTATTTGTTTCCCCAATAGGGGGTTTTTTTTAAAAATTTTGCCAGGGCAATTTCCCTTTTTGGGGGTTTTTTACGTCCTTAATAATTCGTGTAACAAACGGGACCTCGGTTTATGTCTAAATCCGAAGTTAGGCCCAGACCACCATATGTCTAATGGAGGGGGAAAAAATTTCCGGTCCAAACGGGGTCGAACCGCCGCACATTTCGGGACCGGATTTTTCCGCTTTCTAGACAGGCGCGTTACCTCTAGACCACCGATCCACTAGATAAGTCAAGAAGAGTGAGGAGGGAGATTTTTCCTGCATCAGAAGCAAGTAGAAGTGTATCTAAAGTGTGGACTAGGGTGGTTTCGGTGCTGTGGTTCGGGCGATAGGCAGATTGAAAAGTGGGAAGGAGATCATTGGAATGAAGGTGATTGTTGAGCTGTTTGAGAGCGACTTTTTCTAGTACTTTAGAGACAAAGGGTAAGTTTGAGACAGGCCTATAATTCTTCAGAATGTTGGGATCGAGGTCGTGCTTTTTCAGTAGAGGTGTGACTATTGCTGTTTTAAGGGCTGATGGAAGATTTCCTGGCACAAGAGATGAGTTTTCTATTTTAGTGATAATAGGTACAAGTTTGGGAAGGCATTTTGGGGAAAAAAGGAGCAGGTATGGGATCAAGGTCGCTTATTTTATATCATTTCCTTTAGAATTGTCATGATTTCTTTTTCACTTGTGGGATGGGAGGAAAAGAGAGGAGTGCCAGTGAACTGGGGATCAGGAGGCGCAGGTGGAATTGAGTCTGATCCAGTCTGGAGCGTATGTTTCGAACTTTGTCTGAAAGAAGGAGAAAATATGGATAGAAGTTCAGACAGGCTGTTGGTGTTAAGCAGAGGAGTGTTTTTGCAGATCCAAGGGATTTGAGGTGAGGGAAAAAAGAGAATTTTATGGATGTAGCACAGAGAACTTGGGAAGGTAGTAGTCTGTCTTTGCTGAATGGATTAAGAGTTTGACTTTGTTTATTTGTTTTCGGAAAAGCTGTTTATTGATTTCGGTTTTTTACTTCGCCACTGCCGTTCTATTTGCTGGCGTTTGCACTTCGCTATCAAAATGACTTGGGTATACCATGGCGCACAGGGTCTGTCAGGGAGGAGATGGTCAGTAGGAGGTGCATGCTCATCAAGCAGTTGGCGGAGAATAGTGTTATAGTGATCAGAGAGGTCAGTGTGGTCAGAGGTTTGTTTCATAGATTTGGTCTGCAGCCTACCATGTTGTAATATCTGTTTGTTTAAAAATATTGATTATTTTTCATTGGTTGCATGACTGTGTAATTTTAGGTTAAATGCGTGCGCTTTGATTTGTTTTGCAAGATATAGACTATAAAATTTCCATTATTTTTTTGTTATTATTTTTATTATTTTTATTTTATTATTATTATTATATTATTATTATTATTATTATTATTATTTTATTTGTGAACCCAGATTTTTAGGCTGAGAACTGGCCGCAGGCTGGGGAATCCATTTTGTGTACCCACAGACTATTGGGTAAAAACCCCGGGGCAAAAGGGTAAAAAGAAAAATGGAGTTTTTTGGGGAGCAAAGTCTCTTCCGAAAAAAAAAAAGGGGGAAAGGGGTAACGAAAGGGGGAATTGGGTGGGAAAGGTGGAAGGGGTTATTTGGAAAAGAGGGAAAGCGGGGAGTTGAGTGGGAGGTCGGGAGGGGGTGGGAAAGGGTGCAGATCTCTGTCGTTGTGACGTGCAGCTTCAACACCTCGGGACACCCCCCCCCCCCCTTCCACCGTCTCCAAACGCCCCGTGGTTGGATGAGGATGGATCCTAAAACCACGATCCTCCATCCCAACCGGGAAAGGTCTGTTCCTGGAGAGCACGGGGGTTTAAAATTACTACAGATGTCTGGGTGGGATCTGATCCCGGGCTTTTCCCCGTAACCCGGGGGTCCCCCCCAGGCCCATCCCGAGATGTTTCTTCACACCCCTCTGCCGAAACGCGGGGCCCCACGAGGAGAACCAGTTGCCCTCTGAAGAGTTTTATGTTGCGGGGCTCAAAGGTTTGGCATCGGCGGGGAAAAAACCTTTTTGAAGCTTACTGTATGGGCGCTGTCCCTTTTAACTGGGGTGAATGGGTCTTATTTGGGCCTGACGGGGGGCCTATTTTGGGGATGAAAAGCTCTGACATGGTCAATCATGTCAATTGGGGAAGCTTGGCAGCTTCCCCCAATTTGTTAGAGGGTAGAAGGGAATTGTTAGCTGAGTCTTCCAGGGCTGGAAGAAGGAACTAAAGGTAAACGGCTCTTGGAAAGAAGCTAACCAAAGAGTTTGCCTCCTTCCAAGTCTTGTCGGGATGGGCCAGGGGCATCATTTATCCCCATGAACAATAACTGGTGTTGACCCTGGGGCACCGCCATATTACGAAGCCCACTGAAAAAGATTTAGACAGTTAAACCTCTTTACAGACAATGTAGAGAGTTATTTTGTGTTCCAAACGTCTGGGATTATATACTTAATAACAAGTAACAATAAGAACGGAGGAAGCTTTGTGGGAAATTGTTAATTCTTCAAAAATGTACGACAGACGATAGAAGACAGACGACGAACCCCGTCAAAAAGCAGCAAAAAGAAAATGGAAAAAACTTAGAGCCGAGGATTGCCACACAAACAAATACAAAAGGGGCAGACAAAACGGAAAACGGGGGGGCCGATAGAAGCGACAGACAGAGAGACGACAAACAGACGACAAGAGGAAGACAGACAGAAAATATAGACGAAAAGGTTTTTAAACCCAACGAGAGGGGTGGGGGGGGGAATGGAACTTAAACGGGGACAAATATTAAACCCTTTTTAATTAAAACAAACCATTCAACTAAACACTGTCAGGCCGTTTAGTGCAGAGGTATTATGGTTTTAATTTCATGATTTCTAAGAATTCCATTATCAAGAGACAATACCGTTTTGGGACGATAAACAGTTTGGAACACCCAGAGCCCATCCCTTTGACAAAAGGGGGAAAGATGGGGACAGGAGATGGCAAGGAAAGAAAAAAGGGTCATAAAATCAGACAGAAAAATAATTATCGATAATAGAAATAAGATGAATGAATCACAAAAGTTGGGAAAAAAGAGTAAAGTTTACAAACTTTTTATTTTTTTCAATGGAGAGTCAGAAGTTTTTTACTCGACGGGACTGCAGTTGCCCTCACAGAGCATGCGTTCTGTCATTTTGGATCTGCCCACAAATACAGAGAGAGAGAGAGAGAGAGAGAGAGAGAGAGGGAAAAGGGGGAGAGAGAGAGAGAGAGAGAGAGAGAGTGAGAGAGAAGAGAGAGGGAGGGAGAAGAGAGGGGGAGAGAGGGGAGAGAGGGAGAGAGAGAGGGGGAGAGAGAGGGGAGAGAGAGAGAGAAAAAAAATTGAAAATGGATGAAGAATGAACATTTTTTTGGGGAAAAAGGTAAGCACATAGAGGCTTTTTCATCCCCAGCCCTCATCCAAAAAAGGTAAAAAAAAAAAAAACCAAATAAATTGTTGAAATGTCTAAGGTTTTTTTTTAAATCTTGGGTTTTTTTTTACCGGGCAGATATGGGAGAGGGAGGGGGGGAGGAGGGAGAGGAAGATGGAGAAAAGGGGATAAATGAATGAAGAATAAATGAATGAATGAATAAATGAAAAATGATCTTTATTTGAGAGAGAAGGGGGGGGGGAGGTGTGGCGATTATCTTATTTATTGTAGGGGATAAGACAAAGGGAAGGGAAAAAAGAAAGGAAGAACAAGGGGAGGAAGCGAGAAGATGAAAAGGTTGAAGGGGAGGAAAGGGGAAGGAACATGGAAACAATCAAACTAAATTTATGAAGTTACAAACCTAAAATTCAAATAAAAAAAAACATAACAAATGAGAATAAAGGTTTCATACTAGCAGTGAGACAGAAATGCTTTGCAGGAGAGACGCTAGAATGGGGGAGGGGGGGGGGGGGAAGGGGAAGAAGGAGAATTGGAAGAATTGCCAAAAATTGCGAAGAAGAAGGAGAAGAAGAAAAAAGAAAAAGAAAAGAGAGAGGAGAGGGGGAGAGAGAGAGAGGGAGAGGAGAGAGAGAGAGAGAGAGAGAGAGAGAGAGAGAGAAAAAAAACAGACAAAGACATACGGGGGAAAAGGGGACGGGACAGAAGCCAGACAAACAAAAAGACGCAAAACTAGAGGGGGGGGGGGATAAAAAGAAAAGGACAAAAGGAAAACGGGGGAAAACGCAAAAATAAAAAAAAGGGACGAGGTTGGGGGAGGGGGGGGGGGGGGGTTGTTAGGGTGCCAACACATTTTGCTGATTAAAAAAATGGCATAATTAGTTATTTTGCTTTAAAAAGTAAAATACCATTCATCAAGTGTGATACATTATTCATAAGAGGCGTGGTCCTTTTCAATCGAAACATGTTAGTCTTTGGAGGGTTAAAGGGTTTGCATTTAATTCCTAAAGAACCCCCGGAAAAGTGAGACTGGATTTAAATAGTCGATTCCGGAAGTGGCTGACGATTGCATTATTACGAAAATTTGTTGGAAAGCAAGGGGGGGGAGCTAAACAACATGATTTTAAAAAAATAAACAGGCCTTTTTTTGCTTAAGCTTGGATCTAAAAGGAAAAAATAAGGTTCTTTGTAGAGTGTTTATGAGAAGTTGTAAAAGAAAAAGCTTTGTAGCTGTCTCTGTATGAAAATGGCTTTAGAACTTTGCACTAGCCGGTCCCAAATCGTTGAAACTAACACTGGGATTTGATGTAGCATTGAAACACATTTTTCCCCGGGTTTAGTCCCAAAAAAGCTTTTTTTAGATAACTGTATACACATTTTTATAGTTTTGCTGGATGTTATATCAAAAAAGGGTTTTGTATTTTAAAACCAAGAATTTTGTGATGATTACTTTAGAATTTTTTTTATTGTTTAGTATATTGCCTAAAAAGTTGGGGAATTTTGCCCTTTTTCGATTGTATTTAATTAAGTGTTAGCTTTTTGGGGGGTTAAGACTCATATGATTTTGTTGACCATTTAAACAATTTATGAAAACTTTCTTTTAAAGCAGAAGAAATTCAGTAACTGAGAGTGACAGGTATGGAAGTTGATCTCTGCAAATAACTGCATTTTGTGTTTAGAGATAAAGGGGAAGTCATTTATGTATACAGAAAAAGAACGCCTAAGAAGATTCCTGGGGGACACCATAATGTGGACAGTCTTAGAGTGTTTCCCTTTTTTTAAAAACTTGTTTTCTTCGGGAAAGAAATGATAACTGAGTTGAAGTTTACCTGAAAGACCAAATTTTTTTGTTTTTTTAATAACAGAGTGTGGTCAATCACACAATGGGCTTGCAAATTTTTTTAAAAATAACTCCCGTTATTTATTATTTTGTTTTTAGTAAGCCCCTGATCAACTAAGTTGTCAAAGCAGTTTGACAGGATGGTTAGCCCGAAGTGAAACCGATTATTTAGGATGGAAAAAACGATACCGGTTTAAATGGTGTATGCGTCTTAAATGGGCAAGATAGAGTTGGTCTGTAATTGGAGGGGTCTGAAAGGTCCCCGATTTAAAGATAGAATTAACTTAGGCAAATTTTTAATGCTTTGTAATGGTTTTGCTAATGAAAATTGAAATGTAGTGATAGATTTTTGCAATAGCTTGGGCGTATTTTAAGAATTTTACCCTCGATGCCCCTCAATAAATTTTGTGTTTTTTTTTAAAGGTGAAGGATTGTAAACATCGTTAATATGAAACGGGAATTTAAATTGAGACTGTTTTTAGAGCAACAGAAATGCTTTAATGTTTCTAATTTTTTAAGATGCGTTTTTTTTGTTTTTTTACGGTTGAAGAGGGTATTTTGCAGAATGGGGGTTGTATCAATTGTATATCTTTGAGTGATGAACTTTAGATGTTACATTTTTATTACTCAATGTTTTTGCTTTCCAAAAGATCTAGTCTGACTTAGAAAAATATTAGTTTTTTGAAAGTACTTTTTTTTACTTTCATACGGTTTTATACGGGTTTCCTATTCCCCTGTTTTTTTATATTTTTCCCTAGTTCTGACAAGATATGATTTTTTTCCCCTTGATGGGACTTTTTTAACTTTCGGTTTAACATGGAATCTTTGGATGGTTTTGATATTTTTTTTTAAAAGGGGGCATTTACATTGTAGACATTTGGGAAAAATAGGGACCTTATCTCAACGCTTATAGGATTAGTAAAATGATGATAATGATAAAAGAAGAGTTGATTAAATCTACTAGGGAAAGCATTTTTGTCGAAGTGAGAAAGCACTTTTTAATGACTGGTGACCAATTTTTTGGAAAAATTGATACCTTTTTTACCGTTAAAACACGGAAACGGTCCGCATCAAAGGTGGGCAACACACTTTGTATTTACTTGGTGAAGTTGAAAATTATGAACACATGTTTGGGGGTTTTTAGTGATTCTGAGGTTTTCATTAAACTTCAAATTAAAAAAAAGAATTTTTCCATTTTTTTTGTTTTTTTCAAAAACTAATTTAAAAACCAATAAAATTTATCAAAAAGTATTTTCTAATATTTTTTTTAAAAACCTTATACAATCAAAAGTTTTGTTGGATTTCTATAGATAAAAACCCCTAGGAAAAGGTTTGGGGTTTTTTTCCCAAAGGTTTTAACCAATTGTTTTTTTAATTATAGTTTTTTTTCAATCGTTTTTAGGGAATTTTTCATGTAAATAAATTAAAAGTTGTTTTTTTTGGGGTACTTTTGAACTATTTGGTTTTTCCGGGGGTCATAAGTTTTATTTAGTTTTGGTAATCGTTTCGCAAATCCGAATAAATGAAATTTTCTTTGTGAATTTTTAATTTGAGCCGTAAACTTTTTTGATACTTTGTTTTAGAAAAAACCTATTTTTTCAGGCCATCTGTTGAAAGCCAAAAGTGTCCCGAGTCCCCGCATATCAATGATTTTATTCGAGAATTTATCCAAAAGTACAAAATCCAATTACTTTTATGGACACAACCCCTAGCCACAAACTGAGTAAGGGGGTAAAAACAAGAAATTTAGGGGTGGTGAATGATTTCAAAAAGTTGAGCAAAAATGTAAAAAATGTGTAAGAAAAACTAAAAGGAATTTGAACAATTGTAATTAACCCCAAAAAAGAAGGAAAAAAAATTAATAACAAAGAAAGTAGTCAACAACAAGATCCCGCAACAAAATGATGCAAAAACCCAAGAACCCCATTATTTCAAGGGAAAGTCGCCAAAACACAAAGCGTGGCAAATGACAAAAAGCAAAAGGCCAAACACAAACGTCAATGAAATAGTAAGGGAGATTTTTCTCTGGCCTATCTTGAAAGAGAGGGGGAGAAGAGAGAGAGAGAGAAGAGAGGAGAGAGGGGAGGAGAGAGAGAGAGAGAGAGGAAGAGAGAGAGAGAAGGGGAGAGAGAGAGAGGAGAGAGAAGAAGAGAGAGAGAGAGGGGGAGAGGAGAGAGAGACAGAAGGGGGAGAGGAGAGAGAGAGAGAGAGAGGGGAAGAGAAGGGGAGAGAGAGGGGAGAGGGGAGGGGAGAAGAGGAGAGAGAGAGAGAGAGAGACCTTGGCGGTGGTGGAGGGACACAAAAGACGTGCCGGGGTAACCCCTCCTCCACCATTCGGCCCTGGGGTTGCGCAGTAGGGCCGAGATCCTCCTGGCCATTCTTTGATTTTGTCCATCCAGATTGTTCTGTTTCCCCTCTTTCTGCCCCTTCGATGTTCCTGCGTACTTTTTTTTGGCAGTGTTGTGGGGGGTGACGTGGCCGAACCATGTCAGTTTTTCTTCTTGACGATGCGAAAAGGGGGTTCCTGTGGACCGCCAGCCGTGTTATTTGACTCTTGAAAATTTCTTTGGGCCTTTCGTTTCTCCAGGATACCCCCAGTATTTTTCTAGGGCATTTGTTTAAAATGATAATCGTTTTGCGTTTCAGCAGTAAATTCCAGGTTTCATTTCCCGTACGCAGGATAGCAAATTGGGGCTTTGAGAGCTTTATTTTGTGGGGTAAATTATTTACTTTTTTCTTTGGGGTGCTTTTGGCATGGAAGATTTTTTTTTTTTTCCTGGCTATTTGACCTTGTTTTCTGTGGTCGACCCCCTCCTTTTGAGTGTAGCCCCAAAAGGTTTATTTAAAGCGTCCCCCTCCTCCAGTTGCGGGCCCGTTCATGTAAATTTTAACAGGGTTTTGCCGTGCTTTTAAAAAACTTACTTTTTCCGAGCTCACCCCATCCCATTGCTCCAGCTTGTTCTCAAGTTGGTGTGATCTGCAGCCTGTGTTATTCCCCCATGAGGGGCAAAGTCATCGGCAAACCCCAAGTTGTTGAGGGGTTGCGAGGAGGGTGAGTGGAAATGGGGGTTTTCAAATGTTTTAAAAAAAGGGCTAAAGGGGAAAAAAGGCATGGTTTGGACCTAAAAGGTTTTTTAGAGGGCTCGACCTATTGTTTGGGGACGGGTTGCTTGCGGGTTGTTTGCTTGAATGGTTTGCATTCCCTTTTTTAATGTTTGGCCTTGCCACAGGGCCTTTTGTGCCATTACTCGTCGAAAGTTTTTTAAGAGAGATAAACGATTTTAAAGATAAAAGATATTTTTTTCAAAAAAAGGCAATAACCCCCTTTTTAAAAGGGATCAAAATAACAAATTTGCTTTTAACATTCATTGACATAATTTGATTTGTGACAAGGTTTCCATGTCACGCAATGTCTGTAGTGAAGTAGGCTCACTGGCTGCTCTGTTTCGTTTTAAAAACACATGGCATGGTGTGCATACCTAGCTGTTCGGGCACGTTCCGCTCGCTTAAGAGAGAGAGAGAGAGAGAGGAGAGAGAGAGAGAGAGAGAGAGAGAGAGAGAGAGAGAGAGAGAGGACGAGGAGAGATGAGAGAGAAGAGAGAGAGAGAGAGAACTGAACTCTGAACTCTGAAATGGTTTAATGTACATTGGCCTTGGACCACAATACATTTATTTGTTGGGCTCAGGATGGAACAGTGAGTTCATTCATATCACTGGCAAGACAAATGCACAAACAAATAATGATTTATGACTGATTAAAGAAGAAATACACACAAATATAGATAGCGAACTCATACAAATAGATGATGTCAGTAACAAAGTATGACTGAATACAGAAGAAAATTACATGATTATAAACCTTAAATCAACCATAACCCAATCATAGAGAGAAGATGCTATCTAAGAAAAATCATCCATATTGAGTATATCATATCGCAGCAGCCTTTCAACAAAGTGTTTGAGAGAGAGAGAGTGAGAAACTCTCTCTGAAACTCTGAAATGATTTAATTGCACATTGGCCTTAGGCCACAATACAATATAGAAAAGAAAATAGGAAAATATCTTATTTAGCAGCACCTATCTATGTTCTCAATCATTTGGTTACTGAAAACAATATACATCTCATACCTACTACGGTTCAAATTTTAAGATAGTTGTCAAATCACAGTTTTCATTTCACATATACTGAAAGGATCAGTCATAGACATTAGTATAAAAGGGGGAGATACAGAAAATCATGATCGTGTTATGCCACGAATTCTTGATAATACGCGATATAATCAAAGGTGAAAATGTTTACGTGGTTTAACAGACGTACATCATAGGATTGATTACCTTGTAGACTTAAAGTATTTTCTTCGCCTATTGCTTGCATGAAACACAAATCTAGATAAATTGTATCTGTGGATAGGATCAGTGGCTCTAAGTAACATGTGCAGAGGAAGTTCTTTTGACTCTTTTAGAAATTTGACCCTTAAATCTTCAAACGTAGCACAAAAGAAAACAAAATGTTTTTCATTTTCGATCTGATTTTTACAAAATGGACAGAATTTATCATGAATAGATTCGCTATAACGATGTACATTGTTATTCAGTGGGAGTACATTTAAACCTCAACTGCGTGATGGCAACACGAAAACATAATTTTCCATATCTAGAACATAACTTTCTTTTACGAATATAGTCTTAAATGATCTATATGGTTGATATCTATCTCGATCTCTTATAGTTCCTGACCATTCTTGAATAAACATATCGATGAGCCTCTGTTTAAATATTGCTTAGAAACTTTTTCACATCCCCAACACCCTGCTGCAACCAAACAATGTTAAATCCAGTTAAGCATAAGATTTCTCTTATTTTCGAACCCAGCACTGTTTTCCGGAATTATCTAGCTGCAACAGATTTGATAGATTTTTCTTAACCTTTTTGAAACGGGTTTTCCCATTCGATTTGTTGGGAGTCTCATTTCCAGGTGCGATTGCCCCCTTCTTTCCCGTAATTCCCACTTTCTTTCCCCCGGGGTTTGTTCCCTTTTTGCAACAACTGGGAGCCCTCTCGTTTCCTTTCTCAGCTTTGAGCTTGAGATTTTTTGAAAATATGAAATATGGTTATATTAATTTATTAATTTTTTAATATATTTTATGTTTTGGAAGGTATCACTGTATTTTCTGCTCTACTACTTTTATTTTCTATCATCTTTATTATCTTCAAATTATTTCTACAAACTACTTCCAACCTCTTCATCTTCTTTATCTATCATACTTTAATCTTTATTTGAATATCTTTTATAAATTTCTTTTTAATTACTTTTTTATCCCCCGTCGAAATTTGGGGCAGAAGTGGTTTGCTGTGGCTTAATAAATATTAAATGATCGTTGAGGCAAATGACTAATTCGGGTTAGGACAGTGGGTTCCTTCCTGGAAGGAAAAATTTAAGGGGTCCACGGGTTGGAAAAGGGTCCTACAGAACCGGGTTTTTAGGGGCGGTTCGGGTTTCCCATTGGGAACAGTGAAATTAATGTAACCAAAAAAACCAAGTTCTTCAAAAAACGGGTGATTTTGTCCCTTGATAGTCCCTGTTGGCTTTTTTCCAGCCGCTTCTGGCTTTGGGCCGACCAAAAAGTCCTGCGAAACCAGCTTTTCTTGAGGGCAAGCGGCCGAGGGTTTACGTTTTTTCCGAACCACTTTGGAAAGTTTTATTTTTTACAAAAACCATAAAATCAAAATTTTCATGCAAAAATCCCCTTCAAACCCCTTTCTTTTTCCTTTTAATTGGCTGATGTCAATCAAGTTCTAGTTTGAAGGACAAAACCGTTTCGATTCCTTTTAGTCTGATTCAATTCAAAGGGCAAACAGTGGGGAGGACCAATGGCTTATTTTAAAAATTCCCTTGTTTGAACAAATTTTCCCTTTATGGTTTGAATTCCAAAGGTGCACGTGGGTTTAACCACTTTGGTTCTTTGAATTTTTCAGATAATCACCAGCCATGGTTAAATGTAAAAATTGTTCCTTTCCCCTGAACAAATCCACACAAAAAAACCCCCAAAAATATTATTTAATAAAAATTATTTAATTGTTCTTTTTCTTTTTTTTTTTTTTGGGAAATTTTTTCCTTCAAGCCTTCCACCCCCTTTTTAGGCCCCCCTTTTTAACCCCTTTTCAGCATTCTTGCCAAAAACATGGCAGGTTTTGCATCTTTGGTTCGGGGACCAACGAACAAGCTGGTTTTTAAAAAATGTTCGTCCTTTGACTCCAAAAACCAGCCAGCAACCTACAGCCAGTCCAATTTCCTTCATAATTTCAATTTTGGGGGAACGCCCCAATTTGATTTGCTGGACGTGCTTAGTTTTCAAAGCTTTTCAACTTACTGGGGTTTTTGAAAACTCATGACCCAAAGGGAAAACAGGTTAATGCAGGGCCTTTTATCTCGAAAGTCAGGAATTTTTGTTAATTGTTTAATTTTTTTTTTTTTCTTTGGGGTTTGTTTCTTTTCTACTTGATTTTAAAAAGTTTCTATTTAAGCCTAACAGATAAACTTTAAAAGCCCAAATTTAAATAAGCTAACCTAGATATTCCAAATTACATTTCAAATTCAAAAATTTTTCATAAAATACCCGTCCTTTTTTCAATTTTAAATTAACGGAGCAAACTGTTAGCACTTTATTATTATTTTTTTAATATTTAATAAAATTATATATAATGAAGAAGGGGTGATTCCCACATGTATATTATTAACCGGTCTTAATTTCCTACATTCACACCTAAAATTCAAATTTAAAAATAATATGTTTCTTATCCTACTAACTATTATAAACAAGGATAACCCCAAACTTTGGGAAAGGTAAGCGGAAATTTTATGCAACCTTTTTGGGTTAAAATAAAAACTATTCATAATCGTTTGTAAAAAGGGTTGTTGGGAACAAAATGAGGAAGGAAAGAATTGTGTTATACAAGAAGGCCGGGGTCCCTTAACCCGCCAATGAAAGTAGGCACGCACAATGGACAGCCCCCCTTAGGTTCCGCCCTTTACAGCTTGGAGACTAACGGGTTCCTGTACCCGGAAAAATTTCCTTTAAAAAAAACGGGGGAAAGGAACCCATCTTGCACAAAAGAAAGCTGACACGAAAATGACCTTTTCATCAGATGGACAATACTGCTCCAAATTTTTCTATGGGGAAAATTTACCCAAACAAAAGCATTGGGAAAAATAACCCAAACTTAGAACAAAAAATAAAGAAATAAGTAAAAATAATTTAAAAGAAAAACGCAAAATAATGTAAACAGAAAAAGGGAAAATTTGTAAGTTTTTGTATCTCACTGAAGAATTTTAAATCTTTTGACAAAAAATTTTTATAAAATCTTAAAAAAAGGGGGGGTAAATTCCTGAATGAAAAAGGGATAATTTCAAAAACTTTGGAAAAAAAGTTTCTTTTTCTGAAAAGGCAGAGGCTTTCCCACTTTTTCGGAAACTCAGAACTGAAAAAAAGGGGAAAAGAACAATGAAAAGTGCAAATTTTCTGAAATCTCAATTGGGGTGGGCGTGTTTAAATTCCTTTAACAGAAATTTGGGTGGTCTTTTCACATGCGCTGTCGGTAGATCATTTCTTGACATTTTAAAATTTAAAATTCATTATTACCCCACAAACTTCATAAATGTTGATTGAGGGAGGTTTTCCCAGAAAAGTGGAAGGATCCATTGTCTTTCCCAGTTCATAAACAGGAAAGCCTAAATCTGACAAAACCAGCTACAGACCAATTGCTTTGACCTCTCACACGGGCAAGCTAATGGAAAGAAAATTCTGAAAAGGCTGATGTATTTTCTGCCATAAAAAAAAAATTTACCCCTGTCAATCAAGCAGATTAAAAAAAGATCTCCCATAGTAATTTGGTTAAACTATCAACAAAAATAAAAATGCAGTTTGCAAGAAGAAAGAATGTTCTTGCAACTTTTTTTTGATATTAGAAAGGGATATGACCCAAATTTGGCATGCTAAGTTATTAGGAAAACTAAAGAATGTGGGTGTTTCTGGGAACTTTATTTTATATCAAAAGTTTTTTAACAGACAGAAAAATTCAGTAAGGGGTAGCTAAATCATACTCAAGTGTTAGATCGCTTCATTTTGGGACTACCCCAAGGTTCTGTGATAGCTCCTTCCTATTTAATATCTTGCTGCATTATCTCCCAAAGATTTATCAAAGGATATCATTTAGTACAATATGCGGAGATATATGCTGTGAATGAAGTTACTATGAAACGAATACACCCAAAAGAGCGTTAAATTACATAAAAAGGGTATATCAAAGCCAGCTTGATTAACATCAAAAATATATGCTTGAAAATGGATTTACTTTGTCCACAGAAAACACTCAGTTGTGCTTTTTAATAAGGGGGGTAATCCGGGGGAGCTACCAAGATTTTAAAATTGGACTGAAAAAGATTGAATACAAAAATTTCATAAAGTTTCTTAGGTGTTATTTTAACTTCAAAGCTAACTTGGAATACACATATTGAGCACTTATTAACAAAGGCAAGAAAGTGCATAAACTTACTGAAGATAATTAGTAAACAGTTCTGGGAACAAGACATATTCAATCTAAAATGTTTAGCTACATCTCTAGTTCGTTCGAAATTATCATACGGACAAGAAATCTTTTTCAGCGCTCCAAAATATTTACTTAAAAAGCTACAAAGTGTAGACTGCAAAGCTTACAGGCTTGCACTTGGAGTTCCGTATCAGCATCAGCTCTGGAAGAAAAGTAAAAATGAAAGTTGGTTAAATTTCCCCCCTAAAAAATGTCTGAACTACAGTTTCCTAAAGAGCAAAAGATATATCTTCCCTTTAAAGCCAATTAAACACATTTGTCCCATCTAGTGGAAATTTAATGTCAATCAACACAGAATGGACAAACAGAGGCAAATTACCTTGCCCATCGTGGGAGATGAATGAGCACATTACGACATTAGAGGGAACTAATGTAAAAAGAATGAGAATCTGAACATTATGGTTTCTGATGTTCCCATCCCACATCCATCATAAGTATTTTAATCACTTACAAATTTATACGATGGGTCACGCCTGGATAATCAAAAACAGGTCAGCTTTTTTATACCATCTTTAAAAAATTTAAAATCATTTTGGGAGGTAAACATCAATTCGATTTTTACGGCGGAATTAATAGCAGTCTTAATGGCTCTAAATTATGTTCTTGATTTGCCCTTGTTATATTTTAAATCCTTATTTGGTTGATTCTAAGTCGGTATTTTTATGCTTTAAAATCCTTGTGGTACAAGAAAAACTTCAAAATTGCATTAGAGATTAATCATGTCATACACCTTTTAACCTTAAAGGGCACAAGTGTACTTTCTGTTGGGTGCCTTCACACAGTGGATTCTTTCCAAATGAATGGGCTGATAGAGCTGCTAAAAGAGGTTTCAAAGCATGAACGGGAATCAGCAACATTGCACGTACCTTTATCATTTACAAGAGGGCTAACTTATTTAGAACAAACATCATGGAGAAAGGTCACGAAACATATCACTAAAAGAGGGGATTTCTAAATAGATCTGTCATCAAACTGATAAACCCAAAAGTCGTGAGCATTCTAAAGCTTGTTCAAATATCTCCAAAAGCAAGAAGAGTGAATAGTTTTTTTATAGAAAAAAAGTAATGCATTCGTAACCAAATTCAGTAGAACAGTAAATTTCTATGTGGGGAGAACATTTCTAATACTCATATAATATTTGAATGTAAGATACAAAGGCTTTTTTACACCAATTTTTGAAAAATCCCTTAGAAACAATTCAATAATTTGAATTTGGCATTTGATATTGCAAAAGGTCTCTGGCATAGTCCTATAGGACTTTGTTATAGTTTCATTAACGTTAATCACTTTTTATGTGTTTGTTTGTTTTTTGTGTATCTTTTGCTTTGCGTGGTTTCTTTTCATGATTTGACTACCCCCCCCCCCCCTTGCATTTTTCAGTAGGGCCTCCACCCCCCCTCAATTCTAATACACCCCCTTTTAAATTTTTTTTCCTCGTCTAAAATCACTGAGAGTGAACAGACGTAAAATGAAGACAACAAACACTATCTATCTATCTATCTATCTATCTATCTATTATCTATCTATCTATCTATCTATCTATCTATCTATCTATCTATCTATTATTATCTATCTAATCTCTCGGTCGGTCGGGCGTCTGTCTGTCTGTCTATCTCTCAGTCTTTGTGTGTCTGAGTGTCTGTCTCTCTGTCTCTCTCTGTTTCTCTCTTGTCCCTGTTGCAGCTAGACAATTCCGGAAAACGTCTGGGTTTCGAAAATAAGAGAAATCTTATGCTTAAATGGATTTAACATTGTTGGTTGCAGCAGGGGGGTTGGGGATGTGAAAAAGTTTTTAAGCATATAAGCATATTTAAACAGAGGCTCATCGATATGTTTTTTCAAGAATGGCCAGGAACTATAAAAGTCGTGTAGATATCAGCCATATAGATCATTTAAGACTATATTGAAAAGAAAGTTATATTCTAGATATGGAAAATTATTGTTTTTGTGGTGTCATCACGCAGTTAAGGTTTAATGTACTCCCACTGAATAACAATGTACATCGCTATAGAGAATCTGTTCATGATAAATTCTGTCCATTTTGCAAAAATCAGATCGAAAATGAAAAACTTTTGTGTTATTTTGTGCTACGTATGAAGATTTAAGGGTCAAATTTCTAAAAAAAGTCAAAAGAACTTCCTCTGCACATGTTACTTAGAGCCACTGATCCTATCCACAGATACAATTTATCTAAATATGTGTTTCATGCAAGCAATAGGCGGAAGAAAATACTTTAAGTCTACAGGGTAACCAATCCTATGATGTACGTCTGGTAAACATTTAAACATGTTCACCTTTTTTATTCGCGTTTTTATCAAGAATTCGTGGCATAACATGATAAAGTTTTTCTGTATCTCCCCTTTTTTATACTAATGTCTCTGACTCTGATCATTTCAGTAATTGTGAAATGTAAACTGTGATTTGACAACTATCCTTAAAATTTGAACTGTAGTAGGTATGGATGTATAATTATGATTTTCAGTTAACCCAAAGATGGGAGAATTAGATAGGTGCTGTTAATAAGTTTTTTTCTTATTTTCTTTTCTATAATTGTATTGTGGCTAAGCCAATGTGCAAGTAAATCATTTCAGAGTTCAGAGTTTAGAGTTCTCTCTCTCAAAAAAGAGGTATGATGTGTATAGATCGTTTTAAAAGCATTTTTGTAAAAGAGCAGTATTTAAACTCTATCGATGTCTACTGCTTTCGTGTAACAATTATACAAGCAAGAGTTAATGTTTTACCTCTTAGCAATAATGTGTATAGATAAAGTGATAATATCCGAGATAAATTATGTCCATTTTGTATAACGAAATTTGAAAATGAAGCCCACTTTCTATTGAAATGTTACGTGTACTCAAACTTAAGAGAAAAGTTTTTAAGCAAATGTATGAATGTACCATTGACAGATATGTTCAAAGTAAGAAATGATGAGTACAAACATAGTTTGTCTAGCTACATTTTTCATTCTATTAACAGAAGGAAAATAATGTTGTCTCAAATACTTTATATTGAAAAACTGCTACACATTGATATACTCAATATGGATGATTTTTCTTAGAAAGCATCTTCTTTCTATGATTGGGTTATGATTGATTTAAGGTTTATAATCAAGAAAAAGAATAAATGGTGGTTTTCTTTTTTATTCAGTCATAAATTGTTACTACTGACATAATCTTTTTGCATTATTTGGCTATGTTTATGTTGGTGTTTTTCTTCTCTAATCAGTCATAAATCATTACTTGTTTGTGCATTTGCTTTGCCAATGATATGAATGAACCCATTGTTCTATCCCAAGCCGAACTAATGTATTGTGGTCCAAGGCCAATGTACACTAAAACATTTCAGAGTTCAGAGTTCAGAGTTTTCTGTCCCTCTCCCTCTCTTTCTCTCCGTCTGTCAGAAAAAAATGCTCAAAATAGCATAGAACTTTTTTTTTAACTGCTGAAATCGATTCCTTTTTGCACACCACTGCAACGACCCCCCCCCCCCCACCCCCACCACATAACAGCTGATAAAGAAAATGTTAATACAATTTTCCAAAAGAAAGACAAAATAATGGGTGGCGCTGCTCTTGTGGCGACGCGCTCTCCCTGGGGAGTACAGCGGGAATTTCATGTAGAAAAATTTGCCGTGAATGAAAGTGGTATAAATAAAGAAATGAATAAATAAACAAAAATGGATGGTACCAGGCATAGGGAATCACGTAAAGGTTGAGGATGCCAGGGAGGTAACATCTGTAGACCGCGAAGGGGAGACTTTCCATGAAAGTGCAGGTGCAGTTCCAGGTGCTTCCATCTATGACGTAAGGAAAAAACTGGCCAACATCATGGCACACATCGTCCTTGTCCTTACATTCTGCAGAGAGAGAAAGAGAGAGAGAGAGAGAGAGAGAGAGAGAGAGAGGAGAGAGAGAAGAGAGAGAGAGAGAGAGAGAGAGAGAGGGAGAGGAGAGAGAGAGACAATGACAAATTCTTTTATTTCGAGGATAATGAATAAGCACACATGTGCTTTTTTACATCCAGTCCCCGCCCGTTAGGGATACATCTTAATAATAATAACCCAATACTTATACAGTCTCGCAATAAAAACAAGGGAAATAACCCTTTTCAAAACAGCCCCCCCCCCCCCCCAACAACCCCCCCCCCCCCAGCAAAAGAAAAGAGAGAGAGAGGAGAAGAGAGAGAGAGAGAGAGAGGAGAGGAGAGAGAGAGAGAGAGAGAGAGAGACGAGAGAGAGAGAGAGAGAGAGAGATGAGAGGTATTTGCGTGTGTATATTTGTGTGTTGTGTTTGTATGTGGAATGTGTTGTGTGCTGTGTTGTGTGTGTTGTGTAAGTTGTGTGCGTGTGTTGTATTGTGTTGTGTGTTGTCTGTGTGTGTGGTGTTGTGTTGTGTGGGTTGTTGTGCATATGTATGTATGTGTATGTATGTATGTGAAAATTGGGATGATCTCCCTGGGGTGAGTGCGTCGCCATAAAGAACAGCGCCACCCATTATATTTTACTTTTTCCTGTTTACAACTGTATTTGTTTTCCTATCAGAGTGTCTTTTTTACCTGCGCTGAATAATTATGTGTAACACATGGGACCTGGGCTTATCATCTCATCCGAAAGACTAGCACCCAGATTACCACACAGTCTAATGGATGGGGAAAAGTTTCGGGCCAATCGGGGATCAAACCACCGCACACATCTGACTTTTCCGTTCTAGGCAGGTGCATCACCTCTAGACCACCTATCCCCTTGTATGGTTCAACATCCACTTGTATATCACATGTGTATCATTCTTGGCAAGTTTTCTTGCTTTTTCTTTCACATGACATTCACATAACTCAGTTCTCTGTTTTGAGATAATATAAAGGATAATGATTGCATATTGCTGGTATGGCTGTAAAGCTTGTATAGTGAGTGCATATTGGTGGTATAATGGCAAAGTCTGTATAGTGAGTGCATATTGGTGGTATAGTGGTAAAGCTTGTATAGTGAGTGCATATTGGTGGTATAGTGGTAAAGTCTGTATAGTGAGTGCATATTGGTGGTATAGTGGTAACGCTTGTATAGTGAGTGCATATTGGTGGTATAATGGTAAAGTCTGTATAATGAGTGCATATTGGTGGTATAGTGGTAAAGTCTTATAATGAGTGCAAATGGGTGGTATAGCTGTAAAGCTTGTATAGTGAGTGCATACTCACGGAGGGGATGGATCTTGGTCTGTAACTGCGTAGTGCCGTTGGAGAGGGTAGTTTGGGTGCAGTTGTAACTTACACAGCCACTGACATATGTCGTGCCTATGTCGAAGCATCCACCCGTTGTTTTCGAACATTCTGTAAAAAAACAAACATACAAAGAGAGATGGAGTCTGTGGCTCTTCAGTTGCAGAAATGGTGGACAATAGCAAATGTGTGTGTGTGTGTGTGTTGTGTGTGTGTGTGTGTGTGTGTGTGTATGTGCGTGCATATTATTGTGTTTGTGGGCATGTGAGTGTGTGAATGTGCAAGGCATGTGCCACGTGTGACCATCAAGTCAAGTTAAAATTGTATTTCCAGATGGTACATTGAATAAGCAATGCATTTGCTTTTTTCATCATATATTTATATATGTGGTGTGTGTGTGTGTGTGTGTGTGTGTGTGTGGTTTGTGTATGTGTGTATATGTGTGTATATGTGTGTAGGTATGATGATGTGGTGTGTGTTTATGTGTGTGTTATATGTGCATGAGTATATGTGTGCATGTGTGCATATGTGTGCGCGCACGCTCGTGAGTGTGTATGTCTGTGTGTGTTTGTCTGTCTCTCTTTGCATCTCTCTCCACTCTTAGCATCAAAAATCTCTCCCGATATCTACAATAATCACTTCTTGTCAACAGCTGCTCCCATAAACCACCTTACAAACCAAACCAAAGATCATAGACCATAGCAAGTGTATGTCTTACGCTCGCTTTTCTGGACATCATTCATTACAGACAAACCAAAGCATCATCCATTGCTTCATAATTGGATAGGATAGATTGGTAGTTAGAATGATGCATGTTGCGCTTGGGATCTGCTGACCCGAGTTCGAATCCAGGTCAAGGGTGTATTTTCCCCTGGACTTCACACCAGTTCCGACTCGTGTGCCGGTGGAAACAGATGACAGAATTGACAAAGCCGCATACACACGGGACGGGTTGTAAAAAAGCACATAGGTGCTTATTCCATTACCTCGATATAAAAGAATAAAATGAATAAATAAATAAAATTAAAAACTCTATCCTACCAAAAGTCCTTCATCATCATCATCAGACCCGTGACCTTGGCGGTCGTTGGGGGAGACACGAAAGACGATGCCGTGGAAAGCCTCCTCCATCCATCTCGGTCCTCGGCTCTGCGCAGTAGTGCCGAGTCATTCATCCTGGTCCATTCTCTGATGTTGTCCATCCATGATTGTTCGGGTCTTCCCCTCTTTCTGCCACCTTCGAGTGTTTCCCCTGCAGTACTGTTTTTGGCAGAGTGTTGTGGCGGGTGACGTGGCCGAACCATGTCAGCTTTTTTTCTTGACGATGGTGAGAAGGGGTTCCTGTGGACCTGCCAGCCGTGTTATTTGACTTGACAAATTTATTGGTCTTTCGTTTCTCCAGGATATGCCAGTAGTTTTCTATGGCATTTTGTTTCAAATGACTGGATTTGCTTTGCTGTTTCAGCGTCAATGTCCAGGTTTCACTTCCGTACAGCAGGATAGTCCTGAATTAGGGCTTTGTAGAGCTTTAGTTTGATTGGGAAACTGACCTCTTTACTTTTCCATATGGTGGTGAGTTTTTGTCATGGAAGATGTTGCCATGGCTATTCTGACCTTGATTTCTGTCGTCGATCTCCCGTCCTTTGTGAGTGTAGCGCCAAGGTATTTAAAAGCGTCTACCTCCTCCAGTTGTTGGCTTTCATGTAAATTTTAGCAGTGGCGTTGCTCGTGCTGTTAACAAGTACTTTACTTTTCCCCGAGCTCACCTCCATCCCATATGCTCCAGCTCTGTTCTCAAGTCTGGTCGTATAGATCTTGCAGCTCTGTGTTACTTCCGCCATGAGGTCAATGTCATCGGCAAACCGCAAGTTCTTGGGGTCTGCCCCCAATGGAGATTGTAGAGTGGAAGTCATGGAGGGTCTCTCTCATAATGTTTTCCAAGAACAGATTAAACAGGACAGGAGAAAATCAGGCATCCTTGTCGGACCTAAACTGTGCTTTTGAAGTAGTCTCCGACCTGTTTTGTTCAGAAGGATTTGCACTGCTTGCGGTGTTGTATAGTGCTTGAATGGTTTGCACTAGTCTTTCTTCAATGCCAACATTCTGAGGACCTGCCACAGGCCTTGTGCCATACTCTGTCGAAAGCCTTCTTGAAGTCGATGAGTTGTGGAACAGGTTCCTGATGTTGATGATGTTTTTCCATCAGGATGTGGCAGTTAAAAATCTGTTCGATCGTGCTCCGCCTGCCTGAACCAGCTTGTTCCTCTGCAAGGTGTTCTTCTGCCTCATTCTTTAGTCAATTCAAAATAACTTTGAGCATGATTTTGCTGGCGTGGCTGATGAGGCTGATTGTTCTATAGTTTTGGCATTGGCGTAAATTCCCTTTCTTGGGCAGGGGTATGATGAGTGATTGTGTCCATTCTGTTGGCCACTGTTTTGTCTCCCAAATCTTCTGACAGATAGCTGTAAATGTGTGATGACTGTTTCGCCACCATGCTTGAGCAGCTCTGCTGGTATGTTGTCTGCTCCTGGGGACTTTCCTACTGGTAAGCTGCGGATGGCTTCTTCCACTTCTTCCCTCAGTATAGGTAATGGCGAGGGTGCTCTTGATGTTGCTGCTTTCTCTTCTATTATGCTCTTGTCAGGTTGTATTGTGTAGTGGTACAGTTCTTGACAATACTCAGACCACCTGTTCAATGCAACTGAGCTTTCTGTGAGGAGGTTTCCGGAGCTGTCTTCAATGACTGACGATTTGGTTTGAAGTGGTTTTGTGAGTTTCTTTAGGGTGTCGTATGCCTTTTTACTGTTGCCCACTTTCTACTTTTTTTCGATCTCATCACATTGATCACTGACCCACTTCTCTCTGGCCTTTAACATTGACTTCTTCACAAGATTGTTGGCCTCCCGTTATTCTTTAGGGTTGGAAGACCGGTTGGTTTCAGTGCTCTTCTTGTTATCGCAGAGTCCAAGATGTCATTGGTAGTCCATGGCTGGTGTTTATTCCTCTGACGACAAGTACCTCCTCTGCTGTTTCTCGGACTGCCCCCATAAAAGTTGTTGGTGGGTCATTGATGTCATTGTCCAGGAGGGTTAATGCCGCAAAGCGTCCGCCAAGCTTAGCTTGGAAGATCTCCTCGACTCTTGATCTTTCAGTTTGTCCACGTCAAATTTGATACGTTGGTTTGCAGGCTGTTTGTTTTTCTTCAGCTTCATTTTGAATACAAGCAGCACAAGGTCGTGGTCGCTGCCTTTGTCAGCTCCAGGGTAGGTTCTTGTTCTGGCTCTGTTGATGCTGGATTGAAGACCGTGGTGTTAAGATAAAATTTATTTGGTTATGGATCTTGCCGTTTGGCGCATGCCAGGTTATCCTCCTTGACTGCTTGTGGGGATAGAGGGTATTGGCAATGGTAAATTTCTATGGGTGCAGGAAAACTCCAGCAGACGTAGTCCCCTGTCGTTGGTCTCTCCAGTTCCAAACTGCCCAAACCCTGTTCCGGCCCATTGGGTGTAAGAGTCAGGACCTACTTTAGCGTTAAATCCCCTTGGATGATGATGATGTCCTTCTTGGGTATTTTCATAAGGGGTCTCTTCAAGATCTTCGTAAAATTCTTCTACTTCTTCATCTGCATGGTCAGATGATGGTGCATAGATTTGTATGATGGTGATGTTCTTGGGCTTGGCGACACCCGATAATCCTGCTGGAAGCCGGTGTACAGCTGATAATGCACCCACTACTTCCTTTCTGACATAATTGCCAAACTCCATGTGGTGATGTTTCTCTTGACCACTGTACCAGATCTTGTTGCCTTCTTCAGTCATGTCTCACCAAATCCTGTCCATCTCACTTCTCCTAGTCCAAATTTAATGTCCCATTTATAGCGGCTAAGCTCATACTCTAATTCTTTGATTTTTCCTTCAGATGAGACTATAAACCCAGGTCCGTGTTCGAATGAACGCAGAACATCTTTGTGCACACGTCAAAACCTGTTCTGCTTTTCGGAAGAGGAAGCCATTGTGTGCCAGTGGGAATATACGAAAAAATGATAAAACTGCCTAAACACGTGGACTGCATGTAGAAAAAATAGTATGTGGGTTCTTATCCCATTATTGTGGAAATAAAATAAAAGAATAATTTATTTTTTTTATTCTAAACCCAAAATCCATTGCTTCACAACAAACACCTAGCAGTCTATAAAATCAATGTCTACTCTTTCTGTTGTTGTTGGTTTTTGCCTTTGATTTTCTTGTTTAAAAAAATTACATTGATAAGGAGAAATTGTCAGACATGTAGTGGTTGAGCATCGTCTGCGAACAATGACTAATGGTTTGGATTTTTGTTTATAGTTGATAATGGATTTGAACCATGTACTCACTCATCGAAATTGGCTCGTAGCTGCCGTTGTTGCACTGATAGATGATGCAGGGTCCACCGCTGGATGTGGTGAAGTTGGCCCCATCGGCGTATGTGGTCCCGTTCACAGTGCAGCTGGCTGCAGGCAGAAAACCGTGTGATGTGCATGACCTTACCCATCTGTGCATGCACACACAGACACACACACAGTCAGACAGACAGACACACAGATACAAAGACACACAGAGAAACACACACAGACACAGACACAGTCAGACAGACAGACACGCAGAGAAACAGACACAGACACAGACAAACTCACACACACGAACACGTGGACGCACGTACACACACGCACACACGCACACGCACACGCACACGCACACACACACACACACACACAACACACATACACACACACACACAAACACACACAACACACACACACACACACCCCACATCCACACACACACACAACACACACACACACACACACATCACACCCCGAGGTACCCTGTGGGAATGCACGCAGAACATCTTCCCTACACATTAAAACCCGTTCAGCTTTTCGGAAGTGTAGGCCATTGTGTGCCGGTGGGAATGGATGACAAAATTTACGAAACTGCACACACACCGGGACTGAATGATAAAAAGCCCATGAGAGCTTATTCCATTATCCTCGAAAGCAAAGAAAAGAATAATACACACACATACACACACACTGAATTACCAAAACACACTGTCTGAGAGGTTCAGTGCATAGCTTCAGTCTGACTCAGTGAGTGAAAGAAGCCTGTCAGTCATTTCTTTCTTTCTCTGTCTTATTTTGCTTTTCTTGAGTCATGTAAATTCTTTCTTATGTCAACTATTTTCATGATTTTACTTGTGATTACACGGCTTAAATTTCCATTGCTTGTTTTACAAAGTAGAAACTCCATAACTGATCAGAAGTACATGATTTTCTAGTAAGGCATTCGCCAATCTGAAACTAATGGCACATGTACACATTTACACCTTTATATACCACAGCATGTAACAGATGACACGTACACTTTTACATCAATGAATATCCCAAGATGTAACTGATGATACGTTAACTTTTACATCAATACATACCCCAGTGTGTAACATACTTTATTTTAATTCTTTATTTCTGAGGATAATGGAATAAGAACTTATGTGCTTTTCTCATCCAGTCCCCGTGCGTATGCAGTTTTGTAAATTTTGTCATACGTTCCTACGGCACACAATGGCCTGCTCTTCCGAAAAGCGGAAACGGTTTTAAGGTGTGTGCAAGGTGTGCTGCGTGTGTTCGCAAGCGTGACCTCCGTTTATTGAGCGACAATGGCGAAAAACAAAAACTGAAATAAATAAACAACTCTTTCGAAAACAAATCAACAAAGTCTAAACCTTAATCCATTCAGCAAAGACAAAGTATTACTCTGCTCAAGTTCTTGATGCACGTCCATGAAATCTTCTTTTCCCTCACATCAACTCTTCTGGGATCCGCAAAGGCAACCCTCTACCCATGTTCACAGCCCTTCGAACTTCCTGCTATATTTTCTTCATTCTTCTCTGACAAAGTCCGCAAAATTCGCTCCAGACTGGATCAGACTTCTTTCAACCCGCACCTCCTGATCCCCAATTCACTGGCATTCCTCTCCTTTTCTTTCATCAAAGTGAAAAATGAAATCAAGACAATTCTGAAAGAAATGACAATAAAATCATGTGATCTCGATCCTATACCTGCTTCTCTTCTCACTCAGTGCAATCCACAGCTATACCCTCTATCACGAAAATAGTAAACTCATCTCTTCTCTCAGGAATTCTTCCATCAGCTCTCAAAACTGCTATAGTTTACTCCTCTATCAAAAAGCACGACCTCGACTCTAACATTCTGAAGAATTACAGACCTGTTTCTAACCTACCTTTTATCTTTAAAGTCCTTGAAAAAGTTGTTCTGAAACAACTCAATAGCCATCTTCATTCCAACAATCTCCTTCCCCCTTTTCAGTCTGCCTATCGTCCCAAACCCCACAGCACCGAGACCACCTTAGTCCACACCTTTAAACACGCTTTTGCACGCTTCTGACTCAGGAAAAATATCCCTTCTCACTCTCCTCGACTTGTCTGCAGCCTTTGACACTATAGACCACTCAATTCTTCTCTCCGTCTCCAAACACGTTTGGTATTAAAGACACAGCCCTCACCTGGTTCAGTTCATAAACCTTACAGACCGATTCCACACAGTTACAGTAAATAAGATTTCAATCAGCACCTGCCAAACTGGAATGTGGAGTCCTACAGGGGTCAGTTCTCGGTTCCTATTCTTTTCACTCTCTACACTGCCCCACTTTCACATATAATAAACCGTCATCAAATCAGCCATCATTTTTAAATGCAGACGACTCTCAGATTTCTTAGCAGTGAAACTCCCAAAAATCTGCCTTCTCTCTTGACAAATATGTTCTGCTGCCTTCAAGATATCCAAAATTGGATGATAGAGAACAGTTACAACTAAATGCAGAAAAAACCCGAAGCCATACTTATGGGAAACCAACACAAACTCTCTTCCATAACAACAGCTTCAATAGAATTCGGCAATACGTCTGTCCCTCTATCCACTGTAGTGAAATATCTAGGGGTAGTTATCGATTACACACTCTCTATGCAAAAATTCATCACCCAAACCTGCCAGTCGTGCTACTATCAATTACGGCGCATTAGTGCAGTTCGAAAGTATCTGTCCACTGATGCAACATCCAAATAGTCACATCTCTCATTCTCTCGCGTCTGGACTATTGCAATTCTCTTCTGGCTGGTCTGCCAGCATCATCTATCCACCCTCTTCTACGTATACAAAACTCTGGAGCTCGAATAGTCCTCAGAAAGAAAAAATCTGAGCACATTACTCCTCTCTTGCAATCTCTTCACTGGCTGCCTGTGCCACAGAGGGTAAACTATAAGATCTGTACCCTCTGTCACAAAAGTTCCACAAAACAGCACCTTCCTACCTCTGTGAATGTCTTCACTTGTACACTCCTTCTCGTTCCCTCCACTCTGCGCAGATACCTTGTGCTTAAGAATACCTAGATTCAACCAGTCCACTGTTGGCCGTCGCTCTTTTTCTGTTTTTGGTCCAGTGATCGGAACGACTCCCTCTCTCCTTCGTCCAAAGCCTACTTATGATGCTTTTAAATCCAGCCTAAAGACGCATTTATTTCAAACCTAAGATTGTTTCATCGTATTTCTGTCCCTGCCCTCAATAACCAACTCCCCCTCCCCCCATGGGCCTGCCCGAGTGTACAACCTTTGTGTGTGTGTGGGGAGGAGGGAGGAGTGCATGCGTGTGTTGACATTTGTATTTGTAAAAACTGTTAATTTGTTGCGTGTGTGTGTTTATATTTGAATTTGTAAAAATCTATTAATTGTAACTGGCTGCATGTGAAAGACTAGGATGAATGAAAGCGCTTTGATTTGTTTTTTGCAAGATATAGCGCTGTATAAAATCCATGTATTATTATTATTATTATTATTATTATTATTATATTATTATTATTGTTGTTGTTGTTGTTGTTGTTGTTGTTGTTTGTTTGTTGTTGTTGTATCATTGGAAAAACTTTAAGGAAGAGTGAAGTCGGACTTGATTTTAACTCCAGGAGAAAAATCCTCTTGGACGAGAATCGAACCCTGGTGAGCAGATCACAAATACATCATTTTAACCACCAGGCTATCGCATCCCCCACATAGGACATTCCTACACTTTTACATCATGAATATCCCAGTGTGAATCTGATGACAGGTGTATTTATTTACACCAATGAATACCCCAGTATGTAACTATTTCACATATGTACAAATTTTTACTCCAATGTCTGCAACGATTTATACATGTACCGTTTTACACCAATGCACACCACAGTCTGTAAATGATGACACATGTACACTTTTACAACAGTGCATACCCCAGTCTATAACTATTTACACATGTGCACCATGGTAGGCCCATGACATCCTAGTCACAAAGAGCAAACGCAGGCAACTAGAGCGGCAATGGCGAAAAGCAAAAACGGAAATTAATAAGCAGCTCTTTCGAAAACAAGGAAACAAAGTCAAATCTTTAATTCTTCAGAAAAAAACGAAGTATTACTCTTCTCAAGTTCTTAATGCACTCTATGAAAGCTCTCTTTTCCCTCAGATCTGCTCTCCTTGGATCTGTGAAGGCAAGCCCTCTGCCTTCCATCCACAACCACTCTGAACTTCCCTCTATATTTTCTGCATTCTTTTATGAAAAAGTCCATAACATTCGATCCAAACTAGATCAGACTCTTTTTCAGCCTTCACTTGCTGAACCCCAATTCTCTAGCACTCCTCTCCCTTTCTTTCATCAGACAAGTGAGAGAGAAATCAGGACAGTTCTGAAAGAAATGACTATAAAATTATGTGATCTTGATCCCACACCTGCTTCTCTTTTCACACTGTGCCTACCACAACTTATACCCACTATCACGAAAATAGTAAACTCATCTTGTTTCAGGAAATGTTCCATCAGCTCTCAAAACTGCTATAGTCACACCTCTACTCAAAAAGCATGACCTTGACCCTAACATTCTGAAGAATTATAGACCTGTTTCCAATCTACCTTTTATTTCTAAAGTCCTTGAAAAGTAGTTCTCAAACAGCTCAACAACCACTTCTCCAACAATCTTCTTCAGGAGTTTCTGTTTTCCTATTGCGTCAACCACAGCACTGAAACCACCCTAGTACACACTTTCAACACGATTCTACTCGCTTCTGACTCGGGGGAGGGGGGGGGGGAATCTCCCTTCTCACTCTTCTTGACTTTTCAGCAGCCTTCGATACTACAGACCATTCAATTCTTCTCTCCCATCTTCAAAAAACGTTCGGTGTTACTGGCACAGCCCTCACCTGATTCAATTCATACTTTTCTGACCAATTCCAGACAGTTGCAGTAAAGAAGATTCAATCAATACCTGCCAAACTGGAATGCAGAGTCCCACAGGGATCAGTTCTAGGTCCTGTTCTTTTCACTCTTTACACTGCCCCACTGTCACATATAATAAACCACCATCAAATCAACCATCATTTTTATGCAGATGACACTCAGATTTAAAGCAGTGTTACTCCTGAAAATCTGCCTTCTCTCCTGACAAATATGGCCCACTGTTTTGAAGATATTTAAAACTGGATGACACAGAACAAATTACAGAATTATGCCCATAAAACCGAAGCCATGCTCAGAGGGACCAAATACAAACTATCTTCCATTATAACAGCTTCAATAAAACTCTGCAATATATCAGTCCCTCTATCCACTGCTGTGAAGTATCTAGGTGTTGTTATCAACAACACACTCTCAATGCAAAAATTCATCACCCAGACCTGTCAGTCATGCTACTATCAGTTACAGCGTATTAGTGCAATTCGAAAGTACCTGTCCACCGATGCAACAGCCAAACTTGTCACTTCTCTTATTCTTTCACATCTGGACTATTGCAATTCTCTTTTGTCTGGTCTGCCAGCATCATCTAGCCACTCTGTTCAAAACAAAACTCAGCAGCTCGACTAGTTCTCAGACAGAAAAAATCTGAGCACATTACACCTCTCTTGCAATCTCTCCACTAGCTGTTTGTGCCACAGAGTGTAGATTATAAGATCAGTACCCTCTGTTACAAATGTCTCCACAAAACTGCGCCCTCCTACCTCTGTGAATGTCTTAACCTGTACACTCCTTCACGTTCCCTCCGCTCTGCTGCAGATACCTTGTGCCTACGAATACCTAGATTCAACCAATCTACCCTTGGCCCCCACTATTTCTCTATTTCGGGTCCATCGACCTGGAATGAACTCCCTCTCCTTCTTTGCCAGAAACCTAGTTATGACACTTTTAAATCCAGCCTCAAGACATAGTTATTTAAAACCTAAGATTTCCTCCCTCCTGTTTCATATCAGAACTATCCCACCTTCACTAACCCATGTCCTATCACCCTGCTAAAGTATAGGACCTGTGTGAGTGTGTGTATGTGTGCTTTTGAAAAACATTTGACTATTGACATTTTATTCAATAGATTTGGTCTGCAGGGCACCATGTTTGTAATATCTAGTTGTTTAAACTATTGATTATTTATCACTGATTGCATGACTGTGTAAGATTAGGTTGAATGCATGCACTGTGATTTGTCTTTGCAAGATATAGCCCTATATGAGTTCCATTTATTATTATTATTATTAATATTATTATTATTATTATTATTATCATTATAATAATAATTATTATTAATGTCATTATTATTATTATTATTATTATTATTATTATTATTATTATTATTATTATTATTATTATTATTATTATTATTATTATGTGCACTTTTACACCAAATACGTACCCCAGTCTTTAATTATTTATACATGTACACTTTTACACCAAAAACATACCCCTGTATGTAACTATTTACACATGTACATTTTCACACCAAACGCATACCTTCTCTTGCATGTCTGTGGAGGACAATGTTCCTGTCCTGCCCGGTAATAATCACTGATGCCATCATCATGGACAGTGACACAAGGAGCAGCAGGGTCACACACTGGGTCCTTCCTGTCGCCATCTTTTCTGGATGTCTCTTAGCTGTTGTACACTTTAGAAAGCGTAAAATCTGCAACAGGAATCAAACAAGGGTTATCTATCATGCATCAGGAAAATCTTATTGTTTCCATTCTGAAACAGTGTCACCAAACTGAAGAGAAGAATCTGCAGCCAGTGATAATTCTTTTTTAAATATTTTTTTATCTCAATGGCCCCTGTAAAACAACTAAGCTTTGTGAGAACATAAATGTTGTTTCAATTCTTTAGATCGCTAGCAGGTCTGTTTGGTAAACTAGCATCATAAATTTTATTCAACCTATTATTCTTTGGAGCCTAAAAACAATCAACCAATCAGCTTGCTATTCAGCCAAGGAACTCCTTGGCTCTGGTAACTTGTATGACACATGTGGCATGGAGAGGGAAGATTTAAACATTATTTTTTTTCCTTCTTTCTTCAACAACTGTTCATATTTTAGTGATTTGATTTGTCACTTGTGACTTTTAAAAGGGAAAAAAGTACAAGCTGGGCCAAATTACTTGGACAAAATGAATGTTGACCTAGAAGAGTCCCGGCAGTAAGGAAATACAGGTGCAATAGTCAAGAACACACACAGTTCACAGCGCCCAAATCCATCATCACTTACATCAAGAGTGCTAAATTTAGCACTCCCCTTCCCTTTACCTAGTCCAAGTGTGGTCAGTTCCTCCTATAACTAACACCAGCTGGCCCCAGCTGGGCTGGAATAGGATTGAATGAATAGCAGCTGAGAGCAGCTGAAAGTGGGGGAAACTGACAGGTGTGAGTTGTGAAAGAGATTAAAATGAAATTGACGTGTATGCTATCTATCTATCTATCTATCTGTCCCGTAGTCTGAGGACCGTGGGGGCACCCTCAAAGACTCAACAACCAGTTCCCTCCATTCCTCTCTCTGTTCTGCCTTTCTCAGGGTTTTGTTGAGTTCTAGGCCTGTTCATTCGCTGATGTTATCCTCCCAGCTCTTCCTTGGTCTGCCTCTTCTTCTTCCTCCTTGGACAGTGCCTTGTAAAACTGTCTTTGCAAGTCCTTTGGATCTTGTGACATGCCCATACCATTTAAGTTTACGCTTTTTCACGATCGTTAGAAGGTTCTCATAGGGTCCAATGGTTTGCTGGATTCTGATATGCACGCTTTCGTTGCTTATGTGGTCTTTGTAGGAGATGCCAAGGAGTATCCTAAAGTATCTCATGTCCACCACCTGTACTCTTCTCTCCAAATCTGCAGTCAGGGTCCATGATTCACAGGCATACAGAAATATGAATATGACAAGGGAGCACATTAGTCTGATCTTGGAGATAAGTGAGATATTTTTATCTCTCGAGATGGTGTTTAGTTTTGACAGTGCTGTTATTGTCTGTGCAGTCCTACATACTACTTCTGGCTTGGATCCTTGGTCTGATACAATGGCTCCCAGGTACTTGAAGCTTTGAACTGTTTTTCCAGCTTTCTGGTCATTAACCCTGATATTAGTGCTAATGCCGTTGTGTTATTAGTCATCATTTGATCTCCTCTGCACTGATTTCCATGCCGTGGGTTTTGGAGGCCTTATTCGGGTTTTCTGTTAGGCTGGCAAGCTCTTTTTCTGATCCTGCTATTCCATCAATGTTATCTGCGAAGCGGAGGTTTGTGATCGTTCTGCCACCAATGCTGACTGATCCTTCATGATGTTGCAATGCATCAGCCATGATTCTCTCAAGGAAGATGTTGAAAAGAGTGGGTGAGAGTAGACAGCCCTGCCTTACTCCAACTGTTGTTCGAAACCATTCTCCAATGTTGTTGTTGTAGTACACTGCACTGGTGGCCTCTCTGTACAGCTGTTTGATGACTCTGATCAGGTTTGCATTGATGCTGTACAAATTCATGGTTGCCCACAAAGAGCAAATCCAAGTTGCACATTGAAACAGTGTCTGTTTTCCATCAAAGACCTCAGAGAAAATAAACATAATCCTGCCCACTGCCCTTTATGATGATCCAGAAGATAATTTCGAAGATTTTTGCATGTGCAACATTTGCAAATAGCAACAAAATCAATTAAAGTTCCCATGCATTGTCTGTTTTGCACTGAAGATGGCCATTGAGATTTCTTAGAACAACTTTATTTCTGAAAGCAAAATGATGTTATGAATTCATTGCCATCACATGTAAAAATGATATCAAGCTAATCAAAACATCCCCAAATCATTGTATAAGATAAGAAAGGAGGAGGGCTGTTACATCACCTAGGCAATTAAAACACATGTCACTATTGAAAACAATAAATTGCTAAGGGGTGCAGTCAACACTCAAAACAAAAAGCGAGGATATGTTGCTCACATTTTTACTTGCAATATTGGAAAGAAGTCAAAACACTCTATGTGAACTCATCTCAGATATGAATATCACTGAATTATAGTTTTTCAACTGCTTTAGTATAAACATTGCATAACCTACAGCTCACTTCAAAAGTATTTTTCCTGTAAACTCCAGTTTACTTCATTTAGTTTTCGTTTGTGATTTTTGTAGTTAATTGTTGAAAACAAAACATACATAATGCTTAAATTTTTCCTCTCTATGTCGCATATGTCACCAGTGTACAATTACTGTACATGCTACAAGAGTCTGGGAATTCTAATCTGCCATATATCAACTGAATTTAACATGTTTCTTGGTAGCTCTAATTATGTCCACTTTCCATCCTATACTGCAGGTAAATGCAGTAACAGGCACCATAGCATGAAAAAGAACAAAAAACAAAACAAAACAAAAAGCAACAACAAAAACAGGCACCATAGCACTTGACTCAAATATTTCTTTCTGTCTTTTTGGGAAAAAAATACAGCATGGTTTCATAGAGCATGAGAGCTTACTGAAAACAAATGAAAATGAAAACCACACTGGTTCTTCCTAAAAGGGCCTCAAATGGTATGGGCTACTAAAATAATTTCAGATTTGAAGGAGTGGCACAATGGTCATTCAAGATTTCATTAATGCTATATTATTTTGGAAGCAGACATTTGAGTTTCCATTGCAAAAGCTTCCTGATTTTCTGAACTTATGTGAACCTTCTCTAAATAAATATAGTAAAAATGATTTTGCTTTTCAATTTCTGCCTTCTTCAGACATTGTTGCTTAAAGCAACAAAATATAGCAGCAATACCAAAGTAGATTTGAACCTTCTAGAGTATTATTATATTACGAATATAACAGTTTGTGTTTAAATGGAAATAGTTACGTTAAATGGAGACTTGGGTCACAATCTTTAACCATTCAGATTTTTCCATCTAAGGCAGAGCACATTCTTAAATCTTTCTTTGCCATCTAAGTTAGCTCACATTCTTTAACCTTTCTTTGCCATCAAAGCAATATCACATTTTGTAACCTTCCTTTGCCATCTATTTTAGATCACATTCTTTCAACCCTTCCTTGCCATCTAACATAAATCACATTATTTAACCTTTCTTTGCCATGTAAGCTCAATCACATTCTTTAACCTTTCTATGCCATCTAAGCTAGATTTCATTCTTCAACCTTTCTCTGCCATCTAAGCTAGATAGCATTCTTTAACCTTTCTCTACCATCTAACATAGATCACATTCTTTAACCATCATTTGCCATCTAAGCTAATGTTTCCTATGTGTTAAGTATTTTATAAGCAATCTTTAGTTTTATAGTATAACTTTAAACAGTAGCCAAACAGAAAACCCCCTAGCAATAATTATCAAAGTGTCAAGGAATGTTCTTACCACACTCTGTGGATCAGTGGGGTGTCTGTCTGATGTCTGGAACGCTGGACAATCCGCCTCTGTTGGGCCAGAAGACAGCCAGGCCGCTTTATATAATGTAACAGAAGCTAATTTAGCCGGTGGTATGTCCCAATAGGCTTGATATGTCAACAATGCCTTGAGACATTCATGGTCAGACTATGACAACATTGTGCTGCCACATAATTACCTATACTCCCATGCTCTGGCGTTATTGTCATCTTGTGACATACAGCTAAGGTTCAAGGCAGATGAATTGTAAGATTGCAGCTGCTGCTGCTGCATAGAGACAGAAGTTGTTGCTGCGGCTTGAAGCTGGTGCCACAGCTGGCTGCCTTGCTGCTGCTGATAACCATGATGATGATATGATGATGACGATGAGACATATAATGACAGATTAGAATGTGATGTGCTCATTTTGCTGGCAAGTTCCATTGTACAGATTGGTATATGGAGGTATGTGATCAATCACAGGTAGACAGATTGATGTTTGCTCATGTACATGCAAGAAATTACAGACTTAGACATAGGTGCAGGCCCACATGAACAAACACATACATATATATCTATTTATGTATGTATGTATGTATGTATGTATGTATGTATGTATGTATGTATGTATGTATGTATGTATGTATGTATGTATGTATGTATGTATGTATGTATGTATGTATGTATGTATGCATGCATGTATGTATGAATGTATGTATGTATGCATGTATGAATGTATGTATGTATGTATGTATGTATGTATGTATGTGTGTATGTATGTATGTATGTATGTATGTATGTATGTATCTATCTATTTTTTTATCTATCTAAATGTACGTGTGCATACATATTTAAGTATATGAATAAGTAAACACACACAGACGCACACGTAACACAATACACACACATGAATGTGCATGCGCAAATACACACGTGCATGCACACATACACGTACAAACGCACAAACGCACACATACGCACACACATGAGATTTGAGAGGAGCAGAAGAGATGGAAAGAAAATAATGACATGTGGATAAGAGATAGAGATGAGGGAGAGTGAGAGACAAAGAGAGACAATGACAAATTCTTTTATTTCGAGGATAATGAATAAGCACTCATGTGCTTTTTTACATCCAGTCCCCGCCCGTAGGGATACATCTTAATAATAACCCAACACTAGAGAGAGAGAGAGAGAGAGAGAGAGAGAGAGAGAGAGAGAGAGAGAGAGAGAGAAGAGAGAGAGAGAGAGAGAGAGAGAGAAATGATGACAATTTGTATTAGGGGGTGTTTTGATGTGACACTTTGTTAGAGATGTGACAATTTGTTAGAGAGTTTATTGATGGTGACAGACAGTTTGCTAAGGACCTATGTGAACACTGACAGGCAGTTTGTTAAGGGCATATGTTTACAGTACGTTTGTTAAGTCATTTTACGTTGTGACCGTGGGGAAGGCAAGGATAAGGCAGGGTGGGGAAAAGGGAGTGGAAACCAATTTTCAGAAAACACAATCCATGCAACATGGGGGTTTATAGAAACCGGGCAAAAGAAGACCAGACAAGGACAGCAGTTTGTGTTGACCTCTTTTTTTCGCCTCCATAATCTCTGCGTGAATGGATGGCTCTCTAGCCACCCAACCCCCCCCTTATATATACACGCCACCCCATCTGCAAAGACAGCACCACCCCATGCGGTTTTCTGCGTTTTGGGGCTCAAGATGGAAAATTTTTTGTTTTACATGCAGCTTCAGGGTGTTTCTTGCGTTGCGTAACGAAACTGGGACTATTATATATCAAAAAAAACTAAAACGTAAAAGCATTAAGAGCAATTGCATTTTGCACAAAATTATTTGGCTGAAACTATTGGCGATTAAACCCTTGAGTGACATATTTTAAAATGCCCAATAAATTTTTGGTAATAAAACTTAAAATTTAAAGAAAACTAAATACGTTATGACTAGAAAAAAAAGGAATGCACCACATTTTGTAACAATACATTTTTCAACCAAGTGTGCGGAGGAAATATTCAAAATAACAGTGGTGAAAAAACACATTTTCTGGTCTGCTGTACCCAAAAAAAATTTTCTAAGCTGTTATATGATGGAAAGTTTAATTTCTCTTTCAAAATTTTTCCATATAACTCTTTAAATCTTCTATTCATTCATAATAAAATCCAAAACATCCCATATTTATATTTTTATGTCTGCCTTTGGAAAAATTCGTTTGAAATTCAAACTTTTTTTAAAAGGGAAACCCACAGTTGGGCTTAACATTTTGACTCACACAGCCTCAAACCCCTTCGCCTTAAAATCTAATGCTATTAATTAGCTGTTTTTTTTCTATATGAGTTTTTCCCCACATGCTCTTTAATCGCCAATAACTATGATTTTTTTTAAAGATTCTTAAATAAAAATTGAATCTTTTTTACCCTTTAAATATTAGGGTAATTGCCTATCCCTATAGATGCAGAAACGAAAAATACTGATTTACAACAAAAATAGGAATTTTCTTTTGTTTTGAAATAAATAGAGTAAAGTCAGATTTCAACAACATACATAAAGTGAGCATATAATTTGATTTAAAATAAAGTTTTATTTTTGTTTTTCTTTTCTAGAGGAACCAAAGCTCTATTAAGGAAATAACTCGCCCCAACTACTGAATGACAAAAAAAAAAACCATTAAAAATTTTTGTGTAGAAAAAATTAAAAATAAAATAAACAAGTAGATAAAATTAAAAAATTAATAAAAAGGGAAAAATAAACATTTTTAGATGATTACTAAATATAAAAAATAAAAAATACATTTTACCCTAAAAATTTATTTTACTAGATGAAGAGAAAACTGAATTTTTTTTTACCAAAAAGCCAGTTTGGTTTAGTGATTTTAGGTTTTCAGAGAGTACACGGTTCGTTAAGGCTTTTTTTTTGACGTTGACAGTTTTTTAAGGATTTATGTTGACATTTAAAGAGTTTGTCAAGGATTTTATTTGACAGTAACCGACAGTTTTTTAATTTTTTAGTTAATGTTAACAGCAGTTTGTTAAGGACAAAAGAGTGGGATGACAGGGGTTAGGGACTTTTTTCTTACTTGAAGTTTTCAAGGCATATGTTTGAGGGTGACATTTGCTAAGGCAATGTTGGGGTGACAGTTTTCAAAGGGAAAATGTTTTAACGGTAACAGTTTTTTAAAGGGCCAGTGGACTGTGAATTTTTAAAGGTTTTGTGACTCTCCCAGTTTTTTAAAGGGCCTTTTGTATTGACGGGACTCTAAAAGATGTGTATTGAATGTGAGAGCTTGTTAAAGGACACATGTTGAGTAATGTTTTGTTAAGGACATATGTGACTCTGATGGTTTGTTAAGGACATATGTGGGGTAACAATTTGTTAAGACGTATGCTGAAGGTGACAGTGATTAAGGTTGTTGACAATGAAGTTAAGGAATAATTTTTGGGGGGGTGCAGATTTTTTATTAAGGGACGTAACATTCTTTTTTGAGGTGACAATGATTTATTAATGATATTTTTATAGTGACGTTTTTAAGGACTTTGTTCAAGATGACAAACATTTCGGACAATTTATATTGTAGTTTGTTGGGACAAAATTCACATTGCATTTGTTAAAAACGATTTTGGTGATAGTTTCTAAGGACGTTATTGGGGTGACAATGTGTTAAGGACGTTTTTCTGGGGGTGACGTTTTTTAAAGGGGACAATATTTTGACAGTGACAAGCAGTTTTTATGGGGACAGAGACGGCGATTTGGTTTTGATCCTGTTGTTTTCTTTACCTCTCAACTGTAAAACAAAATGGTGTGTACTGTTCTTCGACCCCCCAGTTTGAAGAAGGAAAGTTATCCACTCGACTGAGTGAAAAAAGAGAGTGTCCTCAAACAAACCAGAGGAGCAATCAAAAAAAGAACAACCTTGCTTTATTTGGACGGGGTTCAGTTATTCTTTGCAGGGGGAAAATACCAAAACGGGATTGCTTACTGTTGGGAAAAATTTTCCATCCATTTCTTACACAACGGGGTTTTTGCTTATGATTCACAATTTTTTTTTGGGGCTCCTTTTTTTTCCCTTTCTTTCTTTCCTCTTACGTCCTTTTTGGGTAGCTTTTTTTATTTTTTCATCCATATTCATCTTTTTTTCTGAAAATTTTTGTCAAAAAGTTCTGATACAATTTTTTTTAAATGCTGTGTCGCATTGTCTTGTAACTTTCTTTTTTTTTCTTTTCTTTTATAGGCGGCGCATAGGTCTGCATCCCGTTATTGTAAACCACAGTATTGACTAAGTGACGCAATTTGTGATGTCCTGTTTTTCATTGATTTAATTGAGTCGCTGACTTTTCCCACAAAACCGAGGGCTAAGATTTCATGTATCAATCCTCTCTCACACAGGGGGATTTAATAAGGGGGGTTTTCTAGGAGACGATCACTTTTGTTGGAGGTCCCTCTGTTTCTTTTGTCCTATCCAAAAAAAAAGTTTAAAAACTGTCTCTGTCTGTTTGTTTGTCAGTTTATCTTTTGTCTCTTTGTCTAATTGCCTTTTGTTGTTGGCTGGCAAAAAATTTTTGGGGGTCTTGCTTTGCCTTGCCTTCTGTATTTGCTTCTCTGTCTCTTTTCTTTCTGGATATTTATGTTGTCGTCCTTTGTCGGTCGTCTTTTCTTTCTGTCTTCTTTTGGGCCTTTTTTTGTTTTTCTTTCTGATTCTATCTGTCCTTTTTGTGCCATCTCTCCGTTCTTGGTAATAAAATACTGAAAAAAAGCCCCCCACCTCCCCTATCTGTCTCTGTGCCTCCACCTGTCTGTTTGTATGTCTGTCCTGTCTTGTTGTCTGTCCTGTACCTGTCTTGTCTGTTGTCTGTCCGTCCCCTCCCCCCCTCTCTCTTGTCCCCTTGCTCCCTGTTCTTTCGCTTTTGCTTTTCCTTTTGGGTTCTTTTCTCCAAACTTTTTATTTAGCATCATTTTTCCCTTTTGTAACCCCAAAATTTTTTAAAGTTTTTCATTTTTACCCCGTTATTAAAATAAAAAAAAAATATATATTAATAGTGCGTGTGTGTGTGAGTGTGTGGGTTGTGTGGGGTTGTGTGCGAACGATATGTTATGTTTTAGATTAAATATATAGATAATGATAGAGGAAGTAATGAAGATAAAAAAAAACTACATCATATATTATAAAAAATAAAAATATATATTTATATATAATATATAAAATTTTATTTATATATGTTTGTTATAAAAACTAAATTAATGTTTTTTTCATACAACTACATACAACGTACTACATATATACATACATACATACATGCAACATAATAATGCATACATACTAACATACTACTAAACAACTACATACTACTACATACATACATACATTTATACACAATACATAATCATCTAATAATGCATCATACATACTACATACATACATTCATACATAAAATACTACAACATACAACATACTACTAATACATACATACTACAACATACATACAACATGCATACATACATCTACATACATACAACCACATAATACCTATTGGGTGTGTGTGTTTTAATATTTCACCTTGCCAGATTTTTTTGTGCATTTGCTTTTACAATACATTTTTTCAATTTTCATTTTCGCCGGCTGGTGCATCATGGTTTTAGTGTGTGTCCATGTACTGGTGTGGATGATTTTTTTTTTTTAAATTTTACTGCATGTTTTAAAAAATGATTATGCCAGCCCCCCCCCCCCCCTCCCCTTTCCCCAAAAAGCTTGTTTGGATGACCATGTTTTTTTGGTCGTGTGAGTAGCTGAAAATGTTGATTTCCCCATGAATAAAAAAATGTGTCTTTGTTGGCACTTGCGCCCCCTCGCTCTTATCTGTCTTGTCTGTCTTGTTGTCTGTCTTGTTTGTCTGTCTGTCTGCGCAGTTCGTCTGTCTGTCTCTTTTTTTGGGTTTTTCCTTTGTTTTTTTTTGGCTTGTTTTGGTTTTACTTTGTTTTGTTTTGATAGTCCCTAACCGGGGAAAGGCCCTAATAAAAAATTATGTGAATACTTTCTGTCCAATGTAAAAAAGACCATTCATTCATTCATTGATACATTATTGATTGATTGATTCTTCATTCTCCATTCATCCCCCACTCTCTTCTCGGGGTTTGTGTGGGTTTTTTTGTCACTAAAATTTATTTAGATTTAGACCTACTGCCCGGGAAAAAGGGGAAACTCAGATGGTTTGGGCACGTAACACGCTCAAAGGGATTGCAAAGACCATCCTGCGGGAACCCGGGGGGAAGAGAGACGGGGCGACAGGGAGAAAGTGGGGACATCTGTGTTTGGGACGGGGAAAAGGATTTAATGCCCCCCGGGGCACTCCCCCACACCGCGCAAGGGAGCCGGGGTCCCCCGTTCCTCCCCCATGCAGCGCCCCTAGGGACCCGGCGGGTTAGGGACCGTAACAGTGCAGAAAACATTTTTAAATCAACCCTCAAGACTATTTATTCAAAAGTTTTCCCCCCCCTGCTCATTAGAACTATCCCACTCTTCACTCCCCCCCCTTTTCCTATCACCCTGCTAAAGTATAGACCTGTGTGTGTGGTGTGTGTGTGTGGTGTGTGGTTTTGAAAAGCTTTGATTTGCAATTTTTTTTCCATAGTTTTGGGGTCTAGCTTACCATTTTTGTAATATCTGTTTGTCTATTTTTATTGATTGGTTGTAAGATGTGTAAGATTAGGTCGAAATGCGCCTTTGTTTGTCTTTGCAAGTTTTGGCGCTATAAAATTTTTCCTTTTTTTTATTTTTTTTTTATTATTATTATATTATATTATTAATTATATTTTTTATTATTATTATTTTTATTATTTTGGGGTTGATCAAAACAATTAATTGTACTCTCTCTTCGAAATTCCCCTTATAAACTATTAAATGCAACTTTTTATAAATTGGGGGGTTTAAATTTTATAGGCTTTATTTTAAGTCCTCTTAATGATTTTATTATTGTTTTCCTTCTTCAAAACAAAATTCCCTCCTCTTGGAATGTATTGTTTAGTTTTAACGATTTGTCTAATTCCAATTGTTTGGGCTGTTGTTGGCGGAGATATTTAAAAAATGTTTTTTTTAGGCCAAGGCATTTTGTAATTAACTTTTAATTTATTTAAGTTGTTTTAAAAAAAGGGTTTTTAGTGAGGGCTTTTTAGAATTGAATTGGTTTATTTTTATGTTAAAGTACCCTGAAAGTGCTTTTCTCTCCTCTTTTCTCTCTCTTCTTCTCTCTCCTCTCCTTTTCTCTCTCGCTTTTATCCATTGGTAGACCTCTTTTGCTTCTTTCGTCCCATTTATTTCCTTTATTACTTTTTAATTTTAAAAAGATATATCTTTTTCACGTTAATGTTTACATTTTATTTGAAATTATGTGTTTAAATGCATATCTGTTTTTAAGAAAAACCCCACCGTTATAATCTATGTTCTCTTGACTTTTTTTGTCAGGTCGTTAGGGGGTTTATATTGTTTTAAATTTTCCTTTTCTTTTTAAAAAAAATTTTTCGTTGTTATAGTGGGGTTTTTTCCCTTTTTTGTTTTAAAGTCCCTAAACCCGTCAAGGGCGGATGAAAAAAGTATGGCTTTTCTAATTATGTTCTCCGTGACAAAAAAAAATAAAAAAAGTTCTCCTCTTCTTTTATTTATCAATAGCTGAATGGGAATTGAGGGGATTTATTTCATTGCTTTTTACATTTTCTTGGGTTTGTTGTTTCATTGGTTTATTCTTTTTGTTTCACTTTTCCCACATGGGCCTGGTGTAAAAAGCCTTGGCTTATGAAAATTTCCTCATTAAAAAATTTTTAGTTTGAATTCTCCTCTCTAAGCTGGATGAAAAAGAAGTTTTTCATGTTCTAGAACCCTCTAAAAAACGCTTTGTGTCTTTTATTTATCTCTCTTTTTTCTCTTTTCATGGGGTTTCCTTAAATTTTTTTTTGCCGGGGGGGGGGGGGGAGGGGATTATTTATGTGCGATTATTCAGTTTTTTTCTATTTTTCCAGAATTTTTCTTAGGGGAAAGAAAGTGTTAATTGTTTTTCAAATTAGTTTCTCTGTTTTCTATCTGACTTTTTTGTTTTTTCTCTATTCTTTCTTTTCGGAAAATGATTGTGGGTTTCTTTCATGTTTTTTCCTGTATTCATTTTGAGACAGGGTTGATATGTTTAAACCATATACAAGGAATCTGCCTCTCCCCTAACCCCGCTTTGCACATTTTTTGAAACCCTCATCATCTCATACTTTTTGAGATGCTAGCTTTTAAAATAAGTGCTAGATTACCCCGGAGTGAATATTATCAAAAAGTGAGAAGAAGAAGAAAACGTGCAAAAGACTGAAACCCCGCGAAAGGGGAGAGAAAGATGATAATGATAGATAATAGAAGATAGAGAGAGAGAGAGAGAGGGGGAGGGGAAGGAGAGAGAGAGAGAGGAGAGGGAGAGAGAGAGAGGGAGAAATAAAGACAGAGAGAGCAAGAAAGATGATAAAGAGGAGAGATCACGAGGGGAAAAGTGAAGAGAGGGGGATTGGACACACCCCCTATATAACAGACGGATGTAAGATTTTTCTGAAAAAATAGCTGTTTTGAAAAATAGAAGATAAAAAAAATTTAGAAAAAAACTATTATTTTCATGTCTATTATTATCTATCTATCTATCTACTATTTTTATCTATCTTCTAACTATCTATCATCTATAATAATAATAATAATGATAAAAATAATAAAATAATAATGGGAAATTTTTGAGCGCTATATCTTGCAATACAAATCAGAGCGCTTCCCTTCAATCCGCTCCCCCACAAAAAAAACCCAAAAATGATTAACAATATTTTACAAATTCAAAAAACAACCACCACACACACACACACACACAACACAAACAACCCCCAACACACCACAAACACACCCCAACACAGGTTGTACATTTCACAGGGTGATGAATTTTGGCTTTCAAGGGGGGACAGACATGGATGAAAAAAGAGGGAAAAAAATTAGGTTTGAATAGGTAGTTTTGAGGGTGGATTTTAAAACTGTCGTAAGAGGGTTTTCACGAGGGGGGGGGGAGGGCATTCCAGATTTTATGGACCAGAGATAAGAAAGAGCGACGCCCAAAAGTGGATTGGTTGAATTAGGTATTCGTAACACAAAGGGGCGGAGGGGGAAAAGAAGGGTGTCGGTGAAAACATTTACGGGAGGAGGGTGCGTTTTGTGGGGAATTTGTAACGGGGTATGATTTGTACTTTACTCTTGTGGGGATAGGCAACCATGGAGAGATTGCAGGAGTGGAGGATATGCTCAGATTTTTTTTTTTTTTGAGGATAAATTTAGCGCAAATTTTGTATGCGTTGAAGGGGGTGAATAGATGATGGGCAACCACCCAAAAGGAAATAAAAGTCCGCGTGAAAGAAAAAGGGGTGTGAAATTTGGATGTTGATCAAGGACAGGACTTTTTGTTGCCCTTATACGTGTAATTTATAGTAAACAGGTGGGGAGGTCGGGTGATGAATTTGCATAGGAGTGTGTTTTCAAAACAACACCAGTCTTAACTGATGGGTTTGCGGAACTGATGACTGCCAATTCTATTTAATCGTTGTGAGGAAGAGGGTTTTTTTTTTTGGCCCCAAATCATGGGTTCGGTTTTTTCTGCATTTTGCTGTAACTTGTTTTTATCATCCCTTTTGAATGTCCTGAAAGGGAAAGTGACAATTTGTCAAGAGAGAAGGGATTTTCAGGGGTGTCATGCTTTGGGAAATTTAGAGTCATCGGTGAAATGATGGTTTTATCTGGTGACGGTTTATTTTGATGAAGTGGAACGGTAGAGAGTGAACGGACAGGGCCGAATGAAACCCTTTTGGGATCCACATTCGTTTACAGGATTTGATTGATTTTGTTTACCCAGACTGTTGGAATCGATCAGTGAGGGGTATGAAATAAAACCGGTAAGGGGTGTGCCCGTAACACCGAAAAGTTTTTTGGAGCGGGGGAGAAGGATAGGGATTATGTTCAAATGCTGCAGATAAGTCAGAAGAGTGAGAGAGAGATTTTCCCCGAGTCAGAAACGTTTAGAACGTGTTTAAGTATGGGGCTAGGGTGTTCCCCCGGGGTGGTTGACCATAGGGGAGACTGAAAAGGGGAAGGGGGGGCTATTTAAAGAAATGGTGTTGATTGCTTCAGAAATACTTTTTTAAGGGCTTTGGAAGAAAGGAGGTTAGAAAAGGTCGTAATTTTTCAGTATGTTAGGGTCGGGTCGTGCTTTTTTGTGAGGGTAATATTTCTTTTTTAGTTCTGAAGGAAAAAAAATTTCCCCAAAAAAAGATGAGTTTACAAATTTTGTGATAGTTGGTTAAGCTGCGGAAGGTACTGGTGAAAAGAGAAGAGGCAAGGATCAAGATCACATGATTTTAAAGTCATTTCATTTTTAATTTTCCTGTTTCTTCTTCCTTTTTGGCTGAAAGGAGAGGGGGGGAGTGTCAGTGAATTGGGGATCAGGGGGTCAGGTTGGGGGGGAGTTGATCCAGCCGGAGCGAATGTACGGATTTGTCTGAAAAAAAACGAAGAAAATTTATCGGAATTCAGAGTGACTGTGAACGAGGCAAGGGGGTTTCTTTTCAGTCCAAAAAGTTGAAGTGAGGGAAAAAAGAATTTCATGGATGTTTCATTGAGAACTTGAGCAGGGGAAAAGTTTGTCTTGGCTGATGGATTAAAGGGTTTTTACTTTTTTGGTTTGTTTTTTGAAAGAGCTGTTTTTTTATTTCAGTTTGTTTTCGCCACTGCCTTCTAGTTGCGGCTTTTGCGTTTGCCACCGGGGTATCATGGGTGTACCCTGGGGCGAAAGGCCCCACAGGCGTATGGGCGGGGAGGTGATGTCATCAAGCATTGGGGAGAAAAGGTTATAGTGTTTAGAATGTCAGTGTCTTCGGGGTTTGGTAGGGGTTTAGCGTTGGGATGAGAAAAATTTTTAATGTCAATAGCCTTGAGGGTTTCGACGGTGATGCACTTTTTTCTTTTTTTAAAGGTTTTTGCAATGTTAAGGGAAAAAAAGAAAGGCAGAATGATCGAAAGCAGTTGGTGTATGGAATAGGGTGACAAGATTTGGTGAAAAAATCATGAACCCGTTAAATATGACCGATCTGTGTGTTGCTTATTCCCACGGGGAAAGGGGAAAGGGTTTTGCAAAGAAAGAGAAAGACGCTTGAATCGGAGAAGATTGGTTTCGAAGGAAAATTAAAGTCACCAAGAATGACAAGCTTTTGGGAGAGAGGCTGTATGATGAGGGAGATTGAAAAATTCTGGAGGAAATAAGTGTCAGTTTTTTTTACGGTGGGGGGGGTGGGCGGGTAAAGGCAGCAAAAGTAATAGAATGCCGGGTAAGGTGAGGTTGAGTTCACAGACTTCAAAAGATTCAGGTGAGATAGGTAAAAAGGGCAGAAAGAAAGAGCTGGTGCAGTTGTCTTTGTAAACTATGGCAATCCACCTCCCCGGGGAAAGGGCGGGGAAAGAAAGAGTTGTTGCCCGGTGGTGTCGTTGTTTTAAACTTAGGTTCAGACCTTGTGGGTTAAGCCCGGTTTCTGTGAGAAAAATTAATCGATTTTTTTTCAGATTAAAATCAAAGAAGTCGGCTTTACCTCGGGCAAAAAGATGCGCATTAGAAAAAATATGTGAAGAAGGTTTGAGGAGGCAAAAAGGTTTTAAGATGAGTGGGGAATTTAAGGGATACAAGAAAAGGACGGGGGGTATGGTTGGATGTTGCAGTGGAAGAGAGACCAAGGGAGAAAATGGCGAGTGGGGATGGAAATGGTGAAAGGATGGTTTTATAGAGGATTTTAGTCTGATGACACTTGATAACATTACTTTTTGAAAACAAATTATTAAATCACAGGGAGAGGGGGGCATTGGAGGACAAAGAGTGGGGTGCGCGGCTGGTTGTGGCAGTTACAGAGGTGATGGGGGAGACAGAGTAAAGGGGAAACATGCTGCAGGGGATGACGTTGCCTGCAGTGTTCCCCGTCGGGTTTTGCTGCGGTAAATTCCAAAATTTGAAAGATGCGTTTCAGTTCAGGCTGTTTGGGAAAATCACGTGAGGACAAGCCCTTTTTTCTGCAGCAGTTGATGTATGTAGTGGAGTGGCGAAACATGGGTGGTGGTGATGGGGGAGATTTGAGTTGGGATCACGTGAAAAGTTCAGGCTGCGGCGGGGCAGAGTACTTGGGGCCAAGACCAGCACAAACGGTGAATACAAAAACATAAAAAAATTTTTTAAAAATAAAACGAAAGTTGAAAAATTTTGAAATTTAAAATATTTCAAAAGCAATAATATTGAAGAAAATGGTTCTGAAAAACAAATCTGGGTGCCGACACGAACACAAAGGATTAAAATTTTCCCCCAAGGACACAGGAGAAACCAAATTTACATTCAAACACAGACACACACACCATGAGCCCCCAGGCACAAAGGGAAAGATATTTTTTTATTACTATCATCTATCATCTATCTATCATCTACTGCGTCTGTCTATCTATCTATCTATTACTTCTATTATTATTTTCTATCTTTTATTATTTAATATATATCTCTCTATCTGTCTGTCTGTCTTATGATGTTTTCTCCTCTCTTCTCTGTCTCTATCCATTGCCCGCTAATTTTTCCAAATTTGTATTTTATTTTGTGTGTACAATCTGTGTGTTGGTACATAGATTCTGAAGAATCATGCCATCTTCTTAAAACCGATTTTGAGCAAAATGTGGATGCTTTGTCCAGTCTTCCTTAATTTCATGGCGAAGTGGGTGAAAAAAAAGGGCTTAAGTCATTACACCACAGAAGCCAGAAGGCGGTGTCATGTGTAGGTTGCCTCTTCTTTTGTACTGGGGGGGGGGGTGGGGGGGGGGGGGGGGGTGGCGTGGGCCGGAACGCAAGGACAGCCAGCGCAGACCTTGTGAGTGACTGCCAGAGTCAGCACAGAGCAAGACACCAGACAACATGACAGCACCAGGCCTGCTGCAGAACCCACTTTCAGGGCTGTCATCCCATGTGCAAGAGCTGAAAAAGGAAATGGCAGACATGACAGGAGACCTAGGGAGATCAGGGATCGTGTTATGCTTGCGGGAGGGATTCAGTCCTGAAATGACAGAGGAATGAGGGTGACTAATCAGGAAAAGGCGTTCTGCAGACGCGAACTGCGGTCTTGAGCGGAAAAAGACGACCTTGAAGGCGCTCAAAACGGAACCTCCTGATTTTTTACAGACTTCCTCGCAGAGAAAATGAAACGTCCGAGAACAGTGCAGGGATAATCAATGACTCTCGTTGATCTTGGCGAGATGGTGGGTTCCGTTCGGACAGAGTCCCTGCTCAACAGAAGACAATGCAATCATCACCTGCTGCACTTCTACAAGGAAAAGGCACCATCAAGAGCCACGACACAACTGAAGGGTGTGAAGTGTTCCTGGGGGAGGACTTTTCTTACGTGTCAGGGACTCGGGCAAGAAGTGTCCCACACTTGAAGAGGCAGGCGTGAAGGGAAACACGCCCATGATCCACGGACCATCTCCTCAACGATGGACAACCAAGTTCTATTAGGTGAGGGGGATATCCTGACAGACCACTTTATAGGGGGGTGGTCTCAGCCCAGTATGACACCTGGTTAGCGACAAAGGTGTATGCAAGAGAAAAACGTGGCTGAAGCGACAGGGACAGGACTAGTGACGGCCATGTGAGTAAGGCATGCAGAAGTAAAACCGGTTTCATGGTGGTCAGGGTGGGAGAAAATGAAAACACTGTTTTCGATTGTAATTCATCAGGATTGCATTGAGTGTAATGATGATTGTTAACAATATTGTAATGGAAACATAACATTTTAGAAAGAAAGAAGAAATAAGTAATGTGATGTTAACATGTTTATTTGATGAATAGGAGTTGCTGGAGATGAGGAACATATGTTGGGGGGTCGGCCTCAAAAAGAAAATGTATTTTGGCCATTGTGGACTAAGTTTCCAAATGCTATTTTAAGGGACAGGCAGAAAATGAGAGTCAGGGTTGAGAGAATGATACTTGAAAAATATAGTTAGGGGGGTCTCGTCTCAAAAGAGAAATGTGTTTTGATAGGAGAAGATGTCTGTGTTGCTCTGTTTGATGGACAGGAAGAAAACATGAGACAGAGGATTGAAAGGGAGAACTGTTCGAGAATGACCGAAGCATGGAGAATGATTGTGATTAGCCTTTGGTTTGCTTGGCTTTTTCATTGGACATACGGACTTTTCTCCAAACTGACAGACAAGGAAAGCAATTATATTTTTGTTTTTGTATATATTATTCTTTGTTCTCTTATTTATCTAATCGATTTTCTTTGTATAGTCGATGCAACTTTTGTGCAGATTTGATTGTTTTCCATTTTCCGGTACTTTGGTTTTCTATAACAGCCCAAAAAGTTGACAATACAAGCAGGTTTTCAGGTGGCCATACTGATTCTCATTAGAAATAAGTTTATTTCTTTGTTAGAAATTAAAATGAACACTTGCAATATCTTTGTTTATCGATTGTAAGAGTCTGCTTGGCTTAAAGGCAGATAGCTATATGTGTGTGCATATGTGCCACCTGAGGGCTCCCATTCTTATGCTTATTATGATGTAGAAATGGGTAATAGTGAACTTGAAGCTGTCTTCTTTTTTTTTTTTTTGATTTTGGTTTTTTTTCTACGCATTGAGTCGAATGAGGCAGATGTGATTTTGTCTGGTGATCTAAATGACAGACATTTCTGGTATATTCCATGATATTTGTGTTGATTGGGACAAGTATGTTAGAAAACATCTAAATCAGCCTGTTATACCTGAACAGAATTCCGTAGATACATTGCTTTAATCATATGCAAATGTTTGCTTAATATGTGTACAGCTTTTGAAACTGTGTGTCCTGAATGGCATGTGTAGAGGAGATACTGAGGTCATTATAACATCACATCGGAACAGGCAATAGTGTAAAAGATTATTGTTTGTTGTCTTATGAGTTGTTCAACATTTTGTCTTCATCATGCAGCTAATAGTTTCAGAAAGCTTGGAATCTGATCATTTACCTTTAGGAATTTATTTGAATTGTAACACAAAGAGTCAGATAGGGATGTTCCGAAACTTTCAATGAAAATGTATTTTATTGAAAGATCATTGGAATACCGACTTAGTAAACACCTAGGTTTAGGCAGGCAGCTCTGTGCATCAGTAAGGTGTTGAGCAGGCTATATGAGTTTCGTTGACCACAATTGCAATGTACGTCTTACTGTTTTTAAAGAATGGCTCAGAAAGAGGGCTTAACTGTATGACGAAGAAATTTCATCTGACCAAAGGAAGCAATAAATTAGTGACTGGTTATTACAAGAGTGTTTTGCAAATTAAAGCAATGGGAAAAGCTAAAAGACTTATAGAAAATTTAGACAAAAAGAATAAGGACGACAGCATGCTATATTTATTGCTAGAAGAAGAGTATACAAATTTGATCAAAGAAAGAAAAATAAAAATAATGACGCCTTGTTAGAAAACTTGTGTCTTCTGTAAATACTAACGAGACTAATTGGGCAACAATACACCAACTTCCCTTTAACAGAAAATTCTGTAGTGATTTAACCATGATGATTGGTTCAAACATTTTATATGTTGCTTGAGGTAGGACAAACAGAGCACAACACTGGCGTGGGACAATAACACAGGACAATGACTATACCCTGACAATGATGACACAGAGTTAGTCCAATGAATCGTCAAATCAAACGAAGATGGTATATTTGCGTGTAGCAAGATAAGAATGGCAAAGTGCTGGACCAGTAATATCATTGGGGAATGTTGAAGTATTCTGGAAATAGGTTGTTGATTTCTTGTAAAGATTTTTTAATACAATATTTGCAAGGATAATTTCCAGCCACTTGGGAATATTCTATTGTGATTTCCATTATTTCTAACAAAGGTGACCTAAATAACCAGGTACCTTAGAGGTATAGCCCTAGAGATGCCAGCAGTAAGATATTATAGTACAAAAATCAACAGTAGCTTCAAGAATGGAGTTTTAAAAGAACATTATTTAACAGGTGAATACAAGCAGGATTTAAAAAAGGTTATTCACAGTTGACCACATGTTTTGTTTTTGGTTTTGATACAAAAACAGGTATTATGCTTGACATTCGTAAGCTATTATGTAGCTTTTTTGACTTCGAAAAAGCTTTGATTAATGTGGAATAATTATTGTGGCCATTTTAAGAAAAATGGCATAAAAGGTAAGCTTTTTCGTCTGTTCATAGTATGTATGTAACTGTCTCGAGTAGAGTAGATCCGGGGAATTTGACAGAATTACATTAACTGTTACTAGGGGTTGAAAACAAGGCGAAGGTTTAGAGGTTACCAGTCCAATTGTGTTTTTCTCTTGTCATAAATGAGTAGATTAGGATGTTCTTATAAAAGGATAGCCACGGCGTATCTTAGGTATGATTTCTTTGAATTTATTCCTATGTTGCTTGCAGATGACGTTGGTCTTTAATATCTTAAACCACCAATTGGTTTGCAAACACAGCCTCAATAGTTTACAAACAAGCAGCTTTACATTACATATAAAAGTTAAACATGGAATAAAAGTATAACATTGTTGTATTTAGAAAAGGGGGAATTTAGCTGCAAGGGAAAGGTGGGTTTACAATGGATCTGACATGCCAGTTCGTCGCAATGATACAAATAACTTGGGAATTATTTTTCAACCAGGCTAAGTTTTGCTTTTGCATGGTATGATTTTGATAGTAGAGCAAAAGTGCACTGATGCGCATTCTACAAAAATTGTATATGGTTCAAAAAGTAATCATGAAGACTTTCTTCAAATTATTGATTCTCAAATTCACAAAAAACCAATTGTTCAGTACGGTGCAGAGTTGTGGGGGTTGATAATACTGCGTTTCATAGTGAAAGATACGTTTATTTGCAATGAAAAAATACTTGGGGGTAGAATGCGCACTCCTAAAGATTAGTGTCTAGAGACCCAAGTAGATCTCCATTTACCATAAATTCGCTGTACGTGTATCAAATATTGTGTTAAATTGACCGAATGCATGGGATTTTAGATTACCATATAAAGCATATAGAACACTACTAGATTTGGATGCTCGAGGCAAAGTAACTGGGTTACAATATTCGTTGTACATTTGTATTGTCATGGATTTGGCTATATGTGTGCATGAATAGGTAGTGGACGGGGTGAAATGAGTTTCTTTCAGCTTCAAATAGCGAATGGTTTTGTGAGGATGGCAAGAATGGAACTCTCTCTCACTGTATGAGAGATATGATATTTATAGAAGTTTTGTCTTTGCTGACGAAAAAACTTATCTATCGTTGAACATTGATAGACATTTCAAGTCTGTAATGGCATGGTTAGACTGGGCATTCTGAAATTACAATACATAGTTACAGATCAAAAGGCACATTGAAGCTGATCTTATTATGCCTGTATGAAAACAGGGAGATTGAAAACGAAGGTTTCTTTTGTCATGCGCTGCCAATTTTCAAAGAACTGTTTTTATGGGAAGAATACATACAATAACGTTTTATAAATTCAAGTCAGTTTGATTTGCTTTACTCATGGCCTCAAAGCATGAACAAACCGATAGACATTTATCACATTTACTTATACAAGGCATATAATTGCGTTCAATAATGTTGTCTTGACTTTCCCACTTATTTATATTGTTTGGTGATTGTTTTTTTCAATTTGTGGATTAAAATGCTTTGTGTGTTTGTTGTATCCCCCCTTCATGAGGGGCCAATGGCCTATACATGATTAAATTATCCGATTCGACTCTCTCTCTCTCTATCTCTCTCTCTCTTCTTCTCTATATATATATATATATATATATATATATGTGTGTGTGTGTGTTGTGTGTGTGTGTGTGGTGAGTTGTGTGTGTGAGTGCGTGTGTGCGTACTGTCCAAACGCTCCGATTTGTAGGGCACTTGCAGAGACAAACGCTGCACCAGTTGGGCACCATTTGGTACCTTGTTACAAATGCTTCCACAAAACAGCACTTCTACAATTGATCATGTCTTCCTGTTCCATCTGGTTTCCTCTGCTCAGTGCAGATCTTGTTCTTAAGAATAATAGAATCAAACCAGTCCACTGTTGGCCGTCGTCTTCTTGTTTCTGGTCCATCGATTGAATGGCTCCCTCTTTCCTACCCAAAGCTTTCTTATGAGGCTTATAAATCCAGCGCATCAAGCTCATTATTTCAAACATAAAATTCTCACCTTTTAGTCATCTCAATGTAGTCCTGCTCAACAGGCCAAAACCCCAATCCCCAGCCAGCGTGTATAACCTTATGCGCTGTGCAAGTGCGTGCGTTTGTAGTAATTGTGCGCATTTGTGGGATGTGTATGTGTGTATAGTTTGAATTTGAAATAAACCATTATTGTAACTGGCTGCATAGTGACTGAGTGGATGATTGAAGCACTTTGATTTTATGTTTTTTGCAAGATCTGGTGCTCTATAAATTGAAGAGGCACGGTTGAAAAGCGAGTATGACAGGAGTGTGTAATATTTTGACTCGAGTGGAACATGTTGATTGAACGCGACTGATGTTGTGCATGCATATATTCTAATTTGTGAACAACTTATTTTCCACAAAAAACACTGTACAGAAAATTTCCAACCCTCCAACTTGGGAGACAAACACCACTAACTGCCTCTACTAAACAAAAAGAAAATAGCGTTACTGAGCGGTGGACTAGCAAGGCCTGCGAACCATTCCAACAGAACTTCAAAAAGAAATTCGAGAATGTAAAGATCTTATAACGAGGAAAGTTGAAGAACCTTCCGAGGGGTCTTTTGGCTAATGCGATGGAAGGGTTTAACGATACTTTCAGGGCAATCAAATTCAAAATGTCAACACAGACAATGAACTAGCGGAACAAAAAGCTTTGCTGATGAACTGATAATTGGATTCTATTGCGCTTTGAGGTGAAGATCCACAAACATGAGCTTCAAACTGTTCTGTTACCTGCAACAAACTGTCTGTGCTAATGATTCGAATTGATGAAGATTTTTACGTTATGCTACAGAAGTTTTAAATCAGTATTTACACAAGCATTGCATGTGAGGAAGGCTGTGGGTGTGGATGGTCTTTGCGGTCGGCTTTTAAATTCTTGTGCAGCGCATGTGTTCTGTTTTTAGTATTTGTTTTCTCTGTCTTTGAAAAGCATGCCATGTTCAAGTCTCTGGAACAAAATCATATTTGTCCTGTTCAAAAAATGATCACCAAACTTTAATGACTATAGACAGTGGTCTCCACACCAATAGGAATGAAATGTTATGAAGATATCGTCTCAACAGCTTCTTTTTCTTCCTTTTCATAATCTAGATCCTCTTTCGGTTTCATACAAAGCCAACATAAGCACAATGATGCTTACAATTACTTGTGCATAATGTTTATTCCCACCTAGAAAACCCGACTCTTTGTTAGGTTTTATATTTTCATGACTTCCTCTTCTGCCTTTAATACCATTCAGCCCCATCTATTAGCTCTCAAAACTGCTCTCAATAGAAGTCTGTCCTCGGCTAATTCCTGGTAATGCGGCTTTTTGGACACACCCGGACACAGTTTGTTCGATTTCAAAAGCCATATCACTCAAAGATCAACTTCCACTGGTTTCTCCCCAAGGCACTGTTCTGTCCCCCTCCTTTTCACCCTTTACACAAATGACTGCATGCCTCTGATCTTATACCGTTACTCAAATATTCTGTGGACTCTGTCTGGACGATCGTCTAATTCCATGTCATGTATTTTAACAAGTTGAGGAGTTCTCTCCTATGTTGCAAACAGAACTTGTCTTGACCTTAATGTTAAACGACTAAGAAATGATGATTTGATTTTCGCAGGGACCACCGCCCATACCAACTCTTGACATTGATGGAGTACGGTAGAGCGTGTGTACACCAATACAATATTAGGTACTATAATGACGATTAACTAAACTTTGATGCTAATACAGATTCTTGTAAATAGAAAATGCACTCACGCATCTTTTTCCTTCAAAAACTCGGAGTCTTAAAGTGAATGTAAAAGTTTTTACCAAAATTTCTACGATGCTTTATGAGTCTGTCCTTCATTTTCCTTGGTTTGTTGTTATGGGGGCCTGACTGTTAAAAAACAAAACATAGTAAGACAGATTGTACCCAGATGTGGCAAAATTGTGGGCTGTGAGCAAATGAAAATGATATGACTTGTATGAATTGGCGTCGTGAGAGACAGAGCTGACAGATTGTGGTGAAGACACACATGTGCTTGCAAAATATTTTGAACTCCGCCTTCTCACAAAAGCGTACAGAGTACCCAAGTCTCGAATCCCTGCGATTTAAAAAAGTTTTTTTCCAAACCTCATTCTGCTAATTAATAAAATTTGTTTTTTGACAATAAATCTGAATGAAAACTAATAGACACGACAGAGAGAGAGAGAGAGATGAGAGAGAGAGAAAGTGAAGGAGAGAGAGAGAGGAGAGAGATGAGAGAGACTAAAGGTAACTTTTATTAGTGTAAACTGTGTTCAGTTTCTAATAGAATAGAGTATTAACTCATGATTATTTGTCTTCTCATACATGTTATTACAAAATGATTTTTTTTTTTCTTTAAATCCGCATGCGTGTTCTTCTTTTAGATGTTCAATATCTTACAATATAATACGTATTAATTTAATTAATATTTGTCTTATAAACATGTTATAACAATTTGACTTATATTATTAAAATGCGTGAGCATGGGTACGAATGTTTATAATGTGCGAGCGTGCGTGCGCGTGCGCGAGTGACTGTGAATGTGCGGACGTACGGGTTTACTTGTGCGCACATGAGTAAAGTGATTTTTGTTGGGTTGGGTTTTGGGCTGGCTGAGATATTGCTGATTTGTGGATGCATTTATCTCATGGATGGTGCGTGCTGATGTTGGACAGTGTGTGTGTGTTTTTAAAATCTATGTTTAAATGTTTATTGTTTTTATGTATGGCGAGTAACCCGCCGGAATTTCTCTGTCTTTGAGATAATAAAGCTTTTGAATTTGAATTTGAATTTGAATTTGATGTATTATTATTATTATTATTGTTATTATTATTATTATTATTATTATTATTATTATTATTTTTATTATTATTATATGTGAGTGATTGGCCTTTGCGCTGGATGTTAGCAGGGTGTGTCTCTCTGTGTTTGATTTTTGTTTTTGTGCATTTTTACTCTGTTCAGCAAAACAAATGTTATATCTACGTGTTTGTGTCTGCACCGTGCATTGACTGGTCAGATTAGTTTTCCTTAATATCTTTTACATTTTGAATTACTTTAAATTATAATTTTCATTTTCTGATAAATTTTCGAAGTTTCAACTGACTGTATGATTTGTGTTCAAATGATATTGTTGGTCCTTGTGACCCATTTTACTGTAACCCTGCTGCCCTGTGAAAAATTGCACGTGAAACACGAACTCAGATCCCCCCCCCCCCCCCCCCCCCCCCCCCCCCCCCCCCCCCATCACAACTACCCAGTGTTCCTTCTTCCACCGATATGACACTAACTGCTGAAGATTTGAGAGCATTGCTCTCACATGGGTTTTACGATATACCAGACAAACTTAAACAACACATTTTAACCTTAGGAATCAACCACCGCAAAACTAGACGAGGAACCCGTGGCCCTCTACATCCGTCTCCCTCCTCGCTTCTGATGTCACCAGGGCTACCACCATAACCAAGGACAACTCCGCTTGCTTCCCTATGATCAACCTGCTTCTTCCGTTGTAAATGACTTTGAAAAAACGTGTTCTGATAGTTATGTGTATCGCGATGTGTATGAAACTGTAAATCCCCAAACTTGCCAGTTCTTTCACCAGCTTCTACACCTGATTCTCAATCCAAACTTTTGTCTGCTCTACCCACTCTCCACATCTCTACCATCGCCTTCATCCACTTCCTCTGACAGTTATCCTAATTCACCACAGTTAACATCAACCCCTCTGCCTCCTTCAAACCTCCTTAGCATGTGCTTGTTCAACGTGCAATCTGTCTGCCCAGAAGGTAAAACTGATGTCATTTCTGATTTCGTCTCTGAACAGAATATTGATATAAAATTTCTTACAGAAACCTGGTTAAAACCACACGGTCATGAACTGAAAATAAAACAACTGACACCACCTGGTTATAAAACTGTTTCTCTTCCCCGACCCTCCCTTGGAGGTGGCATTGCCATTGTTTATAAAGACACACTCGAACCTGCTCTTTCTTTCTGTCACTCCCTTTCTTTTTCACCTGAATCTTTCGAAGTCTCTGAACTCAACCTCAATACACCTGGCTACTCTATTACTTTCTGCTGTCTTTACCGTCCACCTCCAAGCCGTAAGAATAATCTGACATTTTCCATCTTCCATCAAGTGTTTCAGTCACTCCTGGATCACTACAGCCTCTCTCCCAGAAAGCTATTCATTCTCGGTGACTTTAACTTCCACTTTGATAACTAATCTTCTTACGACGTCAAACGTCTTTCTCTTTCTTTGTCTAGCCACTCTCTTTCGCAGCTGGTAAATGAAGCAACGCACAGATCAGGACATATTTAAGACTGGCTAATTACTGATGTTTCCCAAGATCTGATTACATCTGTATCTATCACTGATGAACTACTTTCTGATAATTCGGCTGTTCTTTTTTCTCTAAACATTGCAAAGCCTATCAGAAAGAAAAAGTATGTCACCCGTCGCAACCTCAAGGCCATGGATATTAAAACTTTCTCTGTACAAACTGCTGAACGCCTATCACAAACCTCTGACAACAATAACCCCTCTAAACACTACAATGATGTTCTTAGCCAACTGCTTGATGAGCATGCACCTCCCACTGACCGTCTCCTGTCTGATAGGCCATGTGCGCCATGGTACACCCATGACATTCTGGTCGCAAAGCGCAAACGCAGGCAACTAGAGCGGCAGTGGCGAAAAGCAAAAATGGAAATTAATAAGCAGCTCTTCCGAAAACAAGTAAACAAAGTCAAGTCTTTAATTCTTTCAGAAAAAAACAAAGTATTACTCTTCTCAAGTTCTTGATGCCACGTCTATGAAATCTCTCTTTTCTCTCACATCTACTCTTCTTGGATCTGTGAAGGCAAGCCCTCTGCCTTCCATTCACAACCACTCTGAACTTCCTTCTATATTTTCTGCATTTTTTTCTGTAAAAGTCCATAACATTCGCTCCAAACTGGATCAGACTCATTTCCAGCCAGCACTTCCTGATCCCCAATTCTCTGGCACTCCTCTCCTTTTCTTTCATCCGACAGTGAGAAAGAAATCACGATAATTCTGAAAGAAATGACTATAAAATCATGTGATCTTGATCCCATACCTACTTCTCTTTTCACACAGTGCCTACCACAACTAAACAACACCATCTCGAAAATGGTGAACTCATCTCTTGTTTCAGGAAATGTTCCATCAGCTCTCAAAACTGCTATAGTCACACCTCTACTCAAAAAGCATGACCTTGACCCTAAAATACTGAAAAATTATAGACATATTTCCAACCTACCTTTTATTTCTAAAGTCCTTGAAAAAGTAGTTCTTAAACAGCTCAATAAACACCTTCTCTCCTACAATCTTCTTCCTGACTTTCAGTCTGCCTATCGCGTCAACCACAGCACCAAAACCACCCTAGTCCACACCTTAAACATGCTTCTACTTGCTTGCTTCTGACTCGTGGAACATTTCCCTTCTCATTCTACTGGACTTATCTGCAGCCTTCGACACTTAAGACCGATCAATTCTTCCCTCCTGTCTTCAAAAAACGTTCGGTGTTTCTGGCACAGCCCTCACCTGGTTTAATTCATACCTTACTGACCGATTCCAGACAGTTGCAGTAAACAAGATTCAATCAATACCTGCCAAATTGGAATGCAGAGTCCCACAGGTATCAGTTCTAGGCCCTGTTCTTTTCACTCTTTACACTGCCCCACTGTCACATATAATAAACCGTCATCAAATCAACCATCATTTTTACGCAGATGACTCTGAGATTCGAAGCAGTGTTACTCCTGAAAATCTGCCTTCTCTCCTGACAAATATGGCCCACTGCTTTAAAGATATTTAAAACTTGATGGCACAGAACAAATTACAGCTAAATGCAGATAAAACCAAAGCCATGCTCATAGGGACCAAACACAAAAACTCTCTTCCACTACAACAGCTTCAATAGAACTCAGCAATACATCAGTCCCTCTATTCACTGCTGTAAAGTATCTAGGTGTTGTTATCGACAACACACTCTCAATGCAAAAATTCATCACCCAGACCTGCCAGTCATGCTACTATCAATTACGGTGTATAAGTGCCATTCGAAAGTACCTGTCCACTGATGCAAAATCCAAACTTGTCACTTCTCTCATTCTTTCACGTCTGGACTATTGCAATTCTCTTTTGTCTGGTCTGCCAGCATTATCTACCAACTCCTTTGAACGTATACAAAACTCCGCAGCTCGACTAGTTCTCAGAAAGAAAAAATCTGAGCACATAGCACCTCTCTTGCGATCTCTCCACTGGCTACCTGTGCCACAGAGAGTAGATTATAAGATCAGTACCCTCTTTAACAAATGTCTCCACAAAACTGCACCCTCCTACCTCTGTGAATGTCTTAACCTGTACACTCCTTCACGTTCCCTCCGCTCTGCTGCAGATACCTTGCGCCTCGAATACCTAGATTCAAGCAATCCACCGTTGGCCGCCGCTCTTTCTCTATTTCGGGTCCATCGACCTGGAATGAGTTCCCTCTCTCTCTTCGCCAGAAACCTAGTTATGACACTTTTAAATCCAGCCTCGACATATTTATTTCAAACCTGATTCCCCATCCCCTCCTGTTTCATATCAGAACTATCCCACCTTCACTAACCCATGTCCTATCAACCTTCTAAAGTATATGACCTGTGTGAGTGTGTGTGTGTGGTGTCATTCAATCAATTGTGAGTACTGCAACTTTTATTTATAGATGGTACTGCAGCTACATGTTGATATTGTTTGTTTAAACATTGATTATTTGTCATTGGTTGCTGACTGTGTAAGATTAGGTTGAATGCGTGGCTTGATTTGTACATTTGCAAGATATAGAATTCTTATTTATATATATTTGGTTGTATTGTATATGTCTTGTAGTAGTAGTTAGTTATGTTTAAGCCAGATTCATTAGCTGCTGTGCATACTGGCAGCAGGACTAGGGTGAATACATTTATGTGTATTCCAATGATATTAGGTAAAGCACTTGGCAAAATGGTTGAAAGAAAAATTGGAGCTGTTTGGGAGCAAGTCTTTCAGTAAACAATAAGTGAACAGATAACGAAATGGAATCTGGAGCAGGGAATGGATGAATACAGTATTTATGGATAAGATGGAAGACATGGGGTAGTTGAGTGGGAGGTGCTGGGAGACGGTAGGGAGGGTGCAGATCTCTGTCAGTCTGTGACGTGCAGCTTTCAACACCTGCAGACACCCCCCCCCCCTCCACCGTCCTCCAAACGCTCCCGTGGTCTGGATGCAGGGAAAGGATCCTGAGACCATGATCCATCCCATTCCCAACCAGAGAAGGTCTGTTCCTGGAGAGCACAGGGGTTAAATCTGCTACAGATGTCATGGTGGAACATCTGTATACCTGGCATTTCCCGTAAGCCTGGGGTCACCCCCAGGCCCATGCCGAGATGTTCTCTTCACATCCCTCATGCCGAAAACAGCAAGGCGGCCACGAGGAGCACCAGTCTGCTCTCTGAGAGAGTTCTTAGTGTTGCTGGGCTCAAAGGTTTGTGCATGCGGTGGGGAAAGAACCTGTTTGAAGCTTACATCTATAGGGGCTGTACCTTTTACACTGGGGTGAATGGGATCATTATTTAGGCCTGACGTGGGGTACAATTTGGGGTATCAAAAGCTCTGACATGGTCAATCATGTCAATGTGGAAGCTTGAATACCAATTTCTCTTAGATGGCAGAATGGAATTGTTGAGCTGATGTCTTCCACGAGCTGGAAGAATGGAACTAAAGGTAACACAGGCTCTTGGAAAGCAAGCTATACACAGGGAGATTGCCTCCTTCCAAGTCTGTGTCGGGATGGGACCACTGGGGCAGTCATTTATCCCCACATGAACAATGACTGTGCTGACTTGATCCTGGGGCACCGCCATATTACGAAGCCACTGAATAAGGTTTACGACAGTTAAACCTCTTATACAGACTTTGAATAGAGAGTTAGTTTGTACTTCCAAACGTCTAGGTTTAATCTTAAAACAGAGTCATAGTAGAACGGAGGAAGCTTCTGTAGGAATTGTATATTCTTCAAGAATGCACGACAACACGAGAAGACAACAACACAGTCTAAAAGACAGACAGTACAGTACAAGAAAATGGATAAACTTAGAGCCAGACGGAATTTCCACACAAATCAATACAGACATGCAGACAAACAGAGACAGACAGGTGGACAGTAAAGTTCGACAACAGACAGACAGAAGACAGAGGAGACAGATAAAATAGACAAGAGATAGGTTTAAATCAAACGAGATGATGGTGAGGCGATGGGAATGAGACATAACGAGGACAAATATTAAAACCTTTAATAAAAACTACACTTCAACTCAAACACATTTCAAGCAGTTAGTGCGATGGTATCTATGGTTTTTCTTCAGATTCAAGATGTCCATTATCAAGTAGCAAATGATTGGACGATAAACAGTTTGGAACACCAGAGCCCATCCTTGACAAGAATGGGGGAGAGGATAGGAGGAAAAGAGAAGAGAGAGTAGAAAAAAAAGGTCTTAAAATCAGACAGAAGAAGAATTATGCAGAGAAATAGAAATAAGATGAATGAATAAGCAACTGCTTGGGAAAATAAGACTAATAGCTTTATATCTTCTACTTATTTCAATGGAGATGTCACGAAGCTTTTACTGAGCGAGCGAATGCAGTTGCCTCAAGAGCATGCGTTCATCGTCATTGATCTGCCACATAATACGAAGAGTTGAGAAAGAGACGATAGAGAGAGGTGAGGAGAGAGGAGAGAGAGACGAGAGAGAGAGAGGAGAGAGTAAGAGAGAGGAGAAGAGAGAGAGAGAGAGAGAGAGAGATGAATGATGGTGAATGAATGAAATTTTTATTGATGGAAAGGTAAGCAAAGTGGATTTTTTCATCAGCTCAGTCCAAAAGGTAAATCAATCAAACAAATAATTCAATTAAACAAACAATAATGAAATGTCTAAGGGAATTAGGTAAAATGATAATATGCATAAAAAACAATCATAGTAATGTGTATACACAGGACAGATATGAGAGAGGGATGGGAGGGATGGAGGGAGAGAGATGGAAGAAGATGTATGATGAAGATGAATTGAATGAATGAAAGAATGATCTTTTTTGAGAGAGAAGGGAGGGGGAGGTGTGTGCAGTATTGTATAATATTAGTATATGTAGAGGATAAGACAAAGGGAAGGGAAAAAAGAACAGAAGAGAACAAGAGAGGAAGCAGAGAAGAAAGAAAGGGTTGAAGGAGGAGGAGGAAGGGGAAGGAACATGGAAACAATCAGAACTACAATTTATGCAAGTTACAACACCTATAAATATCAATAAACAAAATCATAACACACATGAGAATACAAGCTTCACACTAGCAGAAGTATAATGCACCTATCAAACATTTCAGTTGAGACAGAAATGCTTTGCAGGTGGACAGCTAGACATGGGGTTGAGAGGGGAAGGGAAGGAAGGAAGAAAGGAGAATTGGAAGAAATTGCCAAGGAATTGCGAGAAAGAGAAGAAGAAGAAGAAGAAAAGAAGAAGAGGAGAGAAGAAGAGAGAGAGAGAGAGAGAGAGAGAGAGAGGAGAGAGAGAGAGAGAGAGAGAGAAGAGAGAGGAGGAGAGAGAGAGAGATAGAACAGACAGACAGACAGACATACATAGGGACAGGGACGGAGACAGACAGCCAGACAAACAGACAGACAGACAGAAACTAGAGGGGAGGGGGATAGAAAGAGGAAAGGACGAAAGAGAAGGAGGAGAACGCAAGAATAAGAAAGGGACAGAGAGTTGGGGGGAGGGGGGGGGGGGGAGGTTGTTAGGAGTAGACATACACACTTTCGCTGATTGAAAATACATGGCATAAATAGTTAGTTGCTTTACAAAGTAAAATACCATATCATCAAGATAGTGATACATTATTCATAAGATGCGCATGGTACACTTTTCTAAAAACAGAAACACTGTTAGTCTTATGGAGGTTAAGGTTAGACATTTAATTCCATAATGAACCACCGGAATATGTGAGACTGGATTTAAATAAGTCGATTCTCGGAAGTGGCATGACGATTGACAATTATTACGAATCTAGTTGGAAGCAAGGGAGGGGGAGCTAAACCAGACATGATTTTAAACATAAACACGGCCTTATTTTGCTTAAGCTTGGATCTAAATGGAAGAAGATCAAGTGTTCTATAGTCAGAGATAGTTAATGACGAAGATTGTTAAAAGAACAAGCTTTGAAGCTCTATATGCATACTGAACAATGGCTTTAGAACATTTTCACTAGCCAAGTCCCAAATCGTTGAAGCATAACTCACATGGGATATGATGTATGCATTGAAAAACATTTCCCCAGGGTTTAGGTCCAAAAAATGCTTTATTTTAGATACTGATATACACTTTTGATATGTTTTGCACAAGGCTGAGATGTGGTATATCCAAGAAAGGTTGTTGTCAATTGTAATACCAAGAATTTTGTGATGATCTACTTCATGAATTTTGTTATTGTTTATGTATATTGCCATAATATTGTTGGGGAGAATTTTATCAAATGAGTTAAGGGCTAAGGCAAGAAATTTAGGGATGGTGAATGATTAAAAAAAGTTGAGCAAGAATATAAACAAATGTGATAAGATAAAGCTAAACTGGAATTGTGAACAATTGTAATGTAAAAAAATGAAGAAAAAGTAATAACAATAGTAATGTAGTCAAATCAACAAGATACTGTAAGCAATCAATGATGCAAAACCAAGACACCCCAGTCTTTCAAGGGCAAAGTCGCCAATACACAAAAGCCTGTGGCAAATGACAACAAGCAAAAAGGCCACAACACAAACCTCAATGACAATAGTAAGGGATGATTTGCTCTGGCCTATACTTGAGAGAGAGAGAGAGAGAGAGAGAGAGAGAGAGAAGATAGAGAGAGAGAGAAGAGAGAGAGAGAGAGAGAGAGAGAAGAGAGAGAGAGAGAGAGAGAGAAGATAAACGATATTTATTCAGAAAGGCTATAGCCCATTTGAAAAGGTATCAACATATACAAGTTTGCTGTAACATTCATTGACATAATTTGATTTGTGACAAGGTTTCCATGTCACGCAATGTCTGTAGTCAAGTAGGCTCACTGGTCTGCTTATTTCGTTTTAAAAACAACATGGCATGGTGTGCTACGAAGCTGTTCGGGCACGTTCCGCTCGCTTGCAAGAGCAGGAGAGAGAGGAGAGAGAGAGAGATGAGAGAGAGAGAGAGAGGAGAGAGAGGAGAGAGAGAGATGAGAGAGAGCGAGGAGAGAGAGAGAGATGAGTCATAGACAACTGCCCAAAGTAGAGGAGATAGAGAGAGAGAGGGAAGAGAGAGAGAGAGAGGAGGGAGAGAGGAGAGGGAGAGAGAGAGAGAGAGAGAGAGAGAGAGAGAGAGAGAGAGATGAGGCAATGGACACAGCTGCCAACATAGCAAATGATGAAGACATTTTGGTGAAAAGAATAGCTGTTTTGAATAATGGAAGATAAACAAACATAAAACCATATATAATCAGTGATTTTGTCTGCCCATGTCTTGATCGGTCTGCCTCGCCTTCTCTTCCCCTGCACTGTGCCTTGCTGTAGGGTCTTGGAGCGCCCATCTGATCTTGTCACATGTGCATACCTTCTGAGCTTCCTTTTCTTGACTGTGGTCAGCAGGTCTTCGTTGTGCTTTACTTGTTGGGTGATAGTTTGTCGGACTTCTTCGTTGGTAATGATGCGCTTTGATTTGTTTTTGCAAAATATAAGGTAAAGGTAAAGGTGTCCCATAACCTATAAGGTATCAGGGGAGCGAGGCGTCAGAGACCTCACTTTTCTAGAGGCCAGCATATTGAGGGCGGCGCCCATCTCCTCTCCCTCGCTGCTTTACCTTCCCTGACCCTAAAGAGGACAGGTACCCATTTACAGCTGGGTGAACTGGGGGAACTGTACTGAAGCCAAGGCGCACAAACGGTCACCCATCCAACTGGTAACCACGCTCGACGCTGCTTAACTTGGCTGGGGGAAAGCGAGTGCTCCTGACCACTGAGCTATCCTGTCCCCGGACAAAATATATAAAATATAGCGCTATATAAATTCCATTTATTATTATTATTATTATTATTATTATTATTATTATTATTAATGTGGTCAGTGTATGAAAAGCCAAGGTGTCTTCTGAGGCATCTCATCACCAAGCCAGGATCCTTCTTTGTAGATCTGCATTCAATGTCCAGAATTTGCGTGCATACAGATGTGGAGATGACCAATGCATGTAGTAGCTTGGCCTTGTCCTTAGAGAAATGTTTCGGTCTTTCCATATGGTCTTGATTTTCTCCATTGCTGCTACTGTTGTGCAGCTTTTGCAACGATTTCGGTCTTTGAACCTTCTTCAGTAATAATAACTCCAAGGCACTTTAAGTGATCTACAACCTCTAGTCCTTTTCCACTGTAATGTTAGTGAAATACACACACACACAAACACACACAATATATGAAGAAGAAGAAGAAGAAATATATGTATATATTATATATATTTATATAATATATATAATATATATATATATATATATTATATATATATTATATATATATACATATATATATATTTCTTCTTCTTCTTCCTTCTTTCTTCTTTTCCTTTTTTGTCATGTTTCTCCCAGGGGAAGTTTGACATTGATGAGCCTTCTCCATCTCTGTTTTGAGCTTTCTCCTTATTTTATGCCCCTTTCTCTAAGACATCTGCAATACGGTAGCCCAGGTTTTGCTAGGTCTTCCCTTTGGTCTCTTTCCATCCCTACGAAGTTTCATTGCTCTTTTTATGATGTGTGGTCGCTTTCGTTGAACGTGCCCAAACCAACGCAGTCTATTGCTACTAGCTACAGACTTCAGATCATCAACTTTGCACTTTCTCCATAGTTCTTTATTCGCGATCCTGTCTTCCCATTTGATCTTTGTCATGTAGCGTAGCATTCGGTTTTCACAGCTCTTCAACAAACATTCGACGGTTTTTGTGAAAACCCACATCTACGAACCATACAGGAGAACAGGTCTAATGCAGGCCTTATACATCAGACAGCGTCTCTCCAGTGGGATTTTCTGATTTCCGAGCAGACTTGCCAATTCTTTTCATTTCTTCCAAGCACTCGCAATTCTGGTTCTGACCGCTAACTCAGATTTTGCTTCTCAGCTCATCATCTCTCTCAGGTAGCAGAATTCGTCTACCACTTCTATCTTCCCTCGTTTAAATTCTAGCTCCTTCTTTCCTGCATGGTATTGCCTTCACCCTTCTTATTCATACACCTGGGGCAGACAAGTACTTCGTCCTCCTTCTTCAGACTTTTGAGCTTTGAGCATCTTTTGTGACATCAATTTTGACAATATTGAATATATATATATTTATATTTAATTATATAGACATATATGTGTTATGAAAGAAAAGTCATACAGATGTGATTATTAAAAATATACTCTTCTATCTATCATTATCTATCTATTATCTATCTATCTATCTATCTATCTATCTATCTACTATCTATCTATCTATCTATCTACTTTCTCTACTTCTGTTGTCCGTCTTCTCTGTCTATCTATCAGTCTTTGTGTTCTAGAGTGTCTGTCTCTTGTATCTCTCTGTCTCTGTCTCTCTGTCCTCTCTGTCCCTGCTCCCTCTATCTCTCTATCTGTCAGAAAAAATGCTCAAAATAGCATAGAACTTTTTTATATTGCTGAAATCGATTCTCTTTGCACACCTGCACCCCCCCACCCACACTATAACGCTGTTAAAGAAATGTTAATCAATTTTCCAAATGAAAGACTAAATAATGGGTGGTCGCTGCTCTTGTGGCACGCGCTCTCCTGGGAGTACAGCGGGATTTCAGTTAGAAAAATTTGCCGTGACTAAGTGGTATAAATAAAAATGAATAAAACAAAATATGGTTGGACCTGGCAGAGGGAGCATGTGATGGAGGGGAAGCCTGAGGCTTCAGCACCAGGGGAGCGTGCAGCTGTGAGCGCGAAGGGGAGCCTTCGATGATAGCTGCAGCGTGCGTTCCAGATGCTTCCTTCTCCTCTCGATCTTCCTAGAGAAAAACTTGCTAGCATTATGGCACTCATTGTCCTTTGTCCTTACATTCTGCAGAGAGGAAAGAGGAGGAGAGATCGAGAGGAGATGAGAGAGAGAGATGAGAATTAGCGAGAGGAGAGAGAATGATGACGGAGAGAGTGAGAGAGAACTCTGCTCTGAACAGTTTTATATGTACATTGGCCTTAGGCCACAATACACGGAGATTGGGGGAAAGAGGAAAACTAATATATTGGTATGCAACTTGTGATCACACATGAAAACAACACCGATCTATTGAGGGCTTATGTCTCGAACAAGGTTAGCATTTAATAATATTATGTCATACTGCATCAATACCTTTGACGTAGCATCAAAACCTTTCAGTCAAATTGCAATACAATTCTTGTTAAAAATTTTAAAAAAAAAAAAAAAAGGGGGGGAAAAAAAAAAAATTTAAAAGAAAAAAATTAAAAATTAAATTTTAAATTTAAAAAGGGGGGAAAAAAAAGAGGCATCTCATTTCTTACTGCTTGGATCCTCATTTGTAGAGTCTGCGTTCAGTGTCCATGACTCACATGCGTTAAAGCATGATTTGATGGTGACTAGCGCGTTTGGTACTTTACCTTGGTTCGAGAGGGATGTTTTGGTCTCTCCCTATGGTCTTCAGTCTTGCATTGTGACTGCTGTTTGTGCCGCTCTTGCTTAGGATTTCGGTCTTCGATCATTCCTCCTTATGATGGCTCATGGTACTTAAAATGGTCAACTGTCTCCAGTTCTTTTCCGCTGAGAGTGATCTTGGTGGTGATTGGCTGGGCACTGTTTGACATGAGCTTGGTTTTCTCGGCGCTGATTTCCATGCCGTATCGTGAGGATATTTCGTCCAGTTGCTTCACTAGGTTGGCCAGTTCCTCTTCATTTCCTGCCAGACCGTCAATGTACGTGTGCATAAATAACTAAGTATAAGAATAAGTAAACACACACAGACGCACACGTACAAACATACACACACATGCATGTGCATGCGCGCATACACACGTGCATGCACACATACACGTACAAACGCACAAACGCACACATATGCACACACATAAGATTTCAGAGGAGCAGAAGAGATAGAAGAAAATAATGATATGTGGATAAGAGATAGAGATGAGGGAGCGTGAGAGACAAAGAGTGAGAGAGGAGAGAGAGATCATGAGAGTGAGAGTGAGAGGAGAGAGAAGAGGAGAGAGCGAGAGATGGAGAAGAGCGAGAGAATTGTGAGTCCCGGAGAGAGAGGAGGAGCGAGGAGAGAACACGAAACTCGAACTCGAATGATTTATTCACAAAAGGCCATTGAGCACTACATTGAAGGTGTTGCCGAACTGCTTAGTATTTAGGTTTTAAAAAAAACAAAAACAATAAACACACACGCACACAGGACAACATGTTAAAGTATACAAAAAAGTCAGCTACAAAGTTCATTAGGATAATATTTATCTTCTCTTTTTTTGAAAAGCTTTACACAAATATAATGTGAGGCTGCGCACAACTCAGGATGACTTTATGCAGGAGTAAACAGAGTCTAAATTAATATTAGGCTGTCTACTGTATTTTACCGGATGTAGTTCTGCCTTACATTCCTCAAATACTGGACAGCACAACACAAATTGTACTTCGTCTCCGTCCTCGGTGCTTGCTTTCATAATGGGCACAGCTGTCCTGGGTCGTCAGTATATGTTCTCTGTATCTGAATCTATGCAACATTTATATCTGATACACCCATGTTCTAAATTGACATATTTCTTTTTAAATTATATCCATATCTAGTTTTAGATAAGGTTTAACATCATGCGACTTATATAATTGTCTGTACATTTGATGTCTTTCACTAGTTGTATATGACAATCATTGGCTGCCATCTGGCAGGCAATCAATCTTTGCTGAAAGCGTTTAATTAACTATCTACAATTTCCGACTCCTTGATTGAGCCAACAAATCCAAACCCATGTTCAACTATAGATACGTATTTGTGTTGCCCAGTTGTTTTTTCACCTTTGACATCTAGATCATAAAGCATCGTGTAGGATTTTAAAAGGTAGCATGCTCTCATTCATATTGAGAATATTATCAATATCTAATGCTTCATTACAGCTGCTTTAACACAGAGAGGGATATCTTATTAGTTTCACTATAAACACGGTCATTAGGTGTTAGTCTATTAAGCCTTAAAAATTCTTTAAAGCAAAAAAGGTGCTCTGTTCACTTGTGTACAGCTGCATTCTAAGCACCAGATTTCTGACCAATATAACAAGTGGGTTGTATTGGTGCATCAAATATCTTAATGGACAAATCAAAAGAGTTATTATTCAATATTCGTAGTTTTTTCAACACAAAATACAAGCTTCCTTTACGCGACTGCCAGATTTTTTGTCTTTTACATTTCAGTTGTGAAACTAAGCTTATGTAGAAAAAAACAGATTCCTAAAATATTTATTATACTTAATCACAGGGATGATATTTCCTTTGTACAACCATTTTTATGAGCAGCTAAAATCCACCTTTTCTGATACACGATATTACTTCTTACTCAGTTACCTTAAGGATCAAGTGATGTTGCAAAACTGTTTAGCTGTTTAAACTGCTTTTGTAAGCCCTACATGTTTCAGACAGCAGGATAACTCATCAAGTTGCGAGAAGAATAAACAAACTCTGAGAAATCTTGGGGGGAAAGTTGGCACCATGTTTTACCATTATTGATGTTCATCTGTGGCTAACTCATTGCAAAAAACAGAAAAACAATATGGGGGTACATACATCACCTGTTTAAACACAGTGGTACAGTATATTTATGTCAGCACTTTAGTCCACTCTTCATCTTGTTCCACATTCTTATTCTACAGACTTAAGTAGTAAGATTTTTATAGTATCTAGTATTAACAATAGGTTACAGGAATGGGTTAAGTAAAATTAATATTCAGGTGAAGCACCAAGCTGGTTTTAGAGAGGATACTCCTCTAGATCATATGTTTAACTTGCTAGTTTGTACAGAAACAGTTGCTCATAACCGTAAGCTCATTTAGCATTTATTGACTTTGAAAAAGCATTTGATTCTGTTAACAGGAACTGTTGTGGCCTATTCTCCTGAAAAATGTGTGAAGGGTTAAACTAGTACGATGTTTGGAGCCAGGTATCAGAATGTCAGGAGAGAGAGAGAGAGAGAGAGAGAGAGAGAGAGATGGAAGATGATTATGGATTTCGAGACGACTCGAGAGGAGTGAGAGAGAGGAGAGAGAGAGGAGAGGAGGTGAGAGAGAGAGTGGAGAGGAGAAGAGAAAGAGAGAGAGAGAGAGAGAGGAGAGAGTTGTCAGAGATGCTCTTGAGATGGAGAGATTGAGAGAGGAATAGAAGGAGGGAGAGAGAGATGAGAGAGACAGGACAGAACAGACAGGACAGGACAAATGATGACTATTTTTGTTATTAGGGGGTGTTTTGACCTGACAACTTTGTTTAGAGGATGTGACAATTTTGTTAAGAGAGTTTATTGATGTGACAGACAGGTTTGCACAAGGACCTATGTGAACACTGACAGGCAGTTTCTTCAGGGCATATGTTTCAGTGAAAGTTTGTTAAAGATCATGTTTCAGTTAGTGACCGTGGGAGAGGCAAGGATAGAGGTCAGGTAGGGGAAAGAGTTGGAACACACAATTTTCGCAACAGCAATCCATAGCACATGTGTGTATAGCAACCAGGCGAAAGAAGACTCAGTCTAGGACAGCATGCTTGTGTTGTACCTCTTTATTCAGCCTCCAGTACATCTACAGCTGTGAGTGGATGGTCTCTCTAGCCACCTATAAAAATAAAAAAATTAAAACCAACCCCTCTATATATACACACCATGCAAACTGCAAAGACAGCACCACCATGCTGGGAGCTTTTTCACAGTTTTGGCCCAAGATGGAGGAGATTTTGTGTTTTATCATGCAGATTATCTTCAGTGGTGATTATCTTGCTATCCGCATAACGAAACTAAACATATTATATATCAAAATAACTAGAAAGTACAAGCATTAAGATGCAGTATTGCATTTTGCACAAACATTATTTGGCTGCAAACTATTGGCGATTAAAGCCTCTGACTAGACATACTTTTAACAACTGCACCACTATAACTTCGGTAATAAACATTAAAACTTCAAGGATAAAGTATGTACGTTATGAACTAGAAAAGAGAGGATATGACACCACAGTTTGTATACATATACATATCATCAGTCACAGATGTCCATGAGAGGAAATATTTATAATTAACAGTGGTGCAAAAACACAGTTTCTGGTCTGCTGTTCATATGATGGAAAGTTTAATTATCTCTATTACTACAAATTATCCATACTAACATCTTCCAATATTCTATTCATTCGTAATAAAATCCAAAACATATCATATATTTATATTTTTATGTCTGCCTTTGGTAAAATTCAGTTCGATAATTCAAACTTGTTTACAACAAGGAACCACAGTTAGGCTAACTACTATAACTCACACAGCCTCTACACCTTCCGCCTTTCATTCTTATTACTAAGAAATATGAGTTGTTTTATTTATCTCTTAGAGTAGTTTATTCCACATATTCTTTAATCGACAATAATTCTGATTTATTAAAGTTCATTTAAATAAAATTATGAAATGCTTTTCTAGCCATAATTTTAGGGTATATATGTACCTATAGCTATATGATGCAATAATCGAGAACTACTAATTTACATAAAAAATAGAGAACTCTCATTGTGGGTTGAATGAATTAGAAGTCAGATCGTATTCATACAACCTATCCATAAATGTGAGTACACCAATTTGACTTATACAGCTATTATTATTGATTTTCTTTCCTAGATGGAACCAAGGCTCATCTTACAGGGAGATAACTCGCGCCATACTACTGAATGACTAAAAAAAATCATTAAGACATTTTGTGTAGACAACATTAAAAATAACATAAACAAGTAGATAAAATACAAACTAACTTAATAAGAATATGGGAAAATAAACATATTTAGATAATATACTAAACATAAAAATGCAAATATATTTTAGGCATAATAATGACAGTTTACATAGAGGATTGAGAAAACTGAATATATGTTGACCATAAAGCAAGTATTGGTTTAGTGATTTTGGCTTTTTAGAGTGTGTACAGTTAGTTTGTTTAAGGACATATGTTGACGCCCCCTTGGACAGTTGGGGTTAAGGATTTATGTTGACGGTTACAAACCGTTTGTTTAGATTCTCATGTTGATGTTAACAGACAGTTGTTAAGGACTTAAAGATGTGGTGATGGACAGTTTTGTTATGGACGTTTTCTCTTACTGTGACGTTTCTAGGGCATATGTGGCAATGGTGGACAGTTTTTAAGGACAAGTGTTTACGGTAACAGTTGGTTAAGGCCCTGTGCTGACTGTGATTGTTTGTTAAGGCTTTATGCTGACCTCTGCCAGTTTGTTAGCCTTGTATTGACGGTGGACTTAAAAGATGTGTATTGAAGGTGAGGCTTGTAAGGACAAATGTTGAGTAAAAGTTTGTTTAAGGACATATGTGACTCTGAGGGTTTGTTAAAGGACATATGTGGGGGTAACAATTGTTAAGACATAGCTGAATGTGACAGCTTATTAAAGATGTATGTTTACAGTGACAGTTAAGGACATAATTATGTGGGGTGACAGACAGTTTATTAAGGACGTAATTATAACTATGTTGATGGTGACAATGATTTATTAAGGGTATATGTTTATAGTGACTGTTTGTTAAGGACATATGTTCAAGATGACAGTTCATTTCGGACATAATTTCATATTGATAGTTTGTTCAGGAAATAAATTCACATTAGCAGTTTTTAAGAACGTATTCTGATGGTGAAACTTTACTAAGGACGTGTATTGAGGGTGACAATTTGTTAAGGACGTATTCTGAGGGTGATAGTTTGTTAAGGACAATCATGTTGACAGTGACAAGCAGTGTTATGTGGACAGAGACAGGCGATTTGGTTTTGATCCAGTTCGTTCTTCTTTACCTCTCAACGTGTACAAGCAAAATGGGCTGTGTATCTGATACTTCGACTTCCAAGTCTTGAAAGAAGGAAAGTTATCCAATACAGGACTGAGTGAACTTAAGAGAGTGTCTCAAAAAATGCAGCAGGAGCAATCAAAAATAAGAACAACCTGCTATTATTCGGGATGGGTTCGCTTATTCTCTTGTCAGGGGAATAATAACCAAATTCTGGAATCTGCTTACTGTTGGGCAATAATTTTCACTCCATTCATTACAAAACAGGGTTTGCTTAGATTCACACTTATTAGGGGCAGCTTTTTTCTTTCTTTATTTCTTTCTCTTCTTGCTTGCTTCTTTGGTAGCTGGTTTTAGGGTATTCTCATATCATCTGTTTCTGTCAATTTGTCACAAGTTGCTGATACAATTTTAGTGAATGCTGCGTCTCCATTAGTCTCTGTTACATCTTTCTTTTTTTTCTTTGTTCTAGTCAGGGCGGCCGCATATGTGGCTGCATCTTCGTTATTGTCAACCACAGTGTTGACTAAGTGACTGCATGTTGCTGACTGTCCTCCTCTTCATTGATTTAATTGAGTCAGCCTGACATTTCCCACATATCCGACGGCTAAGATATTCATCTATCAATCCTCTCTCTACACAGGCTGAATTAATAAGGTGTGGATTTCTAGGGGATGATTCAGCTTTTATTGGTAGGTGCTGCTGTTCTTTTTTGTCCTAAACAAAAAAAAGTTAATAAAACTGTCTCTGTCTGTTTGTTTGTACATCTGTTTATCTGTTTGTCTGTTTGTCTATTTGCCTGTCTGTATGTCTGGCTGGCTGTCTGTCTTTCTAAGTTTTGATGATAGTTTGATAGCCAGGTTGAAACGTACTTTAAAAAAAAGCCATAAATACAGAAAAAAGAATTTGGGGTGTCTTGCTTTGCCTTGCCTTGCTGTACTTGCTTCTCTGTCTCTTTCTCTGTCTGGATATCTGTATGTCTGTCTGTCTTTGTTGGTCTGTCTTTCTCTTTCTGTCTGTCTGTCTGTCTCTCTTTCTTTCTTTCTGCTGATTCTATCTGTCTGTTTGTGCCATCTCTTACGTTTTTGGTAATAAAATACTGTTAAAAGCTCCCACCCTGCCTATCGGTTCTCTGGGCCTCCACCTCCGTCTATGTCTGTTCTGTTCTGTATCTGTCTCTGTCTGTCGTCTGTCTGTCTGGCCGTTTCCCCCTCCCCTCTCTCTCTGTGTCCCCATGCTGCGTTATTTTTTAGCATTTGTTTGTCTTTTTGAGGTATTTCTGTTCTCCATCTTTTATTTACCATCGTTCTGCCTTTATAACGCCTAATTATTCATGTATTTCATTTTTATTTCATTGATATTTATACTTTTATATATATATATATATTTATATTATATATATATATTTTATCATATATATTATATATTTTATATATATTATATATATATATTATTATATATTTATATATATATCTATATATATATATCTTTAGGGGTTGTGTGTGTGGTGTGTGTGTGTGTGTGTGTAGTGATTTGTGTGTATGTTGTGCGCGAACGATATGTATACATCCATACATACATACATACATGCCTACTTACATACAAACATACATACATACATCATACATACATGCGTCTTACATTCTACATACACAGATAGATACGTAGTTTTAGTGTGGGGGTGTGTGTGTGTGTGTGTGTGTGTGTGTGTGGTGTGGGTGTGTTTGTGTGTGTGTGTTAAATTTCACCCTTGCTCAGATTTTTTTATGCTGACATTTTGCTTATTTTTACAATACATTTTCTTTTCAATTTCACTGTCGCAGCTGGGGCATCATGGTTTTTATGGGTGTGTCCTTGTTCTGGTGTGGATGATTTTTTTTTCTTACTTTTACTGCCATGATTTTGTTATTTGATTAAGCTAGCTCCCCACCCTAACTCTCTACCCAAAGCTTAGTTTGAGATGAACATGATTTTTGGTGTGTGAGTAGCTGTTAATGTTGATTTCTTTTGAATCAAAAATGTGTCTTGCTTGGCACTCGCGCCCTCGTCTTCTCTCTGTCGTGTTCTGTTTGTCTGTCTGTCTGTTTGTCTGTCTGTCTGTCTGTCAGTCAGTCTGTCTGTCTGTCTACTTTGTTTGGGGTTTTTCTTTGTTTGTTTTGTTTGGCTGCTTGGGTTGTCTTTGTTTTTGTTTTGATAGTCCTAACAAGGGCATGGCCCTAATGGAGAAAAGTATGTGAATACTTATCTGTCACAATGTAAAAAAGACCATTCATTCATTCATTCATTGATACATTGATTGATTGATTGATTCATTCATTCATTCATTCATCCACCCACTCTATCTCTTGTGGTTTGTGTAGGTGATTTGTCACATACAATTTATTTAGATTTAGACCTACTGACCACGGTGAAAAAGAGGAAACTCAGATGGTATGGGGCACGTAACACGCTCAGAAGGACTTGCAAAAACCAACCTGCAAGGATCAGGTCCAGGGGAATGAGAAGACGGGGCATGACAGAGGAGAAAGTGGTGCGACGACATCGTGATTGGACAGGGAAGGACTCTCAATGCCACCAGGCACTCGCCCACGACCGCGCTAAGTGGGAGCCAGCTGGTTCCACTGTTCGTCTCATGCAGCGCACCCCTACGAACCCCGGCGGGTTACTGGGGACCAGTAACGTAGCAGTAACACTTTTAAAATCAAAGCCTCAAGGACATTTTTTTTCAAACCTAAGATTTCCCCCCTTCTGTCTCATATCCAGAACTATCCACCTTCACTAACCCATGTCCTATCACCCTGCTAAAGTATATGACCTGTGTGTGTTTATTGTGTGTGTTGTGATGTATGTTTTGAAAAAGCATTTGACTCATTGCATTTTATTCCATAGATTTTGGTCTGCAGCCTACCATGTTTGTATTACTGTTTGTACTATTGATTATTGTCATTGGTTGTAATGAACTGTGTAAGATTAGGTGATGCATGGGCTTTGGATTTGTCTTTTGCAAGATATAGCGATATAAGGTTCCTTTTTTATTATTATTTTATTATTATTTATGTTATTATTATATTATTTTTATTAGTATTATTATTATTATTATTATTATTATTATTATTATTGTTGTTGTTATTATTATTATTATTATATTATTTATTATTATTATTTTTTAGATGATCATACAATCTGGAAATGTACTCTCTCTCTCCTATCGAAATTCCCCTTATAACTATATGAAATGCATTACTTTATATAAATGCTGGTTTATACATTTTATAGTGCTTTATTTTATAGTCCTCTTTAATGCATATTATACTATTGTTCTCCTTCTTCAATCAATATACCATGCCTCTTGGAAATGTATTGAGTGAGTTTTAACTGATTCGCCTAACTTCCAATTGTATTGACGCTGTTGTTGGGGAGATAATTAAAAGTGTTTTTATAGAAGGCCTCATTGGCATTTTGTAGCTTATCTTGATATGGTTATTGGTCGTGTGGTTAAAAAAGGTCTTGAGTTGAGGTGCTTTGTTGAATTGATATCTGGTTTATTTTGATTGTTAATGTAACCTGAAAGTGCTCTCTTCTATCTCTTTCTCTCTCTCTCTCTCTCTCGCTTTTATACCTATCGGTTGTCCATCTCTTGGCTTCTTTGCTGTCTCCATTTTTTTCACTTTTATTCACATTATTTAAGTATAATCGATATTATCAGGATTTTCACGTTAATGTTTACATCATTTGAGAATTATGTGTTTTGAATGCAATCTCTTTTCTAAAAAAAATCAACGTTATTAATCTTTTGTATTTTGTCTTTATTGTTCAGGTCAGTTAGGGAGTCTATATTGTTTTAATATACACTTTATCTTTTTAAAAATAAATTTGTCGTTGTTATAGTAGGGTTTTTTTTCCTTGTTTTGTGATAGTCCCTAATCCTGTCAAGGGCGGATGGCAACAAGGTATGCTCTATGGCTAAATTATGTCTCGTGACAAATAAAGAAACTAAAGAAAGTTTCTCTCTCTTTGATTTATCAATAGCTGAATGGCATTGAGTGATTCATTTCATTGCTATTTGACATTATCTTGTTTGTGGTTTCATTGTTTTATTCTTGTTTGTTTCACTTTTCCCCATGAAGGCCTGGTGTAAAGAAGCCGCTGGCTTATGCAATTCCCTCATTAAAATATTTCAGTTTCGAATTCCTCTCTCTCTAAGCTGGATGAAAAGAAGTTTTTACCACTGATTCTAGAACCCTCATAAAATCGTTTGAGTCTTTTATTTTCTATCTCTCTGTCTTTCTCTGTCATGGTATTTCCTTTAATTTCTTTTGCGGGGCGGGGAGGGGAGGGTCGGGGTTGGAGTGGATGGGATATTTATGTGTATATTAATTTAATTATATTCGTGCGATTATTTCAGTTTTTGTCTATTTTGCCAGAATTTTTTTTTAGGCAAAGAAAAAGTGTTAATTGTTTATCAAATTATGTTTCTTCCGTTTATCTATCTGATTTTTGTTTGTTTCTCTATTTCTTTCTTTTCGGAAAATGATTGGGTTGCTATCATTTTATTCCTGTATTCAATTTTGAGTCAGGGATTGATATGTTAAGCATATACAGAGGAATCTGCCTCCCCCTACCCTGCTTTGCACACTTTTATGTAACCATCATCATCGTTCCATCATCTTTTTCGTTTTATGATGCTAGCTGGAAAATAAGTGTATAGATTACCTCGGATGTGAAATAATCAAACATTGTGAGAGAGAAGAAAACTGTGCATTAGTCGTGAAACTGCGAAGGGGAGAGAAAGATAGAGTAGTTAGATAGTTAGATAGATAGATAGAGAGAGAGAGATGTGAGATGAGAGAGTGAGAGGAGAGATGTGATAGTTGAGAGAGAGAGACAGAGAGAGAGAGACAGAGAGAGAGAGAAATGGGTGGTGTAGGGTCTAACTTTTTTGTCTATAGTTTAAAAAAGTTGTATAACATCTTGTTATGGGGACGGGATAGCTCAGGGGTCGTGAGCACTCGTTCATTTACCACAGCAAGTTAAGCTGCATCAAGCTTGGTTACCACTTGGATGGGTACCATTTGTGCGCTTGGCTTCTAACAGTTCCCCCAGCCCTCTGTGTAATAGGTACTGCCCTCTTTAGGGTCAAGAAAGGTAAAGCGGCATGGGAGAGGAGACGGGCGCATCCTCAGTATGCTGGCACCTAGAGAGGTTTCAGGTCTCTGACGCCTTGCTCTCTTCGACCCTTATTAGGTTATGGACACCTTCATCTTGATAAAAAATGTGCGCACGTTAATAAACTCCTCCATATTTCCAGAAGAAGAAGCCGCTTGACAGGAATGGTATGGATACGACGAACATACCTAGCATGCACGTTTTGGGGATAAGAAATTGAAAAGAAGAAACGAATGAGAGAAATAAAGAATAGAATGAAGGAGAAAAAAGAAAAGAAAGGAAAAGAATTGCGCTTCCAGGTTTAGTTTTGACAAAAAGATACTGCATAGAACTTTATGTCATAGATCATCTACACTTATGTTATTGTGATCAGAAGACGTGCAACAGTAATGTGATGCAAATTCTGAATAGGATAAATGATGGTCGCTTTTGTGCTTGAAAGTGGACAGGGGAAAATGGAAAATACAGAGAATACAGCAGACAGCAAGGACAAACACAGACGAAAGGCAGACAGGCAGACAGTCCAACAGACGAGAGGTCAGACAGACAAAAGACAGAAAGATAGACAGAGACGTGTTAGATTTATCAAAACAGATGGTGGTGCGGGGTCATGGGGACATGGAGTACTGCATTGATAGTAGGAAAATATTAACTTTAGGATGAATCAAACCATACACATTCAAACTTTAAAAAGTATGCCAAGCCAGGTTAGTGGCTGATGGTATCTCGGGTTTTATTTTCCATTATTTTGAGCAATGTCCACAGTCAAGTAGACAATTGCTGTTTGGATGATAAATAGTTCTGAACACCAGAGCCCATCCTTGAAAAGATAATGGAGGTAGGATAGAACCGATAGGAGATAGGTAAAGATAGAAAGGGCTTAAAATCAGACGAAGAATAATTATTGATAATAGAAAATAAGAGGGAAAAATTACATAAAAAATTCAAAGGGGAAAATAGATTAGCTGTACTATCTTTTCTATGGACCTTCAATGGAAATGTCTGGTGCTTTTTCTTAAGCGAGGACTGCAGTTTGCCATCAGGAGGATGCTTTCATCGTCATTTGGATCTGCCCACATAATCAGAGAGAGCGAGAGAGAGTTGTGGAGAGGAGGAGAAGAGAGAGAGGAGGGAGAGAGAGGAGGAGAGTGAGAGAGAGAGAGAGAAAGAAAGGATCGAGAGAGAGAGAGAGATGAGATATTTCACACAGCTGCCATAACACCACATAGAGCGAAGAAGAATTTGTAAAGAAATAGGGGAGACGAGGGGAGAGGGAGAGGAAGAGTGATCAGCAGCAGGGAGGAGAGGGGGGGGGGGGAGAGGAGACATTAGACAAGCTGCCACATAACAGAGAGAGAGAGAGAGGAGACGATGACGAGAGTGAGAGTGACTAGGGAGAGAGAGAGAGAGAGAGAGAGAGGAGAGAGAAATCGAGATAGAGAGAGCAAGAGAGAGAACTGATAAAGAGAGAGAGATCACGAGACAGAATCAGAGATGAGAGGAGGCATTGGACACAGTCCCGCTATATAAAGACGGATGTGAAGAATTTTCGTTGAAAAAATAGCTGTTTTGAATAATAGAAGTTAAACAAATTATAGACAAAAAACTCAAATTATATATATGATCTATCTATCTATTATCTATCTATCTATCTATTATCTATCTATTATCTATTATCATCTATAATAATAATAATATAATAAATAAGAATAAATGGAATTTATAGAGCGCTATATCTTGCCATTACAAATCAGAGCGCTTCCATTCCAATCCGCTCCCACACAAACAACCACAATGATTAAAAATTTTTCTAACAACTTCAAATACAACACACACACACACACACACACACACCACACACACACACACCCAACACAACACACACACACACACCACACCACACACACACACACGGGTTGTACATTTCCGCAGGGTGATGGATTTTGGCATTCAAAGCAGGGACAGACATGAGATGAAACCCAAGAGGGAAAAATCTTAGGTTTTGAAATAGGTATGTTTTGAGGCTGGGATTTAAAGCTGTCGTTATGTAGGCTTTTCACGAAGGGATGAAGAGGGAGGTCATTCAGATGATGGACAGAAATAGAAGATAAGAGCAACGACCAAACAGGGATTGGTTGAATCTAGGTATTTGTAAGACAAGGTATCTGCAGCAGAGCGGAGGGAACGAGAAGGAGTGTCAGGTGAAGTATTCCACAGAAGTATGGAGGGTGCGTTTTGTGGAGACATTTGTAACAGAGGGGTATGATCATTGTTCTTTACGCTCTGTGGCACAGGCAACCAGTGGAGATGGATTGCGGAGTGGCGTAATATGCTCCAAATTTTTTTCTTTTTGAGAAAACTAAATTGAGCTGAGAGTTTTGTATGCGTTGTTGAGGGAACGTGGGATTGTTGATGCTGGCAGACAGCCAAAGAGGAATACAATAGTCCAGGAAGTTGAAAGAATAAGAGATGTGACAAGTTTTGATGTTGATTCAAGGGACAGGTACTTTATGATTGCACTTATTACGTCGTAATTGATTAGTAGCAGGACTGCAGGTTGGGTGATGGAATTTTTGCATAGAGAGTGTGTTGGCAATAACAACACTCTAGATACTTAATGCACTGGTTAGACGGAATGATGTACTTCCAAATTACTATTGAATTGTTGTGATGGAAGTCAGTTTGTGTTTGGAGTCCCTTAATCATGGCTTCGGTTTTATCTGCATTGAGCTGTAACTTGTTGTTTGTATCATCAGTTTTGAATGTCACTGAAGGCAAAGTGACATATTTGTCAAGAGATGAAGCAGATTTTCAGGAGTGTCACTGCTTTGATCTGAGAGTCATCAGCGTAGAAATGTGGTTGATCTTGGTGACGGTTTATTATGTTATGAGAGTGGAACAGTGTAGAGAGCAGAGAGTGAACAGGACAGGGCCCAGAACTTGTCTTGTGGGACTCCACATTCTAGTTTTACAGGATTTGATTGGAATTTTGTTTACTGAGACTGTCTGGAATCGATCGTGAGGTATTTGACTAAACACAGGTAAGGGCTGTGCCTGCCAGTAACACCGAAAGTTTTTTGGAGAACGGGAGAGAGAAGATAGAGTGATCTATGTGTACAAATGCTGCTGATTAAAGTCGAGAAGAGTGAGAAGAGCCGATTTTCCCTGAGTCAGAAGCGTTTAGAAGCGTTTTAACGTATGGACTAGGGTGGTTTTCCGTGCGTGGTTGACGCGTAGGCAGACTGAAATGCGGGAAGGGGACTATTTGAATGAAGATGGCTGTTGAATTGTTTCAGAAACTACTTTTTCAAGGGATCTTTGGGATGAAAGGTAGGTTAGAAACAGGTCTGTAATTTTTCAGTATGTTAGGTCGAGGTCGTGCAGTTAATATTGAAGAAAATGGTTCTGAACATCAAATCTGGGTGACACGGAACACAGGATGTAAAATTTTTCCCGGAAGGACACAGGAGAAACACACAACTTGACATTCAAACACAGGACAACACACACACCATGCAGCCGCCAGGCGCAAAGATGAACGATATCTATCTATCTAATCTATCTTCTATCTATCTATCTATCTATCTATCTATCTATCGATCTATCTATCTATCTATCTGTCTGTCTGTGTCTATCTCTGCTATCTATCTATTTATCTACTATTTATCTATCTATATATATATCTCTATCTGTCTGTCTGTCTGTTCTGTATGTATGTCTCTCTCTGTGTCTCTGTCTCTGTCTCATTAGCTCTGTAAATTTGCCAAATTGGTTTAAAAAATTAATTGTGACTGTGTTACTAATCTGTGTGTTTGTTACATAGAGTTCATGAAGAATCATGCGTTCTTCTTAACTCGATTTTCGTGCCACGATGTGGATGCTTTGTACCAGTCTTCATTAATTTCATGGCGTATGGGTGAAAAAAGGCGCTGTAAGACATTACACTCGAAGCATGCAAACGGTGTCATGGTAGGTTGCTTCTCACCTATTGTTACTGAGGGGGGTGGGAGGGGTGTGGGCCGAACGCAAGGAACGCACGCGCCAGCCACAGACCTTGTATGAGTGCAGTGTCAGCATTGAGAAGCGACAGCCACACTCTGGACAGCACCAAGCCCTGCTGCAGACCTCTCTTCAGGATGTCATCCCCATGCTTGCAAGAGCTGAAAAAGGATTACGTGGGCAGAAATGTAAGGTGACATCAGGGGAGATCCGGGATTGCTGTGTACTGCTCAGCGGGAGGAGATTCAGTCAATGAGGAGGAAGTGGTTGACCCTACGTCGGGAAAAATGAGATGCTGAAGAAGAGAATGCAGGACTTGAGCGGAAAACAGACGAACTTGAAGGGCGCTCAAAACGGGTCAAACCTTTTTTTTTACGACTTCCTCGCAGAGAAAATGAAAACATCCGCAGAATGTGCAGGGTCTCAATGACCTCATCGTGGATACTCTGGAGCTGACTGGTGGGTTCCAGTTCGACAGAGTCCAACGCTCTCAACAAGAAGTCCAATGCACCATCGTCACCTGCTGCACCTTCTTCAAGGACAAAGAGAAAATCTTGAAGGCTCGACCAAACTGAAGGGCTGGGATGTGTTCCTGGGGGAGGACTTTTCCTTACTGTCGGACATTGGAAGAAGCTGTCACCTAACCTGAGAAGGCCAGGAGTGAAGGGAAACATGCCTCCTTGATCCACGACCTTTCTCATCAACGTGGAACCAAGTTCTATTAGGTGAGGGGGATATCCTGACAGACAAAGAGTAAGATAGGGGATGTTCACGAATACTTTTCAATGAAAATGTATTTATTGAAAAGCTCATATGGAATACAGATTAGTAAAGAACTATGTTCAGGCAGTCGACTCTGATGAATCAGTAAGTTGCTTGAGCAGGCTATGTGTTTAGTTGACAACAATTGCAATGACGCTCTAACTGTTTTTTAATTGAGTGGCATCAGAATGCAGGCTAACTTATGATGAAGAAAAATTAACTGACCAAAGGAAGCAATATAGTGACTGGTTTATAAACCAGAGTAGTGCAATTAAGCAAGGGAAAAGCTAAAAGACTTCCTTAGAAAATTTAGAACAAACAAAGAATAAGGACGACAGCCTTGCCTTATTTTATTGCTAGAAGAGAGTATAAAAAATTTGATTCAAAAGAAAAGAAAATAACAGAATGACGCCTTGTTAGGAAAAATTTGTGTCTTCTGTAAATAATAAGAGAAATTTTGGGGAACAGTACACAAATACCTTTAAAAGAACATCTCCTGGTAGTGATTTAACCATTGATGATTGGTTCAACATTATCATATGTTGCTTGAGGTAGGGACAACAACAGAGAACTCACTGAGTGGGACAATAACAGGAATGTACTATACTGACAATGATGACACAGATTTAGTCCATTGACTCGTCCACTATCAACAAAGAAGAGGTACTATTTGCGTTAAGAAAGATAAAGAATGGCAAAAGATGCAGGACCTGATAATCTCATGGGAAATGTTGCAAGTATTCTGGAATCAGGTTGTTGACTTTTTGTAAAGTTTTTTATTACATTATTTGACAAGGGCATATTTCCAGACATTGGAACAATTTATTGTGATTCCATGATTAAAAAGGTGACATAAATAACCAGATAACTAAGAGGTATAGCCCTAAGTGAGCAAGCAGAGCCTTCTGAGGCATCTCATTTCTTACTGCTTGGATCCTCATTTGTAGAGTCTGCGTTCAGTGTCCATGACTCACATGCGTTAAAGCATGATTTGATGGTGACTAGCGCGTTTGGTACTTTACCTTGGTTCGAGAGGGATGTTTTGGTCTCTCCCTATGGTCTTCAGTCTTGCATTGTGACTGCTGTTTGTGCCGCTCTTGCTTAGGATTTCGGTCTTCGATCATTCCTCCTTATGATGGCTCAAGGTACTTAAAATGGTCAACTGTCTCCAGTTCTTTTCCGCTGAGAGTGATCTTGGTGGTGATTGGCTGGGCACTGTTTGACATGAGCTTGGTTTTCTCGGCGCTGATTTCCATGCCGTATCGTGAGGATATTTCGTCCAGTTGCTTCACTAGGTTGGCCAGTTCCTCTTCATTTCCTGCCAGACCGTCAATGTACGTGTGCATAAATAACTAAGTATAAGAATAAGTAAACACACACAGACGCACACGTACAAACATACACACACATGCATGTGCATGCGCGCATACACACGTGCATGCACACATACACGTACAAACGCACAAACGCACACATATGCACACACATAAGATTTCAGAGGAGCAGAAGAGATAGAAAGAAAATAATGATATGTGGATAAGAGATAGAGATGAGGGAGAGTGAGAGACAAAGAGTGAGAGAGAGAGAGAGAGAGCATGAGAGTGAGAGTGAGAGGAGAGAGAAGAGGAGAGAGCGAGAGATGGAGAAGAGCGAGAGAATTGTGAGTCCCGGAGAGAGAGGAGGAGCGAGGAGAGAACACGAAACTCGAACTCGAATGATTTATTCACAAAAGGCCATTGAGCACTACATTGAAGGTGTTGCCGAACTGCTTAGTATTTAGGTTTTAAAAAAAACAAAAACAATAAACACACACGCACACAGGACAACATGTTAAAGTATACAAAAAAGTCAGCTACAAAGTTCATTAGGATAATATTTATCTTCTCTTTTTTTGAAAAGCTTTACACAAATATAATGTGAGGCTGCGCACAACTCAGGATGACTTTATGCAGGAGTAAACAGAGTCTAAATTAATATTAGGCTGTCTACTGTATTTTACCGGATGTAGTTCTGCCTTACATTCCTCAAATACTGGACAGCACAACACAAATTGTACTTCGTCTCCGTCCTCGGTGCTTGCTTTCATAATGGGCACAGCTGTCCTGGGTCGTCAGTATATGTTCTCTGTATCTGAATCTATGCAACATTTATATCTGATACACCCATGTTCTAAATTGACATATTTCTTTTTAAATTATATCCATATCTAGTTTTAGATAAGGTTTAACATCATGCGACTTATATAATTGTCTGTACATTTGATGTCTTTCACTAGTTGTATATGACAATCATTGGCTGCCATCTGGCAGGCAATCAATCTTTGCTGAAAGCGTTTAATTAACTATCTACAATTTCCGACTCCTTGATTGAGCCAACAAATCCAAACCCATGTTCAACTATAGATACGTATTTGTGTTGCCCAGTTGTTTTTTCACCTTTGACATCTAGATCATAAAGCATCGTGTAGGATTTTAAAAGGTAGCATGCTCTCATTCATATTGAGAATATTATCAATATCTAATGCTTCATTACAGCTGCTTTAACACAGAGAGGGATATCTTATTAGTTTCACTATAAACACGGTCATTAGGTGTTAGTCTATTAAGCCTTAAAAATTCTTTAAAGCAAAAAAGGTGCTCTGTTCACTTGTGTACAGCTGCATTCTAAGCACCAGATTTCTGACCAATATAACAAGTGGGTTGTATTGGTGCATCAAATATCTTAATGGACAAATCAAAAGAGTTATTATTCAATATTCGTAGTTTTTTCAACACAAAATACAAGCTTCCTTTACGCGACTGCCAGATTTTTTGTCTTTTACATTTCAGTTGTGAAACTAAGCTTATGTAGAAAAAAACAGATTCCTAAAATATTTATTATACTTAATCACAGGGATGATATTTCCTTTGTACAACCATTTTTATGAGCAGCTAAAATCCACCTTTTCTGATACACGATATTACTTCTTACTCAGTTACCTTAAGGATCAAGTGATGTTGCAAAACTGTTTAGCTGTTTAAACTGCTTTTGTAAGCCCTACATGTTTCAGACAGCAGGATAACTCATCAAGTTGCGAGAAGAATAAACAAACTCTGAGAAATCTTGGGGGGAAAGTTGGCACCATGTTTTACCATTATTGATGTTCATCTGTGGCTAACTCATTGCAAAAAACAGAAAAACAATATGGGGGTACATACATCACCTGTTTAAACACAGTGGTACAGTATATTTATGTCAGCACTTTAGTCCACTCTTCATCTTGTTCCACATTCTTATTCTACAGACTTAAGTAGTAAGATTTTTATAGTATCTAGTATTAACAATAGGTTACAGGAATGGGTTAAGTAAAATTAATATTCAGGTGAAGCACCAAGCTGGTTTTAGAGAGGATACTCCTCTAGATCATATGTTTAACTTGCTAGTTTGTACAGAAACAGTTGCTCATAACCGTAAGCTCATTTAGCATTTATTGACTTTGAAAAAGCATTTGATTCTGTTAACAGGAACTGTTGTGGCCTATTCTCCTGAAAAATGTGTGAAGGGTTAAACTAGTACGATGTTTGGAGCCAGGTATCAGAATGTCAGGAGAGAGAGAGAGAGAGAGAGAGAGAGAGAGAGATGGAAGATGATTATGGATTTCGAGACGACTCGAGAGGAGTGAGAGAGAGGAGAGAGAGAGGAGAGGAGGTGAGAGAGAGAGTGGAGAGGAGAAGAGAAAGAGAGAGAGAGAGAGAGAGGAGAGAGTTGTCAGAGATGCTCTTGAGATGGAGAGATTGAGAGAGGAATAGAAGGAGGGAGAGAGAGATGAGAGAGACAGGACAGAACAGACAGGACAGGACAAATGATGACTATTTTTGTTATTAGGGGGTGTTTTGACCTGACAACTTTGTTTAGAGGATGTGACAATTTTGTTAAGAGAGTTTATTGATGTGACAGACAGGTTTGCACAAGGACCTATGTGAACACTGACAGGCAGTTTCTTCAGGGCATATGTTTCAGTGAAAGTTTGTTAAAGATCATGTTTCAGTTAGTGACCGTGGGAGAGGCAAGGATAGAGGTCAGGTAGGGGAAAGAGTTGGAACACACAATTTTCGCAACAGCAATCCATAGCACATGTGTGTATAGCAACCAGGCGAAAGAAGACTCAGTCTAGGACAGCATGCTTGTGTTGTACCTCTTTATTCAGCCTCCAGTACATCTACAGCTGTGAGTGGATGGTCTCTCTAGCCACCTATAAAAATAAAAAAATTAAAACCAACCCCTCTATATATACACACCATGCAAACTGCAAAGACAGCACCACCATGCTGGGAGCTTTTTCACAGTTTTGGCCCAAGATGGAGGAGATTTTGTGTTTTATCATGCAGATTATCTTCAGTGGTGATTATCTTGCTATCCGCATAACGAAACTAAACATATTATATATCAAAATAACTAGAAAGTACAAGCATTAAGATGCAGTATTGCATTTTGCACAAACATTATTTGGCTGCAAACTATTGGCGATTAAAGCCTCTGACTTGACATACTTTTAACAACTGCACCACTATAACTTCGGTAATAAACATTAAAACTTCAAGGATAAAGTATGTACGTTATGAACTAGAAAAGAGAGGATATGACACCACAGTTTGTAAACATAGACTATCATCAGTCACAGATATTTGTTGTCCATGAGAGGATAATATTTTTTAATAACAGTGGTGCTAAAACACAGTTTCTGGTCTGATGTTCATTGATGGAAAGTTTAATTATCTCGATTACTACAAATTATTCCATTACTACACTTTCCAATATTCTATTCATTCGTAATAAAATCCAAACATATCATTTATTTCTATTTTTATGTCTGCATTTGGTATTTAAATTCAGTTCGATAATTCAAACTTGTTTACAATCAAGGAAACACAGTTAGGCTAACTACTATAACTCACACAGCCTCTACACCTTCCGCCTTTCATTCTTATTACTAAGAAATATGAGTTGTTTTATTTATCTCTTAGAGTAGTTTATTCCACATATTCTTTAATCGACAATAATTCTGATTTATTAAAGTTCATTTAAATAAAATTATGAAATGCTTTTCTAGCCATAATTTTAGGGTATATATGTACTATAGCTATATGATGCAATAATCGAGAACTACTAATTTACATAAAAAATAGAGAACTCTCATTGTGGGTTGAATGAATTAGAAGTCAGATCGTATTCATACAACCTATCCATAAATGTGAGTACACAATTTGACTTAATAAAGCTATTATTATTGATTTTCTTTCCTAGATGGAACCAAGGCTCATCTTACAGGGAGATAACTCGCGCCATACTACTGAATGACTAAAAAAAATCATTAAGACATTTTGTGTAGACAACATTAAAAATAACATAAACAAGTAGATAAAATACAAACTAACTTAATAAGAATATGGGAAAATAAACATATTTAGATAATATACTAAACATAAAAATGCAAATATATTTTAGGCATAATAATGACAGTTTACATAGAGGATTGAGAAAACTGAATATATGTTGACCATAAAGCAAGTATTGGTTTAGTGATTTTGGCTTTTTAGAGTGTGTACAGTTAGTTTGTTTAAGGACATATGTTGACGCCCCCTTGGACAGTTGGGGTTAAGGATTTATGTTGACGGTTACAAACCGTTTGTTTAGATTCTCATGTTGATGTTAACAGACAGTTGTTAAGGACTTAAAGATGTGGTGATGGACAGTTTTGTTATGGACGTTTTCTCTTACTGTGACGTTTCTAGGGCATATGTGGCAATGGTGGACAGTTTTTAAGGACAAGTGTTTACGGTAACAGTTGGTTAAGGCCCTGTGCTGACTGTGATTGTTTGTTAAGGCTTTATGCTGACCTCTGCCAGTTTGTTAGCCTTGTATTGACGGTGGACTTAAAAGATGTGTATTGAAGGTGAGGCTTGTAAGGACAAATGTTGAGTAAAAGTTTGTTTAAGGACATATGTGACTCTGAGGGTTTGTTAAAGGACATATGTGGGGGTAACAATTGTTAAGACATAGCTGAATGTGACAGCTTATTAAAGATGTATGTTTACAGTGACAGTTAAGGACATAATTATGTGGGGTGACAGACAGTTTATTAAGGACGTAATTATAACTATGTTGATGGTGACAAATGATTTATTAAGGGTATATGTTTATAGTGACTGTTTGTTAAGGACATATGTTCAAGATGACAGTTCATTTCGGACATAATTTCATATTGATAGTTTGTTCAGGAAATAAATTCACATTAGCAGTTTTTAAGAACGTATTCTGATGGTGAAACTTTACTAAGGACGTGTATTGAGGGTGACAATTTGTTAAGGACGTATTCTGAGGGTGATAGTTTGTTAAGGACAATCATGTTGACAGTGACAAGCAGTGTTATGTGGACAGAGACAGGCGATTTGGTTTTGATCCAGTTCGTTCTTCTTTACCTCTCAACGTGTACAAGCAAAATGGGCTGTGTATCTGATACTTCGACCCAAGTCTTGAAAGAAGGAAAGTTATCCAATACAGGACTGAGTGAACTTAAGAGAGTGTCTCAAAAAATGCAGCAGGAGCAATCAAAAATAAGAACAACCTGCTATTATTCGGGATGGGTTCGCTTATTCTCTTGTCAGGGGAATAATAACCAAATTCTGGAATCTGCTTACTGTTGGGCAATAATTTTCACTCCATTCATTACAAAACAGGGTTTGCTTAGATTCACACTTATTAGGGGCAGCTTTTTTCTTTCTTTATTTCTTTCTCTTCTTGCTTGCTTCTTTGGTAGCTGGTTTTAGGGTATTCTCATATCATCTGTTTCTGTCAATTTGTCACAAGTTGCTGATACAATTTTAGTGAATGCTGCGTCTCCATTAGTCTCTGTTACATCTTTCTTTTTTTTCTTTGTTCTAGTCAGGGCGGCCGCATATGTGGCTCATCGTCGTTTTTGTCAACCACAGTGTTGACTAAGTGACTGCATGTTGCTGACTGTCCTCCTCTTCATTGATTTAATTGAGTCAGCCTGACATTTCCCACATATCCGACGGCTAAGATATTCATCTATCAATCCTCTCTCTACACAGGCTGAATTAATAAGGTGTGGATTTCTAGGGGATGATTCAGCTTTTATTGGTAGGTGCTGCTGTTCTTTTTTGTCCTAAACAAAAAAAAGTTAATAAAACTGTCTCTGTCTGTTTGTTTGTACATCTGTTTATCTGTTTGTCTGTTTGTCTATTTGCCTGTCTGTATGTCTGGCTGGCTGTCTGTCTTTCTAAGTTTTGATGATAGTTTGATAGCCAGGTTGAAACGTACTTTAAAAAAAAGCCATAAATACAGAAAAAAGAATTTGGGGTGTCTTGCTTTGCCTTGCCTTGCTGTACTTGCTTCTCTGTCTCTTTCTCTGTCTGGATATCTGTATGTCTGTCTGTCTTTGTTGGTCTGTCTTTCTCTTTCTGTCTGTCTGTCTGTCTCTCTTTCTTTCTTTCTGTCTGATTCTATCTGTCTGTTTGTGCCATCTCTTACGTTTTTGGTAATAAAATACTGTTAAAAGCTCCCACCCTGCCTATCGGTTCTCTGGGCCTCCACCTCCGTCTATGTCTGTTCTGTTCTGTATCTGTCTCTGTCTGTCGTCTGTCTGTCTGGCCGTTTCCCCCTCCCCTCTCTCTCTGTGTCCCCATGCTGCGTTATTTTTTAGCATTTGTTTGTCTTTTTGAGGTATTTCTGTTCTCCATCTTTTATTTACCATCGTTCTGCCTTTATAACGCCTAATTATTCATGTATTTCATTTTTATTTCATTGATATTTATACTTTTATATATATATATATATTTATATTATATATATATATTTTATCATATATATTATATATTTTATATATATTATATATATATATTATTATATATTTATATATATATCTATATATATATATCTTTAGGGGTTGTGTGTGTGGTGTGTGTGTGTGTGTGTGTAGTGATTTGTGTGTATGTTGTGCGCGAACGATATGTATACATCCATACATACATACATACATGCCTACTTACATACAAACATACATACATACATCATACATACATGCGTCTTACATTCTACATACACAGATAGATACGTAGTTTTAGTGTGGGGGTGTGTGTGTGTGTGTGTGTGTGTGTGTGTGGTGTGGGTGTGTTTGTGTGTGTGTGTTAAATTTCACCCTTGCTCAGATTTTTTTATGCTGACATTTTGCTTATTTTTACAATACATTTTCTTTTCAATTTCACTGTCGCAGCTGGGGCATCATGGTTTTTATGGGTGTGTCCTTGTTCTGGTGTGGATGATTTTTTTTTCTTACTTTTACTGCCATGATTTTGTTATTTGATTAAGCTAGCTCCCCACCCTAACTCTCTACCCAAAGCTTAGTTTGAGATGAACATGATTTTTGGTGTGTGAGTAGCTGTTAATGTTGATTTCTTTTGAATCAAAAATGTGTCTTGCTTGGCACTCGCGCCCTCGTCTTCTCTCTGTCGTGTTCTGTTTGTCTGTCTGTCTGTTTGTCTGTCTGTCTGTCTGTCAGTCAGTCTGTCTGTCTGTCTCTTTGTTTGGGTTTTTCCTTTGTTTGTTTTGTTTGGCTTGCTTTGGTTTTCTTTGTTTTTGTTTTGATAGTCCCTAACCAGGGCAAGGCCTAATGGAGAAAAGTATGTGAATACTTATCTGTCACAATGTAAAAAAGACCATTCATTCATTCATTCATTGATACATTGATTGATTGATTGATTCATTCATTCATTCATTCATCCACCCACTCTATCTCTTGTGGTTTGTGTAGGTGATTTGTCACATACAATTTATTTAGATTTAGACCTACTGACCACGGTGAAAAAGAGGAAACTCAGATGGTATGGGCACGTAACACGCTCAGAAGGACTTGCAAAAACCATCCTGCAAGGAACAGTCCAGGGGAAGAGAAGACGGGGCAGACAGAGGAGAAAGTGGGCCGACGACATCCGTGATTGGACAGGGAAGGACTTCAATGCCACCAGGCACTCGCCCACGACCGCGCTAAGTGGGAGCCAGCTGGTTCCACTGTTCGTCTCATGCAGCGCACCCCTACGAACCCCGGCGGGTTACTGGGGACCAGTAACGTAGCAGTAACACTTTTAAAATCAAAGCCTCAAGGACATTTTTTTTCAAACCTAAGATTTCCCCCCTTCTGTCTCATATCCAGAACTATCCACCTTCACTAACCCATGTCCTATCACCCTGCTAAAGTATATGACCTGTGTGTGTTTATTGTGTGTGTTGTGATGTATGTTTTGAAAAAGCATTTGACTCATTGCATTTTATTCCATAGATTTTGGTCTGCAGCCTACCATGTTTGTATTACTGTTTGTACTATTGATTATTGTCATTGGTTGTAATGAACTGTGTAAGATTAGGTGATGCATGGGCTTTGGATTTGTCTTTTGCAAGATATAGCGATATAAGGTTCCTTTTTTATTATTATTTTATTATTATTTATGTTATTATTATATTATTTTTATTAGTATTATTATTATTATTATTATTATTATTATTATTATTGTTGTTGTTATTATTATTATTATTATATTATTTATTATTATTATTTTTTAGATGTTATACAGATCTGGAAATGTACTCTCTCTCTCCTATCGAAATTCCCCTTATAACTATATGAAATGCATTACTTTATATAAATGCTGGTTTATACATTTTATAGTGCTTTATTTTATAGTCCTCTTTAATGCATATTATACTATTGTTCTCCTTCTTCAATCAATATACCATGCCTCTTGGAAATGTATTGAGTGAGTTTTAACTGATTCGCCTACCTTCCAATTGTATTTGACGCGGTTGGTGGGGAGATAATTAAAAGTGTTTTTATAGAAGGCCTCATTGGCATTTTGTAGCTTATCTTGATATGGTTATTGGTCGTGTGGTTAAAAAAGGTCTTGAGTTGAGGTGCTTTGTTGAATTGATATCTGGTTTATTTTGATTGTTAATGTAACCTGAAAGTGCTCTCTTCTATCTCTTTCTCTCTCTCTCTCTCTCTCGCTTTTATACCTATCGGTTGTCCATCTCTTGGCTTCTTTGCTGTCTCCATTTTTTTCACTTTTATTCACATTATTTAAGTATAATCGATATTATCAGGATTTTCACGTTAATGTTTACATCATTTGAGAATTATGTGTTTTGAATGCAATCTCTTTTCTAAAAAAAATCAACGTTATTAATCTTTTGTATTTTGTCTTTATTGTTCAGGTCAGTTAGGGAGTCTATATTGTTTTAATATACACTTTATCTTTTTAAAAATAAATTTGTCGTTGTTATAGTAGGGTTTTTTTTCCTTGTTTTGTGATAGTCCCTAATCCTGTCAAGGGCGGATGGCAACAAGGTATGCTCTATGGCTAAATTATGTCTCGTGACAAATAAAGAAACTAAAGAAAGTTTCTCTCTCTTTGATTTATCAATAGCTGAATGGCATTGAGTGATTCATTTCATTGCTATTTGACATTATCTTGTTTGTGGTTTCATTGTTTTATTCTTGTTTGTTTCACTTTTCCCCATGAAGGCCTGGTGTAAAGAAGCCGCTGGCTTATGCAATTCCCTCATTAAAATATTTCAGTTTCGAATTCCTCTCTCTCTAAGCTGGATGAAAAGAAGTTTTTACCACTGATTCTAGAACCCTCATAAAATCGTTTGAGTCTTTTATTTTCTATCTCTCTGTCTTTCTCTGTCATGGTATTTCCTTTAATTTCTTTTGCGGGGCGGGGAGGGGAGGGTCGGGGTTGGAGTGGATGGGATATTTATGTGTATATTAATTTAATTATATTCGTGCGATTATTTCAGTTTTTGTCTATTTTGCCAGAATTTTTTTTTAGGCAAAGAAAAAGTGTTAATTGTTTATCAAATTATGTTTCTTCCGTTTATCTATCTGATTTTTGTTTGTTTCTCTATTTCTTTCTTTTCGGAAAATGATTGGGTTGCTATCATTTTATTCCTGTATTCAATTTTGAGTCAGGGATTGATATGTTAAGCATATACAGAGGAATCTGCCTCCCCCTACCCTGCTTTGCACACTTTTATGTAACCATCATCATCGTTCCATCATCTTTTTCGTTTTATGATGCTAGCTGGAAAATAAGTGTATAGATTACCTCGGATGTGAAATAATCAAACATTGTGAGAGAGAAGAAAACTGTGCATTAGTCGTGAAACTGCGAAGGGGAGAGAAAGATAGAGTAGTTAGATAGTTAGATAGATAGATAGAGAGAGAGAGATGTGAGATGAGAGAGTGAGAGGAGAGATGTGATAGTTGAGAGAGAGAGACAGAGAGAGAGAGACAGAGAGAGAGAGAAATGGGTGGTGTAGGGTCTAACTTTTTTGTCTATAGTTTAAAAAAGTTGTATAACATCTTGTTATGGGGACGGGATAGCTCAGGGGTCGTGAGCACTCGTTCATTTACCACAGCAAGTTAAGCTGCATCAAGCTTGGTTACCACTTGGATGGGTACCATTTGTGCGCTTGGCTTCTAACAGTTCCCCCAGCCCTCTGTGTAATAGGTACTGCCCTCTTTAGGGTCAAGAAAGGTAAAGCGGCATGGGAGAGGAGACGGGCGCATCCTCAGTATGCTGGCACCTAGAGAGGTTTCAGGTCTCTGACGCCTTGCTCTCTTCGACCCTTATTAGGTTATGGACACCTTCATCTTGATAAAAAATGTGCGCACGTTAATAAACTCCTCCATATTTCCAGAAGAAGAAGCCGCTTGACAGGAATGGTATGGATACGACGAACATACCTAGCATGCACGTTTTGGGGATAAGAAATTGAAAAGAAGAAACGAATGAGAGAAATAAAGAATAGAATGAAGGAGAAAAAAGAAAAGAAAGGAAAAGAATTGCGCTTCCAGGTTTAGTTTTGACAAAAAGATACTGCATAGAACTTTATGTCATAGATCATCTACACTTATGTTATTGTGATCAGAAGACGTGCAACAGTAATGTGATGCAAATTCTGAATAGGATAAATGATGGTCGCTTTTGTGCTTGAAAGTGGACAGGGGAAAATGGAAAATACAGAGAATACAGCAGACAGCAAGGACAAACACAGACGAAAGGCAGACAGGCAGACAGTCCAACAGACGAGAGGTCAGACAGACAAAAGACAGAAAGATAGACAGAGACGTGTTAGATTTATCAAAACAGATGGTGGTGCGGGGTCATGGGGACATGGAGTACTGCATTGATAGTAGGAAAATATTAACTTTAGGATGAATCAAACCATACACATTCAAACTTTAAAAAGTATGCCAAGCCAGGTTAGTGGCTGATGGTATCTCGGGTTTTATTTTCCATTATTTTGAGCAATGTCCACAGTCAAGTAGACAATTGCTGTTTGGATGATAAATAGTTCTGAACACCAGAGCCCATCCTTGAAAAGATAATGGAGGTAGGATAGAACCGATAGGAGATAGGTAAAGATAGAAAGGGCTTAAAATCAGACGAAGAATAATTATTGATAATAGAAAATAAGAGGGAAAAATTACATAAAAAATTCAAAGGGGAAAATAGATTAGCTGTACTATCTTTTCTATGGACCTTCAATGGAAATGTCTGGTGCTTTTTCTTAAGCGAGGACTGCAGTTTGCCATCAGGAGGATGCTTTCATCGTCATTTGGATCTGCCCACATAATCAGAGAGAGCGAGAGAGAGTTGTGGAGAGGAGGAGAAGAGAGAGAGGAGGGAGAGAGAGGAGGAGAGTGAGAGAGAGAGAGAGAAAGAAAGGATCGAGAGAGAGAGAGAGATGAGATATTTCACACAGCTGCCATAACACCACATAGAGCGAAGAAGAATTTGTAAAGAAATAGGGGAGACGAGGGGAGAGGGAGAGGAAGAGTGATCAGCAGCAGGGAGGAGAGGGGGGGGGGGGAGAGGAGACATTAGACAAGCTGCCACATAACAGAGAGAGAGAGAGAGGAGACGATGACGAGAGTGAGAGTGACTAGGGAGAGAGAGAGAGAGAGAGAGAGAGGAGAGAGAAATCGAGATAGAGAGAGCAAGAGAGAGAACTGATAAAGAGAGAGAGATCACGAGACAGAATCAGAGATGAGAGGAGGCATTGGACACAGTCCCGCTATATAAAGACGGATGTGAAGAATTTTCGTTGAAAAAATAGCTGTTTTGAATAATAGAAGTTAAACAAATTATAGACAAAAAACTCAAATTATATATATGATCTATCTATCTATTATCTATCTATCTATCTATTATCTATCTATTATCTATTATCATCTATAATAATAATAATATAATAAATAAGAATAAATGGAATTTATAGAGCGCTATATCTTGCCATTACAAATCAGAGCGCTTCCATTCCAATCCGCTCCCACACAAACAACCACAATGATTAAAAATTTTTCTAACAACTTCAAATACAACACACACACACACACACACACACACCACACACACACACACCCAACACAACACACACACACACACCACACCACACACACACACACGGGTTGTACATTTCCGCAGGGTGATGGATTTTGGCATTCAAAGCAGGGACAGACATGAGATGAAACCCAAGAGGGAAAAATCTTAGGTTTTGAAATAGGTATGTTTTGAGGCTGGGATTTAAAGCTGTCGTTATGTAGGCTTTTCACGAAGGGATGAAGAGGGAGGTCATTCAGATGATGGACAGAAATAGAAGATAAGAGCAACGACCAAACAGGGATTGGTTGAATCTAGGTATTTGTAAGACAAGGTATCTGCAGCAGAGCGGAGGGAACGAGAAGGAGTGTCAGGTGAAGTATTCCACAGAAGTATGGAGGGTGCGTTTTGTGGAGACATTTGTAACAGAGGGGTATGATCATTGTTCTTTACGCTCTGTGGCACAGGCAACCAGTGGAGATGGATTGCGGAGTGGCGTAATATGCTCCAAATTTTTTTCTTTTTGAGAAAACTAAATTGAGCTGAGAGTTTTGTATGCGTTGTTGAGGGAACGTGGGATTGTTGATGCTGGCAGACAGCCAAAGAGGAATACAATAGTCCAGGAAGTTGAAAGAATAAGAGATGTGACAAGTTTTGATGTTGATTCAAGGGACAGGTACTTTATGATTGCACTTATTACGTCGTAATTGATTAGTAGCAGGACTGCAGGTTGGGTGATGGAATTTTTGCATAGAGAGTGTGTTGGCAATAACAACACTCTAGATACTTAATGCACTGGTTAGACGGAATGATGTACTTCCAAATTACTATTGAATTGTTGTGATGGAAGTCAGTTTGTGTTTGGAGTCCCTTAATCATGGCTTCGGTTTTATCTGCATTGAGCTGTAACTTGTTGTTTGTATCATCAGTTTTGAATGTCACTGAAGGCAAAGTGACATATTTGTCAAGAGATGAAGCAGATTTTCAGGAGTGTCACTGCTTTGATCTGAGAGTCATCAGCGTAGAAATGTGGTTGATCTTGGTGACGGTTTATTATGTTATGAGAGTGGAACAGTGTAGAGAGCAGAGAGTGAACAGGACAGGGCCCAGAACTTGTCTTGTGGGACTCCACATTCTAGTTTTACAGGATTTGATTGGAATTTTGTTTACTGAGACTGTCTGGAATCGATCGTGAGGTATTTGACTAAACACAGGTAAGGGCTGTGCCTGCCAGTAACACCGAAAGTTTTTTGGAGAACGGGAGAGAGAAGATAGAGTGATCTATGTGTACAAATGCTGCTGATTAAAGTCGAGAAGAGTGAGAAGAGCCGATTTTCCCTGAGTCAGAAGCGTTTAGAAGCGTTTTAACGTATGGACTAGGGTGGTTTTCCGTGCGTGGTTGACGCGTAGGCAGACTGAAATGCGGGAAGGGGACTATTTGAATGAAGATGGCTGTTGAATTGTTTCAGAAACTACTTTTTCAAGGGATCTTTGGGATGAAAGGTAGGTTAGAAACAGGTCTGTAATTTTTCAGTATGTTAGGTCGAGGTCGTGCAGTTAATATTGAAGAAAATGGTTCTGAACATCAAATCTGGGTGACACGGAACACAGGATGTAAAATTTTTCCCGGAAGGACACAGGAGAAACACACAACTTGACATTCAAACACAGGACAACACACACACCATGCAGCCGCCAGGCGCAAAGATGAACGATATCTATCTATCTAATCTATCTTCTATCTATCTATCTATCTATCTATCTATCTATCGATCTATCTATCTATCTATCTGTCTGTCTGTGTCTATCTCTGCTATCTATCTATTTATCTACTATTTATCTATCTATATATATATCTCTATCTGTCTGTCTGTCTGTTCTGTATGTATGTCTCTCTCTGTGTCTCTGTCTCTGTCTCATTAGCTCTGTAAATTTGCCAAATTGGTTTAAAAAATTAATTGTGACTGTGTTACTAATCTGTGTGTTTGTTACATAGAGTTCATGAAGAATCATGCGTTCTTCTTAACTCGATTTTCGTGCCACGATGTGGATGCTTTGTACCAGTCTTCATTAATTTCATGGCGTATGGGTGAAAAAAGGCGCTGTAAGACATTACACTCGAAGCATGCAAACGGTGTCATGGTAGGTTGCTTCTCACCTATTGTTACTGAGGGGGGTGGGAGGGGTGTGGGCCGAACGCAAGGAACGCACGCGCCAGCCACAGACCTTGTATGAGTGCAGTGTCAGCATTGAGAAGCGACAGCCACACTCTGGACAGCACCAAGCCCTGCTGCAGACCTCTCTTCAGGATGTCATCCCCATGCTTGCAAGAGCTGAAAAAGGATTACGTGGGCAGAAATGTAAGGTGACATCAGGGGAGATCCGGGATTGCTGTGTACTGCTCAGCGGGAGGAGATTCAGTCAATGAGGAGGAAGTGGTTGACCCTACGTCGGGAAAAATGAGATGCTGAAGAAGAGAATGCAGGACTTGAGCGGAAAACAGACGAACTTGAAGGGCGCTCAAAACGGGTCAAACCTTTTTTTTTACGACTTCCTCGCAGAGAAAATGAAAACATCCGCAGAATGTGCAGGGTCTCAATGACCTCATCGTGGATACTCTGGAGCTGACTGGTGGGTTCCAGTTCGACAGAGTCCAACGCTCTCAACAAGAAGTCCAATGCACCATCGTCACCTGCTGCACCTTCTTCAAGGACAAAGAGAAAATCTTGAAGGCTCGACCAAACTGAAGGGCTGGGATGTGTTCCTGGGGGAGGACTTTTCCTTACTGTCGGACATTGGAAGAAGCTGTCACCTAACCTGAGAAGGCCAGGAGTGAAGGGAAACATGCCACCATGATCCACGACCATCTCCTCAACGATGGAACCAAGTTCTATCTAGGTGAGGGGGATATCCTGACAGACAAAGAGTAAGATAGGGGATGTTCACGAAACTTTTCAATGAAAATGTATTTATTGAAAAGCTCATATGGAATACAGATTAGTAAAGAACTATGTTCAGGCAGTCGACTCTGATGAATCAGTAAGTTGCTTGAGCAGGCTATGTGTTTAGTTGACAACAATTGCAATGACGCTCTAACTGTTTTTTAATTGAGTGGCATCAGAATGCAGGCTAACTTATGATGAAGAAAAATTAACTGACCAAAGGAAGCAATATAGTGACTGGTTTATAAACCAGAGTAGTGCAATTAAGCAAGGGAAAAGCTAAAAGACTTCCTTAGAAAATTTAGAACAAACAAAGAATAAGGACGACAGCCTTGCCTTATTTTATTGCTAGAAGAGAGTATAAAAAATTTGATTCAAAAGAAAAGAAAATAACAGAATGACGCCTTGTTAGGAAAAATTTGTGTCTTCTGTAAATAATAAGAGAAATTTTGGGGAACAGTACACAAATACCTTTAAAAGAACATCTCCTGGTAGTGATTTAACCATTGATGATTGGTTCAACATTATCATATGTTGCTTGAGGTAGGGACAACAACAGAGAACTCACTGAGTGGGACAATAACAGGAATGTACTATACTGACAATGATGACACAGATTTAGTCCATTGACTCGTCCACTATCAACAAAGAAGAGGTACTATTTGCGTTAAGAAAGATAAAGAATGGCAAAAGATGCAGGACCTGATAATCTCATGGGAAATGTTGCAAGTATTCTGGAATCAGGTTGTTGACTTTTTGTAAAGTTTTTTAATACATTATGTGACAAGGGCATATTTCCAGGACAATTGGACTAGTCTATTTGTGATTCATTATTTAAAAAAGGTGACATAAATAACCCAGATTAACTATTTGAGGTATAGCCCTAAGTGATGCAAGCAGTAAGATATATTGTACAATAATCAACAGAGATTCAAGAATGGGTAAAGAATTAATTTAAACAGGGAATACAAGCGGATTTAAAAAAGGTTAATTCCACAGTTCTCCACATGTTTTTTTTGTTGGTTTTGATACATAACAGTTATGTGACTGTTAGCTAATATGTAATTTTATTGACATTCGAAAAAAGTTTGATAATGTGAAAGAAATTTATTGTGGACCATTCTAAGAAAAATGGCATAAAAGGTAAAACTTATTCAGTCTGTTAATAGAATTATGTAAATGTTAGAGCTTAGAGTAGATCGGGGGAGATGTGACATGATTACATTAAACTGTACTAGGGGTGGGAAACAAGGAGAGGTTAACCGTCCATTGTGTTTTCTTTCCCGCTTGTTCATTAATGAGTTAGCATTAGCTGTTTATTAGATAAGGAAGACCGGCGCTATTCTTAGGTATGAATTTCTTTTGAATTGTTCATATGTTGCCTTGTGATGAGTGGCTTTAATATCTACACACCAATTGGTTGCAAACACAGTCAATAGTTCAAAGCAGCATCTTCATTGCATTAAAAGTAAAATGAATAAAAGTAACATTGTTGTATTTTAAGAAAAAGGGGTATTTAGTGCAAGGGAAAGTTGGGTTTACAATGGGATTGTCATGCCAGTTGTCAATGATACAAATTTTGGGAATTTATTTTTCACAGGTCAGTTTTGCTTCTGCTTTATTGATTTGAATAGTGAGAGCCAAACGTGCATGATGCGCATTTACATTACAATGTTATAGGTTAAAAAGTAAACTCATTGAAGACTTCTTGAAATATTTGATTCTCAAATTCAACCATTGTTCAGTCGGTGCTGAGTTGTAGGGGGGGTTTGATCATACTGCGTTTCACTTTGTGTGAAAGATACGTTTTATTTGCAAAAAAAAAAAAAAATAAATGAAAAATTTTGGGGTAGAAATGCGCATTTAAGATCTAGTTATAGAGAACCAAGTAGGATATCATTTGTATAATTCAGCTGTTTAAAGGTAATAATATTGGTTAACTTGGAAAGAATGCAGGATTTAGATTACCATTAAAGCATATAGAAACTATAGATTTGGATGCTCGGGCAAAGCTAAAACTGGTTACCAATATTCGTGGTAAAATGTATTGTCTGGATTTGGTATGTCGTGATGAATCAGGTAGTGGACGGGCGTGAATGAGTTTCTTTCAGTTCAATGAGAGAATGGTTTTGTGCAGATGCAAGAATGGAATTCATTCAATGATAGTGAGAGATTTGATATTTTATAGAACGTTTTGTACCTTTGGCTGACGAAAAAAATTATCTATCGTTGAAATTGATAGACATTTCAAGCATGTAATGGCACGGTTGAATGGGCATATCTGAAATTACAATAAATAGTTACAGATAAAAGGCACACTTGAAGTGATCTTATATGCCCAGTTTGCAAACTGGAGATTAAAAACAAGTTCATTTGTCATGCGCTGCCAATTTCAAAAGAACTGTTGGGAACATACTACCAATAACGTTTTTCTAAATCCCAAGTCGTATCAATTGTTTACTCATGGCCTCAAGCTATGAAAAACAGTTAGGAACTTTGTTCATTATATTATACAAGGCAGTTAAATTGGCGTTCAATATTGTTGTTTGAATTTTCAATTATTTATATTGTATGGTGATGTTTTCATATGTGACTTAAATGTCTTGGGGGTGTTTGTTTTTTTTATACCCCCTATCATAAAGGGCATAGGCATACTGATTAAATTATCGAATCTCTTTTCTCTCTCTCTCTCTTTCTCTCTCTCTCTCTTCTCTTCTTCTATATATATATATTTTATATTTATTATGTATGTGTGTGTGAGTGTGTGTCGTGTGTGTAGTGTGTGTGTGTGTGCTGTGTGTGTGTGTGTGTGTGTGTGTGTGTGTGTGTGTGAGTGAGTGTGTGGTTTGTCCATATTAACGTCAGGCTTTGTAGGCGCACTGCAGTGACGAACGCTGCACAGTTGGCTCATATGGTACCTCTGTTACAAATGTTCAAAAAACAGCACCTTCCTACTCTGTTACTGTTTCAACCTATAGGACTCCTTGGTTCCCTCTGCTAGTGCAGATACCTTGTTTTAAGAATACATAGAATAAACCAGTCACCGTTGGCGAGTCTTTCTTGTTTCTGGTCTATCGATCTGGAATGGCCTCCCTCTTCCCTTGCCAAAGCTTTTCATGAGGCTTTTAACTCCAGCATCCAAGATACATTATTTCAAACATAAATATTCTACTTTAGTTCCATTCATGTTGTCCTGCTAACAGCAAAACCCCATCCCCCAAGCCAGAGTGTATAACTTCTTATGGGTGTGCATGTGAGTGCGTGTTTTTGTTGCGATTGTTGCGTGTGTGTATGTGAGTATTACGTTTGAATTTGTAAAATAAACCAATCATTGTAATGGCTGCATGTGAATGAGTGGGATGAATGAAAGCACTTTGATTTGTTTTTTGCAAGATATGGTGCTATATAAATTGATGTATTATTATTATTGTTATTATTATTATTATTATTATTATTATTATTATTATTATTATTATTATTATTATTATATGTGAGTGATTGGCCTTTGCGTGGATGGCAGCAGGGTGTGTCTACTTGTGTTTGATTTTGTTTTGTGTTTTTTACTTGGTTCAGCAAAACAAATGTTATATCTACGTGTTTGGCGTCTGCACCCGTGCATTGATTGGTAGATTAGTTTTCTTAAATAGCTTTTACCCATTTTGAATTACTTTAAATATAATTTTCATTTTTGATAAATTTTGAAGTTTCAACTGATGTATGATTTGTGTTCAAATGATATTGTTGGTCTTGTGACCATTTTACTGTAACCCTGCTGCCTGGTGAAAATTGCACGTGAAACACGACTCAGATCCCCCCCCCCATCACAATACCAGTGTTCCTTTTCACCGACTATGCACAACTGTGAGATTTGAGAGCATTGCTCTCACATGGGTTTTTTACGATATGCCAGGGACAAACTTAAAACAACACTTATTAACCGTAGGAATCAACGGCGCAAAATAGACAAGTACCGTGGCCCTACATCGTCTCCCTCACTCGCTTTCTGATGTCACTACGGCCTAACCCCTATCAAGGACAATCGCTTGTTCCCTATGATCAACTGCTTTTCCTGTTGGTAAATGACTTTGAAAAAACGTGTTTGATAGTTATGTGTATCGCGATGTGTAATGAACTGTAACTCCCCAAACTTGCCAGTTCTATCACCAGCTTCTACACCTGATTCTCAATCCAACTTTTGTCTGCCTCTCCCACTCGAACATGTCTTACTCCATCGCCCTTCATCCACTTCTCTGACAGTTATCCTAATTACACAGTTAAATCAACCCTCTGCCTCCTTAAACCCTTAGCATGTGCTTGTCAACGTGCAATTGTCTGCCAGAAGGTAAAATGATGTCATTCTGATTTCGTCTCTGAACAGATATTGATCTAAAATTTCTTCAGGGAAGCCTGGTTTAAAACAACGTCATGAAAACTGAAATAAACAACTGACACACCCCGGTTATAAAACTGTTTTCTTCCCCGACCCCCCCGTGGAGAGGTGCTTGCCATTGTTATAAAGATACACGAACCCCTGCTTCTTTCTTTTGTATCCCTGTCTTTTTCACCTGATCTTTCGAGTCTCTGACTCAACCTATACATTGGTACTCTATTTACTTTCGGCTGTCTTTTTTTCCGTTCCACCTCCAAGCCGTAAGAATAATCGACATTTTCATCTTCCATAAGGTTTCAGTCACTCCTTTCTGGATCACTACAGCTCTCCCAGAAAGTATCTCATCTTGGTGACTTTAACTTTTTTTGATAAACTAATCTTCTTACGAGTCAAACGTCTTTCTCTTTCTTTGTCTAACACTCTCTTTTCAGTGGTAAATGAAGCAACGCACAGATCAGGACATAATTTAGACTGGCTAATACTGTGTGTCCAAGATAGATCACATCTGTATCTATTCACTGATTGAACTACTTTCTGATATTCCGTGTTCTTTTTTCTTAAAATTGCAAAGCTATCAGAAAGAAAGTATGTCACCCGTCGCAACATCAAAGGCATGGAATATTAAACTTTCTCTGTTTTACAAACTGCTGAAGCTATCACAAAACTTGACAACATAACCCTCTAAAAATACAATGATGTTCTTTGAATGCTTGATAGAGCATGCACCTCCCATCTGACCCGTCTTGTGAAAGGCCTGGGCGCCATGGTACACCAGGACAGCTTTGGTCACAAGCGCAAACGCCGCAGGCAAAATAGAGGGGGCAGTGGCGAAAGCAAAAACGGAAATAATAAGCTGCTCTCCGAAAACAGTTAAACAAAGTTCAAGTTCTTAACTCTTCAGGAAAAAACAGTATTACGTTTCAAGTTCTTGATGCCAGTCTATGAAATCACTCTTTTCTCTTCATCTACTTTCTTGGGATTGTGAAGGCAAGACTCTGCCTTTCCATTTCACAACCTTGATCACCTTCTAATTTTTCTAGATTTTTTTCTGAAAAAGTCCATAAATCATTCTCCAATGGATAGACTTTCCAGCCAGCACTTCTGATCCCCAATTCTTGGCAGCTTCTTTTCTTTCATCGACAAGGTGAGACGAAATCCGATAATTCTGAAAGAACATGACTTATAAAATCCATGTGACTCTTGATTCCCTTACCTACTTCTCTTTTCAACACCGTGCCTGACACAACTAAAAAAACCATCTCGAAAATGGTAAACTCATTCTTGTTTTAGGGAAATGTTTCATAAGCTCTCAACAATGCTATAGTAACCTCTTATCAAAAAGATGACTTGACCTAACTACTGAAGGAATTATAGGACATATTTCCACCTACTTTTATTTAAAGTCCTGAAAAATTAGTTCTTAAACAGCTCAATAAACACCCTTCTCTCTACAATCATCTGCTGAGTTTCAGGTCTGTATCGCGTCACCAGCACCGGAAACCACCTAGTCACTTCAACACGCTTTATTGCTTTGACTCGTTTTTGGAAAATTTCTTCTCATTTACTCGACTTATCGCAGCCTTCGAGCAATTTAGAGCTAATTTTCTCTTCATCTTCAAAAAAAACGTCTTCGGGTTTTGGCAAGCCCTAACTGGTTTAATTCTCCTTATGACGATTCAGGCAGTTGCAGATCAAGATTATTCGATACTTGCCATTGGAATGCAGAGTCACATGGTTATCAGTTTAGGCCTGATCTATTCACTCTTTTACACTGCCCTGTCAATATAATAAACCATCATCAATCACATCATTTTTACGCAGATGACTCTGCGGATTCAAAGCCGTGTTACTCCTGAAAATTAGCCTTCTTCTGGACAAAATATGCGCCATGTTTAAAGATATTTAAAACTTGATGGCACAGAACAAATTAAGCTAAATGCAGATAAAACCAAAAACCCTGTATAGGGCCAAAACCTCTCTTCCCCACAACACTTCAAAAAAACCAATAATCATCCCTTATTTTTTGTAAAATACAGGGGTTGTTATCGACAACACCCCAATGCAAAATTCATCCCAGACGCCCGTCAGCTACATCAATTACGGTAAAGTGCCTTCGAAAGTACCCGTCCACTGAGCAAAACCAAACTTGTCCTTCTTCTTCTTTCAGTCTGGCATTTTCAAATTTTCTTTGTCTGGTCTGCCGAATTATTACCAACTCCTTTGAACGTATACAAAACTCCCCAGCCGATAGTTCTCAGAAAGAAAAAAATTTAGCAATACCCCCTTGGGGATCTTCCCCGGGTTCCTGTGCCCCAAGAGTAATTAAAGATATACCTTTTAAAATGTCTCCCCAAAACTCACCCCCTACCCCTTTTATGTCTTAACCGTACACCCTTTCCCTTCCCCCCGCTCTGTGAGAACCCGCGCCTCGATACCCAGATTAAACAATCCACCGTTTGGGCCCCCGTCTTTCTCTATTTTGGTCCATCGATGGAAGAGTTCCCCCTCTTCTTGCCCCGGGGAAACCAGTTAGCATTTTAAAACCCCCCTCGCATATTTATTTAAACCTATTCCCCCTCCCCCCCTTTTCATACAGAATTTTCCCACCTTCCTAACCCATGCCTATCAAACCCCAAAATAATTTATTTTGTGAGTGTGGGGTGTGTGGTGTTCGCTTTTGAAACAATTTTTTAGTACTGCAATTTTATTTAATAGATTTGGGCTGCAGCGTACCATGTTGATATTGTTTGTTTAAATATTGATTATTTTTTGGGGGCAT
>CM054134.1:23992388-24069888 GCA_028751875.1 Rapana venosa
GACTGTAATCTTTGTACTGAACACACACACACACACACACACACACACACACACACACATACACACACATGTATATATATATAGAGAGAGAGGTGAACTGCGTTCATCCCTGATGTCGGAGGTGTATCTGCAGTGCTCTGACTAGTTTGCTAATTAATTGTTAATTACAGCAAAACATCAATATTTTTCACCATAATTTTTCATTACATAGACTTGTCAAAGGTATGCCTTAGTGCCCTCTGAGTTTCAGAGCAAAATGTGGAGGATTTCTGTGGATTTTCCTCAGTTTTATGTACAAGCGCACCAAGCCAGCGAAGAAGTATGCAGTGGGAATTGTTGAGCTAGGCAGCATGCTTTTATCGTTTGCACTGGTGATGGTATCCATGTAACCCAGTAAACCTGTCGCATGTCGGGGAGGAAACCCCAATAGAAAAAAAACACCATATGGAGACTTGGAGAGGAGATTGGCGCCACCAAGGAATATCCTAAGCCCACAGAAAAGACATGAGAGACAAATACAAAGCCAATATTATACCGGATCGGTCGAGGCCCGGGTTACCAACGGCCTTGCTTTCCATTGATCAACACCAGGGTGGAAGTGACAAGTCAGCTACTGGAGTTAAAACATTACTTAAGCTCCCTAGAGAACAGATCACCATTGGAACATGGAACGTCTGTAAACTCTACCAGTACGGAAAAATCAAAGAACTAGAGTATGAGCTTAGCCGCTATAAATGGGACATTATTGGACTAGGAGAAGTGAGATGGACAGGATTTGGTGAGACAATGACTGAAGAAGGCAACAATATCTGGTACAGTGGTCAAGAGAAACGTCACCAACATGGAGTGGAATTTATTGTCAGAAAGGAAGTAGTGGGGTGCATTATCAGCTGTACACCGGCTTCCAGCAGGATTATCAGCATCCGGGTGTTGGCCAAGCCCAAGAACATCACCATCATACAAATCTATGCACCATCATCTGACCCTGCAGATGAAGAAGTAGAAGAATTTTACGAAGAGCTTGAAGAGACCATTATGAAGATACCCGAGAAAGACATCATCATCATTCAAGGGGATTTTAACGCTAAAGTAGGTCCTGACTCTTACAACCAATGGGCCGGAACAGTTGGTCAGTTTGGAACTGGAGAGACCAACGACAGGGGACTACGTCTGCTGGAGTTTTCCTGCACCAACAGACTTACCATTGCCAATACCCTCTATCCCCACAAGCAGTCAAGGAGGATAACCTGGCATGCGCCAAATCGCAAGATCCATAACCAAATAGATTTCATCTTAACACCACGGCGCTTCAAATCCAGCATCAACAGAGCCAGAACAAGAACCTACCCTGGAGCTGACATAGGCAGCAACCACGACCTTGTGCTGCTGGTATTCAAAATGAAGCTGAAGAAGAAAAAACAGCCTGCAAACCCACGTATCAAATTTGACGAGGACAAACTTAAAGATCCAGATGTCAAGGAGATCTTCCAAGCTAAGCTTGGCAGACGTTTTGCGGCAATAACCTTCCTGGACAATGACATCAATGACCTCACCAACAACTTTAATGAGGCAGTCCGAGAAACAGCAGAGGAGGTACTCGGTCGTCAGAGGAATAAACACCAGCCATGGACTACCAATGACATCTTGGACCTCTGCGATACAAGAAGAGCACTGAAACCAACCAGGTCTTCCAACCCTAAAGAATACCGGGAGGCCAACAATCTTGTGAAGAAGTCAATGTTAAAGGCCAGAGAGAAGTGGATCAGTGATCAATGTGATGAGATCGGAGAGAAAAATCACGAAAGTGGGCAATAGTGGGCAATAGTGGGCAATAATAAAAAGGCAAACCAAATCATCAGTCATTGAAGACAGCTCCAGAAACCTCCTCACAGAAAGCTCAGCTGCATTGAACAGGTGGTCTGAGTATTGTCAAGAACTGTACAACTACCTAATCCAACCTGACAAGAGCATAATAGAAGAGGAAGCATCAACATCAAGAGTACCCTCGCCATTACCTATACTGAGGAAAGAAGTGGAAGAAGCCATCAGCAGTTTAACTGTAGGAAAGTCCCCAGGAGCAGACAACATACCAGCAGAGCTGATCAAGCATGGTGGCAAAACAGTTATCACACATGTTACAGCTATCTGTCAGAAGATTCGGGAGACAAAACAGTGGCCAACAGAATGGACACAATCACTCATCATACCTCTGACAAGAAGGGGAATTTACGCCAATGCCAAAACTATAGAACAATCAGCCTAATCAGCCACGCCAGCAAGATCATGCTCAAAGTTATTTTGAATCGACTCAAGAAGGAGGCAGAAGAACACCTTGCAGAGGAACAAGCTGGGTTCAGGGCAGGCAGGAGCACAATCGAACATATTTTTAACTGCCATATTCTGATGGAAAAACATCTTCAACATCAGAGAGACCTGTTCCACAACTTCATTGACTTCAAGAAGGCTTTCGACAGAGTATGGCACGAAGGCCTGTGGCAGGTCCTGAGAATGTTTGGCATTGAAGAAGGACAAGTGGAAACCATTCAAGCACTATACAACACTGCAAGCAGTGCAGTCCTTCTGAACAATCAGGTCGGAGACTATTTCAAAACCACAGTTGGGCTCCGACAAGGATGCCTGTTATCTCCTGTCCTGTTTAATCTGTTCTTGGAAAACATTATGAGAGAGACCCTCCATGACTTCCACTCTACCATCTCCATTGGCGGCAGACCCTCTCAACAACTTGCGGTTTGCCGATGACATTGACCTCATGCGTGGAAGTAACACAGAGCTGCAAGATCTTAAGACCAGACTTGAGAACAGAGCTGGAGCATATGGGATGGAGGCGAGCTCAGAGAAAAGTAAAGTACTTGTGAACAGCACGAGCAATGCCACTCCTAAAATTTACATGAACGGCCAGCAACTGGAGGAGGTAGACGCTTTTAAATACATTGGCGATACACTCACAAAGGACGGGCGATCGATGACAGAAATTTAAGTCAGACTAGCCATGGCAACATCTTCCATGCCAAAACTCACCACCATATGGAAAAGTAAAAAGATCAGTTTCCCAATCAAACTAAAGCTCTACAAAGCCCTAATTCAGACTATCCTGCTGTACGGAAGTGAAACTTGGACATTGACTGCTGAAACAGCAAAGCAAATCCAGTCATTTGAAACAAAATGCCATAGAAAACTGCTGGGCATATCCTGGAGAGAACGAAAGACCAATGAATTTGTCAAGAGCCAAATAACACGGCTGGCAGGTCCACAGGAACCCCTTCTCACCATCGTCAATAAGAAAAAGCTGACATGGTTTGGCCACGTCACTCGCCACAACACTCTGTCAAAAACAGTACTGCAGGGAACACTCGAAGGTGGCAGAAAGAGGGGAAGACAGAACAAGTCATGGATGGACAACATCAGAGAATGGACCAGGATGAATGATTCGGCACTACTGCGCAGAGCCGAGGACCAAGATGGATGTAGGAGGCTTACCACGGCATCGTCTTTCGTGTTTCCCCCACGACCGCCAAGGTCACGGGACTGATGATGATGATGATGATGGTGATGGATGTGGCCACGCTTCTGCTTCAGGCAAGAGATGTGGAAATGAACCCTGGCCCTACTAAGAATACCAAACAAACCAGTCTGAGCATGTCAGACAGGAGTTTACCCACGGATACCTAAGGAGGGGGAAGTGTCCTGAAAAAGACAAGCAGCAAACAGAGCCTTCTCTGACGTCATTGTTGGAAGTTCTGACTGGCATTAAGGAGGATTTTTCTGGCAGATTTGACTCGGTCAACAATCAGCTGGACTCTCTCAGTGCTTCTTTTTCTGGTATTTGTGATGAAGTCAGCCAGCTGTCTCAGTCGGTGAATGATCTGAAAGAGGAGTATTTCGAAATGTTTTCACTGGAAATCTCAGACAAGATGAAGTGGAGCAAGATTATTCATAATTGTATACATAAATAGGCCTTTATATAAGCGACATTTCAGACTAAATGGAAGAATGTCCAACTCTTTATAGTCACAAATTTCCAGGGAACTAGTTCTTAGAAGAATTAACTTTAGAGAACGTTTGTACACTCTTTCAATTCGCTTTATACAGTTTTTACTCGCTGAATCCCAGCACGTAGAGGCGTAATCAATTTTGCTTTTATATAAGCAGAGAAGAATAGTTTGCGAGAATGTTGATCAAGAAAATGTTTTATTCTGTTAAGTTGAAATAACTTTTTAGATAATTTCTTGGAAACATTAAAGATGTGGTTTGACCAGGACAAGTTATTATCAATATGTAGACCAAGCAATTTAAATGAATTTACTTCTTCCAACATGTTATAATTAATTTTTATTTATTTAGTTTGGTTTTGAAGTTTTGGCACATTTGTCTCGTTGTAACAACTATGAGTTTGGATTTCTGAGGATTGATGGCCATGTAATTATGTTCTGTCCATGTAGTCAGATTGTCTAAGTCATTTTGTAATTCTGTACTCATTGACATTAAGCCCTTACCTACAGTATGTGTGGTAGTGTCGTCTGCAAAAAGTTCACATGTGGAAGATATATGGAGGGGAAGATCGTTGATTGAAAAGAGGACTGGACCCAACACGGACCCTTGAGGAACACCATATTTTATGAGCAAGAAAGACGGCGTTATTGAGTCTATATAAACAACTTGTCTCCTGTCATTAAGAAATGAGTCAATCAGTTTTAGTGCATCTGAACATATACCATATATATTGTTAGTTTCCTTATGAGTAGTTTGTGATCAATAGTGTCAAAGGCCTGAGCAAAGTCAACAAAAACTGCTCCTTTTAATAGATCATTGTTAATATTATGATGCCACTGCTCTATCAGATTAGTAAGTGCTGTATGACATGAATATTTCTGTCTAAATCCACTTTTGGCTAGGATGAAACAATTTACATTTTGTAAAGTGTAACCAAATATGTTGTTTTAGATATTTTTCTAAAGGTTTAGACACTGTAGATAGAATTGATATAGGTCGATAATTAGAAGCGTCATTAGGATCACCGGATTTAAATATGGGTAACACTTTGGCGTCTTTAAATATTTGAGGATAATAACATTTTTCTATACAGAAATTATAGATGTAGGGAAGATGCTCTGAGATTACAGGTGCAGATATTTTCAAAATTTTGCTATCTAAATTGTCTAAACCCACTAGAGCTTGTTAGCTTTAATACACGCAATTCCTTGTACACTTCATGCACACCAATAAACCTAAAGATGAGTTTTGATTTAATATGCTTGCCCCTACAAAAAAATTTTAAAAGAAGTAAATCATTTTGTTCAGAGTGGTCAACATCCATAAATTTTTCAGCTACTGTACAAAATGTTTATTGACATTTTCTGCAGATAGGCCTGTACCTGATGAAGCTTTTGACATTGATGGTTTACCAGCTAATTGGTTGATAGCATTCCAGATGGACTTTGGATCTGTTTTAGATGAAATAAGTTCGCTAAAATATTTCTATTTTTGCAATTCGTTTCATATGTTATTTTATTCTGCTGTTCCTTAAATTGTTCATCTTTATCTGTTGACTTCAGTAAGTTTTCACGGATAGTTATAGCTTCTTTAATATCATCAGTTAGCCATGGTGGTTGTCAATATATTTAACACGTTTCACTCTTAAGAGGGGTGTGACTATCGAAGATAAATGAAAAGATGCTGTTCCAAACTGCAAGTGCTTTTTTTTCTGGGTATGGAAACCAATATACACTAGAAAAATCTGCATTACAAAGATCAGACAAAAAGTCTGTATCAAAGTTTTTATAACTTCGAAAAGAAATACACTTGTGTTTACATTTGGGTATTTTAGCACCTTTTTTTAGACCAGGTAAAACATACAGGATAGTGATCCCTGATACCATAGATAGGTACAGACAATTCTACTATGTTAGACAGATTGGTCGTATATATATATATATATATATGGTCAATTAATATATATATATATATATATATATATATTATATATATATATATATATATATATATATATATTATGGTCAATTAATGTTTCAGAACGCAATGCTTTTCTTGTGGTGGCAGGTTGTTGTTTTTTTATTGAGGACAGATTATAATAATAATAATAATAATAATAATAATAATAATAATAATAATAATAATAATAATAATAATAATAATAATGTATGGAATTTATATAGCGCTGAATCTTGTAAAGCAACAAATCAAAGCGCTCAGATTTTATTTCATACCACTTTAAGTCACGGCAGATTTCTCCCCGTGAAATTTGGGCTTCTTCCCGGGGAGAGTGGGAGAACGCGTCGCCACTTAGCGCTGCGCCACCCTTTCACCCTTTTTTTTTTTTTTTTTTTTTTTTTTTTTACCCTATCAGAGTGGCTTTTTTCTAAGAATTTTGCCAGGGACAACTCTCTTGTTGCCGTGGGTTTTTTTACGTGCGCTAAATAATTACGTGTAACACACGGGACCTCGGTTTATCGTCTCATCCGAAAGACTAGCGCCCAGACCACCACTCATGGTCTAATGGATGGGGGAAAAATTTCCGGTCCAAACGGGGTACGAACCGCCGCACACTTCAGACCCGGACTTTTCGCTTTCTAGACAGGCGCGTTACCTCTAGACCACCTCAAACGTTTTTTTTCTCCCAATTATGTAGTTTAAATAAATCAATATTAAAATCTCCAAGTAGAATGATTTATGTTTAGTGGTTAGAAACATCATCCGTCATCTGTTCAAATCTATCATACCAATTTATTCATTCATTTGGATTCCCATACAAGAATCCCATCAGTATTGGTTTAGTGCCTTTCAAGCTTACTTGTAACCATATACATTCAATGTCATATTTATCAAATAATGTTATATGCTTATAATTAACTGACTGGTGAATATAAGTTATTATTCCAGTTTCTAACTTGGTTGTGGCATCTCGTCTAACAAACTTGTAGTCTTGAACTGATACTATTTCATCTGCTACATTAGGAGATAATGTGATTCGGAAAAACTAAAAACATGAAAGGGATTGTTTGAATTTGACAAAATAGCAGGTAGGTCTGAAACTTTGTTTTGCAGGTGGCATACATTGAGAAAGCCTACTTTGAGTCCATATTTTGTTATCCAGCCATTGGTATTCGAATATTTTGCCATAATGTAGGCAATTATGGTAATTAATTTACCTTACTTGCAATATTAACAATACAACTGAAACATGGATAATATGATTCAGATTAATATTATGTCTCTACAACACACTGCTACCAAAATAACACAAAACTGAAAATGACGAATGTCAAAATTTAAATTACACTATTATTACAATAAGTAAAGGGGAAAAAAGTCAAATTCAAACACAAATATGTAAACAAAAGTTAATCAAAAAAGCAATCACTAGCATACACTAGTCCTGTCAGGACTGAGCAGACTTTCCTTACTTTACAATAATAGGAATTAGGTCCCTAATCCAAGATCAGGCTTAGCTTCCAACATTTTCTTGTTGATAACTGCATATTGCTCACTCACTATGAACCAGAAACAAGTAAAAAGCCCCTATGTTACAAAATACACAGTTCACATACTTTTCATTATCAGGGAATATATTTGTTTGAAAAAATGTTGGGTTCACCAGAGGTGATTGGTGGCACAACACTACTTCAGTAAAGTGGTGGTAAGCAACTAAAGTACTTTAGTAAGATATATATATATATAAATATGTATATATATATATATATATGTATCTACACACACACATACCATATTCATCATCTACATGTACTTAAACCTGGTTTAACTTCTCAGGAAAAATGAGAAGGAGGCCAGGTTAAGGAGAATTCCTCAATTTTACATTTTACCACGCTGGCAAAACATATCAGGACACAGAAATCTAAACCATCACCCATGGATACAGAGGCTCACAATTCGCAGGTGTGTCCCAATTTAGAAACACAAACACACTGCAACAGGGCTGTTATCAAATGGGAGGTAATGTAATTACCTCCCTCTCACATCATGGTAAATTTTATAATGAAAGGACAAAATACAAATACATGTTTATAATACATGGTTATACATGTTTATAATCAAATCACAAAATACAAATACATGTTTATAATGCATGGTTATGCATGTTCTTAATCAAATTACAAAATACAAATACATGTTTATTTTACATGTTCATAATCAAATCACAAAATACAATACATGTTTATGATGCACATATGTTCACTATGACCATGTTTACGGTTTTTATGCTGTTTATACTTTAGCTATGCCATCATTTGTGATGACTATAAAATCATGTGATCTTGATCCCATACCTGCTTCTCATTTCACACAGTGCCTACCAGAACTAAAAAGCACTATCTCGAAAATGTTGAACTCATCTCTTGTTTCAGGAAATGTTCCATCAATTCTCAAAACTGCTATAGTCACACCTCTACTCAAAAAGCATGACCTTGACCCTAACATACTGAAGAATCCTTGCTTATTTCCTGTATACGTCCACTACAGGCACATGAGAAACCGCGCGCAGCCTACTGCCAGTCCACCTTACTGACCAGACATGTTATCATATCGCCTCTCACTGTGTCCGCAACGCCAATCACTATCAGGAATCTGAGCATAAGCTATAATATAGTTCTAGTCCTAGCCTTTCTTGGTTTCTTTTGATATGTGTTAAAAACTGTTTGCTTTTTATCACCACCTGTTTTTGGTTTGGTTTGTAGTGCGGGTGAAAAACTGTGTATTGTGGATAAGTGTTCTGTGGGGGGGAAATGGAGGTCTATGCTGCTGATTACTCTAGTGACCATGAATTGGTGATGGATCTGTCTAATGAAGAAGAACCACAAGCTGCCATTTCTACTGAAAGGGAACCGTCTCTCCGAGATATTTTGACAACAATCCAAAATCTCTCTAGAAGAATGGAACATTTGGAAAGAAGTGCACCGCTTTCCGGGAAGAGAAAAAGGAGGCTGGCTCAGACAAAGAACCCCTTGTGGAAAATGAAGGGAAAAGAAAGAAGGCAGGCATCGATTCAGAGACTGTTACTGACAGTGTTTCTGATGAGAGGGCAGAGGAGCTGGAGAAAGAACTGATGGCAGAATCTACAGAGGATGAGGATAAAGATGACACATTTTCGCCAAAATGGCATCATCCTTTGATGATAATGAGGAAAAAGGGCCTCCTGTTTCTGAAAAACTGGCAAAGCTGCTTGAGTCTAGATTTGGATCTAAACTCCCAGATAGGAAACTGAGGGAAAAACTTACCAAGTACCCTATTCCCAAAAACTGTTCTTACCTGGGCGTTCCCCTAACAAACCAGGAAGTTTTTTCTGTTCTCAAGCCCTTCTCACGAAAGACAGATGTCAGGATGGCAAATACACCAAAAAACCTGTCAAAAGCTGCCATAGCGATAACGCTTTGCACAGACCGACTTCTGAAGGTAAGAGATACCATCTCAGCTAAAGTACACCGGAAACTGACAAACTGACCGGATGCATAGCCCATCTTTCAGACGCCCTAGCCCTCACAGGTTATGGCAACCATGACCTGTCCCAGAAACGGAGAGAAATGCACTGACCCTGCTTACCCCTGAACTCTCTGGCATATGTGCACGGCATGTTGCCATGACACCAGAACTACTGTACGGCACGGAGTTTCACAAAGCGTGGCCAGAAAAACAAAACCACATGGCAGTACAACAACACCAACTCTTTTTTAGGCTGGAAGCCATGGAGGCAGGGGCAGACAAACATGTTTTGGAAGGAGGGTCAGAAAAACAGCCACCGGCAGTAACTCGATCCCTGACTGAACCACCCCTCCCTTCTGGAAACAAGGTTAGTGAATTTGACCTTTGCTTGCCCTCTCTGTGTGCTTATCTTAAAGCGAAGCATGATAAATTTACAGCAGGAAGCATTAAGGAAAAGTTGTCTCGCTGGAATGTATTAACTTCTGACCCTGATGTACTTGAAACAGTTGAAGGAATTAAAATCACTTTTGATGATTGCCCAGAAGATATAAAGCAAAGTTCGCAAAGGCCATTTAACAAACATTAAAATTATGCTATTGGCTCCGAAAAAGAAAACCTGTTGAACAAAGGTGTGATTAAAGTATCCTTGCCAGAATCAGAACAAATTGTCTCACCTATCTTTGTTAGGGAGAAAAAAGATGGATCATTTAGAAGGATTTTAAATCTGAAAGTTCTAAAAGAGAAGGTAGAATAAAAGAAATTTAAGATGGAAACAATACATACAGCTTTCAATCTAGTGATGCAAAATTGTTATTTTGCATCAATTGATCTGAGAGATGCCTATTATGTCATAGCAGTAGAGGCGACTTTTCAGAAATACCTGAAATTCAGATGGAGAGGAAAATTGTACTGTTTTCAGGCAGCTGCCATGGGACTCGGTCCGATTCCAAGAAAATTCACAAAACTTATGAAACCTGTCCTAGCATGCTTACATGATATGGGTCACCAGATAACTTCATTCATTGATGATAGTTTAATTGTTGGAGAGTCTGAAACAGAAGTTGTACAGTGTGTGACAGACACAATAAAATTATTAGACTATCTAGGATTCTATGTACATGAAAAGAAATCTCAGTTGTTACCTGTGCAAGAAATCACATACCTGGGTTTCAAAACAAACTCCATAGACATGTCCGTCATACTGACAGATGAACAGAAACAGAAACTGTTGTGTGCATGCAAAGAATTATTCAGTCAGAAGAATGTTACCATAAGATCTCTGGCATCTTGCATTGGACTAATGGTTTCTTGTTTTCTTGCTGTGCCAATGGGCCTTTTGTACTACAGAGCACTTGAACAAGACAAATGTTTTGCACTTAAAATAAGTAAGGGACACTGGGATAAGTCTGCAGTGTTGTCAGCTGAAGAGAAAGCAGAGCTAGAATGGTGGATCAATAACATAGATAATCAAAAGGCTCCTATTCAGAGATCAGATCCCACTATTACTATGAAGACAGACAGCTCAGGTACAGGATCAGGTGCTTGGATTGTTGAGACCAAAGCCCAAACACAAGGCTGGTGGAGTGAGAAAGACAAAGAAGGACATATAAGCTCATTGGAGCTATTAGCTGTCTTGTTTGGTCTCAAATCTTTGTTGCATGACCAACTGAATGTTCACATAAAAATCATGTCTGATAACACAAGCACAACAACATGGGTTAACAACATGGGTTCTAACAGATCAAAACAGCTGAATGATGTGTCTCAGCAAATCTGGCATGGGTGTGAAAGCAGGAACATATGGCTCAGTGCTGCCCATATCCCTGGAGTTGATAATATTGAAGCTGACAGGCTGTCTAGACAGGGCCACTTAGACACACAATGGAAACTTGACTCACTGCTTCTCTCTGAGGCTCTGAATATTCTAGATATAAAACCTAACATTGACTTGTTTGCTTCTAGATTAATTTTTTTCAGCTTTCCAGATATGTGTCTTTCTTTCCTGACCTAGGAGCATGTGCTATTGACGCATTTAGCATGTATTGGGGTAATGAAACTGTCTATTGCTTTCCACCTTTCAGCATTCTATCCCGTGTCCTGGTAAAGTTAAAGAAAGACAAAGCAAAGGGGGTTATAGTAGCACCAGCCTGGAAAAAACAGCCTTTTTGGCCAGCACTAATGAAAATCCTCACAGCCAGGCCAGTCCACTTGTCAGCCAGGAACACTCTACTGACACAACCAAGTCAAAAGGAGATGAAACACCCACTAAAGAAAAGCTTGACTCTGTTAGTCTGCAAAGTGTCAAGGATAGATTCAGAACACAAGGTTTTTCTGAGGACACTACCAGTATTCTCATGTCCTCATGGCGATCCCCCAACAAAACAGATGTATGATGAGTACATAGGAAAGTGGGAGAGGTAGCGTGTGAGCAACAAGTGGATTCAGATTCACTGCCTCTAGCCACAGCTGTAAATTTTCTGGCATCTCTGTTGAAAGAGGGATATTCATATAGCGCTGTGGGCACTGCTCATTCTGCGCTAAGTTGTTTTCTCTGCAACTATGAAGGGGCTACGTTTGGTCAACATGAACTTGTAAAAAGATTTATGAAGGGTGTTTTTGAAAGAAAACCACCACTACCAAAGTATCACCAAACTTGGGATGTAAATATTGTGCTTAAAATGCTAGAAACGTGGGTTCCAGTGGATAAACTAACATTCAAAGAACTGACAATGAAACTTGTGATGTTAATTGCACTGCTGTCGGGTCAGAGGTGTCAAACTATTGCTGCACTTGACATCATAATATGCTACTAAGAGGCAGAAATGTGTATTTTATGTAAATAGTTTATTAAAACAATCAAGAAGAGGAGCCCATCAATCACTAATTGAACTCATGGCTTTTGTGGATAAGGAGGCTCTGTGTGTAGTTCACACATTGAAAGATAACCTTAGACGAAGAAAAGAACTGAGGGCTCAGATTTCAACTGGACATTTGTTTATCACTCTCCAAGCACCGCACAGAGGAGCTTCTAGCAATACCATCTCTCGCTGGCTGAAATGGACGCTGGAGAGGGCAGTCATAGACATTACACGCTTCACAGCGCACAGTACCAGGTCAGCCAGTACTTCAGCAGCAAAACTTGCAGACGCTCCAATACACATCATAATGAATGCAGCTGAATGGACAAATGTTTCCACATTTGCAAAATTCCATAATAAGAATGTGGGACCAACACTGACCATGGGCCAGTCCATTATGGAGCGTTTCCTAACACAGAAGTAAGGTAGGACATGTTTCTTTTTTCATATGATGGATGTGTTTGTCTCGAGAACACTGTGGCTCTCAAATCTCATGTGCCTGTAGTGGAGGTATACAGGAAATGAGCAAGAATTAAATACAATAAAGCGAGACTTACCTGGTAAGTTGAAGCTGTTTGTAAATTCTTGCGAATTTATTGTAGACCGGAACGGAGTGCACATGCCCACCCCTGCAATGGTCTGACCATGCAAGTAAAAGGAAATGCATACCATGCAAACGAAACTACTACCACTTGAAAAAATGAAGATTTGCCTTCAGTGTTCTTGCACACTGTGCAAATAGTAAGACATCCCACCCCGAGTAAATAAAAAAGGAATGATAACAATGTTTATTAATTATATGATGATCTTGTTATATGTAGTGTGACACAGTGTTCTCTCGAGGCTCTAAAAACTTGCAGTAGGCTGTGCGGGGTTTCTCATGTGCACTCCGTTCCGGTCTACAATAAATTGCAAGTATTTACAAACAGCTTCAACTTACCAGGTAAGTCTCGCTTTATTGTATTTAATTATAGTCATGTTTCCAACCTACCTTTTATTTCTAAAGTCCTTGAAAAAGTAATTCTCAAACAGCTCAATAACCACCTTCTCTCCAACAATCTTCTTCCTGAGTTTGAGTCTGCCTACCGCGTCAACCACAGCACTTAAACCACCCTAGTTCACACCTTAAACACGCTTCTACTTGCTTCTGACTCATGGAATATTTCCCTTCTCACTCTACTTGACTTATCTGCAGCCTTCGACACTATAGATCGCTCAATTCCTCTCTCCCGTCTTCAAAAAACGTTCGGTGTTACTGGCACAGCCCTCACCTGGTTTAATTCATACCAGGCAGTCGCAGTAAACAAGATTCAATCAATACCTGCCAAATTGGAATGCAGAGTCCCACAGGAATCAGTTCTAGGCCCTGTTCTTTTCACTCTTTACACTGCCCCACTGTCACATTTAATAAACCGTCATCAAATCAACCATCATTTTTACGCAGATGACTCTCAGATTCAAAGCAGTGTTACTCCTGAAAATCTGCCTGCTCTCCTGACAAATATGGCCCACTGCTTTAAAGATATTCAAAACTGGATGGCACAGAACAAACTACAGCTAAATGCAGATAAAACCGAAGCCTTGCTCATAGGGACTAAACACAAACTTTCTTCCACTACAACAACTTCAACAGAACTCCGCAATACATCAGTCCCTCTATTCACTGCTGTTAAGTATCTAGGTGTTGTTATCGAAAAAAACACTCTCAATGCAAAAATTAATCACCCAGACCTGCCAGTCATGCTACTATCAATTACGGTGTATTAGTGCCATTCGAAAGTACCTGTCCACAGATGCAACAGCCAAATTTGTCACTTCTCTCATTCTTTCACGTCTGGACTATTGCAATTCTCTTTTGTCTGGTCTGCCAGCATTATCTACCAGCTCCTTTCAACGTATACAAAACTCCGCAGCTCGACTAGTTCTCAGAAAGAAAAAAATCTGAGCACATTACACCTCCCTTGCGATCTCTCCACTGGCTGCCTGTGCCACAGAGAGTAGATTATAAGATCAGTACCCTCTGTTACAAATGTCTCCACAAAACTTCACCCTCCTACCTCTGTGAATGTCTTAATCTGTACACGCTATATAAATTCCATACATTATTATTATTATTATTACACTCCTTCACGTTCCCTCCGCTCTGCTGCAGATACCTTGCGCCTACAAATACCTAGATTCAACCAATCCACTGTTGGCCACCGCTCTTTCTCTATTTCGGGTCCATCGACCTGGAATGAGCTCCCTCTCTCTCTTCTCCAGAAACCTAGTTATGACACTATTAAATCCAGCCTCAAGACATATTTATTTAAAACCTAAGATTTCCCCCCTCCTGTTTCATATCAGAACTATCCCACCTTCACTAACCCATGTCCTGTCAACCTGCTAAAGTATATGACCTGTGTGAGTGTGTGTGTGTGTGTGTGCTTTTGAAAAACTTTGAGTATTGCAATTTTTTTCCATAGATTTGGTCTGCAGCCTACCATGTTTGTAATATCTGTTTGTTCAAACTATTGATTATTTGTCATTGCTTACATGACTGTGTAAGATTAGGTTGAATGGGTGCGCTTTGATTTGTCTTTGCAAGATATAGAGCTATATAAGTTCCATTTATTATTATTATTATTACTATTATTATTATTATTATTATTATTATTATTATTATTATTATTATTTGTGAAGCCAGATTAATTAGCTGCTGAGCATACTGACCAGCAGGACTGGGTGAATACCATTTATGTGTATCCAAACCCGTGGCAAAAGGGTGAAAAGAAAAATGGAGCTGTTTTGGAGCAAAGTCTCTTCCAGAAAAACAATAAGGTGAACAGGGTAACAAAATGGGAATCTGGAGTAGGGAGAAGGTGGAATCGAGTATTTTGGATAAGGTGGAAGACAGGGGAGTTGAGTGGGAGGTGCTGGGAGAGGGTAGGGAGGGTGCAGATCTCTGTCAGTCTGTGACCTGCAGCTTTCAACACCTGCAGACACCCCCCCTCCACCGTCCTCCAAACGCTCCCGTGGTCTGGATGCAGGGACTGGATCCTGAGACCACGATCCATCCCATCCCCAACCAGAGAAGGTCTGTTCCTGGAGAGCACAGGGGTTAAATCTGCTACAGATGTCATGGGTGGAACATCTGTATACCTGATATTTCCCGTAAGCCTGGGGTCACCCCCAGGCCAATGCCGAGATGTTCTCTTCACATCCCTCATGCCGAAAACAGCAGGGCGGCCACGAGGAGAACCAGTTTGCCCTCTGAGAGAGTTCTTAGTGTTGCTGGGCTCAAAGGTTTGTGCATGCGGCGGGGAAAGAATCTGTTTGAAGCTTACATCTATAGGGGCTGTACCTTTTACACTGGGGTGAATGGGATCATTATTTAGGCCTGACGTGGGGTACAATTTGGGGTATCAAAAGCTCTGACATGGTCAATCATGTCAATGTGGAAGCTTGAATACCAATTTCTCTTAGATGGCAGAATGGAATTGTTGAGCTGATGTCTTCCACGAGCTGGAAGAATGGAACTAAAGGTAACACAGGCTCTTGGAAAGCAAGCTATACACAGAGAGATTGCCTCCTTCCAAGTCTGTGTCGGGATGGGACCACTGGGGCAGTCATTTATCCCCACATGAACAATGACTGTGCTGACTTGATCCTGGGGCACCGCCTTATTACGAAGCCACTGAATAAGATTTACGACAGTTAAACCTCTTATACAGACTTTGACTAGAGAGTTAGTTTGTACTTCCAAACGTCTAGGATTTATATACTTAATAACAGAGTCAATAGTAAGAACGGAGGAAGCTTCTGTAGGAATTGTTATATTCTTCAAGAATGCTACGACAGACAAACAGAGACAGACAGACAGACACAGTCAGAAAGACAGACAGACAGACAGAGGAAAATGGAAAACTTAGAGCCAGACGGATTTCCACACAAACAAATACAGACAGGCAGACAAAACAGAGACAGACAGGTGGACAGATAGACAGACAGACAGACAGACAGACAGACAGAGACAGAGAGACAGATAAATATAGACAGAGATAGGTTTAATCAAACGAGATGGTGGTGAGGGGATGGGGAATGGAGACTTAAACGAGGACAAATATTAAACCTTTTTAATAAAAACATACACATTCACACTCAAACACATGTCAAGCCAGTTTAGTGCAGATGGTATCTATGGTTTTACTTCATGATTTCTAAGAATGTCCATTATCAAGTAGACAATACTGATTGGACGATAAACAGTTCTGGAACACCCAGAGCCCATCCCTTTGACAAGAATTGGGTAAGATAGGACAGGCAAAAAGGCAAGGTAGAAAAAAAAAGGTCTTAAAATCAGACAGAAGAATAATTATGCGATAATAGAAATAAGATGAATGAATACAGCAAACATGCTTGGGAAAACAGACTAAAGCTTTACTATCTTTTCTATTATTTCAATGGAGATGTCAGAAGCTTTTACTTGAGCGAGGACTGCAGTTTGCCCTCACAGAGCATGCGTTCATCGTCATTTGGATCTGCCCACAAAATACAGAGAGAGAGAGAGAGAGAGAGAGAGAGAGAGAGAGAGAGAGAGAGAGAGAGTGAGAGAGAGAGAGAGAGACGAGAGAGAGAGAGAGGTGAGAGAGAGAGAGAGGAGAGAGAGAGAGAGAGAGAGAGAGAGGAGAGAGAGAGAGAGAGAGAGAGGAGAGAGAGAGAGAGAGAGAGAGAGAGAGAGAGAGAGAGAGAGAGAGAATGAATGAATGGATGAATGAATGAACATTTTTATTGACGGAAAAGAGTAAGCACAATAGTGGATTTTTTCATCCAGCCCTCAGTCCAAAAGGTAAATCAATCAACCAAATATTCAATTAAACAAACAATAATGAAATGTCTAAGGAATTAGGTAAAATGTAAACATGCATAAACAAACAGAATAGTAATAGTTGTATACACAGGACAGATATGAGAGAGAGGGTGGGAGGGATGGAGGGAGAGAGATGGAGAGAGGGTATGAATGAATGAATGAAAATGAATGAAAGAATGATCTTTATTTGAGAGAGAAGGGAGGGGGAGGTGTGTGCAGTATTTATCATATTAGTATATGTAGAGGATAAGACAAAAGGGAAGGGAAAAAAGAACAGGAAGAGAACAAGAGAAGGAAGCAGAGAAGAAAGAAAAGGTTGAAGGAGGAGGAAAGGGGAAGGAACATGGAAACAATCAGAACTACAATTTATGCAAGTTGCAACACCTATAAATATCAAATAAACAAAATCATAACACACATGAGAATACAAGGCTTCATCACATAGCAGAAGTATAATGCACCTATCAAAACATTTCAGTGAGACAGAAATGCTTTGCATGGAGAGACAGCTAGACATGGGGTGAGAGGGGGAGAGGGAGAAGGGAAGGGGAAGAAGGAGAATTGGAAGAAGAATTGCCAAGAATTGCGAGAAGAAGGAGAAGAAGAAGAAGAAGAAAGAGGAGAGAGAGAGAGAGAGAGAGAGAAGAGAGAGAGAGAGAGAGAGAGAGAGAGAGAGAGAGAGAGAACTCGGAACTCGGAACTTGTTTAATGTACATCGGCCATTGGGCCACAATACAACAGGAAAAAGAACAGTATACTTTCACACCATACTCGTTTAGTTTTTGTACCCAAAAGCTAGTCATCAGAAGCGCAGCAAGCTAAACTTATCTCGTTCATTCACCCCAAGCCAGTTGTGACAATGTAATAAAACGTGTAAGAAAACAAAAATGACTGACATTTTCAATAACAATCCTGTGTAGAACATATCAAAGTGAAAACAGATTATCAATTATGTACATAAAAGGTAATTTTAAATACGTATCTTCCTTTAACTTGATCAACATACGTTTACAGAGAGAGAGAGAGAGAGAGAGAGAGAGAGAGAGAGAGAGAGAGAGAGAGAGAGAGAGAGAGAGAGAGAGAGAGAGAGAGAGAACAGACAGACAGACAGACATGCATAGGGACAGGGACGGAGACAGACAGCCAGACAAACAGACAGACAGACAGAAACTAGAGGGAAGGGGGGATAGAAAGAGGAAAGGACGAAAGAGGAGGAGAACGCAAGAATAAGAAAGGGACAGAGAGTTGGGGGGGGGGGGGGAGGTTGTTAGGAGTAGACATACACACTCTCGCTGATTGAAAATACATGGCATAAATAGTTAGTTGCTTTACAAAGTAAAATACCATATCATCAAGATAGTGATACATTATTCATAAGATGTGCATGGTACACTTTTCTAAAAACAGAAACACTGTTAGTCTTATGGAGGTTAAGGTTAGACATTTAATTCCATAATGACCACCGGAATATGTGAGACTGGATTTAAATAAGTCGATTCTCGGAAGTGGCATGACGATTGACAATTATTACGAATCTAGTTGGAAGCAAGGGAGGGGGAGCTAAACCAGACATGATTTTAAACATAAACACGGCCTTATTTTGCTTAAGCTTGGATCTAAATGGAAGAAGATCAAGTGTTCTATAGTCAGAGATAGTTAATGACGAAGATTGTAAAAGAACAAGCTTTGAAGCTCTATATGCATACTGAACAATGGCTTTAGAACATTTTCACTAGCCAAGTCCCAAATCGTTGAAGCATAACTCACATGGGATATGATGTATGCATTGAAAAACATTTCCCCAGGGTTTAGGTCCAAAAAATGCTTTATTTTAGATAACTGATATACACATTTTGATATGTTTTGCACAAGGCTGAGATGTGGTATATCCAAGAAAGGTGGTTGTCAATTGTAATACCAAGAATTTTGTGATGATCTACTTTATGAATTTTGTTATTGTTTATGTATATTGCCATAATATTGTTGGGGAGAATTTTATCAAATGAGTTAAGGGCTAAGGCAAGAAATTTAGGGATGGTGAATGATTAAAAAAAGTTGAGCAAGAATATAAACAAATGTGATAAGATAAAGCTAAACTGGAATTGTGAACAATTGTAATGTAACAAAAATGAAGAAAAAAGTAATAACAATAGTAATGTAGTCAAATCAACAAGATACTGTAAGCAATCAATGATGCAAAACCAAGACACCCCAGTCTTTCAAGGGCAAAGTCGCCAATACACAAAAGCCTGTGGCAAATGACAACAAGCAAAAAGGCCACAACACAAACCTCAATGACAATAGTAAGGGATGATTTGCTCTGGCCTATACTTGAGAGAGAGAGAGAGGAGAGAAGAGAGAGAGAGAGGGAGAGAGAGGGAGAGGGAGAGAGAGAGGAAGAGAGAGAGAGAGAGGAGGGGGAGAGGAGAGGAGGAGAGAGAGAAGAGAGAGAGAGAGAGAGAGAGAGAGAGATAACGATATTTATTCAAGAAAGGCTATAGCCCCATTTGAAAAGGTATCAACATATACAAGTTTGCTGTAACATTCATTGACATAATTTGATTTGTGACAAGGTTTCCATGTCACGCAATGTCTGTAGTCAAGTAGGCTCACTGGCTGCTCTATTTCGTTTTAAAAACACATGGCATGGTGTGCATACGAAGCTGTTCGGGCACGTTCCGCTCGCTTGCAAGACTTCAGACTTCAGACTTCAGACTTTTACTGTACATCGGCCTTAGGCCACAATACAAAGGAATGACGGGTGTGTGGAGTGGACATATGACATGAGTGTTATAAACACATTACTATCAATGTATATAAATATGAAATGATATATCAGCAATAATAAAGAAATTACATCACCCATTTCTTGAATATTCATCACAAATCAATTCACGTTCGTCATAATCGACAAATGTTTTGAATGTAGTTTTCATCAATATAAGGATCCATTTCTATACAGTTATCTTACTTCTTCTGTTGGTTGCATGAAAAATAAATCGTGATAAATTATGTCTATCAGTAGATATTGTAGCTTTGAGTAGCACGTGCAAAGGAAGTCTCTTCGCATCTTTAAGAAACTTGTGTCTCAAATCTTCATAGACAGGGCAATTAAATAAAAAGTGTTCTTCATTCTCTATTTGGTCTTTACAAACAGGGCACTGCTTATCTTCATTTGAACTACTATAGCGATGTGTATTATTGTTTAGTGGTAGCGCATTCACTCGTACTTGAGTAACTGCAACTCGAAAGCAATATGTATCCATTTCACTAATATACTTCTCTCTTTCAAAAACAATCTTAAAGTTTCTGTAACTATCATATCTACTGCGATCTCTGATGGTGCCAGTCCATTCCTGGGTAAACCAATCTACAGGTCTTTGTTTAAAGGCACGTAAGAACATTTTTATGTCTCCTACTCCTTGGTTTAACCAAACGATATTAAACCCAGTTATGCAGAATATTTCCCTGATTTTAGAGACCCAGCATTGTTTGCCCTTTTTATCTAATTCTAACAACATACAATAAGCTTTGTGTGGCAATCTTTCAGAATCCATATGTAATAATTTGAACCAAAATCTTACGCATGCAACATACGTATTTACATATAATGGGTACCTGCCCAGATCTCCATACACCATTTTATTTGGTGTCTTGACAGGAACACCTAAAAATCTTTTACAAGCGATTAAATGTACTTTTTCTAGATGCTCTAGTCTATTCAATCCCCAAATTTCAGCTGAATTAAAATATTGGTTTTTTTTGAATCAAAAATTTTAAAAATTTTTACTTCATTTTTTTAATTTAAAAAATTTTAAAGATTCTGCTTTTTTACCTTTATAAAAAGTTGACCTCTTTTTACCTAATCATTTAAAAATTTAAACCAAAACAATAATTTTACTATTCTAATTCTTTTATAAAAGAACATTTTTCATTTTTTGGGGCCCCCTTCAAATATATTTGTTTGAAAATTTTAAACAAAATTTTTGTAGGAGGGAGAGAGGGAAGAAAATTTGGAGAGGAGAGAGAGAAAGGGGAGAGAAAAGAGAGAGAGAGAGTGTGAGATAGAAGTGAAAAAAGACAGAGAGGAGAGAGAGAGAATGAAAAGTTGCAAAAAGAGAGAGAGAGAGGAGAGGAGAGAAGAGAGGTGGGAAGGCAAGGGCATGATGAGATGAAGTTTAAAGGGGAGAGAGAGAAAGGAAATAAATGGAAGAAGAAGAGAGAGAAAAAAAGGAGGGAGGTGTCATTCCCCCGCTGCCAAAAAGACAAAGGGAGATGAGAGAGAGAGGGGGGAAAAGGGAGGAGAAAAAAGGAGAGGGGAAAGGAGGGGGAAGGAAAAGGTATGAGGCATGGAACACCTATGAATGATGAAGCCCCTTTTTTTGAAAGATAGCTGTTTTGAATAATGGAAGATAAACAAACATAAAACCATATATAATCAGTGATTTTGTCTGCCCATGTCTTCATCGGTCTGCCTCGCCTTCTCTTCCCCTGCACTATGCCTTGCTGTAGGGTCTTGGAGCGCCCATCTGATCTTGTCACATGCGCATACCTTCTGAGCTTCCTTTTCTTGACTGTGGTCAGCAGGTCTTCGTTGTGCTTTACTTGTTGGGTGATGGTTTGTCGGACTTCTTCGTTGGTAATGATGCGCTTTGATTTGTTTTTGCAAAATATAAGGTAAAGGTAAAGGTGTCCCATAACCTATAAGGTATCAGGGGAGCGAGGCGTCAGAGACCTCACTTTTCTAGAGGCCAGCATATTGAGGGCGGCGCCCATCTCCTCTCCCTCGCTGCTTTACCTTCCCTGACCCTAAAGAGGACAGGTACCCATTTACAGCTGGGTGAACTGGGGGAACTGTACTGAAGCCAAGGCGCACAAACGGTCACCCATCCAACTGGTAACCACGCTCGACGCTGCTTAACTTGGCTGGGGGAAAGCGAGTGCTCCTGACCACTGAGCTATCCTGTCCCCGGACAAACTATATAAAATATAGCGCTATATAAATTCCATTTATTATTATTATTATCATTATTATTATTATTATTATTATTATTATTATTAATGTGGTCAGTGTATGAAAAGCCAAGGTTTTTTCTGAGGCATCTCATCCCCAAGCCAGGATCCTTCTTTGTAGATCTGCATTCAATGTCCAGAATTTGCATGCATACAGATGTGGAGATGACCAATGCATGTAGTAGCTTGGCCTTGTCCTTAGAGAAATGTTTCGGTCTTTCCATATAGTCTTGATTTACTCCATTGCTGCTACTGTTGTGCAGCTTTTGCAACGATTTCGGTCTTTGAACCTTCTTCAGTAATAATAACTCCAAGGCACTTTAAGTGATCTACAACCTCTAGTCCTTTTCCACTGTAATGTTAGTGAAATACACACACACACAAACACACACACAATATATGTATATATATATATATATATATATATATATATTTCTTCTTCTTCTTCTTCCTTTTTTGTCATGTTTCTCCCAGGGGAAGTTTGACATTGATGAGCCTTCTCCATCTCTCTGATTTGAGCTTTCTCCTTATTTATGCCCCTTTCTCTAAGATCATCTGCAATACAGGTAGCCCAGGTTTTGCTAGGTCTTCCCTTTGGTCTCTTTCCATCATACGAAGTTCATTGCTCTTTTTATGATGTGGGGTCTTGCTTTCCGTTGAACGTGCCAAACCAACGCAGTCTATTGCTACTAGCTACAGACTTCAGATCATCAACTTTGCACTTTCTCCAAGTTCTTTATTCGCGATCGTCTTCCCATTTGATCTTTGTCTATGTAGCGTAGCATTCGGTTTTCACAGCTCTTCAACAAACATTCGACGGTTTTTGTGAAAACCCACATTACGAACATACAGGAGACAGGTCTAATTGCAGGTCTTATACATCAGACAGCGTCTCTCAGTGGGATTTTTGATTTCCGAGCAGACTTGCCAATTCTTTCCATTTCTTCCAAGCACTCGCAATTCTGGTTCGACCGCTAACTCAGATTTTGCTTCTCAGCTCATCATCTCTCTCAGGTAGCAGAATTCGTCTACCACTTCTATCTTCCCTCGTTTAAATTCTAGCTCCTTCTTTCCTGCATGGTATTGCCTTCACCCTTCTTATTCATACACCTGGGGCAGACAAGTACTTCGTCCTCCTTCTTCAGACTTTTGAGCTTTGAGCATCTTTTGTGACATCAAGTTTGACAATATTGATATATATATATATTTATATTTAATTATATAGACATATATGTGTTATGAAAGAAAAGTCATACAGATGTGATATATTAAAAATATACTCTATCTATCTATCTATCTATCTATCTATCTATCTATCTATCTATCTATCTATCTATCTATCTATCTATCTATCACTCTATCTATCTATCTATCTCTCTCTCGGTCGGTCGGTCGGTCTGTCTGTCTATCTCTCAGTCTTTGTGTGTCTGAGTGTCTGTCTCTCTGTCTCTCTCTGTCTCTGTCTCTCTGTCTCTCTCTGTCCCTCTCCCTCTCTATCTCTCTATCTGTCAGAAAAAATGCTCAAAATAGCATAGAACTTTTTTTAAATTGCTGAAATCGATTCCTTTTTGCACACCACTGCACCCCCCCCCCCCCCCCACCACACATAACCGCTGATAAAGAAAATGTTAATACAATTTTCCAAATGAAAGACAAAATAATGGGTGGCGCTGCTCTTGTGGCGACGCGCTCTCCCTGGGGAGTACAGCGGGAATTTCATGTAGAAAAATTTGCCGTGACTGAAAGTGGTATAAATAAAGAAATGAAAAAAAAAATATATGGTTGGCACCTGGTAGAGGGAAGCATGTGATGGGGGAGGAAGCCTGAGGCTTCAGCACCAGGGAGCGGGACAGCTGTAGAGCGCGAAGGGGAGACCTTCGATGATAGTGCAGGTGCAGTTCCAGATGCTTCCTCCTCTGACGTAAGGAAAAAACTTGCCAGCATTATGGCACTCATTGTCCTTGTCCTTACATTCTGCAGAGAGAGAAAGAGAAGGAGAGAGAGAGAGAGAGAGAGAGAGAGAGAGAGAGAGGAGAGAGAGAGAGAGAGAGAGAGGAACTCTGAACTCTGAACAGTTTTAATATGTACATTGGCCTTAGGCCACAATACACGGAGTTTGGGGGAAAGAGGAAAACCAATATATTGGTATGCAAATTGTGATCACACATGAAAAACAACAACCGATCATTTGAGGCTTATGTCTCGAACAAGGTTAGCGTTTAATACATATTATGTCATACTGCATCAATACTTTAGACAGTAGACATCAAAATCAGTATCAGTCAAAATGCAACATTACAATTCAGGATCTGGATCATACAAGTGAATACAAAGCTTTAACACACCCATCATTAACTGATATTTTGACACAGCAATTTCTTCCTTCTATTAATAGAATTAAAAATATATCTGGATAGATAATGACTACGTGAGAGAGAGAGAGAGAGAGGAGGAGAGAGGAGGAGAGAGAGAATGAGGAGAGAGAGAGAGAGAGAGAGATAGTTTGATAGGTATTTGTGTGTGTATATGTGTGTGTTGTGTTGTGTGTGTGTGGAGTGTCTTGTATGTTGTGTGCTGTTTTGTGTGTGTTGTGTAAGTTGTGTGCGTGTATTAAGTTGTATGTGTTGTGTGTTGTCTGTGTGCTGTGTGTGTGGTGTTGTGTGGTGTGGGTGGATGTGCATATGTATGTATGTATATATGTATGTATGTGAAAATCGGGATGATCTCCCTGGGGTGAGTGCATCGCCATAAAGAACAGCGCCACCCATTATATTTTTCTTTTTCCTGTCTACAACTGTATTTTCTTCCCTATCAGAGTGGCTTTTTTTTAACCTGCGCTGAATAATTATGTGTAACACATGGGACCTGGGTTTATCATCTCATCCGAAAGACTAGCACCTAGATTACCACTCACAGTCTAATGGATGGGGAAAAGTTTTGGGCCAATCGGGGATCAAACCACCGCACACATCTGACTTTTCACTTTCTAGGCAGGTGCATGACCACTAGACCACCCGTCCACTTGTATGGTTCATGATCCACTTGTATATCACATGTGTATCACTCTTGGCAAGTTTTCTTGCTTTTTCTTTCACATGACATTCACATATCTCAGTTCTCTTTTTTGAGATAATATAAAGTATAATGAATGCATATTGCTGGTATGGCTGTAAAGCTTGTATAGTGAGTGCATTCTGGTGGTATAATGGTAAAGTCTGTATAATGAGTGCATATTGGTGGTATAATGGTAAAGCTTGTATAATGAGTGCATATTGGTGGTATAATGGTAAAGTCTGTATAATGAGTGCATATTGGTGGTATAATGGTAAAGTCTGTATAATGAGTGCATATTGGTGGTATAGTGGTAAAGCCATATACTGAGTGCAAATGGGTGGTATAGCTGTAAAGCTTGTATAGTGAGTGCATACTCACGGAGGGCTGCTTGTTAGTCTGTAACTGCGTAGTGCCATTGGAGAAGGTGGTTTGGGTGCAGTTGTAACTTGTACAGTCGCTGACATATGTCGTGCCTATGTCGAAGCATCCACCGGTTGTTTTCGAACATTCTGTGAAAAAACAAACATACAAAGAGAGATGGAGTCTGTGGCTCTTCAGTTGCAGAAATGATGGACAATAGCAAATGTGTGTGTGTGTGTATGTATGTGCGTGCATATTATTGTGTTTGTGGGCATATGAGTATGTGAATGTGCAAGGCATGTGCCACGTGTGAGCATATTTATATATGTGGTTGTGCGTGTGTATTTGTGTATGTGTGTATGTGTGTATATGTGTGTAGGTATGTGTGTGGTCAGGTCAGGTCAGGTCAGGTCAAAGGAGTTCTCTGTTACTGCTACTGGTATCCATGTAACCCAATACAACCTGTCGCATGTGGGGGAGGAAACCCCAATAGAAAAAAAACAAAACATATGGAGACATGGAGAGGAGATTGGCGCCACCAAGGAATATCCTAAGCCCACAGAAAAAACATGAAAGACAAATGCAAAGCCAATATTATACCGGATCGGTCGAGGCCCGGGTTACCAACGACCGCGCTTTCCATTGATCAACACCAGGGTGGAAGTGACAAGTCAGCTACTGGAGTTAAAACATTACTTAAGCTCCCTAGAGAGCAGATCACCATTGGTACATGGAACGTCCGTACACTCTACCAGTGCGGAAAAATCAAAGAACTAGAGTATGAGCTTAGCCGCTATAAATGGGACATTATTGGACTAGGAGAAGTGAGATGGACAGGATTTGGTAAGACATTGACTGAAGAAGGCAACAAGATCTGGTACAGTGGCCAAGAGAAACATCACCAACATGGAGTGGCATTTATTGTCAGAAAGGAAGTAGTAGGGTGCATTATAATAATAATAATAATAATAATAATAATAATAATAATAATAATAAATGGAACTTATATAGCGCTATATCTTGCAAAGACAAATCAAAGCGCATGCATTCAACCTAATCTTACACAGTCATGCAATCAATGATAAATAATCAAAAGTTTAAACAAACAGATATTTACAAACATGGTGCAATGCAGACAAAATCTATGAAATAAAGTTTCGATAGTCAAATGTTTTTCAAAAGCACACATACACTCGCACAGATGGCCGTATACTTTAGCAGGGTGATAGAACATGGGTTAGATATGAAACAGGAGGGGGGGGAAGTCTTAGGTTTGAAATAAATATGTCTTGAGGCTGGATTTAAAAGTGTCATAACTAGGTTTTGGCGAAGAGAGAGAGGAAGGTTGTTCCAGATGGATGGACCAGAAATAGAGAATGACGGCGGCCACAGTGGATTGGTTGAATCTAGGTATTCGTATGGCACAAGGTATCTGCAGTAGAGCGGAGGGACCTGAAGGAGTGTACAGGTTATACATTTCACATAGGTTAGGAGGGTGCAGTTTTGTGGAGACATTTGTAACAGAGGGTACTGATCTTAATAAATCTACTCTCTGTGGCACAGCGAGCCAGTGGAGAGATCGCAAGAGAGGGGTAATGTGCTCAGATTTTTTCTTTCTGAAGAACTAGTGTAGAGCTGCGGAGTTTTGTATACGTTGAAGGGAGTGGACTAGATGATGCTGCGATGACCAGCTAAAAGGAGAATTGCAATAGTCCAGACGTGAGAGAATGAGAGAAGTGACAAGTTTGGCTGTTGCATCAGTGGACAGGTACTTTCGAATTGCACTAATACGCCGTAATTGATAGTAGCACGACTGACAGGTCTGGGTGATGAATTTTTTCATAGAGAGTGTGTTGTCGATAACGACACCTAGTACTTCACGGAAGTGGATAAAGGGACTGATGTATTGCCGAGTTCTATTGAAGTTGTTGTAATGGAAGAGAGTTTGTGTTTGGTCCCTACAAGCATGGCTTCGGTTTTATCTGCGTTTAACTGTAACTTGTTTTGTATCATCCAGTTTGGATATCTTGAAAGCAGTAGGCCATATTTGTCAAGAGAGAAGGCAGATTTTCAGGTGTAACACTACTTTGAATCTGAGAGTCATCTGCATAAAAGTAATGGTTGATTTGATGACGGTTTATTATATGTGATAGTGGAGCAGTATAGAGAGTGAAAAGAACAGGGCCGAGAACTGATCCCTGCGGGACACCACATTCCAGTTTGGCAGGTATTGACTGTATCTTGTTTACTGCGACTGTCTGGAATCGGTCAGTGAGGTATGAACTGAACCAGGAGAGGGCTGTGCCAGTAACACCGAATGTTTTTTGAAGACGGGAGAGAAAAATTGAATGGTCAATAGTGTCAGCTGTACACCGGCTTCCAGCAGGATTATCAGCATCCGGGTGTCGGCCAAGCCCAAGAACATCACCATCATACAAATCTATGCACCATCATCTGACCATGCAGATGAAGAAGTAGAAGAATTTTACAAAGATCTTGAAGAGACCATTATGAAAATACCCAAGAAGGACATCATCATCATCCAAGGGGATTTTAACGCTAAAATAGGTCCTGACTCTTACAACCAATGGGCCGGAACAGTTGGTCAGTTTGGAACTGGAGAGACCAACGACAGGGGACTACGTCTGCTGGAGTTTGCCTGCACCACAGACTTACCATTGCCAATACCCTTTATCCCCACAAGCAGTCAAGGAGGACAACCTGGCATGCGCCAAACGGCAAGATCCATAACACCAAATAGATTTTTATCTTAACACCACGGTGCTTCAAATCAGCAATCAACAGAGCCAGAACAAGAACCTACCTGGAGCTGACATAGGCAGCGACCACGACCTTGTGCTGCTGGTATTCAAAATGAAGCTGAAGAAAAACAAACAGCCTGCAAAACCCACGTATCAAATTTGACGTGGACAAACTGAAAGATCCAGATGTCGAGTGTAGATTCTTCCAAGCTAAGCTTGGCGGACGCTTTACGGCATTAACCCTCCTGGACAATGAATCAATGACCTCACCAACAACTTTAGTGAGGCAGTCCGAACAAACAGCAGAGGAGGTACTCCGGTCGCAGAGGAATAAACACCAGCCATGGACTACCAATGACATCTTGGACCTCTGCGATACAAGAAGAGCACTGAAAACCAACCAGGTCTTCAACCCTAAAGAATACCGGGAGGTCAACAATCTTGTGAAGAAGTCAATGTTAAAGGCCAGAGAGAAGTGGATCAGTGATCAATGTGATGAGATCGAAAAAAGCATGAAAGTGGGCGACAGTAAAAAGGCATACGACACCCTGAAGAAACTCACAAAACCACTTCAAACCAAATCGTCAGTCATTGAAGACAGCTCCGGAAACCTCATCACAGAAAGCTCATCTGCATTGAACAGGTGGTCTGAGTATTGTCAAGAACTGTACAACTACCCAATACAACCTGACAAGAGCATAATAGAGAGAAGCAGCAACATCAAGAGCACCCTCGCCATTACCTATACTGAGGGAAGAAATGGAAGAAGCCATCGCAGCTTACCAGTAGGAAAGTCCCAGGAGCAGACAACATACCAGCAGAGCTGCTCAAGCATGGTGGCGAAACAGTCCATCACACATGTTACAGTATCTTCAGAAGATTTGGGAGACAAAACAGTGGCCAACAGAATGGACACAATCACTCATACATACCCCTGCCCAAGAAGGGGAATTTACGCCAATGCCAAAACTATAGAACAATCAGCCTCATCAGCCACGCCAGCAAGATCATACTCAAAGTTATTTTGAATCGACTCAAGAATGAGGCAGAAGAACACCTTGCAGAGGAACAAGCTGGTTCAGGCAGGCAGGAGCACAATCGAACAGATTTTTAACTGCCACATCCTGATGGAAAAAACATCTTCAACATCAGAGAGACCTGTTCCACAAATTCATCGACTTCAAGAAGGCTTTCGACAGAGATATGGCACGAAGGCCTGTGGCAGGTCCTAGAATGTTTGGCATTGAAGAAGGACTAGTGCAAAATTCAGCATATCAAGCCGCAAGCAGTGCAGTCTCAGAACAATCAGGTCGGAGATACTTCAAAACCACAGTTGGGGTCCGACAAGGATGCCTGTTATCTCCAGTCCTGTTAATCTGTTCTTGGAAAACATTATTGAGAGAGACCTCCATGACTTCCACTCACATCTCCATTGGCGGCAGACCCCTCAACAACTTGCGGTTTGCGATGACATTGACCTCATGGGCGAAGTAAACACAGAGCTGCAGATCTTTACGACCAGACTTGAGAACAGAGCTGGAGCATATGGGATGGAGGTGAGCTCGGAGAAAAGTAAAGTACTTGTTAAACAGCACGAGCAACGCCACTTCTAAAATTTACATGAACGGCCAACAAACTGGAGGAGGTAGACGCTTTTAAATACCTTGGCCTACACTCACAAAGGACGGGCGATCGACGACAGAAATCAAGGTCAGAATAGCTATGGTAACATCTTCCATGACAAAACTCACCACCATATGGAAAAGTAAAGGAGATCAGTTTCCCAATCAAACTAAAGCTCTACAAAGCCCTAATTAGTGCTATCCTGTGTACGGAAGTGATAACTGGACATTGACTGCTGAAACAGCAAAGCAAATCCAGTCATTTGAAACAAAATGCCATGAAAAACTGCTGGGCATATCCTGGAGAGAAGAAAGACCATGAATTTGTCAAGAGCCAAAATAACACGGCTGGCAGGTCCACAGGAACCCTTTCACCATCGTCAAGAAGAAAAAGCTGTCATGGTTCGGCACGTCACCCCTGCCACAAACACTCTGCCAAAAAACAGTACTTCAGGAAAAACTCGAAGGTGGCAGAAAGAGGGGGAAGACAGAACAAGTCATGGATGGACAACATCAGAGAATGACCAGATGAATGACTCGGCACTACTGCGCAGAGCCGAGGACCGAGATGGATGGGAGGTAGGCTTCCACGGGCATCGTCTTCGGTTTCCCCCACGACCTCCAAGTCACGGTTGTGAAGAATGATGATGATGATGAAGATAGTTGTGTTTTATGGTGTGTAATATGTGCTGAGTATATGTGTGCATGATGTGCAAATGTAGTGCGCGCACGCTCGTGAGTGTGTATGTCTGTGGTGTTTGTCTGTCCCTTTGCATCGTACTCACTCTTAGCAAAAACATTCTCCGATATCTACAAAAAATAATTCTTGTCAACATGTTCCCAATAACCACTTACAAACCAAACCAAAGATCAAGACCAATAGCAAGTGTAGTCTTACAGAAACTCGCTTTTCAGGACATATTCATTACAGACAAAACCAAAGATCAACCATTGTCCATAATGGATAGGAAGCTAGTTGGTGAGAATGATGCATGTTGCGCTCGGGATCTGCTGACCCGAGTCGAATTAGGTCCAAGGGTGTTATTTTCCCCTGGACTTCCATCCACTAGATGTTGATGCGTGTGCGGTAGGGGAATTGACAGATATTGACAAATACTGCATACACACGGGGTCTGGATGTTTAAAATGCAATAAGTGCTTTATTCATTATCCTCGATATAAAGAATAAAATGAATTAAAAATATAAAATAAAAACTTCCTCCACTTCCTACCAAAGTCCTTCAGATGAGACTATAAACCAGGTCCCTGTTTCGATGGACGCAGAACATCTTTGCGCAACTCAAAAATCCTGTTTGCTTTTCGGAAGATGAGGCATTGTGTGGCAGTGGGAATATACGAAAAAATGTTAACTCAACTAGCCCTATAACACGTGGACAGATGCAGATGAAAAAAAGTATGATGATTCTTATGCCATTATTGTGAAATATATAATAAAAGAATATAATAAAAAAAAATAAAGCCCACTCCTATCGCTTCACAAACAAACCCTAGCAGTCTATGAATCAATGTGTACTCTTTCTGTTGTTCGGTGGCATGTGTCCGTTGAATTTCTTTGTTTAAAAAAAATACATTGATGAATTGTCAGACATGTAGGTGTGAGCATCGTTCTGCCAACAATGACTAATGTTGGATTTTTGTTTAATAGTGATAAGGATTTGAACCATTACTCACTATCGAAATTGGCTCGTAGCTTGCGTTTGTTTGACTTGATAATTGATGCAGGTTCCACGCTGTAGGTGTGACGTTGCCCACATGCGTAATGGTGGATTCCGTTTACAGTTGCAGTAATGGCATTCAGCAGAAAACCGTGTATGTGCATCGAAATGCCCAATCCGTTTTGCACACCGAAGAACAAGTCAACACCCAAAGGGCCCCCATCACACAACAAACGTGACGCAGTACACACGACACAGACAGCGCACAGACACACAGAACACACAGAGAAACAGACACAGACACAGACAAACTCACACACACGAACACGTGGACGCACGTACACACACGCACACACGCACAAGCGCGCACACACACACACACACATACACACCGAGGTACCGTGTGCGAATGCACGCAGAACATTTCCCTACACATTAAAAACCGTTCAGCTTTTCGGAAGTGTAGGCCATTGTGTGCCGGTGGGAATGGATGACAAAATTTACGAAACTGCACACACACCGGGACTGAATGAAAAAAAGCCTATTAGTGCTTATTCCACTATCCTTGAAAGAAAAGAAAAGAATAATACACACACATACACACACACTGAATTAACAGACACTCTGTCTGAGAGGTTCAGTGCATAGCTTCAGTCTGACTCAGTGAGTGAAAGAAGCCTGTCAGTCATTTCTTTCTTTCTCTGTTCTTATTTTGCTTTTCTTGAGTCATGTAAATTCTTTCTGATGTCACCTATTTTCATGATTTTACTTGTGATTACATTGTGATTACATTAAATTTCCATTGGTTTGTTTAACAAAGTAGAAACTCCATAACTGATCAGAAGTACAGAAGCCTGTCAGTCATTTCTTTCTTTCTCTGTTCTTATTTTGCTTTTCTTGAGTCATGTAAATTCTTTCTTATGTCACCTATTTTCATGATTTTACTTGTGATTACATTGTCTTTCTTTCTTCTTTCTTTCATCTTCCGCTGGTGCCCTTCGGCGTCGCGGGGAGACACAGACGTCTGTCTGCAGCTAGGCGGGAGGCTTGATGTAGTGACAGGTCATGGGCTCGCAGGGTGTCAGCCACGGAGTCGCTCCATCGTCTCCTTGGTCTACCTCTGGCTTTCCAGCCATTGTATTTGGTGGTGTATGCCCGTAGGGCTGGTTAGTTGGGCGGCATTCTAGTGAGGTGACCAAACCACCTGATCCTTTGTTGTTCGATATGGTGGAGAATTGGTGTTAGTCCGACCATGTCTCTGATCACCTCATTCTTGATCTTGTCGCGTCTGGTCTTGTTGACAGCTTTTCTCAGGCAGCGCATTTCACATGTGACCAATTTTCTCTCTAAGGCTTTTGTTAGGGCCCGTGTCTGACACTGGTATGTGAGTGTTGGAACGAAGATGGCGTTGATGAGTTTTGCCTTGGTGCTCATTGGGATGCTGGAATGTTTTAGAAGGGGCGCGAGTTGGTAACTGACTGCGTTCGCTTTCTGGCATCTTGTTTCTATCTCTCTGTCCAATTTTCCATCTTCAGTGAAGAGGCTGCCAAGGTATTTAAATTCTTTGGTCTGTTTCAGCTGGGTGCCGTTGATGTTGATGTCCAGCTTTCCTGGATTTCTGCTGACAGACATAACTTCTGTTTTGGTGATACTGATCTTCATGTCATACCTCTCGCAGCTTGTGTTGAGTTGGTCTGTGTGATCTTGAAGAGCTGCTTTGTTCTGATTCATCAGGGACTGGTCGTCAGCAAATAATAGTTCGTTCAGGGCCTCAAGATCTGGGTTGGCTTCCTTTGTGATCTGGTCCATGTAGATCACGAAGAGAAGGGGAGAGAGTACGCAGCCTTGCCTGACCCCTGATGTAACCGGGAACCAGTCGGATGTTCCACTGGCTGTTCGGACTGCGCTCATACTGGTGGCATAGATTGCTATGATGTTATCAAGCAACTTCCCCTTCACGTCGTACTGCTCTAGGATCTTCCAGAGCTTGTCTCTGTTGACTCGGTCGAAAGCTTTTTCTTGATCAACGAATACTGTATGCAGGTCTTGGTTGTATTCGATGGCTCTTTCACACAGCTGTCGGAGTGCGAAAATGGCATCTGTGCACCCTCTTCCTTTCCGAAAGCCAAACTGGGCATTGCTCAGTAGGTGTTCTGCTTTGGCTCTTGTGCGCTGTTCCAGAATCTTTGCATACATTTTCCCTACATGGCTGAGAAGTGAAATGCCTCTTTAGGTGCTGCAGTCTCTCTTGCTGCCCTTCTTCTTCCAAATTGGCACCACTATTGCATTTTGCTAGTCCATTAGTACTTTCCTCTCTTCCCATGCTTTCTGGAAGATGGTGGTAAGCCACTTAACTCCCGTTTCTCCGCATGCAAGGATGGCTTCAGTTGTTATGCCGTCATCACCATGCCGCTTTGCCCTTTGGGCTGGTCTTAATTGCTTTTCTTGTTTCAGCTTCAAGGATTTGGGGCTCTAACTGGTCTTTATAGCGTGGTGAGAATTGAGAGCTGGAAGCTTGTACTCCAGATGGGTTTAAAAGATCTTTAATGTAATCTTCCCATTTACATTGTGATTACATTAAATTTCCATTGGTTTGTTTAACAAAGTAGAAACTCCATAACTGATCAGAAGTACATGATTTTCTAGTAAGGCATTCGCCAATCTGAAACTAATGGCACATGTACTCATTTACACCTATATATACACCACAGCATGTAATAGATGACACATACAATTTTACATCAATGAATATCTCAGAATGTAGCTGATGATGAGTTCACTTTTACACCAATACATACCCCAGTGTGTAACATACTTTATTTTATTCTTTTATTTCGAGGATAATGGAATCAGCACTTATGTGCTTTTCTCATCCAGTCCCGTGTGTATGCAGTTTTGTAAATTTTGTCATACGTTCCTACCGGCACACAATGGCCTGCTCTTCCGAAAAGCGGAACGGGTTTTAACGTGTGTGCAAGGTGTGCTGCGTGTGTTCGCAGGCGTGACCTCCGTTTATTGTATCATTGGAAAGACTTTAAGGGAGAGTGAAGTCGGCACTGATTTTAACTCCAGGGGAAAAATCCTCTTGAACGAGAATCAAACCCTGGTGAGCAGATCACGAATATATCATTCTAACCACCAGGCTATCGCATCCCCCACATAGGACATTCCTACACTTTTACATCATGAATATCCAGTGTGTCTCTGATGAGAGGTGTATTCATTTACACCAATGAATACCCAAGTATGTAAGTATTTTACATATGTACAGTTTTACACCAATGTCTGCAACGATTTATACATGTACCGTTTTACACCAATGCACACCACAGTCTGTAAATGATGACACATGTACACTTTTACAACAGTGCATACCCCAGTCTATAACTATTTACACATGTGCACCATGGTAGGCCCATGACATCCTGGTCACAAAGAGCAAACGCAGGCAACTAGAGCGGCAGTGCGAAAATCAAAAACGGAAATTAATAAGCAGCTCTTTGAAAACAAGTAAACAAAGTCAAATCTTTAATTCTTTCAGAAAAAAACGAAGTATTACTCTTCTCAAGTTCTTAATGCCACTCTATGAAAGCTCTCTTTTCCCTCAGATCTGCTCTCCTTGGATCTGTGAAGGCAAGCCCTCTGCCTTCCATCCACAACCACTCTGAACTTCCTTCTATATTTTCTGCATTCTTTTATGAAAAATTCCATAACATTCGCTCCAAACTAGATCAGACTCCTTTCCAGCCTTCACTTCCTGAACCCCAATTCTCTAGCACTCCTCTCCCTTTCTTTCATCAGACAAGTGAGAAAGAAATCAGGACAGTTCTGAAAGAAATGACTATAAAATCATGTGATCTTGATCCCACACCTGCTTCTCTTTTCACACAGTGCCTACCACAACTTATACCCACTATCACGAAAATAGTAAACTCATCTTGTTTCAGGAAATGTTCCATCAGCTCTCAAAACTGCTATAGTCACACCTCTACTCAAAAAGCATGACCTTGACAATTCATTTCGAAGAATTATAGACCTGTTTTTCAATCTACCTTTTATTTCTCAAACACTGAAAGAAGTAGTTCTCGAAACAGCTAGACATCACTCTCCAATAATTTCTTTCGGAGTGGTGTTTGCCTATTAGTCAACACAGCACTGATAACCCCACTAGTTATCACTGTCACAGACACGTTTATCGTTCTGATCGGGGAAACTCTCCTTTTCACCTGTTCTTGGACTTTTCAGCAGCTTCGATACTTAGACATCAATTGCTGCTTCCCAGTTAAAAAATCGTTCGGTGTTCTGGACCAGCATCATTGATATTTCATACTTTTTGACCAATCCAGACAGTTGCAGTTATAACAGTTAATTCATATATGCCAAACTGGAAGTGCAGGTTCCAGGGATCAGTCTAGGTTTTTTTCTTTTCCCTCTTTACACTTGCCACTGTCAATTAAATATATGCGCACCATACAAAACAACCTCATTTTTACGAGTGATCTCAGATGGAATAAGCTAGTGTTACGTCTGAAAATTTGGCTTCTCTCAGCTGACAATTATGGCCCAATTGTTTTGAAAGATATCAAACTGGAATTACACAGTAACTCAAATTCCAGAATTATACCCATAAAAACGATAAGCCTTGTCAGAGGGAGAACTAATATCAAACTATCTTCTCCTTAGAACTGTTTCACTAAAAATCAGCAATATATCGAGTCCTCATTTCACTGCGTGAAGTTTTCTACGGGGTTGTTCTCAACAACACACTCTCAATGCAAAAATTATCACCAGACTGTCGCAGTCATGGTATATCACGTTCACGGGTGTTAGTGCAGATTTGATCGTACTGTCCACAAACGCTGCACCCGCCAAATAGTACATCTTAATTTTTTCACATCTGGATATTGTCTAATTCTGCTTTTGGAGGTCTGCCAGCATTCATTAGCCATTTGTTCAACGTATTACAATCTCAGCAGATCGTTAGTTTCAGAAGAGCAACAATCTGAGCACATTACACCTCGTCGTTGCAGCTCTTACTTAGGGTTTGTGTCATGAGAGTGTAGATTATAAGGATCAGTACCCTGCTGTTTACAGAATGTCTCCACTAAAACTGGCCCCTCTCCCTCTGTGAATGTTTAATGTTCATCCTTCACGTTCTCCGCTCTTGCTGCTTAGATACTTGTGTATACGAATACGTAGTTTAACCAATCTACGATATGCCCCACTTTTTCTTCTTTTGGGTCCATCGACCTGGGGAATGAGCTGCTATCTCTTTGCCAGAAACTAGTTATGACATTTTTAATCCAGTCAAGACATTTTTTTCAAATAAGTTGTTCTCCTCAGTTTCCTGCAGTCAAGAACTATACCACCTATCCTCTAACTTGTCCATTCACTGTAAAAGTATAGGACCTGTGTGAGTGTGTTGTGTGTGTTTGTGTGTAGGTTTTTGAAAAAATTAAATTTTGACTATTGACTTGTCTTAAAGAATTGTGGTTCTGCAGGGCACCATGTGTTTGTATCATTGTTTGTTCTAACTAGATTGAGTTTTTATCATGAATGCATGACGGTGTTATAGATTAGGTTGATGAATGTGCACTTTGTTTGTCTTTGTCAAGATATAGTATATATGAGTTCATTCTATTATTGTTATGTATTATTATTTGATCTCTTATATTATTTCTTATTATTATTATTATTATTATTCTTTTTATTATTATTATTATTTAATTAATATTATTATTATTATTAATTATTATTATGTGATTATGTTATAATAATTGTATTTTTATTATTACTATTATGTACTCTTTTGAACAAATAGTACCGTCTTTTAATATTTAAACCTGTTACACGTTTACTCAATAACATACCCCAGTCTAATATTTGCCCCATGTACACTTTAACTACCAAACATGCTGTATGTAACTATTTAACGTTACCATTTTACATCAATTAAAACCTAATTGATGTGTCTCTGTTGAGGACACTGTCCTGTCCTGCGGTAATATTCATGCTGCCTCATTCATGGACAGAGACTAACGGAGAGCAGGTCACACCTGGGTATTGCTGTCGGCATTTTTTCTGGATGTCTCGTAGTGTTGTAGCACCTTTAGAAAGGTTAAAATCTGCTAAGGAATCAACAAGAGGTTATTATCATGCATAGGGACAATTTGATTGGTTCATTCTGAATACGAGTGTCAGACAACTGAAGCGAGAATCTCAGTCCAGTGATCATTTTTTCTTAAAGTTTTTTTTTTCGAATGGCTCGCCTGTAAAAAAAACTAAGCTTTGGTGGATAAACATAAATGTTGTTTCATTTCTTAAGATCGATAGAGGTCTGTTGGGTTAACTAGCATTATGAAATTTAAGTCAACTATTTTTTTTTGGAGCCTATAAAAGTATCCAAATCCGTTGCTAGAGTCAAGACATAGGAAACTTCCTCTTGGCTCTGGTAAATTGTATGTGGGACACATGTGGAGGGAGAGGGAAGTTTTTTAACGAAATTATTGTTTTTTTTCTTTCTTTTATACACAACTGTCTATTTAGTGGTGTTGATTTGTACTTGAGACTTTTAAAAAGGGAAATAAGTACAAGCGGGCCCAGAACTTACTTGGACATAAATGAATGTTGCACTTGAAGAAACGACAGTAAGGAAATAAAGTTGCATGTAGTCAAGAAACAACACCAAGGTTCACAAGCGCAAAAAGTATCATACATCATCAAGAGTGCTACTATGTTTAGCACTCCATTCTTTACCTCAGGTCCAAGTTTGTTGTCAGTTCCTTATAAACGCTACACCAGTGCCCAGTGTGGCTGGCATTATAGGATTGAATGAATGGCTGAAGCGCAGTGAAAGTGGGGAAATGTGACTAGGTGTGAGTTGTGAAAAGAGCTAAGATGATATAGTGCGTGTTATGCTATGTTTATTCAATAGCCATTGTCCGTAGTTGTGGGGAACGTGGGTGGATCTTCAATGATCAACAACCAGTTCCTCAATTCTTGCTTGTTCTTCTTTCTCGGTTTTGTTGGTACTCTGCCTGTCCATACGTGATGAACTCTCCCGCTCTTCGCATGGTATTGCTCGCTTTTTTTCTACTTGGGGACCGTGCTCTTGTACAATGGATTTTGCAAGTCTTTGGTTTTGATGCATGCCCATTATATTTACTGTTTCGCTTTATACGATATCGATAGATAGGTTTCTCTAGGGTTCCAAATGATTTGTCTGGATTCTTTATGCACGTTGTTGTTTATAAGTGTTTTTGGTTGAGAGCGGAAGGGCAGTATCCGGAAAGCATTCAATCACGCCGGTATCGTTCTCAAATTGCGCCTCAGTCTAAGGGGTTGATTAAGGATAAGAACATCTGGCTATGGACAGGGAAGCGGACATTGTCTGATCTTGGCGTACGTGAGATCTTTTTATTTCGAGATTCGGTGTTTACTGTATTGAACGTGTCTGTTAGCTTGATTTGTGAAGTCCTACATGATACTTTGGTGGGATCCTGGTCTGTACAAGGTCCCAGGTACATTGACGCTTTCGTTTTGGAATGTTTCGAGTTTGGTTCCTATAACCCTGTTTATCGTGTAATGGCCGTTGGTGCTTATTACGTCTCAGTGTGATCTCTTGCACTGACTTCCCAGTTGCGTGTCGTTTTGGGGATCATTATTCAGGTGTTTTGTGTAGGCTGGCAGAGCTTCTTTTTTGGCTTGCTGATTCCATCATATGTCATCTGCGAAGCGGCGGTGTTGTGGAGTTCTGCTCCCATGTGGGATGATACTTCAAGCTGTACGGCTGTAGACAGCCTTCTTCTTCAAGGAGATGGTTATGAAGAGGTGGGTGAGGTAGAAGCCCTTGGCCGTTATCAATGTTTCGTTCAGATATTTTCACAGTTTGTATATTGTAGTACATGAATGGTGGCGTCGCGTCTGTACGGGCTGTTAGGAGATGTGATCGGTTTGCTTGATGCTGTAAAAAAATCATTGGTTGCCAAATAGCGATGAAATTCACGTTGACCTTGAAACAGTGTTGTGATGCCCATCACGCCTAGAGAGAAAATTAAAATAATCTGCCACATCTCTTTATGATGTCAGAAGATAATTCGAAGATTTTTGCATGTGCGCTCCATTTGATTGCACGAAACTCAATTACAGTTCCCATGCTTGATTGTTTTGCACTGAAGTGGTTTTGAGATTTATAGAAGACACTTTCTTTTGAAAGCAAAATGAGTGTATGAAGATTCATTGCATCACATTATAAATGAGTATCCATAGTATCAAACATTCCTATTCATGTATAAGATATAGAAAGGAGAGAGGACGTGTTACGAATAATGGCCATTAAGACGTCGGGTCCTCTTGAATAACAATAAATGCTAAGGGGTGGCTAGTAACACTCAAAACAAAAACAGCGAGGATATTGTGTCACATTTTTACTTGAATTTTGAAAGACAGTTCCAGAACACTCTTTGTGAATTATCTCAAACATGAATTCACCCCGCCCCAACTCCCGAATTTATATATTTTCACTGCTTTAGTATTCAAACAACTGTAGATTCTTTATCAGATCACTTCAGAAAAGTATTTTTCTGTAACTCGGTTTAGATATTCTAGTGTTTTGTTTGAGCTTTTTTTATGTTAGTTGTTGAAACACCATAACCCACATAATGCTGTACAGTTTTCTTCTATGTGCATATGTCAAGTGTACACATATGGACTGCTACAGTGAGACTGGATTGTCTATCCTGGGCATATATAATCCTGACTTTTAACTGTTTCTTGGTAGCTCTAATTAGTCCACTTTCATCTATAATGAAGGTAACTCAGTAACAGGCAGCTATAGCATGAAACACGAACAAAAAACAAAACAAAACAAAAGCAAAAAAAAAACAGGGAACAGCACTTGACGCTGCAATTATTCTTCTCGTCTATTTTGGGAACAACTACAGGCATGGTTTATAGAGAAGAGAGTCTATCGAAACAAAAGAAAATGAGAGACCTGTTCTTTACTGAAAGGCCTAAATGGTTGGGCTACTAGAAATGATATCAGATTGGAGGAGGGGACAAATGTCACTCTAAGATTTTCAATAATGTCTATTATTTTGGGCAGGCATTGAGTTTCCGATGCATAAAGCTTCCTGAAATTTTATGTAGTATGTAGAACCATTCTTAAATACAAATTAGTAAAACTGAATTTGCTTATTAATTACTGCATGTTCACGACATTGTGTTAAAGCCCGCAAAAGTTAGCAGCATAACAAAGTGATTGACTTAGAGTAATCTTATATGACGAACAAAACATGTCTTGTGTTTAAATGGTATGTAGTTACGTAATGGGAGACTTGGAATCAAATTTAATTTTTGCAGATTTTTCCGAGTCTGAAGCAGAGCACATTCGTGTAAAATATTGCTTTGCCATCTAAGATAGCTCACGCATTCTTTAACCTTTCTTGATAAAAGAATATACATTTTATGTAACGTTCCTTTGGCATCTATTTTAGATCCCGATTCTTGAAACCTCATTCCTTTGCATCTAACTCATATACCATTATTAACCTTTCTATTGGCATGTTAAGCTTCGATACTATTTGCAACTTTCTTTGCCATTTAAGTCGATTTCATTCTCCTAACTTTTACTCAGTTATCTCAGCTAGATCAAATTCTTCTAACCGTTTCTGTCTGCCCATCTAACAGTAGTTTAATTCTTTTACCTATTTGGAATGTAAGCTCCATCACGATTCTTTACTTTTCTTGCCATCTAAGTCGATTGCTTCTTCAATCCGCTGTTCTCTTGCATCTAAGCTAGATAGTTTTTTCAGACCTTATCTTACCAATAGACACATCGATCCCATCTTTAGAAACGTCAATTGCAATCTAAGCTAATGTTCTATGAGTGAAGTTTTCATAGAAATCGATGTATTTAGTTATAAATCAAAAAGATAGCCTACAACATAAGGCCAACCACTAGGCAAGTTTATCAAGGTGGTCAAGGGAATATTCTTCACACTTGTGGATGCAGTGGGTGTGTCTTGTCTGCTGGTCTGGAACGGCAGGACAAAGGCTCTGTGGGGCCAGGAAGGACAGCAATGGCGCTTTATATATAAGTAACAGTAGTAATGTTCGCCGGTGGTATGTCTAATAGGTTGATATGTCAACAATGTTTGAGACACTTCATGGGAAGATATGACAAAGACATCTTGCTGTCACAAAATTCATGTACTTCAGTGCTTGGCGTTAATGTCATCTTGTGAATAAGATGAGCATTACAAGAGGGGCCTGACTTGGTAAGATTGCTGTGCGGAATAGAGAACGGCAAGCTGTTGTGGTTGATGTGGTGCCAAGCTGGTGCTCTGCTTGTGCTGCAAACATGTGATGATATGATGATGACGATGATACTATGATGAACAGATAGCTTGTGAAGTGCTCATTTTTGTGGTCAAAGTTCCATTGTCAAGATTGTTATATGGGGTATGATGATATAAAGTCAGAATATTGATGTTTATATGTACATGCAAGAAATTACAGACTTAGCATGGAGAGTCCGCCCATGACGCGCAAATAGATACCTTATAATTATTTCAGTTGATGTATGTATGTATGTATGTTTGTCTCGTATGTGCTATCTATCTACTATATATCTATTTATCGGTGATTATCTATCATCTAGTCTCTATATTATTTTCTTATCTAATGTTTATGTTCACTGTTCACTGGTCCCGGACCTGCGCGTTGTAATGGGTGGGCTGAGTGGTGGAGAACCGGTGGAGAGCTGGTCACACTTGGAGAGCGGTCGGTGGGGCGAGTGCCGTGGGTGACACGAAGTCTTCCTGTCCCATATACGGCTGTCGTTGGCCCACATTTGTCTCATGTCTGGCCCTCGTCTTTCTTCTGGATGTTCTTTCCAGGACTGGTCTTTGCACGTTTCTGCGGTGTTACGTGCCATATCGTGTTTTTGCTTTTAGCTGTGGTTCCGTAGGTTTATAGTCCGCATTGTGGAGTGCTCTTCTGGCGGACCTTCATGTTGGTGAATGGTCTCTGTATGATGATGCCAAGGATGCCTCTATGAGAGCATCTATCATTTTACGGCTGGTCACATTGTCGGTTGCTTACTTCTTTGTCCATGTCCTAACATGCGTAAAGCATGTCTATGAGGTGACTAGCGGTTTAGTAGACTTACTTGGTTTGAGACGGAGAGTGTTCTGTTCTAATAATGGTTTCAGTCTTGCCATTGAGTGTGTTTGTGCCGCTTCTTGTCGGATATCGGTCTTCGAGTCTTCTCACTTTGCTGGCTCAAGGGTACTTGATATGGTCTAAAATTGTTCAGTTCTTTTCGAAGGAGCGTGATTTTGGGAGGTGATTTGACATGGGTTGGTTTCGGGGGGTGATTTCCATGCGTATCGTGAGGATATTTCGTCGGAGTGTTCTTACATAGGTTGGCTCAGTTCATCTTTATTTCTGCAGGACGTCCTATGTACGTGTGACTAGTAATAATTAGTTCGATAAGTCAACTAACCACAGAGACCGTAGAACATACACACCAAGTGTGATGGGCACACACAGTGGCATGGCAACATACTACGCTCAGAAGCACATACGTAAATTTGACACACATAAAGATTTCAGAGGGGCAGAAGGATATGAAAGAAAATTAATGATATGTGGCTAGAGATAGCGATGAGGGGAGAGGCGAGACAAAGAGTGAGAGAGAGAGAGATAGAGTAAAGAGAAAGGAGAGAGAGAGAGGAGGGAGAGAGCGAGAGAGAGATGAGACGGCGAGAGAGAGATGAGAGTTGCGCAGAGAGAGTAGTGATGAGAGAGAGAGCGTCGAGGACACTCGGAATCGAATCGACCTACGACACGAATGCTTTATCCATAAAGGCCTTGGCCTTACATGATTTTTGATGACGAAATGCTTTGATTTGGTATATAAAAAATCACTCAAAAACATAAACAACCGACGACAGAAACTAAAAGTCGCACCAAGTCATTTACAAAAGACTCACTTAAGTGGATACTATGACACTTCTAATTAGGAAAGTGGCTAGCAATACATATTACGTGCGGCTGCGGCATAGACTCGAGGATGGAATTTGTCGCCAGGAGTATAACAGAGGTCTAAATAATTTGGCTGTCTACTGTATTTACACAGGGACTTAAGATCGACGCGCTAAATTCCTCCAAATATGGAGCAAGACACCAAAATGTTTCTGTCCTGTCCCCCGGTGCGCTAGTTACATTATGGGGAAGCTCGTGAGGGTGTCCTAATCTGATTCTCTGTATTGACTATTGAACATTCTCTATTGATACAACACGGCCTTAACTTAGACATTCATTCTTTATACTAGTTTATCCATATCAAGTTTCAGAATAAGGTTTGAAACATCCATGAGAACTTGTAAATTGTTGACATATTCTGCAACTTTCACTGTATTGTCTATGATACCTCCATTGTGCCATCGGCAGTCAATCATTTTTGCTGAAGCGTTAATACATCTTTAAGAAATTTCTCGATCATTGATAGAGCCAAACAATCAAACCCGAGTTCAACACGAACAGATCGTATTTGGTTGCCAGGTGTTTTTCGCGCTTTGACATTAGTGCATAAATGATATTGTAGGATTTAAATAGGTAGCTTGCTATTCATAATAAGCGATTTAATTCAATATCATATGCATCTTACTGTCATGCATTAAAAGAGCAGAGGGTATTAAGTAGTTTTCAACTAACAAAGGTCTTGAGAGTGTCCGTTATCTAAGCCTAAAACTGGTTAATTTTAGCCAACGGTGACTGTTTCACTATGTGTTTACGCTGGCATCATGCCCGATCTTCTGCCTTCCATATCAACGTGGTGTTTACTATGAGAATCTCATAATTTTGAAGTGGACAACTAACGAGTTTTAATCTAATATTCGTAGTTTTTTCAAATCACTCAAATTTAAGACCAGTTTTTTATGACTTGCCCAGTTCGTTAATGCAGTTTGTGAATACTACGCTTAGTAGACAAACTGATTCTCTACCTATTTATATACAATAATCACAGGCTGATTAGATAATCAATTTTAGACCAAGCCACTCCTTTTTTTACATGAGAGCTAAATGTATCTCTCCCTTTTCTGAATACAATGCTCTGAGCCTTACTCAGAATAATTAAGTTTATCTAAGTGAGTGGTGTGCACGAATGTTAAGGGTTTAATGCTTTTGTAAGCCTCCAACTGTTTCAGACCTAGCAGGATCTCATCATCTCAAGCAGAGTAATTAAGACAACTATGAGGAAATCTTTGGGGAAGTGGCACAGATACCATTATTGATGACATCTTTGGCTAACTCAATTGCTAAATGAAACACGGAAAACAATAAGGCGGTACATTAACATCACTGTTTAACACAGTGTTGGGGTACGTCAATTAATGAGAGTCACTTTAGTTTACATCTCTATCTAGTTCCACATTTTTTTTCCAGACATAAGTAGTAAGGATATCTCAGTATCTATTATGTAATACAAAAGGTAAGGACAGGGTTATGAACAAATCATCTTGACAGGTGAGCCACCAAGTTTTTTTACGAGAAGGATACTCATATAGATCAGATATGATATCTCTGCTTGTAATGATACAGAAAAGAGTTTGTCCTAAAGTCAGCTCTAGGTTGCATTAATGGACTTGGGAAAGCATTTTGATTTGTTAACCGGAATTGTTGTGGTCATTGCTTGAAAATGGTGTTGATGGGTCGAAAACTATTACGTGTATGGAGAGCCATCTATCAGAACTGTCAGGAGAGAGAGAGAGAGAGAGAGAGTGAGAGAGAGGAGGAGAGAGAGAGCGAGCGAGAGTACGTCAAAGTCTCCAGTCAAGACATAATGTCTCAAAACCACTTTAATCATCCCATGACGGCAATTACAATACTGAGCAGGCAGATGATACACATAAGAATATATCACGTACAACACAAAAGCTATATTTTTTGGTTTTCAAAAAGAAAATGTCCCGACACAAAACCACACTACCAACAACAGACGAGGCATGGCCCGCACCCACGCAAAACCACCGAAGCACGCACACACATCAATGGTGAACAATTTTACAAACATTGCTAGACAGGAATAAAAATTATTTTTACGTCAGCTTAGAGCAGCACGTAACACGCAAGTAGGTGTTGTGCGGGAACACGCCACGCAACCGCACAAATACACAATATATGAGTTCATGTTTTAGTCACGTTGATAGACCGGACAGGATTTTTCACAACGCACTCAAGCCACCCACACAAAATCACACGCATAACTTAAGTATTGACATACTACTCGTAAATGACAATAGGCAGATAATTCACGTAGAAAAGTAAAAACTCGGGTAGTAAACATATTGTGCAATTCAGTTCGAATGTTACTTTGAAAAGATTTCTTTTTCTGTTAGTTTTTGCTGATGGGAATCTGAAAAACGGGCGTTCGAAAGCAACATTTGATAAGATTCTGGAATCAAGAGCATGGGAATGTCTCAGCAAAATGGGCGTGGTTCTGCGTAGCAAGGTTGCGTGATATGCAGAATTGACTGAGATCGTATTCTTCTTTTCAATTATTTTTGAGGCATATTTCTTACAATTCTTGCAGGCCTAATTTTGTTTTTCAACAAAGGTTATGTGTAATACAATGTGAAAGTCAAAACATCGAACATCTTATGTTAAATTGTTAAAAAAAGGAAAAGGCTCTCTTTTATCTACAAAATATGAGATCAGTTTCCTCAGAAAATACAGTCCGTTGTAGTCCTTTGTTGTCAATCGCGTCAGTGATAAACGGCCAGTATAATTGTGGTGTCAAAAAAGTTCCCAGATACTTATAGTTCAAACAGGTTTTCAACTCTTGATTATGGATGAATATAATTCTTAGGTGCTATGCCTGATCTCTTTGAAGGGCTAGGCCGGTCTTTAAGTTTAGAAAACATTTCGCTCAGATAGGCACGTAACACCAGTGTACGAGAACTCGGTGTGGGCGTGGACCATGGTTAAGACTGATCGGCATAAGAGGGGATAACAGAGCACTATTCGTTGCGGAGCTACTTTACCAGACGATTTCATAGTTGCCGTCTGCCAATCATTGTGTTTAGATTTTATCAGAAGTTTGTAGATGTGGAGCAACTGCTGGAGAAACCGTGCAGGTAATGTTACCGAAGAATGTATTTTGGTGGCCCGAAACCCTTTTGGTCTGTTTGGTTAAAATTCTGAATCTCAGCAATGAAGATGTGCAGTTGATTGTCGTCGGTCAAGTATTTTGAATTTATTGTTATCCAGAAACGTTGAGAGGCTGCTTGTATTGGAAAGTGAAACTAATATTCAGCGAACAATATTCTGGCATGAGTGTCAGGTGTTTCCAGCGTGGTATTACAAATTGTTTCATAATGAATAGTTTGGTCAACTTTCGCCACCCTTCGAGACTGTATGTCAATTGCCGTGGGATCCAGGTCTTTCTTGTGCAGAAGACTGCGAGATTATAGGATTTTTGCGTTTTATCCCAAGAGATGTTGAGGCCTAAACGGTCTCAAAATATTGTTCGTGTGTAAGGAATGGGTTTCTTTGGAAGCGGTATTACATGGAAAGTTTTCAATTAACCGGAATCTGACACGTCTCCAGTGAAGGCCTGGAACAGGTGAGAAGGACCACTGGCAAGTCAGTAGAGCAGAAATTCAGGGTTCTTCCACATATACCATCTGTTAATATTATATTGCTTTAAGTGTTACCAGATCAATTTTCGTTCCATCAATCGAAATTGACGTTTTTCGAAAGAACGCTATGGGATTGTTCAGATCATTTTAATTCATCTGAGGAAATCTGCTTTTCGCAAGCGAGTTAAAAAATGCGTATAGTGGTCTGGTTAGTTGTGCATCAAATTACTCCCTGCAAACCTGATCTTTGTCTATGGTGGGAGACCTACCATATTTCTGCAGACATAGTTTTTGATACTCGGCCATGCATGCACGAAAAATGTTCCGCAAACTTGTCTTCTATTAATTTTGATATATTAGTCTGTCCCCGTGCAACAGCAGGCTTTTTGATCTTCTTTATTTTATTCCTTCGTTTTGTTGTTTGTGGCGTGTAAAATACTACGTTCTATTGTTTGTCAAAACGCTTTCTAGATCCTTTGTACTCTAGGCTTGGTTACTTGGTGTAAATGGTTCATATCGCCTTTGTGGCGATGAATACAACTAATCACAAACATGGATATATAGAACAAATAAATCAGTGAGCTCATTCAAGATTGAACTACAATGTAAAACTTTCTCCTGTCAGTGCACTTCGCACGCGTTGTGACTAGCGTATACTATCTAGCCGTCATTTTTTTTTGGTTGACTATGGGTTGAACGGCGCGAAACACTGAGCTGGACTGGTGCAAGGGAAGAACGCAAGTTGTGGTCAGAATTGCTCAGGGGAGGCCAAGGCCATGATCGCAGTAGGCCCTGCTACAGTCGCCATAGATCAGATAAGGCTCTTGTTTTCTTCGTGTTGGGAAGGTCTCACGCGCTTTCATAGATATTCATTGTAGATTTAGTAAGGGAAACAGTTATTGAAATACCTGGATAAACTTTGGGGATGCGGGGATATAGAAACTCGAGCACATGGTGGTGATCTAAATATATGTTCAGTTGCTCTGTGAGCACTTTCTTTGGGGTGGATGTAAATAACGTAACAAAATGTTGGGGAATTCCGTTGTAAGTATAGAAAGGCCGGAGGCGAAATAGAGAGCAGTTTCAAGAGTCTCACGAGGATAGGTAGTTTAATTTTTACATACCCCACCACTCGCTCCATTGCTCGTAGAAGCTCACCTCGCATTGTGCTTCCGTTTGCGTTGGGTCTTGTCCAGGAATGGGTTGAACCCAAAGCTTTCTTGCGCGGTCAAGTTCTCACCGGAGGGGGGATCAGACAGGTTTCGGGTAAAGGCTGAAGAATTACGGGCTTTGTGTATATGATGTAGGTAGTTGATGTTAGCTTTGAAGGCTCATCGGTTTAGGAGCGTAGGGATGGAAATTGGCCAGGCCGCAATGGATGGTCGCTGTGTTTTCGATTATAATTTTGGAGTCTTTGTCTACAACACCTTTCCTTCCCGGCGTTTTTTTTCTTGGATGTCTTCAATTGTTTATGTTGTTATTGCTGATGGTAAAATATCACAATTGCACGTTGTAGTCTTGGCTGTCTGTAAACACTGGCTGATTCCTAGGTCTAAGGAGAGACATTCTCGAGTGTTACGCCACAGAACCGGTCCATGGATGTTGTTGTTAGGCGCGCCTCGCACACAGTCTAGATGGGACCGCGATATGAGTGGGAGGCAGATAAAAGAGTGACTATAACTGGATCTTCCGCAATGTTGTGTGTATCTTTACTGAACACCAGACGCCAGACCACATCTGCAGAACTTTGGATTTGATAGAACACAATATAACGAACCAAACAGAATACATCGTATGTGTCAGTAGCGAGTGCGCTGCACTCAGGAGCAGCGACACCAGAAACAGCAGGAGAGGACGGACAGACAGACAGGACAGACAATTGATGACCGATATGTTGTATTAGGGGGTGTTTTGCCCTGACATTAGTTAGAGAATGTGACCAAAAATTGTTAGACGAGGTTTATTGATGGTGCAGACATTTGTAAGGGACTATGTGACATGAAGGGCAGTTTGGTTAAGGGCTATGTTTTACAGATTGGTACAATTTGTTAAAAAGATGATGTTTTTTAGCAGTATGTGAGTTGGGAGAGGAAAGGATAGAGGCCGGGTAGGGACCGAGAGATGGAAACACAATTTCTGCACAGGCAATATCCATAGAACATGTGTGTAAAGAAACAGCAGAAAAGAAGGCACAGACAAGGACAGCAGTCTTTTGGTTGGTCACTCTTTATTGCCTACAGTCGATGGCTACTGCTGTGAGTGGATGGTTCTTAGCCACCCCTCCACATCCCTCTACATATGACACACTCAAGCGACAGCCCAGCAAGATGCACCACCGCACTGATGGGGTTTTGCCCACTCATTGTGGTCAAGATGGAGGAGATGTTTGTGTTTTATATGCAGATTTTCTTCGTGGTGTTATCTTGCTATCCGCATAACGAAAAGAAACCAATTCCGTTATATCCTATATACTAGAAAGTACAGCCATAAGATGCTGTCTTGGCATTATGCACACGTACCTGATTATTTCGGCTGCAACACTTTGCGATTTAAAGCCTCTGACTAGACCTACTTTTAACCAACTGCACACAAAAACTTTGGGTAATAACATTAAAACTGTTAAGAAGTAAATCACTTTATGGCTAGAAGAACGAGGATATGCACCCATCAGTTTAGTATACATATTACATCATCATTCAGTAACACGATGTCATGAGGAGGAAATATTTATAATTAACAAGTGGTGCAAAAACACAAATTCTTGGTCTGCTGTTACCCAACAAAAATTTCTTAAGTGTTCGTAATGATGGACGTTTAATTATCTTATTACACAAAATTATCTTATACACATTTTACAGATCTTCTATTCATTGTAATAAAAAACCAAAACATATCATATATTATTTTGTTTATGTCTGCCTATTTGGTAAAGAATTTCAGTTCGGATAATTCAAAGATATTGGTTTACAACAAGGAAAACACAGTTAGGGCTAATTACTAAGACTCACACAGCTCTTACACCATCTGCTTACATCTCAATACTTAATTAATTATGAGTTGTTTTATTATTTACATAGAGGTAATTCCCACTATTCTTGTAATCGCGCACAATAAATATGATTTATTAAAGATTTATTAAATAAAAATTTAGAGAACTGCTTTTATAGCCTATCAATATGTGTGGAGTATTATATCATGTACCTATAGCTATATGAGAGGCACTAAACGAGAAATATAATTTACCACAATACAAATAGAGCCCACTCCATGAGAGGTTAAAGGAATACGAGTCCGATCAGTATTTCAACAACCAATCAAAACTGTGAGTACACAATTGATTAATCAACGTATTATTAATTTCGATTTCTTTCCTAGATGAGAACCAAGGTATATTAGGGAGGATAACTCGGGACATATACTGGAATGACTCCACAAAAATTGCCTTAAGACATTTTGTGTAGTAGTAGCACATAAAAATAGACATAAACAAGCTAGATAAAATATCAAACTAACTTAAAAAGAATCATGGGAAAATAAAGCTATTTAGATTCATCTACTAAAACGAACAAATGGCAAATATATTTTAGGCATATAATGACAGTTTACATAGCGGAGTGCGAAAACTGAAATAGTTGACCATAAAGCCGGTATTGGTTTTGGTGATTTTACGGGGCTGTTCCGACGGTGTTTACAGTGAGGTTTGTTAAGGACATATGTTGACGGTTGACGTTTGTTAAGGTTTTGTTGAAGTTAAGACAGTTTGTTATGGATGTTTCGATGTTGTGTTTAGATGCCAGTTTGTAAAGGGATTAAGGATGCTGGGATGCACGTTTTGTTATGGCCGTTTTCTGTGACGCTGTGACAGTATTATATGGTGACAGTTTTCGTAGAGGACATGTTTGTTGAGGGTGACAGTTTGTGAGACATTGTTGGCGGTGACCAGTTTACTAAGGACATGTGGAGGTGTATCATTTAACCAATGAATACCCAAGTATGTAAGGATTTTACATTGTACGTTTTACCCAAGTCTGAAAACGATTTATAATGTACAGTTTTTACAATGCAACACAGTCTGTTTAAATGATGGAACAGATGTAAACTTTTACACAGTGCATACCCAGTCTATCACGATTTAACATGTGCACATGGTGGCCCATGAACATTGTACAAAGAGCAAAGCAGGCAACTAGAGCGGCAGTGCGAAAATCAAACAACGGAAATTAAAACGCGCTATGTCGACAGATGTAACACAGTAAATTTTAATTATTTCAGAAAAATAAAAAAAACGAAGTATTACTCTTCTCAAGTTTTAATGCCTCTATGAAAGCTCTCTTTTTCCCTCAGATCTGCGTCTTTGGATCGTGTGGAAGGGCAGCTTGCTTCAAATCCCAACCACACTGAGAACTTACTTCTATATTTTCTGCATTATGTTATGGAGTCAAATTCCATAAACATCGCTTCTAATGATTCGCAAGATCCTTTCCGCCTTCGACTTCTGAACCCCAATTTTGTGCACTCTCTCCTTTTGTTCATCAGACACGTGAGAAGAAGAAATAGGAAAGTTCTGCCAGAAATGCATATAAAATCATGTGATTTGATACGACACTGCTTCTCTTTTACACATTGTACCAAACTTATATCCTATCACTCGAAGAATAGTAAGAATCATCTTGTTTGCAGGGAAATGTTCCATCCTGCTCTCAAAAATTGCCTATAGTCACACCTCTACTCATAAAGCATGACCTTGACAATTCATTTCGAAGAATTATAGACCTGTTTTTCAATCTACCTTTTATTTCTCAAACACTGAAAGAAGTAGTTCTCGAAACAGCTAGACATCACTCTCCAATAATTTCTTTCGGAGTGGTGTTTGCCTATTAGTCAACACAGCACTGATAACCCCACTAGTTATCACTGTCACAGACACGTTTATCGTTCTGATCGGGGAAACTCTCCTTTTCACCTGTTCTTGGACTTTTCAGCAGCTTCGATACTTAGACATCAATTGCTGCTTCCCAGTTAAAAAATCGTTCGGTGTTCTGGACCAGCATCATTGATATTTCATACTTTTTGACCAATCCAGACAGTTGCAGTTATAACAGTTAATTCATATATGCCAAACTGGAAGTGCAGGTTCCAGGGATCAGTCTAGGTTTTTTTCTTTTCCCTCTTTACACTTGCCACTGTCAATTAAATATATGCGCACCATACAAAACAACCTCATTTTTACGAGTGATCTCAGATGGAATAAGCTAGTGTTACGTCTGAAAATTTGGCTTCTCTCAGCTGACAATTATGGCCCAATTGTTTTGAAAGATATCAAACTGGAATTACACAGTAACTCAAATTCCAGAATTATACCCATAAAAACGATAAGCCTTGTCAGAGGGAGAACTAATATCAAACTATCTTCTCCTTAGAACTGTTTCACTAAAAATCAGCAATATATCGAGTCCTCATTTCACTGCGTGAAGTTTTCTACGGGGTTGTTCTCAACAACACACTCTCAATGCAAAAATTATCACCAGACTGTCGCAGTCATGGTATATCACGTTCACGGGTGTTAGTGCAGATTTGATCGTACTGTCCACAAACGCTGCACCCGCCAAATAGTACATCTTAATTTTTTCACATCTGGATATTGTCTAATTCTGCTTTTGGAGGTCTGCCAGCATTCATTAGCCATTTGTTCAACGTATTACAATCTCAGCAGATCGTTAGTTTCAGAAGAGCAACAATCTGAGCACATTACACCTCGTCGTTGCAGCTCTTACTTAGGGTTTGTGTCATGAGAGTGTAGATTATAAGGATCAGTACCCTGCTGTTTACAGAATGTCTCCACTAAAACTGGCCCCTCTCCCTCTGTGAATGTTTAATGTTCATCCTTCACGTTCTCCGCTCTTGCTGCTTAGATACTTGTGTATACGAATACGTAGTTTAACCAATCTACGATATGCCCCACTTTTTCTTCTTTTGGGTCCATCGACCTGGGGAATGAGCTGCTATCTCTTTGCCAGAAACTAGTTATGACATTTTTAATCCAGTCAAGACATTTTTTTCAAATAAGTTGTTCTCCTCAGTTTCCTGCAGTCAAGAACTATACCACCTATCCTCTAACTTGTCCATTCACTGTAAAAGTATAGGACCTGTGTGAGTGTGTTGTGTGTGTTTGTGTGTAGGTTTTTGAAAAAATTAAATTTTGACTATTGACTTGTCTTAAAGAATTGTGGTTCTGCAGGGCACCATGTGTTTGTATCATTGTTTGTTCTAACTAGATTGAGTTTTTATCATGAATGCATGACGGTGTTATAGATTAGGTTGATGAATGTGCACTTTGTTTGTCTTTGTCAAGATATAGTATATATGAGTTCATTCTATTATTGTTATGTATTATTATTTGATCTCTTATATTATTTCTTATTATTATTATTATTATTATTCTTTTTATTATTATTATTATTTAATTAATATTATTATTATTATTAATTATTATTATGTGATTATGTTATAATAATTGTATTTTTATTATTACTATTATGTACTCTTTTGAACAAATAGTACCGTCTTTTAATATTTAAACCTGTTACACGTTTACTCAATAACATACCCCAGTCTAATATTTGCCCCATGTACACTTTAACTACCAAACATGCTGTATGTAACTATTTAACGTTACCATTTTACATCAATTAAAACCTAATTGATGTGTCTCTGTTGAGGACACTGTCCTGTCCTGCGGTAATATTCATGCTGCCTCATTCATGGACAGAGACTAACGGAGAGCAGGTCACACCTGGGTATTGCTGTCGGCATTTTTTCTGGATGTCTCGTAGTGTTGTAGCACCTTTAGAAAGGTTAAAATCTGCTAAGGAATCAACAAGAGGTTATTATCATGCATAGGGACAATTTGATTGGTTCATTCTGAATACGAGTGTCAGACAACTGAAGCGAGAATCTCAGTCCAGTGATCATTTTTTCTTAAAGTTTTTTTTTTCGAATGGCTCGCCTGTAAAAAAAACTAAGCTTTGGTGGATAAACATAAATGTTGTTTCATTTCTTAAGATCGATAGAGGTCTGTTGGGTTAACTAGCATTATGAAATTTAAGTCAACTATTTTTTTTTGGAGCCTATAAAAGTATCCAAATCCGTTGCTAGAGTCAAGACATAGGAAACTTCCTCTTGGCTCTGGTAAATTGTATGTGGGACACATGTGGAGGGAGAGGGAAGTTTTTTAACGAAATTATTGTTTTTTTTCTTTCTTTTATACACAACTGTCTATTTAGTGGTGTTGATTTGTACTTGAGACTTTTAAAAAGGGAAATAAGTACAAGCGGGCCCAGAACTTACTTGGACATAAATGAATGTTGCACTTGAAGAAACGACAGTAAGGAAATAAAGTTGCATGTAGTCAAGAAACAACACCAAGGTTCACAAGCGCAAAAAGTATCATACATCATCAAGAGTGCTACTATGTTTAGCACTCCATTCTTTACCTCAGGTCCAAGTTTGTTGTCAGTTCCTTATAAACGCTACACCAGTGCCCAGTGTGGCTGGCATTATAGGATTGAATGAATGGCTGAAGCGCAGTGAAAGTGGGGAAATGTGACTAGGTGTGAGTTGTGAAAAGAGCTAAGATGATATAGTGCGTGTTATGCTATGTTTATTCAATAGCCATTGTCCGTAGTTGTGGGGAACGTGGGTGGATCTTCAATGATCAACAACCAGTTCCTCAATTCTTGCTTGTTCTTCTTTCTCGGTTTTGTTGGTACTCTGCCTGTCCATACGTGATGAACTCTCCCGCTCTTCGCATGGTATTGCTCGCTTTTTTTCTACTTGGGGACCGTGCTCTTGTACAATGGATTTTGCAAGTCTTTGGTTTTGATGCATGCCCATTATATTTACTGTTTCGCTTTATACGATATCGATAGATAGGTTTCTCTAGGGTTCCAAATGATTTGTCTGGATTCTTTATGCACGTTGTTGTTTATAAGTGTTTTTGGTTGAGAGCGGAAGGGCAGTATCCGGAAAGCATTCAATCACGCCGGTATCGTTCTCAAATTGCGCCTCAGTCTAAGGGGTTGATTAAGGATAAGAACATCTGGCTATGGACAGGGAAGCGGACATTGTCTGATCTTGGCGTACGTGAGATCTTTTTATTTCGAGATTCGGTGTTTACTGTATTGAACGTGTCTGTTAGCTTGATTTGTGAAGTCCTACATGATACTTTGGTGGGATCCTGGTCTGTACAAGGTCCCAGGTACATTGACGCTTTCGTTTTGGAATGTTTCGAGTTTGGTTCCTATAACCCTGTTTATCGTGTAATGGCCGTTGGTGCTTATTACGTCTCAGTGTGATCTCTTGCACTGACTTCCCAGTTGCGTGTCGTTTTGGGGATCATTATTCAGGTGTTTTGTGTAGGCTGGCAGAGCTTCTTTTTTGGCTTGCTGATTCCATCATATGTCATCTGCGAAGCGGCGGTGTTGTGGAGTTCTGCTCCCATGTGGGATGATACTTCAAGCTGTACGGCTGTAGACAGCCTTCTTCTTCAAGGAGATGGTTATGAAGAGGTGGGTGAGGTAGAAGCCCTTGGCCGTTATCAATGTTTCGTTCAGATATTTTCACAGTTTGTATATTGTAGTACATGAATGGTGGCGTCGCGTCTGTACGGGCTGTTAGGAGATGTGATCGGTTTGCTTGATGCTGTAAAAAAATCATTGGTTGCCAAATAGCGATGAAATTCACGTTGACCTTGAAACAGTGTTGTGATGCCCATCACGCCTAGAGAGAAAATTAAAATAATCTGCCACATCTCTTTATGATGTCAGAAGATAATTCGAAGATTTTTGCATGTGCGCTCCATTTGATTGCACGAAACTCAATTACAGTTCCCATGCTTGATTGTTTTGCACTGAAGTGGTTTTGAGATTTATAGAAGACACTTTCTTTTGAAAGCAAAATGAGTGTATGAAGATTCATTGCATCACATTATAAATGAGTATCCATAGTATCAAACATTCCTATTCATGTATAAGATATAGAAAGGAGAGAGGACGTGTTACGAATAATGGCCATCTCTTTTCTAAAATAAAACCCGTTATAATCTATGTATCTCTTGACTTTAATGTTCAGGTCAGTTAGGGTTTCTATATTGTTAAATACACACTTATCATTTTAAAATTAAGTTGTCGTTATTATAGTAGGGTTTTTCCCTTGTTTTGTTGATAGTCCCTAATCAGGTCAAGGGCGAATGAAAACAAGTATGCCTATGCTAATTCTGTTCTCCATGAAAAATAAAGAAACTAAAGAAAGATTCTCTCTCTTCTTGATTTATCAATAGCTGAATGGCAATTTGAGTGATTCATTTCATTGCTATTTGACATTATCTTGTTTGTTGTTTCATTGGTTTATTCTTGATTGTTTCACTTTTCCCCCATAAAGGCCTGGTGTAAAGAAGCCTCTGGCTTATGCAATTACCCTCATTAAAATATTTCAGTTAGAGTTCTCTCTCTCTAAGCTGGATGAAAAAGAAGTTTTTACACTGATTCTAGAACCCTCATAAAATCGACTTTGTGTCTTTTATTTCATCTCTCTGTCTTTCTCTTTCATGGTATTTCCTTTAATTTCTTTTGCTGGGGCGGGGAGGGGAGTGGATCTATTTATGTGCGATTATTTCAGTTTTTGTCTATTTTCCCAGAATTTTTCTTAGGGCAAAGAAAAGTGTTAATTGTTCATCAAATTATGTTTCTCTGTTTATCTATCTGTCTTTTTCGTTTGTTTCTCTATTCTTTTCTTTTCGGAAAATGATTGCGGTTGCTATCATGTTTATTCATGTATTCAATTTTGAGGCAGGGTTGATATGTTAAGCCATATACAGAGGAATCTGCCTCTCCCCTACCCTGCTTTGCACACTTTTATGATAACCATCATCATCGTCATCATATTTTTCGTAAGATGCTAGCTTGAAAATAGGTGTCTAGATTACCTTGGAGTGAATATAATCAAACAAGTGAGAAGAAGTAGAAAACTGTGCATAGACATGAAACCCTGCGAAGGAGAGAGAAAGATAGATAGATAGATAGATAGATAGAGAGATAGATAGAGAGAGAGAGAACTCGAACTCGAACTCGAACTCGAACTTTTTATTGAGAGTAAATGGATAAGCTCAGGGCTTTTTTACACCATGCTCTCAAAAAAACAAAACAAAAAAAAAAAACAAAAACAAAAAAACCACACACACACACACACACACACACACAACACACAAAACCACCACCAAAACCACCACCAACAACAATCAAAAACCACCAAAAAACAAAACAAAAACCAAACAAACAAAAACCCAACAACAATCCCCCCCCCCCACCCCCCATCCCCAAACAAACCCGCAAACAATCATTATCACAGTTTTAAAGACACCAAAATGAAAATTCAAAATTGATTATTATAATCAAACACTATAAATGAGAACTAGATACAATGACGATGAATGTCATACAAGGGAGACAATGGAGAAGGAAAGAAAAGCAAACAAACAATCACAGACAAACAAGTATAAAAATAAAAAAATATAAAAAAATAAATAAAAAAAACCCACCACCACACACACACAACCACCGACTCAGAAACCACATTACAGAGAGAGACAGAAAGAGACAAAGATAACAGACAGCGGACGGCCGCATACAGACAGGCGGGCAAATACAGCAAAGGATGCGAAGAGAGTAGGGAGGGGGGGGGAGTGGCTTACTGAGTTATGGACAAGTGAAACTAGAAATAGATCAACAGGGAGAAGGACAAAAAAACACAACAAACAACAGCAAAGAAACGGTGAAGCATGAAATCGCATAAACTGAATTGTGTGCTAAGATACTGCTTACAGCTTTGCTTATAAACATAACAGAAACCTAGAATGGTGAGGCGAATGACTACTAGAGGATTAGTAATTTCGAGAACACAAAATGAAATCCAATCAATCACATTTCAAAAAGATGTCTTGATATCCTTTCTAGTACTATGAAGACAAACTAGGCTTCTGTTTAAGATAATATCAGGATATATTGTTCATAGCTTACAACCTGAAATACAACCAAGGAATGAACATGAATAAGTCTATCCTGGGGCGGGGAATATATAGAAAGCGAGATTACCTCGATTTGAACTCGGATAGACAAATTGATCATACAGAGAGGATGGGCGTAAGATTATTCATAATCGTTGTCATGATACGGACTTTATTGAAATGGATTTCTGATTTAATGGTAAAATATGAGTTTATCTTGTAATCTTCAATTTTGCAAGCGATGAGTTTTAAGGAGTATTAATTCCATGGAGCGTCGTATATACTCTCAGTCGTTTTAAGCAGTTTTTACTCGCCAGCCAGGTCCCAACATGTTGAAGCATAATCAATATCTGCTGGTTGTATGTATCCATATAAATCAACTTTCGAGTGTGCTCCATCAAGGAAATGCTTTTATTCTATTGAGGCTGAAATATCTTTTGGGATAATTTCTTTGACAATATGAAATATGGCTCGACCAGGAAAGATTATAGTCTACATTAAGGCCCAAGGTAATTTTATGATTATTTAACCTATTCTACTATCAGATCATGAATTTTTCAGACTTCTTGACATAGACTTCATATTTTGTCTTTTGTGTCTCGATTTGTGACTACATGGAACTTAAGATTTGTTTTTAAGATGAAGAGCCATGTGGTGTCAGATCTGCCCACGAAGTTAGTTCTTATCTCGAGATCTTCTGTAGAATATTACAGAATAACATTTGCTTTTTTAACCTTAGTATGAATATACCGTATCATCTGCAAATATTCACGCAATCCGGATGAAATATTCAATGGAAGATCATTAATATAGATCAGAAACAAAATTGGCCCATGAACTGATCCCTGGGGACACCATATCGTTATTGGCATACGCGAGGATATTGCACAGTCTTGAAAGAATCTGCCGGCCGAGGTCCTATTTTTAAGGCAAAAATGAGGATATAATTCCACTGAATCGAACATAAAGCCATACACAACAATTTATCTTTATAGAAGATCATGGTCAAATGGTGTCCAAAGCCTTAGCAAAAATCTACCAATACTACCCCCCAGACAAAAGATCATTGTTAATATTTTCAGGCCATTGTTCTATTAGGTTAGTAAGCATAGAGTGTGACAAGAATGGTTTTGCATAAATCCCGCTTGCCTAGGAAAGAAACAGGATTGTGATTTGTATAAATACACTGAAGGTTATTCCTTGAAGATGCTGTTTCAAGAAGGCTTAAGACAATGAAGACAGATTCGCTATTAGTCATAGTGTGATGGATCTTATGGTTCACCGGATTTGAAAATGGCAAAACTTTGGCATCTCTAAAGCTTACGGAGAAATGACATTTTTCATGCGAAAGATTATAAATGTAATGTGAGAGAGCCAGATACTTATGAGGTAGCTAGAAACCTACAATAGTTTTTACTGTCCTAGATTGTCAAGCCCGTGCATTTGAGTTGGTTTTAAGGAACTCAAAGGCTATTGAATCTTCATGATCAGTCACATAAAATTAAACTGAGCATTTAGATTGTACATTTCGGATCGTCGTGCATGGCGCGGAAAAGTGTAAGTGCAACAGATCATTAAATTTTGTATTGTTAGCTAGAATACCTTTGTCGCCTACTGTAGCAACAATGCTTTGTTTATATCTTCAGCAGACAGACACTTAATAGAAAGGAGTAATTAATGTATTATGAGCTAGCAGATTGATAGCTTTCCATACAGATTTTGTGTCGTTTTTTTTAGATGAGATCACATCAACGAAAATATTTCTACGACAGCATTCTTTGCATAGCGTTATTTCATTTCTTTGTCTTTTTAACGTCTGCATCTCTTTCCTGTGGGTTCTTAACAATTTGTCACGTAGCTTGCCATGGCAGCATTAACTTTCGGCAGTAAGCCAGGGTGGTTTATCTGTTAAATTATAACTCGATAATTCCTAGAGTGTTGCGTGTTTGTCAAATATAAGGTAGAAAGATTTGTGATACCAGACAGTAAGTGCTTCATCTGGATCATTAAGCTGATAACATTTAAAAAGTTAGCGCTACATAGATCCAGAAAGAAATACTCCTTTTTTCAGCATCAAAACAACTTATAGTTTCGCTGAGAAACCTGCTTGGATTGCATCTAGGTATCCTTACCTTTTTAGACCACGTTAGACATATTGATAAGATGCGCTTAGGCCAAATGGTGGAACAGATGTTGTATATTATATGAATCCATATTTGAGACATAGACATGAGTCCAAGTAATGTTTCAGAGTGAAGTGTTTTTTTCGTGTTGGGGTTTGAATCAGCTGGACAAATGATATAATTCAAACACACTCCTCCACTTATCATGAGGTTTAATAAATCCATGTTGAAATCTCCTGACAACAAAATTACCCTCTGTTGAAATGGGTTGATTACATCGTCCATCATGGCCACTAAAGCGATCAAACCACCTGGTATCGTTCATCCCGGATTGTCTATCATAATAAAGCCTATACAAAAGGTTTTATTCCTTTCTCAAGTAAATTTCAAATCCATGAACTTTCAATGTCCATGTTTCTCAAATTTTAGCAATTTCCTTGAAATCTAACTGATTATGTACATATGCTATTAAGCCAGTTTCCTAATTGTGCTATTTGGCATCTCTTCGAGATGGTAGGTATACATATGGTATTTTGGATAGCACGAAATTATCTAAACTACATCTGGATAAGTCGCGATTCAGCACGAACAAAAAGCAAAGAAAAAATCATTGGAATTGACAGAATAGGACCTATGTCGGATACGTTTTAGTTTAATAAGTGACAGATGTTTCCTTATAACCCACTTTGAGAAGTCGCCCATTTTTAAGTCTAACCATTTTTATTTATGAAATTATTTGCCATTTGCGAAGTCCTCTTATGATAAATACCAATAAATGAAAACACAGTTTGAATGATATACAGGGAAAAAATTCAACCATTCCAGAAACATTGATAACTGACAAACACAGACCACCTCAGTGGAACAATAACACAAAGGAAAATAGATGTTCGACTTTGGTATTTGACCAAAGCAATGTTAGGAGAATACTATATTCTTTAACACAGACATGCACGACCAAACAGCAATCAGCTCACCAGACACGTTACATTAGGACAAAGCTAAATTGACAAATGCAACTGCAAAACACAAATAGTTGCAAGTATGCACATTTAAATTGAGAGAAAAATTATGTAAATCGCGCGCGCGCGCGAGCGCGCTGAGCACTCATTGCGCAAATTTGAGTCACAGATTTAGGAGGAAGGTTTTGTTTCCACCAACCACAACCTTCACTGCAAGCACCAAATAACTGTCACTTCCTGGAACATAATAACAGCTGTCCCCGAATCTGGGAAGTCAGTAGATACATATGATCTGACATAAGTTTAATTTAAAAAAATGGTTTACAAGTTTAGGACAATAAATCTTAGTATGCAAACAATTCACTGACATAAGAAGAGCTAACAAACATAAAGCACCCGCACTAGTACGATAACCCTTGAATTTGCACTTCACCGTACATGGCTACTCGCTGGTGCATGTTGAGACCCCCATTTGAAGCCATGGTGTCATCATCGGTGGCATCCATGACCAGTAGTACTGGAACAACGGAAGGCATGTTCCATGAGTCAGAGTCCACGCCCTTGAGGTAGAGTGAAACCCTGAACCAGCAAAGCTTAAGGGTAGCTGGTTTTGCCTCTGGTGAAGGGTAAACCCCTTGAAAAGCATAAGGGGAAGGGGTAGGAAGCTGGAACTCTGGAATGAAAGACCTCCACTGGGACCATACTACCGAAAACCTGAGAGAAACGAGCACTTGACAGAGGTGATGTGCTGTGTGGGAATGAGGGAAATGGGTAGTCCCTAGAGTGGTCCACAAGCCTGGGATTGATTCTATTTCTTCAGGGATGGCAGCATCCCCTTGAGACATCGAAGCAGCGTGCCTCTGTGGGTCTTGTAGATTCATACACGCAGTTATTAGATGTGGACCCCCCCCGGATTTCTTTGCCCTGGACCCTATTGTGCCGTGTTGGTAATGGGGGAAAGTCACACATGATGACACCACATGAGGGCATGCAGTTTCCTGGAACCACCAAAACTCTGGAGTCTGCTCTAAAGACGGGAGGATGGGTTATCTTTCTCCGTGATCTTTTATGTGAATCTGTAAGTCCAGAGACTGTGTGGATGTATGGCTGATTTAGGTATGGTTAATCTCAGAATCAATGGTCAACAGAGTAAAACGGACAGTCCGATGTGGTAAGTGAATCGTTTAGAAGAATTAACAGCCAAGCGGCTGTATCCCCGTAAAGCTAGGGTGCACCGCGTCCTTGACAAAGGCCTGTTCGTGGAGGACTTCCATTGTATTACAAAACACGTTGTTCATGTCAATGAAGTCTACCTGCATTTGAGTGCAGGCAGTCTTCAGATTTCTATGAGGGGCTATGGAGGTGTATTCAGCTGGTGCCTTCCACGAGCAGGAAGGTATGGAGCTACCCCAGCAATAGAGGCTGATGGAAAGCACTGTTTGCACCATGTAAATGAAGCTTATTTCCAGTCCATCAGTTGAAATAGGTCCACCTGGCCCGTCATTTATGCCCTACATGCAACAATGACATCTTTGCCGATGAGTCATGTTTTTGATAGGGTGCGTAGCCAGTATTGCGGTATTTAGATAAAGTCAAGCCAGGTATACATATTTTGAATAACAATCTCTTGGGGTCTTCGAGTCTTTTAGGTCTATGTATCAATGATAGAGTCACCAATTAGTAACAGATGACAGTCAAGGGAACTAGTCAATTGACCTTATGTTTTTGTCCCATGTGCGTGATTTGGGTCATTGCAGCTGCTGATGTACATTCTTGCAGAGGAGCATAAATCCTTTGTAGAGCATGCAGTCTTTGCGTTTCTGGGAGATGACATATTTGTATTACTGCTGTCGAGAAAGTGCGTGCGCGTCGTGCTGCGTGCGTGCAGAGAGAGAGAGAGAGATGCGAGAGAAGAGAGAGAGAGAGAGAGAGACGCGAGAATTGGGTTGGTAGAGAGTCTATCTTTTTTGTCTCTTTTGTTAAATAAGTGTATAACATCTTGTTAAGGGGACGGGATAGCTCAGTGGTCGGAGCACTCGCTTACCCTAGCCAAGTTAATCAGCATCAAGCATGGTTACCACTTGGATGGGTGACCATTTGTGTACCTTGGCTTCCTAACAGTTCCCCCAGCTGTAAATAGGTACCTGCCCTCTTTAGGGTCAAGAAAGGTAAAGCGGCAAGGGAGAGGAGATGGGCGCCATCCTCAGTATGCTGGCCCCTACAGAGGTTCAGGTCTCTGACGCCTTGCTCTCTTACGACTTTATAGGTTATGGGACACCTTCATCTTGATAACATGCAATTTGGGAAGAAATGAGCTCTCCCAGGTTTAGTTTGACAAAGATACTGCATAGAACTTTGAGTACATAGATATACATTATGTTACTTTCGATCAGAAGACGTGCAACATTAATGCTGGCCCCTAGAGAGGTGAGGTCTCTAACACCTGCTCCCTTACGACCTTATAGGTTATTGGGACACCTTCATCATGATAAGAACTTGTGTGCACGTTAAAAAAACTACATCCATATTTCCAGAAAAAGAATCCAGCTATGGCAGATGGTATGGATACCACGAACATACCTAGCATGCAATTTGGGAAGAAATGAGCTCTCCCAGGTTTAGTTTGACAAAGATACTGCAACTTTGAGTACATAGATCTACAGTATGTTACTTTCAATCAGAAGACGTGCAACATTAATGTGCAAATTCTGAATATGATAAAAGATATCAGCATTTGTGCTTGAAAGAGACAGGGAAAATGGAAAATGCAAAGAAACAGACAGACAGCAAGACAAACACAGACCAAAAGGCAGACAGGCAGACAGTCCAACAGATAGACAGACAGATAGACAGAAAGACAGAAAGATAGACAGAGGCAGTGATAGATTTAATCAAACAGATGGTGGTGCGGGGGATGGGGGCATGGAGACTGCATTGATAGTAGGACAAATATTAAATTTAGATAAACAAACCATACACATTCACACTTTAAAATATGCCAAGCCAGTTTAGTGCAGATGGTCTCCTCGGTTTTATTTCATTATTTCTGAGAATGTCCACTGTCAAGTAACAAACTGTTTGGATGATAAATAGTTCGGGGAACCCCCGGAGCCCATCCCTTTGCGAAATGAGGTAGGATAAAAAAACCAGAAGGAAGAAAGGTAAAGACAAAAATGGCTTAAAAAACTTTTGATAATAAAAATAAGATAATAAATACTGAAAATAAAAGGGGAAAAAAGATAAACGACTGTCTTGCCTTGATTTTTCAAGGGAGTTTGGGTCCTAACTTTTTTCTTAAGCGGGATGCAGTTTTCCAAGAGGAGCTTTAGAGGGGGGGATAGAAAAAAGAGAGAAGTAAAGGATTGAAAGTTTAAAAAAACAAAGAGGAAGGGGGAGGGGGGGGTAGAAGGAGGGGGAAAAAGGGAAAAAAGAGGAGAGAAAGAGAGAAGAGAAAGGGAGAGGAAAAGGGAGGAGGGGGGGGGGAAGAGGAGGAAAAAGACCCCGCTGAAAAAACGAGAGAGGGGGAGAAAAGGGGAGAGAAGAGGAAGAGAGGAGAGAGAAAAGGGGAGGGGGAGACAAAACAGCGACAGACAGAAACCCCGGGTAGACAGAAAGTGAAGGCAAGAGAGAGATTTTAAAAAGAGAGAGATACCACGACCAGAATCAAGAGACAGGGGCATTGGATACACTCCCTATAAAAGCAATGATGAACCCATTTTCGTAAAAAAAAGGGGGTTTATGAATAAGGAAAAGATAAACAAAATTAAAAAAAAAACTGATTTACTTTATCTATCTATCTATCTATCTATCTTCTATTATCTATCAAATCTATCTACAAATTTTCTTCTTTTTTTTCTTTTATTTTCTCAATCAATCAATTATATTCAAATCTCTCTATCTTTTCCTCCTGTATAATTTAAAATTTTAATATATAAAATTGTGTGTGTGGTGTGTGTGTTGTTGGGGGGGGTTGGGGTGGTGTGTGTGTGGTGTGGTGTGGTGCATGCCCCTAACCCCTCAGGATTCGTGGGGGGCACTGCAGTAATGAACGCTCCCCAGTTTATCCATTGGGCCTCTGTTAAAGGCTTCACAAAACACACTTTCCCCCTTTTAAAAGACTTCCCCTTACACTTCTCTTTCCCCTTTCCCTTGCTGCGATACCTTGTTTTAAAAAAATACCTAAAAACCCCCCATTCCCCCTTTTTGTCGTCGCTCTTTCTTTTTCTGGTCCTCCACGGGAATGCCCCCTTTCATTTGCCAAAGCCTTTTATTACGTTTTTAAATAATAAAAATAATAAAAACGTGGGGAATTTATTGCGCAAATCTTGTAAAGCAAAAAATCAAAGCGCCAGCTTTTTTTTAAACCCATTTTAAATCATGGCAGATTTCTTCCGTGAAATTCGGGCTGCTCTTCCGGGGGAGAGCGGGGAACGCGCCCCCACTTTAGCGCTGGCCACCCTTTACCCCTTTTTTTTGTTTTTTTTGTTTTTTTTTTTTTTTTTTTGGTTTTTCCCTAAAATACCTCAGACACATTTTTCTTTAAACCCTGATCCCCTTTGTTTCCATTTCATTTTGTCCTCCCAACAGCCAACCCCCCCTCCCCCAGCAAAAGTGTATAACCTTCAGGGGTGTTTTGGTAGTAGGGTGTAGTAGGAGAGTGGAGAAATCAGTAGTGTAGTAGTAGCAGAGCAGCGCAGTAGTAGTAGTAGTAGTTTTAGTAAGTATAGTAGTAGTAGTAATAGTTAGAGTATAGTATAGGGGGTTTTGGGGCAAGTCCCGGGGGTTGGGGAGAAGCTCTTCCGGCCCTTTTCAGTGTTTGTTGTACCATTTTTTCTTCGGTTGCTCGTCTTCTCTTCCCCTGCGCTGTGCCTTGAGTATGATCTTGGAGTGCCACCCGGTTTTCCCAGCCCATACCATCTGAGCTTCGTTTGTTTGACATGGCCCCAAAAGCCTTTTCTTCGTACGTTTTTTTGTTAATGTGGTTTTCGGATTCTTTTTGGGGTAAGTAGTCCGTTATGAAATGACAAAAAAGTCTTCCAAAACATTCATCTCCAAAGCCTGGACCCCTCCTTGTGCTACATTAAATTCCCTGGATTCGAGGGCAACAAATTAATTGCCATGCATGCATTTGTTTTGACCTTGGCCCGAGAAAATGTTTTATCTTTCCAATATTTTGAGCTTCGCCATTTGCGCATTTATGTGGGTTTTGCGAGGGTCGGTCTTAACCTACTTCAGTCATAATGCCCCAAAGGTACTTGGCGATCTAAAACCCAAATCCTTTTCAACTGACTGAATCTTGTACTGAATCCAAAAAAACATACATACATAATATATAGTTATGAATGATTTTATAAAATAAAAAGATAATAATTTTGTGTGTTTTACCAAATTTTCCCCCCAATGGAAAATTAAAAATATCTCATCTCCCCTACCTCCCTACCCTTCTTTGTATGAAAAGATGGTTGTATGTATGTATATATGTTTTTAAAAGTATTTTTTTTATGTAATACCAGTGTCGTCGCCGTCCCATTCTATCTCCTCCCACCTATTACTTCTAAAAGGGAAAAAAAATGCTCAAAAAGCACAGACACCTTTTTACTGAAAAGAAACGATTCCTTTTGGCACACCCCCTACATTCTCACACCAAAGGAATACAACTGTAAAAAAAAGTAACAAAATCCACCCCCATCCCCCCGGCAACCCCCCAGTAGGGTTGGCACCGGGCAGGGGAAACAGTGGGGGGGAGGAACCCGAGGTTTTCGGGGGCCATAGCGTGCAGCTGTGGGAACCCGAGGACAACGAAAGGTTTGAGCAGGTGCATTTCCCTCTTTCTCCAAAGGCGAAGCAAAATACTTCCACACAGGGCACACATTGTTTTGTCCCACATTCGCAGAGAGAAAAAGAGAAAAGAGAGAGGGGAAGAGAGAGAGAGAGAGAGAGAGAGAGATAAAAAGGATATTTTAAAGGGTATTTGTTTATCTGAGTTGTGTTTGTTTGTTGTTGTATTCAGTGCGGTTGCGTGAGGTGTGTGTGTGGTGTGTGTGGTGTTGTGGTAGGTATTATGTGTGTGTTGTTTGTGTGGTGTGTGGTGTGGTTTTGTGGTATGGTGTGGTATTGTGTATTTAGCAGCATATGTATGTATGCATGTGTGATTTTTTGTATGTATAAATTTATGTATGTTTTAGCATTATTTTGTGTGTATGTGTGTGATGTACGAAATACAACGTTGTATCAATGTAGTTGAGTTTTTATGTATGATGTATGTATTATGTATTTTGTATTAAATTTGGGGATTTCCCCAGAGGGGGGGTGCTATTCACAAAAACCCCCACCCATAAATATTTTTTTTTTTCCTTCACAACTGATTTTTTTCCCCGTATCAATGGCGTTTTCCCTGTCAAATAATTATGTGAAACACAGGGGACCTGGGTGTAGGGTTCCATGGGAAAAGGGATAGCCCTGATTTCCACTTTGTCAAAATGGTGGGGACAATTTTAGACAATACCGGGATCAAACCACCGCACCATCGATTTTTTAGTTTTCTGGGATTGCATACCACAACACCCCCTCCCGTATGGTTCATGATCCCTGTATTTACATGGTATCACCTTGGGAAGTTTTCTTGCTTTTTTTTCACATGCTTTACAAAAACCAGTTTCTGTTTTTAAATATAAAGTAAATGCGTGCATATTGCGTATGGCGTAAACGATGTGGGCATTTGTGGTATATGGGAAACTTTTTATAGTGAGTGCATATTGGTGGTTATGTGGGAAAACTTGTATTGATGCATATTGGTGGTATGTGGTAAAGATTTTAAAAGTAGTGCATATTGATTATAGTAGAAAAAACCCTAAAATGACGCAAAATGGGGTTGGTTTTGGCGAAAACTTGATATGGTGCAACTACGGGGGAAGAAAAATTGGTCTGTAACTGCGTAGAGGGCCCCCTTTTAGGTGGTTTGGGTGCCTTGAAGTTAAAAGCCATGACATATGTCGTGCCTATGTCGAAGCTCCCCCCGTTGTTTTCGAAAACCTTGAAAAAAACAAACAACATACAAGCAAAAGATGGATCTGTGGCTCTTCATTTGCAGAAATGGTGGACAATAGCGAAAGTGTTTGTTTGTTTTTTTGTGTGTGTTTGCGTGTGTGTGGGGCATATTTTGTGTTTTGGGCATGTGGGTTGTGAATGTGCAAGGATGTGCCCTTTAGCTATTTATATATGTTGTATGTCGTGTGTGTGGTGTGTGTGTGTGTTTGTTTGTTTAATGTGTGAATTGGTGTGGTGGTGTGTTGTGGTTATTGTTTTTTTTAAAATTTGCATGATTGTGGTGCATGGTGTATTGCGTCGCCACTCCGGGGTGTGTAAGTATGTTTTTCTGCTGTCTCTCTTTGCATCTCTCTCCCCCACATCAAAACCTTCGAAAAAAAAAAATAATCACCCTTTTTGTCAAAACGTCCCATAAACCACATCACAAAACCAAACTAAGGTCTAATAAAATGAATTATGTCTTACGCTCATATTCTATCAGAAAACCAAAGCGTCATCAAACACCCCAAAACGGGCAAAAGCTTGGGGGGTTGAAGATCCCTGTTCCCCGGGGGATTGTTCCCGAGTTTTAACCGTTCGGGGTATTTCTCCTGGACTTCAAACCAGGGGACTCTACTCCTGCCCAAAAATCCTTCAGATGAGACATAACCCCCCGGTCCCATGTTCAAATGAAAGCGAACATAATTTTCGCACCGGGGCAAAACCTTCTGCTTTTCGGAAAGGAGGGGATTGTGTGCCAAGGGGAAGTAAAAACATTGAAAAAACTGCTAAACACGGGAATGATTAAAAAAAGATGTGGGGCTTATCCCTTAATGTGGAACTAAAAAAAAAAATTTAAATTTAATTAATTTTTTAAAATCTAAAGCTTAAAACCTTCTTCAAACAAAACCTACAGCCATGAATATGAAAATCCCGATCGCCAAAAGTGAAAAATCGAAAAAAAATAAAAAAATAATAAAAAATATAATAATAATAAAATAATAATATAAATTTTGTATAGAAATTTTTAACGCGCATCTTATAAAGCAAAAATCAAAGGCTCGATGACTTTTTAAATTTTTTTAAAAAAATTTTTTTGTTTTTTTTTTGTGGTTGGTTTTTTTAATTTTGCCCTTTCCCACCTGCACACAAATTTTATTTTTGAACAGCGGGAAAAAGTATTTTAAAGGGTTTTCGCAGATGTTCGCATGCGCGCAACGGGGCCCCTGTTTTTGTCCATCCGAAGCTTTGGGAAATTTATTCGATTTTTTTGTCAAACGGGAAGAAAGGGCGAGGGAAAAAACCCAAATCCCGGAATATATAACCTTTAAGAATATTTTTAATTTTCCTTAAATCGCCCTTTTCAACACACACTGGACTGATTTTTGGTTATTTTAATGTGGTTAAGTTCATTAGTGCGGGGGTTTGTGCCGGGTAATTCATGCGCTAAGGTGCAATGCGCGCCTTGGTTTTATATTTAATATCAATTCTACTCTTTGTTGTTTTTTTTTTGCATTATTTCTTTTTTGTATTTTTAAATTTACTTTTTAAGGAACAATTGTCGGGGCGTAGGTCTAACCCCCATCGAACAATGACTAAAGGTTTGGGGGTTTTTTTTTCAAAAATTTTTTGATTAAAGGTTTTAACCTGACTCCCATCGAAATTGGGGCGTAGCCGCCCTTGTTTTCCCTGAAAGGTTGCAGGGTCCCCCTGGGGATGTGGTAAGTGGCCCCATGGGGTGTGTGGTCCCCTCCACAGTCAGCTGGGCAGGCAGAAAACCGTGTGATTTCATGAAATTTCCCCAACGTCGCACACAAGGGCCACAACGTCAGCAGACGAACCGTACAAAAAAACCCAGAGCCCACCACAGCAAACTCCCCCAACCGTGCCGCCATACACACACGCATACCCTCCCCTATGCGCAATCGTACCCCCCCCCCCCCCCCCCCCGCCCGCCCTCCCCCCCTGCCCGAGGTACCGTTCGCGAACGCACGAAGAACATCTTCCGCACACATTATAACCCGTTCAGCTTTTTGGAAATGTAGGCCATTGTGTGCCGGTGGGAACAGATGACAAAATTTACAAAATTGCATACACACCGGGAACTGAAGGAAAAAAAGCCCATGAGAGCTAATTCCATTATCCTCGAAAGCAAAGAAAAGAATAATACACACACATACACACACACTGAATTACCAGACACACTGTCTGAGAGGTTCAGTGCATAGCTTCAGTCAGACTCAGTGAGTGAAAGAAGCCTGTCAGTCATTTCTTTCTTTCTTTCTTGTTTTTTTACTTTTCTTGAGTCATGTAAATTCTTTCTTATGTCATCTATTTTCATGATTTTACTTGTGATTACACGGCTTAAATTTCCATTGGTTTGTTTTACGAAGTAGAAACTTCATAACTGATCACAAGTACATGATTTTCTAGTAAGGCAATCGCCAATCTGAAACTAATGACACATGTACACATTTACACCTTTATATACCACAGCATGTAACAGATCACACGTACACTTTTACATCAATTAATATCCCAGAATGTAACTGATGATATGTTAACTTTTACACCAATACATACCCCAGTGTGTAACATACTTTATTTTATTCTTTTATTTCGAGGATAATGGAATAAGCACTTATGTGCTTTTTTCAACTAGTCCCTGTGTGTATGCGGTTTTGTAAATTTTGTCATACGTTCCAACCGGCACACAATGGCCTGCTCTTCCGAAAAGCGGAACGGGTTTTAACGTGTGTACAAGGTGTGCTGCGTGTGTTCGCAAGTGTGACCTCTGTTTATAATCTCATTGGAAAGACTTTTAGGGAGAGTGGAGTCGGCACTGATATCAACTCCAGGGGAAAAATCCTCTTGAACGAGAATCGAACTCCTGTGAGCAGATCACGAACACATCATTCTAACAACCAGGCTATCCCGTACCACACGTACGACACACATACACTTTTACATCTATGAATATCCCAGTGTGTAACTGATGACAGGTGTACACATTTACACCAATGAATACCCCAGTATGTAACTATTTTACATATGTACAGTTTTACACCACTGTCTGCAACGATTTATACATGTGGCGTTTTACACCAATGCACACCACAGTTTGTAAATGATGACACATTTGCACTTTTACAACAATGCATACCCCAGTCTATAACTATTTACACATGGACACTTTCACACCGAATATATAACCCAGTATGTGACTATTTACACATGTGTAACACTTTTACACCAAAAACATACCCCAGTCTGTAACTGTTTACACATGTACACTTTTACACCGAACACAAACCCCAGTCTATAACTATTTGCACATGTACACTTTTACACCAAAACATACCCCTGTATGTAACTGTTTACACATGTTCATTTTCACACCAAATGCATACCTTCTCTTGCATGTCTGTGGAGGACAATGTTCCTGTCCTGCCCGGTAATAATCACTGATGCCATTATCATGGACAGTGACACAAGGAGCAGCAGGGTCACACACTGGGTCCTTCCTGTCGCCATCTTTTCTGGATGTCTCTTAGCTGTTGTACACTTTAGAAAGCGTAAAATCTGCAACAGGAATCAAACAAGGGTTATCTATCATGCATCAGGAAACTCTTCTTGTTTCCATTCTGAAACAGTGTCACATAACAGAAGAGAAGAATCTGCAGCGCAGTGATAAATCTCTTTTATCTCAATGGCCCCTGTAAAATGATCAAGCTTTATGAGCATATAAATGTTGTTCTAATTCCTTAGATCGATAGCAGGTCTGTTTGGTAAACGTAGTATCATAATTGTTGTTCTACCTATCATTCTTTGGAGCCTAAAAACAATCAACCAATCAGTTCGCTATGCAGCCTACAAACTCCTGGGCTCTGGTAACTCATACTGTGATTGTACACCAGTGGCACATGTGACATGGAGAGGAAAAATTTAAACATTATTGTCTTTCTTTCTTCAACAACTGTTCATATTTTAGTGATCTGATTTGTCACTTGTGACTTTTAAAAGGGAAAAAAGTACAAGCTGGGCCAAATTACTTGGACAAAATGAATGTTGGCCTAGAAGATTCCCGACAGTAAGGAAATACAGGTGCAATAGTCAAAAACACACACAGTTGTGAAAAAGATTAAAATGAAATTGACGTGTATGCTAATAAGAGCAAATCCAAGTTGCACATAGAAACAGTGTCTGTTTTCGTACGAAGAGCTCATAGAAAATAAACATAAACCTGCCCACTGCCCTTTATGATGATCCAGAAGATAATTTCGAAGACTTTTGCAGGTGCAACGTTTCCAAATAGCAACAAAATCAATTAAAGTTCCTATGCACTGTCTGTTTTGCACTGAAGATGGCCATTCAGATTTCTTAGAACAACTTTATTTCTGAAAGCAAAATGATGTTATGAATTCATTGCCATCACATGTAAAAATGATATCAAGCTAATCAAAGTATCCCAAAATCATTGTATGAGATAAGAGAGGATGAGGGCTGATACATCACCTAGGCGATTAAAACACATGTCACCATTGAAAACAATAGATTGCTAAGGCGTGCAGTAAACACTGAAAACAGTGATGATATAATTATTGTTCACTTTTTTTTTTGCAATATTTGACAGAAGTCAGAACACTCTATTTGAGCTCATCTCAGATATGAATATCAGTGAATCATATTTTTTCAACTTCTTTAGTATAAATGCTGCAGAACCTTCAGATCACTTCAAAAGGTGGTTTTTTTTTTACTGAAAACTCCAGTTTACTTTTTTTTTCGTTTGTGTTTTTGGGAGATAATTGTTGAAAACAAAACGTACATAATGCTTAAATCTTTCCTCTCAATGTCCCATATGTCACCAGTGTACAATTACTGTACATGCTACCAGAGTCTGGGAATTATAATCTGCCATATATAAACTGAATTGAACATTTTTCGGTAGTTCTAATTATGTCCACTTTCCATCCTTCCCTGTGTTCCATTTGTTTGTACATATTACAGGTAAATGCAGTAACAGGCACCATAGCATAAAGCAACAAAAAAACCAAAAAAACCAAACACAAAGAAACAGGCTTCATAGCACTTTACTAAAAGTTTCATTTTAGTCTTTTTTTGGAAAAAAAATACAGCATGGTTTCATAGAGCATAAGAGCTTACTGAAAACAAATGAAAATGAAAACCACACTGGTTCTTCTTTAAAAAGGGCCTCAAAAGGTATGGGCTACTGAAATGATTTAAAATTTGAAGGATTTGCACAACAATCATTCAAGATTTCAGTAATGCTATATCATTTTGGAAGCAGATATTTGAGTTTCCATTGCAGAAACTTTCTGATTTTCTGAACTCATGTGAACCTTCTCTGAATAAATATAGTAACAATTATTTGCTTTTCAATTTCCGCCTTCTTAAGACATTGTTGTTGACAGCAACAAAATATAGCAGTAATGTCAAAGTAGATTTGAACCTTCTAGAGTATGATTATATATGAAGATAAGCAGTTTGTGTTTTAAAGGAAATAGTTACGTTAAGTGAAGACTCGAATCACATTCTTTAACCATTCAGACTTTGCCATCTAAGCCAGAGAACATTCTTAAATCTTTCTCTGCCATCTAAGTTAGCTCACATTCTTTAAACTTTATTTGCCATCAAAGCAAGACCCCATTTTGTAACCTTCCTTTGTCATGAATGTAAGATCACATTCTTTAAACCCTTCCTTTCGGTCTAATATAGATCACATTATTTAACCTTCTTTTGCCATGTAATCTCGATTTCATTCTGTAAACTTTCTCTGCCATCTAAGCTAGATCATAAATCTTTAACCTTTCTCTACCATCTAACATAGATCACATTCTTTAACCTTCATTTGCCATCTAAGCTAATTTTTACTGTGTTAATTCTTTTATAAGCAATCTTTAGTTTTATAGTATAACTTAAAAAGTAGCCAAACAGAAAACCCCCTAGCAATAATTATCAAAGTGTCAAGGAATGTTCTTACCACACTCTGTGGATCAGTGGGGTGTCTGTCTGATGTCTGGAACGCTGGACAATCCGCCTCTGTTGGGCCAGAAGACAGCCAGGCCGCTTTATATAATGTAACAGAAGCTAATTTAGCCGGTGGTATGTCCAATAGGCTTGATATGTCAACAATGCTTTGAGACATTCATGGTCAGACTATGACAACATTGTGCTGCTACATAATTACCTGTACTCCCATGCTCTGGCATTATTGTCATCTTGTAACATACAGCTAAGGTTCAAGGCAGATGAATTGTAAGATTGCTGCTGCTGCTGCTGCTGCTGCTGCATAGAGACAGAAGTTGTTGCTGCGGTTTGAGGCTGGTGCCACAGCTGGCTGCCTTGCTGCTGCTGATAACCATGATGATGATGATATGATGACGATGATGATCAGACCTATGGTGATAGATAAGGATGTGATGTGCTCTTTTCGCTGGCAAGTTGCGTTGTACATAATGGTATATGGAGTTAGGTGATCAATCACAGGTAGACAGATTGATATTTGCTCATATACACGCAAGAAATTACAGATTTAGACATAGGTGCAGGCCCACAGGAACAAACACATCTGTCTATCTATCTATCTATCTATCTATCTATCTATCTATCTATCTATCTATCTATCTATCTATCTATCTATCTATCTATCATCTATCTATCTATCTATCTATCTACTTACTGTCTATCTAAACGTACGTGTGCATAAATAACTAAGTATATGAATAAGTAAACACACACAGACGCGCGCACGCACACACACACACGCGCGCGCGCGCGCGAGCGCGCGTACATGAACGCGCACATGTACACACATGCATGCACACGTACACGTACAAACGTACAAGCGCACATACACCCACGCACACATAGACACACAAGGTTTCAGTGGAGCAGAAGAAATAGAAACAAAAATAAGATATGTGGATAAGAGAGAGAGAGGAGGGCGAGAGAGAGAGAGAGAGAGAGAGAGAGAGAGAGAGAGAGAGAGAGAGAGAGAGAGAGAGAGAGAGAGAAATAGAGAGAGAGAGTGAGAGAGAGAAAGATACTGAGAGAGAGACAGAGACAGACAGACGATGACAGTTTGTATTAGGACGTGACAATTTGTTAGGGACGTTTATTGATGGTGACAGACAGTTTGCTTAGGACGTATGTTAACACTGACAGGCAGTTTGTTAAGGACATATGTTTACAGTGACAGTTTGTTAAGGATTATGTTTACAGTGATACTTTGTTAAGGATTTATGTTGATGGCAACAGACAGTTTGTTAAGGACATCATGATGTGGGGTGAATTTTTGTTATGGACGTTTTCTTACGGTGACAGTTTGCTAAGGACATTTCTTGATGGTGACAGGTTGCTAAGGACATATGTTGAGGGTGACAGTTTGCTAAGGATATATGTTGGCGGTGACAGTTTTCTAAGGACATGTGTTACCGGTAACATTTTGTTAAGGCCATGTGCTGACTGTGATAGTTTGTAAAGGCCGTATTTTGATGGCGACTGTAAAAGATATGTATTGAATGTGAAAGCTTGTTAAATGACGCATGGTGAGTAACAGTTTTGTTAAGAATATATATTGACTCTGATGGTTTGTTAAGGACATATGTGGGGTAACAATTTGTCAAGACGTATGCTGAAGGTGACAGCTTATTACAGATGTATGTTGACGGTGACAGTTAACGACACAGTTATGTGTTGAAGGTGACAGTTTATTTAGGACATAATTTGACATTGATAATTTGTTGAGGACATTCATTCACATAAGCAGTTTGTTAAGAACGTATTCTGATGGTAACAATTTACTAAGGACGTGTATTGAGGGTGACAATTTGTTAACAAGGAATTCTGACCGTGACAGTTTGTAAAGGATAATCATGTAAACAGTGACAAGCAGTGTTATGTGGACAGAGACAGGAAATTTGGTTTTGATCCAAGTCGTTCTTCTTTACCGCTCAATGTGTACAAGCAGAAGGGCCGTGTATCATATACTTCAACCTCCAAGTCTTGAAAGAGGGAAAGTTATCCACCTAAACAGTGAGTGAACTCAAGAGAGTGTACTTAAAACAATCCAGCAGGAGCAATCAAAATAAGAACAACCATGCTTTATGTGGACTGGGTTCAGATTATTCTTTTGTCAGGGGAAAAATGACCAAAATCTGGATGTGCTTCCTGTTGGGCTATAATTTTCCACTCCATTTATTACACAACAGTGTTTGCTTATGATATCACAACTTATTAGGGGCAGCCTTCTTTCTCTCTTTCTTTCTTTTCTCTTTGGTAGCTGTTTTTAGTTATTCATCCATATTCATCTGTTTTTCTGTAAATCTGTCACAAGTTGCTGATACAGTTTTCTCTGATGCTATGTCACCATTAATCTTGTAACAATCCTTACTTTCTGTTTTTCTTCTAGCCTGGTAGCACGTATATGTGTGTGTAATTGTCAATCACAGTATTGGCTGGGTGACTGCAATTTTCTGACTGTCTCGTCTTCATTGATCTAATTGAGTCAGTCTGACATTTCCCACATATAGGACAGCTAGGATATTCATCTATCAATCCTCTCTCTACACAGGCTGAATTAATAAGGTGTGGATTTCTAGGGGATGAGTCAGCTTTTGTTGGAAGGTGCTGCTGTTTCTTTTTCGTCCTAAAAATAAAGTTAATAAAACTGTCTCTGCCTGTTTGTTTGCCCGTCTGTCTATCTGTCTGTCTGTTTGTCTATCTGCCTGTCTGTATGTCTGGCTGGCTCGCTGTCTTTCTCAGTTCCAATGATAGTTTGATAGCCGGGATGAAACGTACGCCATAAAAAAACGAAAAAAAGAATTTGGGGTGTCTTTCTTTGCCTTGCCTTGCTTTACTTGCATCTCTGTCTCTTTCTCTGTCTGTCTGTCTGTATGTATGCCTTTGTCTGTCTGTCTTTCTCTTTCTGTCTGTCTGTTTGTCTTTCTTTCTTATTTTCTTTCTGTCTTATTCCATCTGTCCGTGTGTGCCATC
>CM054134.1:24074888-24082388 GCA_028751875.1 Rapana venosa
TGAAAGAAAAAATCCAAACACAAACCCATCCAAACAAAACCCAGTTCCACCTTGCCAAAGACAAAACTCTGTAGTACTAGCATGCAGACTTCACCAAAATAAAAGAAAAAATTCAACCCCTGAGCATGCCATCTGTGATTGTGACAGGGATGAGACTGAAAACTGTAGCTCATAGGATGAAGTAGGACGATTTTACAGGGATTCAGAAGGTTTTAACAGAAAACAGACTGATGACAATCTTAAAGTAACTGATGACGGTATTCTTGATGAATATGATATTGAAGAGGACAATGACTTACCTGACAGAAAGGAGAATGATGACGACTTATCTGACAAAGCTACTATTCACAAATCTGGCAGAGAAAGAAACAGAGACTATCAAATAACTGATGATAGCAGTATGACTGTTAACGACATAACCCTGATGATAGAGACAGTTGTCAGTGAATCAGAGAATGACAAAACAGGTGGTGTCAAATGCACTGACAGCAAAGGAGAAAAAACAGATGATAACCCCCAAAGTAGAATATGCCCTAGTATTAAAGGAGCTAATCAAAAGATGACTCATTTATTACAGGTGAACTGATGAATCCACAGAGTAGTGAACCACCACCAAAACAAAGAGGCAGGCAGACCAGGCAGTCTGTGAGCACAAAGCAGGCTCCACGGCCCACACGTGCTGCCTCTCAAGTAAGTGCTACAAAGCAAAGCTGCTGTAAAATGCCAGCAAGGTCTGGTAGTCAAAGCAGCATCACTGAGTCATTTAGCAGATTGCACTCTGGTGATAGAGATAGTGGCAAAGACTTGACCCCAAGGCCAACAGTACAATCTAAAAATGGTAATAGCCCGTGCATGACAAAATACGGACTCGGCGGGGCCGGAGAATTTCACTGTCAGTGGCAGAAGAATAACTGCAGTTACAACTAACATCAAAGATTTAGAAGCAGGTACAGATCAAGGCACTAATGCTTCTGGAATAAATTTTCTAAATAATAATGTAAATTGTCTTTTGCTTAAACTTGGCACCACATGGATTTTGTTTGTTTTTTGCTTAGACATGATATTACTTGTTTAACAGAACTTTTGTTACATCCGATTTTGATTTACCCATTTTTAAGGATTATTTGACCTTTATTTCAGTGGATAAAAACTGTCACATCAAGGAAGATATTCTGGAGGGTCATTTTTTTAGCCAGAAAATCTGTTGGGACTTTCGTGGAAAAAAATGAGATTGAGTTTGATAATACCATTGTTGTAATGTTGCACAGAGATTATTGGGTACTAGTAAAGATATAATGTTAGTTTGTACATATATTCCTCTTTCTGAATCTGTATTCTGGAAAACAAAACAACTGGTGTAAGGCATGGAGGATCTTAAGCAGTGTTTACTTCAGCTTCAAAGCTCATTTGATGATTTTCATTTGTTGCTAACAGGGGTTTTTATTGCTCAAACAGCTAATCATAATTACAATGTGGGGGATGATTTTGATGATTTTGAAAACCTGTATGCTTTCTCTAATCTACAATTGCCTAAAAAATTACATGATTCAAAAACAAATATTTTCGGTAACCAGTTAGTTGAGATATGTAATTTGTTTGATTGTGTTATTTTGAATGGGCTTTGAAAATCAGGTTTTGATGATAGTTATACATTCATAGCATCTTCTGGATCAAGTACAGTCGACTACTTCATTGCTTCTTTGGAACTATTAACATCTGTTCAAATACCTTCTCTGGTTGTAGAAAACTTAACAGAATCTGGCCATCTTCCAGTTTGAATGAAGATAGAACCTGTTAACAATGTTACAGAAAATCTTTGCAACCAGGACTAGAAAAATTATGTCTTATGAAAAACTTCAATGAAACGAGAATAAAAAAAAGATGTCGTTCTGAAAGCATTAAGCACTGCTGACATACAGAATACATTTATTAAGGCCAAAAGTACTATAGAAAACAATACAGAAAATGCCGTATACATGTTTGTTGAAAGTTTGAAAGAGGCTAGCGTATGCATGTTGAAAAACATACCCCAGCGCAAAATTTAAAAAATCTGAATAGCTTGATGATGAATGTAAAGTTGCCCAAAAAGAAAGTAGATCAAAATTAATCAATATTAGGAAAACCAGAAATGAAGAGGACAGACTAATTTATGTTCAGAAAAGGAAAATCTACAAACGATTGCTAAAGACAAAAACCAAGATTACAGAAGACCGAAAGCTGAATCTTTAGCAAATAACATTTTAAATCCTTCCCATTTTTGGAATGAAGTAAGGAGCATGGGATGTGGAAATTGTGCAGATAATTTACGATAACATTAATACCGAGTATTGGTGTAATCATTTCAAAAACGTTTTTCAGAACCATGAACAAACTATGGCAGAAAACATTATAAATATTGATTTAAAGGAAGGAACTGAACATATCTTAAATAAAGACACATCTGAAACTGAAGTAGTAAAAGCATTATCAAAACTTGAAATAGGACAAGCATGTGGCATTGACAACATACCAGCTGAAATGTTGAAAAATGGAGGCAAAGTTGTATTGGAATTTTTAGTAAAATTTTTTAACACTATTTGTCCATCAGGTGTATATCCCAAAGAGAGGTCAAAAGCCATAATAATACCTATTTACAAAAAGGAGATCCTGATAATACAGATAATTACAGACAAGTGTCATTGTTAAGCATCATTTCAAAATGTTATACTACTATATCAAATGCAAGACTTTATAACAGGTAGGCAGACAATAATATGATTTGTAAGAGTCAGGCAGGTTTCCGTAGGGGTTACTCAACGGTAGATGAAATATTCAATTTATATGCAATTGTCCAGAAATGTATGATGAATAAGCGCAGAAAATTATAGGTAGCAATTGTTGATTTTAGAAAAGCTTTTGATTCCCTACACCACGACAAAATTCTTGAATGTATGAGAAACCAAGATGTGAATGGAAAGTTTTTGGCAGGTTTGAAAGCAATGTATTTTTCTTTAGTTTCGTGTGTACGTACTAATTGTGAACTTACTGCTTATTTTGAGTGTCCTATTGGAGTAAGACAATGTTGTGTTCTAAGTTCTACCCTATTATCTGTTTTTTTTTATAAATCAGCTTGCTACTCACATGAATATTACGGGAAGACATGGTATGCAAGCTCTGCCAGACATTTATGGAATTGTTCATATTACTTTTTTCAGACGATATAGCTTTACTAGCTACTACAGTGCATGGATTACAAAACCAGTTAAATATCCTGCAGAGCTGTTGTAATGACATGAAATAAATGTGAACACTGAGAAAACAAAAGTGATGGTATTTAGAAAGGGAGGGGGAGGAGGGGGGTATTTAGGACGGCACGAGCAGTGGTTTTTTAGCGGTAAGAAACTAGATGTTGTAAATAGCTATTGCTGTTTAGGATTCCATTTCACAACAATGATAAGTATGGAAAGAGGTACAGATGGCTTAGCATCTGAGGGTAAGAAAGCAGTTGTTCAACTGAATAATGCTTTTAAAAAATATAAGGAAATGAGTGCCAAAACATTTTTTAAGATCGACAGCAAAGTTCAAACAATTCTGCTGTATGCTTCCGAAATATGGGATTTAACCAAATTAGACCATGTAGAAAAAGGCCATGCTATGGCTTGCAAAAGATTTTTAGGTGTACCAGTTAGAACTCCAAATAAAATGGTTTATGGTGATTTAGGAAGATTTCCCCTTCATGTTAATTCTTGTGTTTCGTTATTAAGGTATAGGTTTAGATTATTAAAAATGAAGAATGAAAGACTGCCACATATAGCGTATCAGATGTTATTGGAATTGGACAAAAGGGGTAAAGACTGTTGGGTGTGGCAAATTAGGGAAATTTTATGTAAGACATGATTCAGTTTTGTTTGGTTGCAGCAGGATGTGGGTCAGGTCAAAGTGTTTTTAAAACAATGTAAGCAGAGACTTGTTGATTTATATATCCAAGAATGGTCTGGCACTATAAGAGATTGCGACAGATATGACAACTACAGATCTATAAAAATATTTTTGAAAAAGAAAAATATATGTCTGACATGGATACCTATTGTTTTAGAGTTGCCATCTCACAAGCTAGATTTAATGTTCTCCCTCGTAATGCAAACATGCATCGCTTTAGCAATGTTCCACTGAAAAAATCCTGTCCATTTTGTAGGTCAACAAAGGAAGACAAAGAGCATTTCCTTTTTGTGTGTCCCACATATTCTGACCTAAGAACTAAGTTTCTGGTGGATTTAGCCATAACCCTAATCCACATGTTGTTGAAAATGTCTAATACCAAACAAATGTACAGTGTCTCAAGGTTCATTTTTCAGTCAGTGAACGAAAGAAAGAAAAAGTGGACTGGAATTTGAAGGTTTTTTTTAATGTGACCTGACAATGTATTTCGGGGCAAGGTGTCTCCATGATGTTTAGCGCTGCTTTTGAAATGCTTAAAATGGTGTGTGTTCGTGTGGTGTGTGTGTGTGTGTGTGTGTGTTTGTGTGTGCGTGTGGACGTGTGTGTGTGTGAGTGAGTGTGTGTGGGTGTGTGTGTGTGTTCGTGGGTGTGTTTGTGAGCGCGCGTGTGTGTGTGTGCGTGCGTGCGTGCGTGCGTGCGCGCGCGCGTGTGTGTGTGTGTTGGTTATAGCATTGACCAAACAAGTAACGTTGGAAAGATTCAAGCCTTTACTTATGTAACTCGAGAAGTTACTGTGATTCCACTTTTGCGAATGTTAACTTATAGCATAAACAATGATGTTGAAGGTGATGCAGATCATTGTGATGAGTGTTGCAATTGTAGTTACCGTCAGTGAAGACGCTGTTTAGCCTCGACTGATGATGATAACGATGACGCCCATAGTCATGACATGACTGCGTTGATAATGATGATGATGATGATGATGATGATGATGATGATGATGATGATGATGATGATGATGATGATGATGATGATAGCAATGACACCCATAGTCATGATATGACTGCGTTGATGATGATGATGATGATGATGATGGTGGTGGTGGTGGTGGTGGTGGTGGTGGTGGTGGTGGTGGTGGTAGCAATGAAACCCATAGTCATGATATGACTGCGTTGATGATGATGATGATGATGATGATGATGATGATTGATGATGATGATGATGATGATGATGATGATGATGATGATGATGATGATGACGACGACGACGATCATAGTCATGATATGACTGCGTTGATGATGATGGCAATGACGATGACGCCCATGGTCATGATATGACTGCATTGATGACGAGGATGATGGTAACGATGATGCACAGTGTCATGATATGACTGCATTGATGATGATGATCATGGTGATGCCTATAGTCATGATATGACTGCTTTGATGATGATGGTAAAGCTGACGTCCATAGTCATGATATGTCTGCGTTGATGGCGAGGATGATGATGATGACGCCCATAGTCATGACATGACTGCGTTGATGATGATGATGATGATAACTATGATGCTTTCAGTGGTATGTTAAATATTTGAATGGGTTGCATTACAATTGATTGCATGTTTTTATGTCTACTTATTACCACTCCCCTTCACCACTTTCGCTTGTATTGTGGCCCAAAGCCGTAGTACAAGTAAAATGTTCAGTGTTCAGTTTTCAGTGCTCTCTCTCTCTCTCTCGCTTCTAGACCTATTGATAGACCATCTCTTGCTTCTTACTGTCTCCCCTCTATTTCACTTTATTCATATTACTTGATTATAATCAGTGTATCAGTTTTCATGTTAATGTTCAAATCATTTGAGAATTATGTGTTTATTAATGCATATCTCTTTTCTCAAATAAATTATATTCTATGTATCGCTTGACCTTAATGTTCAGGTCAATTAGGGATTACATATTGTTGAATATACACTTATCTTTTTAAAATTAACTTGTCGTTGTTGTAGTAGGGTTTTTCCCTTGTTTTGTTGATAGTCCCTAATCAGGTCAAGGGTGGATGAAAACAAGTATGCCTATGCTAATTCTGTTCCCCTTGAAAACTAAAGAAACTAAAGAAAGATTCTTTCTCTTCTTGATTTATCAATAGCTGAATGGCAATTGAGTGATTCATTTCATTGCTATTTGACATTATCTTGTTTGTTGATTCATTGATTTATTCTTGTTTGTTTCACTTTTTCCCATAAAGGCTTGGTGTAAAGAAGCCTCTGGCTTATGCAATTACCCTCATTAAAATATTTCAGTTCGAGTTCTCTCCCTCTCTAAGCTGGATGAAAAAGAAGTTTTTACACTGATTCTAGAACCCTCATAAAATCGACTTTGTTTCTTTTCATTTCATCTCTCTGTCTTTCTCTTTCATGGTATTTCCTTTAATTTATTTTGGTGTGGCAGGGGAAAGGTGTGAGGGTTTATTTCTATGCGTTTATGTCAGTTTGTGTCTATTTTCCTAGTTGTTTTCTTAGGGCAAAGAAAACCGTTAATTGTTTATCAAATTATGTTTCTCTGTTTAACTATCTGTCTTTTTCGTTTGTTTCTCTTTCCTTTTCCTTTTAGGAAAATGATTGTGGTTGCTATCATGTTTATTCATGTATTTGAATTTGAGGCAGTGGTGATACCTTAAGCCAAAGACAGAGGAATCTGCCCTCTTCCTACCCTGCTTTACACCCTTTCATCATAACCATCATCATCGTCATCATCTTTTTCGTATGATGCTAGTTTGAAAATAAGTGTCTAGATAACCTCGGAGTGAATATAATGAAACAAGTGAGAAGAAGGAGAAAAATGTGCTTAGACATGAAACCCTGCGAAGGAGAGAGAGAGAGAGAGAGAGAGAGAGAGAGAGAGAGAGAGAGAGAGAGAGAGAGAGAGAGAGAGAGAGAGAGAGAGAGAGAGAGAGAGAGAGAGAGAGAGATAGAGAGAGAGAGAGGCAAGAAAAGCAAGCGTGTGTGGGTGGATGGGTGGGTAGAGGTCTATCATTTTTGTCTCTTTTGTTTAAACAAGTGTTTAACATCTCGTTATGGAGACGGGATAGCTCAGTGGTCAGAGCACTCGCTTACCCCAGCCAAGTTAAGCAGCATCAAGCATGGTTACCAATTGGATGGGTGACCGTATGCACGCCTTGGCTTCCAAACAGTTCCCCCACCTGTAAATAGGTACCTGCCCTCTTTAGGGTCAAGGAAGGTAAAGTGGCAAGGGAGAAGAGATGGGCGCCATCCTCAGTATGCTGGCCTCTAGAGAGGTGAGGTCTCTGACGCCTCGCTCCCCTATGACCTTATAGGTTATGCGACACCTTCATCTTGATAACAACTTGTGCGCAGGTTAAAAACAAATCCATGCATATTTCCCAGAAGAAGAGAATCCAGCTACAGCAGATGGTATGGATACCGAGAAAATACATAGCATGCAATTTGGGAAGAAATGCGCTCTCCCAGGTTTACTTTAACAAAGATACTCCATCGAACTTTGACTACATATATCTACATTATTTTACTTTCGATCAAAAGACGTGCATGTGCAAATTCTGAA
>CM054134.1:24087388-24107388 GCA_028751875.1 Rapana venosa
TAATCACTTCTTGTCAACAGCTGCTCCCATAAACCACATCACAAACCAAACTTAAGGTCATAGATCATAGCAATGTATGTCTTACGCTCATCATTCATTACAGACAAACCAAAGCGTCATCCATCACTCCACAATCGGACAGGATAGCTTGGTGGTTAGAATGATGCATGTTCCGCTCGGGATCTGCTGTCCCGAGTTTGAATCCAGTTCAAGGAGGTATTTTTCCCTGGACTTCAAACCAGTGCCGACTCTACTCCTGCCAAAAGTCCTTCAGATGAGACTATAAACCCAGGTCCCATGTTCAAATGAACGCAGAACATATTTGCGCACACGTCAAAACCTGTTCTGCTTTTCGGAAGAGGAGGCCATTGTGTGCCAGTGGGAATGTACGAAAACATTGATAAAACTGCATAAACACGTAGACTGCATGTAGAAAAAAGTATGTGAGTGCTTATTCCATTAATGTGGAACTAAAATAAAAATTAATTAATTAATTTTTCAAAATCTAAAGCTTAATCCATTGCTTCACAACAAACACCTAGCAGTCCATGAATATGAAAAACTCCTGATGCAGCCAAAGAGTGAAAAATCGAAATAATAATAATAATAATAATAAAAATCAAATAATATAATAATAATAATAATAATAATAATAATTATGTATAGAATTTATACAGCGCTGCATCTTATAAAGCATAAAATCAAAGCGCTCTGATGACTTTTTAATTTTTTAAAATTTTAATGTTTTTTTTTTGGTGTGTGTATGCGTTTTTTTAAATTTTGCCATCTGTTCCCACCTGCACACAATGGTCTACTCTTTCGAACAGCGGAACAGTATTTAATGTGTGCGCAAGATGTTCTGCATGCGTTCGCACGCGGGGCCTCGGTTTATAGTCTCATCCGAAGGACTTTGACATTCAGTTCGATTTTTTTGTCAAACTGGGAAGAAAGGTCGAGGAAATCATCAAGTCCTGGTAATATACTATCTCTTTATAGTAATATTTAATTTTCTCGTCAAACTCGCCCTTTTTCAACACACACTGGACTGATTTTTGGTTTATTTCTAATGTGTGTGTAAGTTCATGTATGCGTGCGTTCGTGCACGGGTATGTTCATGCTGCATAAGTGTGCATGCGCGCCTGTGTATGTTTATATTTAATATCAATGTCTACTCTTTCTGTTGTTGTTGGTTTTGTCATTGATTTTCTTTGTTTTGTATTTTTAAATTTACATTGTTAAGGAACAATTGTCAGACATGTAGGTGCTAAACCTCATCTGAGAACAATGACTAATGGTTTGGGGTTTTTTATTTTTAATTTTTTAGATTGATAATGGATTTGAACCATGTACTCACTCATCGAAATTGGCGCGTAGCCGCCGTTGTTGCACTGATAGGTGATGCAGGGTCCACTGGCGGATGTGGTGAAGTTGGCCCCATGGGCGTGTGTGGTCCCGTCCACAGTGCAGCTGGCTGCAGGCAGAAAACCGTGTGATGTGCATGACCTTACCCATCTGTGCTATTATCTGTGCTTACTGATCGCTATTCTCATGGCTTTGAATTTCATTTTAGATCATCCATACTCTTTCTTTCATATATTACTTTGTGTGGATTCAAAATCAGTATTATATGCCTTAAAGTCTATAACTTATAAGCAATCAGCTAAACTTATACTTGACGTCAAATACTTCATAAATCTTCTGCGTTTAAGAGGAATTCATGTTTCCTTTTGCTGGATTCCTTCACATATAGGATTGTTTTCTAATGAGTGGGCTGATAGGGCTGCAAAGAAAGGTGCACGTAATGAAAAGGGGTCTATAGTACTGCATGTCCCTCTATCCATTGCAGAGGGTTATCGGTTGTTAGAAGAAGCATCCTTTAAAAAAAAATATAGAAAAGTATCAGCAAAACAATCGGCTTTCACATTCAACTCTGAGTGTGAATAGTGTAGTTGAATACATTGAAGACTTAGAGATTCATACAAATGCTGTAAAAGAAAGACAACTCAAGGCCTTATTTTTTAGGATAAGATTAAATGCATTTACAACAAAATTCAGCAAGGATGTTAAATGCTTATGTGGTGAATATATTTCAAATGTCATATCATACTTGAATGTGAGAAGCTAAAACCTCATCTCCCTGCCTTTTCTGAGAATTCCATTGAAGAAATTTTGAACAATGTTAAGTTAACAATTGATATTGCTAAGGGTTTATTGTTAAGTCCTATAGGGCATTTATTGTAGTTATTGTAGTTATTTTTTTAATTTCTTTTTTTTAATTTCTGTTCTTGATTTGTTCATGTTAAGAATACTATTTCCTTTGTTATTACTATTTATTACACAACGAGCGCGCATGCATGTAGGGACGCCCACGCACACTCACACACAAAGGGAGATCTCTCTCTCTCTCTCTCTCTCTCTCTCTCTCTCTCTCTCTCTCTTTTTCTTTTCTCTCTATCTCACATATTCAGTCTCCTATTTAAGGATCGTCTGGTATCACTTTAAGTGGAAAGACGTTAAATTGAAGACTTACTTACTACTTACCCATCTGTGCATGCACACACAGACACACACACAGTCAGACAGACAGACACACAGATACCAAGACACACAGAGAAACACACACAGACACAGACAAACTCACACACACGAACACGTGCACGCACATACACACACGCATACACGCTCGCGGTCATGCGCATCGTTACCCCCCCCCCCCCCCCCCCCCCCCGCCCGCCCTCCCCCTGCCCGAGGTACCGTTCGCGAACGCACGAACAACATCTTCCGCACACATTATAACCCGTTCAGCTTTTTGGAAATGTAGGCCATTGTGTGCCGGTGGGAACAGATGACAAAATTTACAAAACTGCATACACACCGGGAACTGAATGAAAAAAAGCCCATGAGAGCTAATTCCAATATCCTCGAAAGCAAAGAAAAGAATAATACACACACATACACACACACTGAATTACCAGACACACTGTCTGAGAGGTTCAGTGCATAGCTTCAGTCAGACTCAGTGAGTGAAAGAAGCCTGTCAGTCATTTCTTTCTTTCTTTGTTGTTTTTTTACTTTTCTTGAGTCATGTAAATTCTTTCTTATGTCATCTATTTTCATGATTTTACTTGTGATTACACGGCTTAAATTTTAATTGGTTTGTTTTACGAAGTAGAAACTTCATAACTGATCACAAGTACATGATTTTCTAGTAAGGCAATCGCCAATCTGAAACTAATGACACATGTACACATTTACACCTTTATATACCACAGCATGTAACAGATCACACGTACACTTTTACATCAATTAATATCCCAGAATGTAACTGATGATATGTTAACTTTTACACCAATACATACCCAGGTGTGTAACATACTTTATTTTATTCTTTTATTTCGAGGATAATGGAATAAGCACTTATGTGCTTTTTTCACTAGTCCCTGTGTGTATGCGGTTTTGTAAATTTTGTCATACGTTCCAACCGGCACACAATGGCCTGCTCTTCCGAAAAGCGGAACGGGTTTTAACGTGTGTACAAGATGTGCTGCGTGTGTTCGCAAGCGTGACCTCTGTTTATAATCTCATTGGAAAGACTTTTAGGGAGAGTGGAGTCGGCACTGATATCAACTTCAGGGGAAAAACCCTCTTCAACGAGAATCGAACTCCGGTGAGCAGATCACGAACACATCATTCTAACCACCAGGCTATCCCGTCCCACACGTACGACACACGTACACTTTTACATCTATGAATATCCCAGTGTGTAACTGATGACAGGTGTATTCATTTACACCAATGAATACCCCAGTATGTAACTATTTTACATATGTACAGTTTTACACCACTGTCTGCAACGGTTTATACATGTGCACACCACAGTTTGTAAATGATGACACATTTGCACTTTTACAACAATGCATACCCCAGTCTATAACTATTTACACATGGACACTTTCACACCGAATATATAACCCAGTATGTGACTATTTACACATGTGTAACACTTTTACACCAAAAACATACCCCAGTCTGTAACTGTTTACAGATGTACACTTTTACACCGAACACAAACCCCAGTCTATAACTATTTGCACATGTACACTTTTACACCAAAACATACCCCTGTATGTAACTGTTTACACATGTTCATTTTCACACCAAATGCATACCTTCTCTTGCATGTCTGTGGAGGACAATGTTCCTGTCCTGCCCGGTAATAATCACTGATGCCATCATCATGGACAGTGACACAAGGAGCAGCAGGGTCACACACTGGGTCCTTCCTGTCGCCATCTTTTCTGGATGTCTCTTAGCTGTCGTACACTTTAGAAAGCGTAAAATCTGCAACAGGAATCAAACAAGGGTTATCTATCATGCATCAGGAAACTTCTTGTTTCCATTCTGAAACAGTGTCACATAACAGAAGAGAAGAATCTGCAGCGCAGTGATAAATCTCTTTTATCTCAATGGCCCCTGTAAAATGATCAAGCTTTATGAGTATATAAATGTTGTTCTAATTGCTTAGATCGATAGCAGGTCTGTTTGGTAAACGTAGTATCATAATTGTTGTTCTACCTATCATTCTTTGGAGCCTAAAAACAATCAACCAATCAGTTCGCTATGCAGCCTAGAAACTCCTGGGCTCTGGTAACTCATACTGTGATTGTACACCAGTGGCACATGTGACATGGAGAGGAAAAATTTAAACATAATTTTCTTTCTTTCTTCAACAACTGTTCATATTTTAGTGATCTGATTTGTCACTTGTGACTTTTAAAAGGGAAAAAAGTACAAGCTGGGCCAAATTACTTGGACAAAATGAATGTTGGCCTAGAAGATTCCCGACAGTAAGGAAATACAGGTGCAATAGTCAAAAACACACACAGTTGTGAAAAAGATTAAAATGAATATGACGTGTATGCTAATAAGAGCAAATCCAAGTTGCACATAGAAACAGTGTCTGTTTTCGTACGAAGAGCTCATAGAAAATAAACATAAACCTGCCCACTGCCCTTTATGATGATCCAGAAGATAATTTCGAAGACTTTTGCAGGTGCAACATTTGCAAATAGCAACAAAATCAATTAAAGTTCCTATGCAGTGTCTGTTTTGCACTGACGATTGCCATTCAGATTTCCTAGAACAACTTTATTTCTGAAAGCAAAATGATGTTATGAATTCATTGCCATCACATGTAAAAATGATATCAAGCTAATCAAAGTATCCCAAAATCATTGTATGAGATAAGAGATGATGAGGGCTGTTACATCACCTAGGCGATTAATAATAATAATAATAATAATAATAATAATAATAAATGGAATTTATATAGCGCTATATCTTGCAGAGACAAATCAAAGCGCTTGCACTCAACTCATTCTTACACAGTCATACAACCAGTGACAAGCAATAGTTCCATCAAGTCCAAATGTGCACACACGCACACACACACACACGCACACCACACACACACACACACACACACACACACACACACACACACACACACACACAGGTCACACACCCTGGCATGGCAATAGAATCTTGGCTGTTGAAGGCAGGGAAAAACTATGAGATGAGGCAGGAGAGGAAAATCTTAGGTTTGAAATAGATATGTCTTGAGACTGGACTTAAAAGTGTCATAAGAAGGCTTTTGGCGGAGAGAGAGAGGGAGATCATTCCACATCAATGGACCAGAAATAGATAAAGAGCGACGGCCGATGGTGGATTGGTTGAATCTAGGTATTCGTAAGGACAAGTTATCTGCAGCAGAGCGGAGAGAACGAGAAGGAGTGTACAAGTAAAGACATTCACAGAGGTAAGCGGGTGCTGTTTTGTGGAGACATTTGTAACAGAGGGTACTGATCTTATAGTTTACTCTCTGTGGCACAGGCAGCCAGTGGAGAGATTGCAAGAGAGGGGTAATATGCTCAGATTTTTTCTTTCTGAAGATTAGACGAGCTGCAGAGTTTTGTATACGTTGAATGGATTGAATTGATGATGCCGGCAGACCAGCCAACAGAGAGTTGCAATAGTCCAGACGTGAAAGAATGAGAGACGCAACAAGTTTGGATGTTGCATCTGTGGACAGGTACTTTCGAATTGCACTAATACGCCGTAATTGATAGTAGCAGGACTGGCAGGTCTGAGTAATGAATTTTTGCATAGAGAGTGTGTTGTCAATAATGACCCCTAGATACTTCACAGCAGTGGATAAAGGGACTGATGCATTGCCAAGTTGTATTGAAGCTGTTGTGATGGAAGAGACTTTGTGTTTGGTCCCTACAAGCATGGTTTCTGTTTTATCTGCATTTAGCTGTAATTTGTTCTGTATCATCCAATTTTGGATATCTTGAAAGCAGTGGGCCATATTTGTAAAGAGAGAAGGCAGATTTTCAGGAGTGTCGCTGCTTAGAATCTGAGAGTCATCTGCATAAAAATGATGGTTGATCTGATGGCGGTTAATTATATGTGACAGTGGAGCAGTGTAGAGTGTAAAAAGAACAGGGTCTAGAACAGATCTCTGTGGAACTCCACATTCCAATCTTGCAGGTACTGACTGAATCTTGTTTACTGTGACTGTCTGGAATCGGTCAGTAAGGTATGAACTAAACCAGGTAAGGGCTGTACCAGTAACACCAAATGTTTTTTGAAGACAGGAGAGAAGAATAGAGTGGTCAATAGTGTCAAAGGCTGCTGATAAGTCGAGTAGAGTAAGAAGGGAGATTTTCCCTGAGTCAGAAGCGAGTAGAAGTGTGTTTAAGGTGTGGGCAAGGGTAGTTTCAGTGCTGTGGTTGACGCGATAGGCAGACTGAAACGCAGGAAGGAGACTGTTGGAGAGAAGGTGGTGGTTGAGCTGTTTTAGAACTACTTTTTCAAGGACTTTAGAGATAAACGGTAGGTTGGAAACAGGTCTATAGTTCTTCAGAATGTTGGGGTCAAGGTCATGCTTTTTGAGTAGAGGTGTGACTGTGGCAGTTTTTAGAGCTGAAGGAACATTTCCAGAGACAAGAGATAAGTTTACTATATTCGTAATAGTAGGAATAAGTTGTGGCAGGCAATGTGCAAAAAGAGAAGCAGGTATGGGGTCAAGATCACATGATTTTATAGTCATTCCTTTCAGAATTAGTTCGATTTCTTTCTCGCTTGCGGGATGAAAGGAAAGGAGAGGAGTGCCAGAGAATTGGGGATCAGAAGTTGCAGGCTGGAAAGGAGTCTGATCCAAACTGGAGCGAATGTTGCGGACTTTGTCAGAGAAGAAAGCAGAAAATATAGAAGGAAGTTCAGAGTGATCGTGAATAGAAGGCAGAGGACTAGCCTTCTCAGATCCAAGAAACGTGGATGTGAGGGAAAAGAGAGATTTCATAGACGTGGCATCAAGAACTTGAGAAGAGTAATACTTTGTTTTTGCTGAACGAATTAAGGTTTTAACTTTGTTGATTTGTTTACGAAGAAGCTGTTTGTTTATTTCGGTTTTTGTTTTTCGCCATTGCCGCTCTAGTTGCCGGCGTTTGCGTTTTGCGACCAGGATGTCACGGTTGTACCATGGTTCACATGGCCTATCAGGCCACATGTCACCATGTATGTATCATGTCACACATGTCACCATTGAAAACAATATAGATTGCTAAGGCGTGCAGTAAACACTGAAAACAGTGATGATATAATTATTGTTCACATTTTTATTTGCAATATTTGACAGAAGTCAAAACACTCTATGTGAACTCATCTCAGATATGAATATCAGTGAATCATATTTTTTCAACTTCTTTAGTATAAATACTGCAGAACCTTCAGATCACTTCAAAGGTTGTTTTTTTACTGTAAACTCCTGTTTACTTTATTTTTTTTCGTTTGTGTTTTTTGGAGATAATTGTTGAAAACAAAACGTACATAATGCTTAAATCTTTCCTCTCAATGTCCCATATGTCACCAGTGTACAATTACTGTACATGCTACCAGAGTCTGGGAATTATAATCTACCATATATCAACTGAATTGAACATTTTTCGGTAGTTCTAATTATGTCCACTTTCCATCCTTCCCTGTGTTCCATTTTGTTTGTACATATTGCAGGTAAATGCAGTAACAGGCACCATAGCATAAAACAACAAAAAACCAAACAAAAACAAACACAAAGAAACAGGCTTCATAGCACTTTACTAAAAGTTTCATTTCAGTCTTTTTTGGAAAAAAACAACAACATGGTTTCATAGAGCATAAGAGCTTACTGAAAACAAATGAAAATGAAAACCACAGTGGTTCTTCCTTAAAAAGGGCCTCAAAAGGTATGGGCTACTGAAATGATTTAAAATTTGAAGGATTTGCACAATAATCATTCAAGATTTCAGTAGTGCTATATCATTTTGGAAGCAGATATTTGAGTTTCCATTGCAGAAGCTTTCTGATTTTCTGAACTCACGTGAACCTTCTCTGAATAAATATAGTAACAATATTTTGCTTTTTAATTTCCGCTTTCTTCAGACATTGTTGTTGACAGCAACAAAATATAGCAGCAATATCAAAGTAGATTTGAACCTTCTAGAGTATGATTATATATGAAGATAAGCAGTTTGTGTTTTAAAGGAAGTAGTCACGTTAAGTAGAGACTAGGATCACATTCTTTAACCATTCAGACTTTGCCATCTAAGCCAGAGAACATTCTTAAATCTTTCTCTGCCATCTAAGTTAGCTCACATTCTTTAAACTTTCTTTGCCATCAAAGCAAGACCCATTTTTCAACCTTCCTTTGTCATGAATGTAAGATCACATTCTTTAAACCCTTCCTTTCGGTCTAATATAGATCACATTATTTAACCTTCTTTTGCCATGTAATCTCGATTTAATTCTGTAACCTTTCTCTGCCATCTAAACTAGATCATATTCTTTAACCTTTCTCTACCATCTAACATAGACCACATTCTTTAACCTTCATTTGCCATCTAAGCTAATTTTTACTATGTGTTAAGTCTTTTATAAGCAATCTTTAGTTTTATAGTATAACATAAAAAGTAGCCAAACAGAAGACCCCCTAGCAATAATTATCAAAGTGTCAAGGAATGTTCTTACCACACTCTGTGGATCAGTGGGGTGTCTGTCTGATGTCTGGAACGCTGGACAATCCGCCTCTGTTGGGCCAGAAGACAGCCAGGCCGCTTTATATAATGTAACAGAAGCTAATTTAGCCGGTGGTATGTCCCAATAGGCTTGATATGTCAACAATGCCTTGAGACATTCATGGTCAGACTATGACAACATTGTGCTGCCACATAATTACCTGTACTCCCATGCTCTGGCGTTATTGTCATCTTGTGACATACAGCTAAGGTTCAAGGCAGATGAATTGTAAGATTGCTGCTGCTGCATAGAGACAGAAGTTGTTGCTGCGGCTTGAGGCAGGTGCCACAGCTGGCTGCCTTGCTGCTGCTGATAACCATGATGATGATGATATGATGACGATGATGATCAGACCTATGGTGATAGATTAGGATGTGGTGTGCTCTTTCGCTGGCAAGTTTCATAGTGATCAATCACAGGTAGACAGAATGATGTTTGCTCATATACACGCAAGAAATTACAAACTTAGACATAGGTGCAGGCCCACACGAACAAACACATCTATCTATCTATCTATCTATCTATCTATCTATCTATCTATCTATCTATCTATCTATCTATCTATCTATCTATCTATCTGTCTATCTAGCTAGCTAGCTATGTATCATCTATCTATCTATCAATCTATCTATTTATCTATCTATCCCTCTATTTATCTATCTATCTATCTATTGATCGATCGATCGATCAATCGATCTATCTATCTATCTATCTATCTATCTATCTATCTATCTATCTATCTATCTATCTATTTATCTATGCATCTAAACGTACTTCTGCATAAATAACTAAGTATATGAATAAATAAACACACACAGAAGCGCGCGCACACACACACACAAACACACGCACGCACGCGCGCGCGCGCGCGTGTGCGCACGCTCACACACATATACACACAAACATGCACAAGTACACGTTCAAACGCACAAACGTACACATACACACCCACATATACACACACACCCACACATACACATACACATACGAGATTTCAATGGAGCAGAATAGATAAAAAGAAAAAAAAATATGTAGATAAGAGAGAAAGAGGGGGGAGAGACACAGGGAGATGGAGAGACAGAGACAGAGACAGACAGACAACGACAGTTTGTTAAAGGGCGCGTGTTGACATGACAGTTTGTTAAGAACGTCTGTTGATGGTGACAGACAGTTTGCTAAGAAAGAATGTTAATGCTGACTGGCATTTTGTTAAGGACATATGTTTACAGTGACAGTTTATTAAGGATTATGTTTACAGTGATAGTTTGTTAAGGATTATGTTTACAGTGGCAGTTTGTTAAGGACATATGTTGACGTTGACAGTTTGTGAAGGATGTATGTTTACAGTGACAGTTTGTTATGGATTATGTTTTCAGTGACAGTTTGTTAAGGACTATGTTGACGGTGATAGTTTGTTAAGGACATACGCTGACGTTGACAGTTTGTTAATGATTCATGTTGACAGCGACAGACAGTTTGTTAAGGACATAATGATGTGGAATGACAGTGTTATGGACGTTTTCTTACAGTGACAGTTTGCTAAGGACATATCTTGACGGTGACAGTTTGCTAAGGACATATCCTGACGTTGACAGTTTGCAAATGGTGACAGTTAAAGACATAATATGTGGGGTGACAAACAGTTTGTTAAGGACATAATAATGAATAATACTGTCTACGGTGACACATGACTTGTTAAGGAGATATGTTTACAGTAACTGTTTGTTAAGGACACGTATGTTCAAGGTGATAAGTTATTGAGGACATAATTTCACATCGATAGTTTATTGAGGACATACATACTCATTAGTAGTTTGTTAAGAAAATATTCTGACAGTTTACTAAGGACATGTATTGAGGGTGAAAGTTTGTTAAGAATGTATTCTGATGGTGACAGTTTGTTAAGGACAATCATGTTGACAGTGACAAGCAGTGTTATGTGGACAGAGACAGGCGATTTGGTTTTGATCCAAGTCGTTCTTCTTTACCTCTCAACGTGTACAAGCAAAACGAGATGTGTATCAGATACTTCGACCTACAAGTCTTAAAAGAAGGAAAGTTATCCACCTACAGACTGAGTGAACTTAAGAGAGTGTCCTCAAAACAAGCCAGCAGAAGCAATCAAAATAAGAACAACCATGCTTTATTCGGACTGGGTTCAGCTTATTCTCTTGTCAGGGGAAAAATGACCAAAATCTGGATCTGCTTACTGTTGGGCAATAATTTTCCACTCCATTTCTTACACAACAGGGTTTGCTTATGATATCACAACTTATTAGGGGCAGCCTTCTTTCTTTCTTTCTTTCTTACTTTCCTCTTTGGTAGCTGTTTTTAGTTATTCATCCATATTCATCTGTTTTCTGTAAATTTGTCACAAGCTGGTGATACAATTTTCTCTAATGCTGTGTCACCATTGTAACAATCTTTCTTTTCTTCTCTTTGTCTAGTCAGGTGGCGCGTATGTGTGTGCGTCTCCTTTATTGTCAATCACAGTATTGGCTGAGTGACTGCAATTTGCAGGCTGTCGTCATCTTCATTGGTTGAACTGAGCCAGTGTGACATTTCCCACATATTGGACAGCTAGGATATTCATCAATCAATCCTCTCTCTACACAGGCTGAATTAATAAGGTGTGGATTTCTATGGGATCAGTCAGCTTTTGTTGGAAGGTGCTGCTGTTTCTTTTTTGTCCTAAACAAAATTACTTAATAAAACTGTCTCTGTCTGTTTGTCTGTTTGTCTCTCTATCTGTCTGTCTGTTTGTCTATCTGCCCGTCTGCATGTCTGGCTGTCTTTCTAAGTTTCGATGATAGTTTGATAGCCAGGATGAAACTTACTTTAAAAAAAAAAGCCATAAAAACAGATAAAAGGAATGTGGGGTGTCTTGCTTTGCCTTGCCTTGCTGTACTTGCTTCTCTGTCTCTATCTCTATCTGTATGTCTGTCTGTTTGTGTCTTTCTTTCTGTCTGTCTGTCTGTCTCTCTTTTTTCTTTCTCTTTTTGCCATTTCTTACGTTCTTGAAAATAAAAACTGTCAAAAGCCTACCCCCCACCCCCATCCGTCTGTCTCTGTGTCTCCATCCCTGTTTGTCTGTCTGTCTGTCTGTCTTTGTCTCTGTATGTTTGTCTGTCTGTATGTCTTTTGCTGTTTTTTCTCCATCTGTCTGTCTGTCTGTCTGTCTGTCCTCTCTCTCTCTCTCTCCTCTCTCTCTCTCTCTCTCTCTCTCTCTCCTCTCCTCTCTCTCTCTCTCTCTCTCTGTCCCCATGCTGCCTGTTCTTTTCGCATTTGTCTTTCTCTTTTGAGGTATCTTCTGTTCTCCAACTTTTATTTACCATCTTTCTTCCTTTATAACGCCAATCTATTCATGTATTCTATCTATCTATCTATCTATCTATCTATCTATCTATAATATATTTATAACTATAATATATATATATATATATATATATATATATATCGAGAGAGAGACAGATAGCTAGATAGATAGACAGACATATATACATACACATATACATACATACGTGTGTGTGTGTGTGTGTGTGTGTGTGTGCTAATATTTCACCTTGCTCGGATTTTGTCTGCCGACATCTGTTGTTACAACACATTTCTTTTCAGCTATTGCATCATGGATGAGATGAAAATGAGTTTTGGTCGTGTGAGTAGACTGTAACCTTGATCTCGCGTTAATCAAAAATGTGTCTGGCTTGGCACTTGCGGCCCCCATTTTCATGTCTCCGTCCTGTCCGTCTGTCTGTTTTCTCTCTCTCTCTCTCTCTCTCTCTCTCCTCTCCTCTCTCTCTCTCTCTCTCTCTCTCTCTCTTTCTCTCTCTTTCTCTTTCTGTTTGGATTTTTCTTTTGTTCGTTTTGTTTGGCTTGCTTTCATTTTCTTTGTTTTTGCTTTGATAGCGCTTTACCAGGGTAAGGGCCGATGAAAAAAAGTATGTGAATGCTTATCTGTAACCATGAAAAATAAAGATTATTCATTCATTCATTCTATACCTCTCACTCTTCTTGATTTATGAATAATTGAATGGCAATTTGAGTTGTTCATTGCCTTGCTATTTGACATTATTTTGTCTGTTGATTCGTTAGTTTATTCTTGTCAGTTTCACTTTTCCCCCACGGTGGCCTAGTTTAAAGAATTCTCTAACTTATCCAATTACCCTCATTATAAATATTTGAGTTTGAGTTCTGTGTGTGTGTGTGTGTGTGTGTGTGTGCGCGTGTGTGTGTGTGTGCGTGCGCGCGCGCGCGCGGTGTGTGTGTGTGTGTGTGTGTGTGTGGAAGCTGGCTGTAAAAAGATTTTGCACTGATGCTAGTACCCGCATAAAATCCAAATCTGTTTCATTTCGTTTCATCTCTCTGTCTCTCTCTTTCATAGCATTTTCTTTAATTTTCTTTTTTTGTTGGGCGGGGGAGGTGAGGGGGATTTATTTATGTGCGTGTATGTCAGGTTTTGTCTATTTTCCTAGTTGTTTTCTTAGGGCAAAGACAAGAAATCATTGTTTATCAAATCACGCCTCTCTGTCTGTCTGTTTTTGTTTCTTTTTTTTTCTTTTTTTAAAAATGATTGTGATTGCTTTCATGTTTATTCGTGTATCAAACTTTGGGCAGTGTTGCATCAGACAGAGCAATCTGCCTCCCTTTTACCCTGCTTCATACCGTTTCTTCATCATAACCATCATCGTCATCATCTTCTCTCGCATGATGTTATTTTTTTGAAAATATGTGTTTAGATCACCTCGAATTGACTAAGTGTAAAACAAACGAGAAGAAGAAAAAGAAGAAATCTATGCTTAGATAATTATGTAACCCCGCAAAGGAGAGAGAGAAACAGAGACAGAGTGAGAGAGACAGACAGAAAGAGAGAAAGAGAGAAACACTAGTCAGCAACTTAGTGAGAGTTCCACTTCCATCTTTGTGTGGGAGGTAAGGAGGGCAACACTGATTTTAAAAAAAACCCAGCAATCATCCCTCCCCCAAAACACAACAACAAACAAACAAACAAAAACCAAACAAAACACCTCAAAACATCCCAAATATCTTTTTATTAATCTATGTTTTGCACAAAATAGGTACATGCTGTAGTTACCTTGATAAACAACTTGTTTGATACAATAAAACAAACAAACAAACAACAACAACACAACTTCATTGTCAGATCATCCCTATGTTGCATCCCCACACCAACATAAACAGACCGTTGCAATGCTGACATGTTTGTTGATATATAAGATAACCAGTTTGTCTGCAAACTAAAGCTGTCGAAGGAAGATAAAGGATTTGCGCAGTAGGCCACTGTTAACTGTTGAATGATATCAAAAAAGTAAGAACAACTTGATACAAACGATGACGATGATATTTTCAGTACAAATCATGATATAACACAAAAGTTACAAACAGATAGGAAGTAAATATAAGATCTATATGTGATATGTGTACATATGATATCATTCCTATGATATAATATCATTCTGTTTTAGAAGATCCATCAGTCGTCTTTTTCCTGTATCAAAACAGCTATTCTGTCACTGACACTGTGGACATACATGACATTGTCTAAACAGGGAATAACGCAAACAAAAAAGGCATGTTCAAAGAAAGGCATTTACATCAATACTCTGTTTCAGAAACTTGCATATACCTGAGCATCAATATTACATACACAGATACACTTTGACTTCAAAAACTAAACTCGTACCAACAAGATATCAGCACACACACACACACACACACACACACACACACACACACACACACACACACATTTTCTTTTTTTAATTCTTAAAACATTTTTATTTAAATGTGTGTGTGGACGTGAGCGCGCACGCGCTCAGGTGTGCATGAGTATGTGTGTGCGTGTATATGTATATGTGGTAATTTGAATTTTCAATGTATTTCCTTATCGATTTTTTCTTCTTTTTTTTACTGGTTTAATTTAATGGTATATGATGCAATAATGTAGTGTCTTAGTATAATCATTACGAAATTTGTTCTTAGATAGATGGCTTGATGAAAAAAAGCAAATGCATTGCTTATTCAATGTACCATCTGGAAATAAAATTTTGACTTGACTTGACTTGACATTCCAAGTCCGGTTTATAGTCTCATCCGAAGGACTTTGGGGAGAGTGGAGTCTGCACTGATGTTAACTCCAGGGGAAAATATCCCCTTGAACGGGAATCATACCATAGGTTGACCTGGCATTATTCAACCCGACACCAATTATTGTCTTTCCACTCTCTCACTGTGCCACAATAGCTTAAATATTCCCATAACACATGCAGTCGTTGGGGAGCGAGATGTAAGAGACCTCGGCTTCTCTCGGGGACCAGCATATTGAGGGCGGCGCCCATCTCTTCTCCCTCGCTGCTTTACCTTCCCTGACCCTAAAGAAGGCAGCTGGATTAACTGGAGGACTGCACTAAAGCCAAGACGTACGGTCACCCATCCACAAGGCAAACACGCTCAATGCTGCATAACCTTAGCTTGGGGAGAGCAGGCGTTCTGACCACCGAGCTATTCCGTCCCCTATTGCCTAAAGTTACCCATAAAAAACAACCCGAATCTTGTGGATCTGTTTTAAGCCGTTACACACACTGGCTTGCATAGAACCACTCAATCGAGATATGCTTTGTATGCTTCTGGAAAAAGTCGGCTGCTATCAATGTATTGATATCTGGAGCAAGGGCGACAAAATGTTTTGCATGAACCTAGTGCTTTAACGAAATGCCATTAATAACTGTATCTAGACACACACATAACACACCACACAGAAACACACTCACACACACAGAGCCACCCTCCCCACACACACGCACACACAGCCCCCCGGCCCTCCCCCCATTCCCACACACACGCAGACTAACAACGGTCTTTGGAACTGTCCAAAACATCTCACAACCACCACCCCGGTTTGCCAATGATTATCAGTATGTCAAGTTACTTCATAAGGCACACATTCACATCTATCACTTGAAAAAATAAACAAACACACAAACAAACCGACCATCATTGGGGGCTTACAGTGCTAATGTCTTCATCCATCATGCTTACAAGAGCGCGATTTTACAATGAAAAGTATGCCGAAGTCAGATGTGCAGGGCCTGACTTGTCAGTTGCTTAACGGCAGCGCAAAGCATTTTCACTAAGATGACAGACAACAATAGCTGGTGCTTGAGTGTATGATGCAGAATAACGGAGAAGACGATGAAAGAGAAGTAGGCAAAACATGAAATGACTAAAATCAACTTTATTGGTACATGCAACACACTCAATTAAAACAAATACAGGATAATCTCAAAACCATTTTTATTCATAAACATCAATGAATAGCTGCTGTCTCTCCTTGTCTTGCTCTTGAAATACTTATATCTTCAGAAATGATGATTGTCTTAAACATAGCACTAGAAAGAATGTTCTGTTCAACTCCCGCCCCCCCCCCCTCACTCCCCGAAAAGAAAAGACAAATGGAAAAAAGCCAATGGTATGTGACTGATGAACAATGCATGATTTCAGGTTTTATGCACGAACGTTCTTAATACATCTGTCCTCTCTCTTCAGTAGGCATTCATCGATACTCTCAGGATGGAAGGTTTAGACCAAAGACTACAAGTGAGTCATCGTATACCGTCTTTGCTTTGACTTCACAGTGACTGTCCTACCACCCTTGCAAGCTTTTGAAACACTACTTTCAAGAGTTCCACCTCAAGGTAAAGCCTCTTTTTTTTTTTTTTTGGGGGGGGGGGGATGAATATCACGAAACCCTGAAAACCTGACAATTCTTTATTTTGCGTCTAGCAATCCGTCCTTTTATTTTGCATCTAGTATTCTGTCCTTTTATTTTGCACCTATCATTCTTTCCATTTTGCATCTAGCATTCTGCCCTTTTTATTTCTGTATCTAGCATCCTACCCTTTTTATTTCTGTATCTAGCATTATGTCCTTGTTTCCTGCCTTTAGTCTTGAAAACGTTAGTGCTCTTTAATACTCCTTCCATGCCAGGCTTGACTGCAGACAGTTAAACAAAACGTAGTTCTCCCCAAAAGAACTTGTTCTGGAACTGGTCTGGCATTCTTCAAGCTTTTTGTAAATAATCCCCACAGGTGAAATAAAAGTGATCACAAAAGACTCTAAAAGACCACCTTCCCCATCTTTGTTTTCTCTTTTCATTTTGGTGTAAATCATCTGGATATCAAGTCGTCTCTTTTATGTAGCTGATTCATAAAGTACCGACCACTTCCACATTGAATACTTGCTTTTTATGGAAACTAAGTCGGCAATGAACTGGTTGTCCTATTATGATAGGGGTTAATAGTTTTTTTTGTGTTGAAGACAAGTCAAAAGAATGTGATGCCAGTAACAGAACATCAGATAACATGATTGGAAACTGAACACTGTAGTTGTGCTGGAAGCCCCGGCAGGAGACACTTCGTGATCTGGAGGGCATCCTCTTGAAGGTCACAGCTATACCTACTGTTGTTCTGAAAGAATAGGAAATGTACACATATTGAAAGAAATAGAATAAAACAATTCTACTTGTTATCACTCCCTTTCCTCTGGATTCTGTCTTTCTGTCTGTCTGTCTGTTTGTTTGTGTCTGTCTCTGGCTCTCTGCCTGTCTCTGTCTGTCTGTTTGTCACACACACACACGTTATATTACTATACCATTTCCTTTACCATAGAAAAAAAATCAGCCAGGCTATATATGTTGAGATACAAAATTCTTGCATTGTAAATTAACAACTTTCCAAATATCTCTATTTCATAAAAGTTAACTCAGTAAGTGAATAACAGCTTTTCTAACATACAAAAACACTTCAAACAAAATCTGAAGATGATATGCACATTAACATATATTGCCCCTCCAAAATAAAACTATTCTTTGTTCTGTACTGAATTTGGAGGAGACGTGATGGATGTATATACAGAGGAAAAGGGGAGAGGAGAGGAGAGGAAAGGAGAGAGAAAAGAGAGAGAGAGAAGAGAGAGAGAGAGAGAGAGAGAGAGAAGAGAGAGAGAGAGAGAGAGAGAGAGAGAGAGAACAAAACAACTATAAATGCACTACCTGAATCGTTGACCAATGCCAAAAGCTTTGTCAATGTTTGATGTAAGCTGAGTGCTAAAAGCCTACACCGCAATGCTGCTATCTTTTAAAACGTTATGTTGAGATTGTCACAAACTCCTAGCGTGACTATCTGCATTTTCCAATCAAGGAGAAAACAGTGTGGCTTCCTAGAATCATGGCGAGACACTTCACAACAGTCATACACGCAAACTTCCTATCCGGAGTGTACCGACCGCCTCACCCTAACACTCAGGCAAACTGACTGAGGCAGTGCAACCTCTGGGTGACCCCTGCACGGGGGGTTGGAAGGTTGAGACCATGCAGAACCAACCATTTTATTTTTTGGTTATTCTTTTATATCGAGGATAATGCAATCAGCCTTATTTACTTTTTTTAAACATCCGGTCCCTGTGTATATGCGGTTTTGTAAATTGTCATCTGTTCCCACCGGCACACAATGGCCTACAATATCAATGCTTATAAAGACAACAACACGATTCGAATCCTACATAACGCAGCATAGTAACCTGTTCTGTTATCAAAGCGAAGTAGAACTATTCCTCAACTTATCACTAAGCTCTAGTCATTATCAAGAACGAGCCAAACGACATGTGCTGAAGAATAACAGTGAGCACCGATATCATCTATAACTAGTTCATTTCTCTCCGAATGAAACTTGTCCATAGCCTTCTACACAGATTTTGTGCACGCATTCTTATATACAGGCAGTAACCACAAGTTCATTGCCTAAATCATTTAGCAACAAGCAAGACAGGTCAGGTTTTGTTCGTAAAATCACCCAAATGCAGAGAAAACATAGTAATAATAATAATAATAATAATAGTAATAATAATAATAATAATAATAATAATAATAATATCAATAACATTAACAATAATAATAATAATAATAATAATGTAAATAACAACAGCAATAACAATAATAATAACGACGATAAGATACATCACAATACTGATAATGTAAGCGGTGGTACACCTCATTTAAAACAAGAGCTCACACATACTTTGACGAGATTTATGACCTTCTCCGTCACAGAGAGACACAGAGTTAATAATTAATAATAATAATAATAATAATAATAAATAATAATAATAATAATAATAATAATAATAATAATAATATCAATAACATTAACAATAATAATAATAATAATGTAAATAACAACAGCAATAACAATAATAATAACGACGATAAGATACATCACAATACTGATAATGTAAGCGGTGGTACACCTCATTTAAAACAAGAGCTCACACATACTTTGACGAGATTTATGACCTTCTCCGTCACAGAGAAACACAGATAAACCAAACAGAACGACAGACAGATGAGTGTTATTTTAAAAAAAAAAAAGTCTTGGCACTCTTCATCCAAGTTGGAAGAAAAGAGAATCTACACTTTATTAGTCTCCTCACACACACACGTTAAAGAGAAGCCCGATTCCACAAGGAGAGAAAGGTTCAACAATGCCAACTGGTCAAAACACACACTATAGAAAACCCGTAGCGAAAAAAGGAAAAAAACAAAATATCCGAACGAAACCAAAGAAAATAAACGTCAAACAAACAAACAAAAATAAAAGCCGACTACACCAACTTATTTACTACACGTTAACTGTTTGTACAGTCCAACAAAGGAAAGCTCACTTCAAGGTTTTTAATTTCTGAATAAAAACAAACCCGTTTATAAAATGAAAAACAAACATCAGCAAATTACACACACAGAAATTATTCACAGAAAATCCCAGAAACCCTGCGTGAATTGACCACCCCCGATACCACCACACCTGTACTGT
>CM054134.1:24114888-24117388 GCA_028751875.1 Rapana venosa
GATGCTACCGTGATGAGAGACGGTGTTACAGTGTACAGATAGTGATGCTACCGTGATGAGTGACGGTGTTACAGTGTACAGATAGTGATGCTACCGTGAAGAGTGAGGGACGTTACAGTGTACAGATAGTGATGCTACCGTGATGAGAGACGGTGTTACAGTGTACAGACAGTGATGCTACCGTGATGAGTGACGGTGTTACAGTGTACAGACAGTGATGCTACCGTGATGAGTGACGGTGTTACAGTGTACAGACAGTGATGTTACCGTGATGAGTGACGGTGTTACAGTGTACAAATAGTGATGTTACCGTGATGAGTGACGGTGTTACAGTGTACATATAATGATGCTACCGTGATGATTAATGTTACAGTGTACCAAATAATGATGTTACCGTGATGAGGGATGTTACAGTGTACAGATAGTGATGTTACCGTGATGAGTGACAGTGTTACAGTGTACAGACAGTGATGCTACCGTGATGAGTGACGGTGTTACAGTGTACAGTTAGTGATGTTACCGTGATGAGTGACGGTGTTACAGTGTACAGATAGTGATGTTACCGTGATGAGTGACGGTGTTATAGTGTACAGACAGTGATGTCACAGTGATGAGTGACGATGATACAGTGTACAGATAGTGATGTCACCGTGATGAGTGACGGTGTTACAGTGTACAGATAGTGATGTCACCGTGATGAGTGACGGTGTTACAGTGTACAGATAGTGATGTCACAGTGAAAAGATAGCTGGCAGTGTTGGATTGCTCTCATGTGCATTTCTGAAGATCATCACAGCTTTTTACACAACAGTTTATCTGTCTGTATATCTGTCTGTGTTTATGCTTGTATCTTTCTCTCTCTCTCTCTCTCTCTCTCTCTCTCTCTCTCTCTCTCTCTCCTCTCTCCTCTCTCTCTCTCTCTCTCTCTCTCTCTCTCTCTCTCTCTCTCTCTCTCTCTCTTACTCTCCCTTTCCCCACGCACATACACACTCACGCGCGCGCGCACACATACACACATATACACACATGCACATACACACACATGCGCGCGCACACATACACACATACGCAAACTCACACCACCCCCAATCACCCCTCCCCATCCCCACACACGCACTCATCACCATAGCCGTCATCATCATCAAGACTCAAGACTATTTTGTTATCTCAGAATGAGAAAAAAAAGAGTATTCTTGCGTCTTCAATCTTGAGTCACATCATCATCATCATCATCATCATCATCATCATCATCACCATCATCATCATCATTATTTTCACAATCACCACCACCATCCTCCTCCTCCTCTTCCTCGCCATCATCACCACCATCATCACCATCGCCATCACCATCACCAATACAACACAGGCAAAAGCTGAGACTCACGAGTGCAGTTCCGTCCATCCCCCTGATAGTTGGTGTTGCAGGTGCACTGCAGGGTGCCAGACCCGTCCACAGAACACCTGGCCTCACTGGAACACGTGTTCTCACTAGTGGAACACTTCGCTGTGTGTGACAGATAGTGAAGCAGTGGAGTAAATATAGTATAATAGTAAATACACGTAAATATGATAATCATGGTCAATACCTTGCAGAAAAAGCAGTATATATATATATATATATATATATATATATATATATATATATATATATATATATCTGTCCCGTAGTCTGACGACCGTGGGGGCACCCTCAAAGACTCAACCAGTTCCCTCCATTCCTCTCTCTGTTCTGCCTTTCTCAGGGTTTTGTTGAGTTCTAGGCCTGTCCATTCGCTGACGTTATCCTCCCAGCTCTTCCTTGGTCTGCCTCTTCTTCTTCCTCCTTGGACAGTGCCTTGTAAAACTGTCTTTGCAAGTCCTTTGGATCTTGTGACATGCCCATACCATTTAAGTTTACGTTTTTTCACGATCGTTAGAAGGTTCTAATAGGGTCCAATGGTTTGCTGGATTCTGTTATGCACGCTTTCTTTGCTTATGTGGTCTTTGTAGGAGATGCCAAGGAGTCTCCGAAAGCATCTCATCTCCACCGCCTGTACTCTTCTCTCCAAATCTGCAGTCAGGGTCCATGATTCACAGGCATACAGAAATATGGATATGACAAGGGAGCGCATTAGTCTGATCTTGGAGATAAGTAAGATATTTTTATCTCTCCAGATGGTGTTTAGTTTTGACAAAGCTGTTATTGTCTGTGCAGTCCTGCATACTACTTCTTGCTTGGATCCCTGGTCTGATACAATGGCTCCCAGGTACTTGAAGCTTTGAACTGTTTCCAGCTTCTGGTCATTAACCATGATATCAGTGCTAATGCCGTTGGTGTTATTAGTCATCAGTTTGGTCTTCTCTGCACTGATTTCCATGCCGTATGTTTTGGAGGCCTTATTCAAGTGTTCTGTTAGGCTGGCAAGCTCTTTTTCTGATCCTGCTATTCCATCAATGTCATCTGCGAAGCGGAGGTTTGTGATCGTTCTGCCACCAATGCTGACTGATCCTTCATGATGTT
>CM054134.1:24122388-24132388 GCA_028751875.1 Rapana venosa
TGGTATGATTTTGCATGTATGATACGACCACCTACCCTCCATTAAGGCAGCAGTATTCTGACTTCGGGAGAGGGAGGATGTCTACACACCACACCAGTGTTCGTGCGGTTTGGGCAGTGTTGTCATCCATCCGTTCCTACCGGGACACAATGGCCTATTCTTCCAAAAGGGTGTATTTTTTAAACGTGTGAGCAAAATGTTCTGCGTGTGTTTGCACACTCGGAAGACTGAAGACTCGAAATTACTTTAACAGCTCTATTTTGGGATCACGAGCCTCGGTTTAGAGTCTCATCCAAAGGACTTTAAAGAGTAGAGGAGTCGATACCGCTATTAAGTCCATGTTTTTACTGTTGCTGTTGTTGTTGCACGTTCCCCAGCTTAACACCCCGCGAGTTAAAGTGAACATGCACCCTCGATTCACTCCTCCTACCTGGAAATCACAGCGAGACCAAAAGTACTCACCAGATGTAAAATGCATGTGTATGACTTTTTAAGTACCTGCTTCATATAGGCAGCAATATACCGACTTCAGAGGATTGTTTCTCCATTATAGAAGAATGCTGGTTGTTACGCTAGAAGCTTGTCATGGTCTAAGGCTATTTTAACACTCCGTTTTAAAAGATAACAGCTTATAAAGAAAGGCCTTTGGCAACACTTCTCTCACTGGCAACGGCCACACTACGCTGAAGGCACCAGTCAAGTCTCGTCTAATCACCAGAATTAAACAGCACCAGGCCTAGTGGATACTTGGATGGGTGACCGCCTAAGAACACCGGGCGCTGTTGGCAACTTCTTAGTTCTTAGATCGAAAATCTCCGCCGAGGCGTTAATATAATCACAACAACATAAATAACTTTACTTACATTAATAACACAGATTTTGTCTTGGGCCTCAACCCTCTAGAAAACACCTCCCCTCACAGCCAAAGATTCGTCACTTCTTTTCATTTGTTCTGATTATATTACAGTCCCGGGGGAGCTATCTGCTTTAGGGACTGTGGCAGCCAGTGACAAGTCATCTTACTTTGGCGCAACAGGCCGCCCCCCCCCCCCCCCAAATCAATGCCCAATATTGGGCACACATCATGTCAAAAGCAATAGAAGTAACGCGTCTGTCTAGAAAGCGAAAAGTCCGGGTCGGAAGTGTGCGGTGGTTCGTATCCCGTTTGGGCCCGAAACTTTTCCCTCATCCATTAGACCATGAGTGGTGGTCTGGGCGCTAGTCTTTCGGATGAGACGATAAACCGAGGTCCCGTGTGTAACACATAATTATTTAACGCACGTAAAAGAACCCACGGCAACAAGAGAGTTGTCCGTGGCAAAATTCTGTAGAAAAAGCCACTCATGATAGGGAAACAAATACAGTTGCAGACAGGAAAAAAAAAGGGTGGCGCTGCTCTTGTGGCGACGCGCTCTCCCCGGGGAGAGCAGCCCGAATTTCACGGAGAGAAATCTGCCGTGACTTAAAGGGGTATGAAATGAAATGAAATAATTATTAATACGATTCGTCACAATGCACTCCACGTACTTAAGCACTGGGAGGACGCGACAGCTCCCGTGACAAAGGTGGTAGTGCCGGTGGCACAAGCCTGGCACGCGCTCTGCCACTGGCTGGGCTGGTACTGGCCGTAAGGGCAGGGGAGGCAGCGTTCTGACTGGCGTTCAGATAGGAGCCGGGCTGGCAGGCCACTGTGGCAGAAGAAACAGGCATGCGATGGTTAGGAGGTGGTGTTTTGAATTGAAAGATCGACGCACAAGACACACAGACACACACAGAGATACACACAGACACACAGACACACACACACGCAAACACACACAACCACACACACACACACACTCGTGCGCGCCCACACACTTTTGGTACAATATAAAAAAAGAACTGATCGTGCCAGAAAAACCCACATAAACTACAGTTATTTTGAGAAGCAGTCCCAAAATAAGAAAAAAAACAAAATCTTCCCTTATGCCACTTACCCACACTGCAGTCGGCCTGATCAGCACTGCCGGCAGACGCTGTACGGAAGCCTACAGGACAGGGGGTGCAGGGTGTTGTCCCAGTTTCGTTTTTGTAAAAGCCGATAGGACATGGCTGACACGTTCCGTTCTGGTCCTGCCTTCCCGGGCTGCAGTTCACTGTTATCACCATTGAGAAGACTGTTAGTGAAAGTTGTGACACAAGGTGACAGACAACATCTCAACTATGGTTGTACTTTAGTTACATAGGATATGGTATCATTCCAGCTACTGTGACAGATTTAACAAGAACTGAATGATGTTGAAAAGCTACTGATGAAAGATGAATAAAAAAAAAAGAATTGAATGAAAGCATCAACTTGTTTGAAGTATTTAATCAGCCTTGCACCTAGAAATGAGTTCTTTTTATTTAAAAAAAAGTCTATTTGAAATTTTGGTATTGTAAAAAATGATACAGATAACGAGTCTTGTTACACACACACAATATGATATTTAGATATGTATACACACAAACTATCTCTCTCTTAAATACATCTTAGATACGACCCACAAGTTCACTCACACAAGCACTGGTCTTTAGAAGTGGCTCCTGTGGATTGGGTCAGGCGCTCCGTAGGGCAAGGCACACATGAGGTCTGCCACTTGTCTGGCTGGTAGAAATTCTGAGGACACTCTATACACGTGTTGTTGCTGGCCTCCGGTAATAGCCCGCACTGCAGTTCTCTGCACAATGACAAACAACAAGACAACAACAACAACAGATTACAGAAACTGTGAAGTATACATATCTTTCAACAAGTCATACACTGTATGCGACCAAAAACAACAACAAACACCCCTAAAAACAACAGCAACAAACCTACGAGCAAGTACACGTTCTTACTGGCTGTCAATACAATATTCGTTGGAGAAGATTGTCAGTGTCGTTTTAAACATGAAACATTCATGCAAAACTGAAACTGAAAGTTCGGGAACGGGGGGGGGGGGGGGGGGGGGGGGGGAGGGGGGAGCGGTTGGCTTAGTGGTTAATAATGCATTGAATTCGCGATTTGACAGCCCGGGATCGAGCCCAGGAGCCCAGGTTTGACCTACCACCGAGACGCCCCTTCAAGAGAATGTTCCTCCTGGAGTTAACATCACATTGAGCTCTTATGACAGACTTCGATGAAGAAGAATAAAATCTACACCAAAAAAACAAGATGAAAAGAAGAATAAATTTGATTAGTCATACCTTCAGAACCATATTTAGTGAAAACCCAAAATAGAAAACTCCCAGCATCCATCCATATCCCCCCTTTCCTCCTCCTTCCACAGTCTTCCCTACTTACGGATGTTGCAGTCAGAGGCTGAGGTGGCTCCTGTGCCGTTCGTGATGAACTGCACCGGGCACAGCTGACACTGGCTGAAGCGGTCCCCGCTGTTGTCTTTGTAGTAGGCCTGCGCACACTTCGTGCACGTTCCGTTCACCAGCTCTTCACCTGACGCGCAGAAGGCTGAAACAACAACAGTCAGGACTGGTATGGAATGGATTGATCTCAACCACAACCACGGTGGTTTATCACTATCATCGCCACGATGTCTTATCATAACCACAATCACGATGTTTTATCATAACCACGATCACGATGTTTTATCATAACTACAACCACAGTGTCTTATCGCAACTGCATCGATGATGTTTTATCATAACAATAACCACGATGTGATATCACAACCATAACCACGATGTGATATCACAACCATAACCACGATGTGATATCACAACCATAACCACGATGTGTTATAACCACAACAACGATGCGTTACCATAACCACAACCACGATGTTTTATCACAACCACAACCACGATGTCTGATTATAACCGCACCACGTTAAAACCCGTTCCGTTTTTCGGAAGAGTAAGCCATTATGTACCGGTGGGAACAGATGACAACATTTACACACACAAAAACTGCATACACACGGGGACTCCATGTAAAAAACAAACACAACCCACATAAGTGCTTATTCCATTATCCTCGGTATAAACGAATAAAATAAAATAAAACACAACACACACACACACACACACACACACACATAAACACGCTTCACGTCCCCTCTCTGTCTCTGTCTGTCTGTCTGCCTGTCTGTCTGTCTGTCTATCTGTCTGTCTCTCTCTCTCACTCTCTCTCTCTCACTCTCTCTCTCACTCTCTCACTCACTCTCTCTCACTCACTCTCTCACTCTCTCTCAACTAGCCAAGCAAAAATTAAGCAAAACTAAATTTAATCTGCACCTTAGAAATGTTTCCCTATACTAAAAACGCATGAATATGTATTAAATGTTGATTACTGTGTGTTATGTACTACGTTATATCGTGATGCTTTCCCAAATCAACTTTCCATTGTATTGTGGCCCAAGGCCGATGTGCAATTAAACTATTTCAGAGTTCAGAGTTCAGAGTTCACTCACTCTCACACTCTCTCTCTCTCTCACTCTCTCTCTCTTCTCCTCTCTCTCTCTCTCTCTCTCTCTCCTCTCTCTCTCTCTCCCCTCCTCTCTCTCTCCTTTACCTTCACACAGTGTGGCATTATCGGCGCCAGGCTGCCGAGTGCCCGTGGCATTGGGGCAGGGCAGGCAGGAGGACTGGTAAGGCAGCGGGTTGTACTGGTCCACAGGGCACAGCGCACACGTCTTCACTCCCTGCCCATCCGACTGGATGAAGAAGCCCGCTTTGCAGTCCCCTGGCAGCGCAGAAGGACATCACAGTCATCCTTGACGTACGCGTACGTGAGGGCATGTGGGTACGCATGTGTGTGTATGTGTGTGTGCGTGTGTGTGTATGCGTGTGTGTATGTGTGTGTGTGTGTGCACTCTTAATCATACAGAGACAGAGACAGAGACAGAGAGACAGACAAAGAGATGAAGAAAGAGAGAGCGAGACAAAGAGATAAAGACACAGGGACACAGACACAGACACAGACACAGACTATATATATATATATATATATATATATATATATATATATATATATACATATATATATATATATATATATATATATACATATATATATATATACTCTCTCACACACACACACGCACACACATACACACACACACACACACACGTACACACACACACACACACCCCACGTACACACACACACATACACACACACACCAAAATGTAACGCTTTCACTGGCCATCAGTCAACCTAGTAATTTTCATACAAACGACAGTACAGAAAACAGTATTCTTGTTCTTGTTCATCATCATCATCATCATCATCATCATCATCATCATCATCATCTTCTTCTTCTTCTTCTTCTTCTTCTTCTTCTTTTTCTTCTTCTTCTTCTTCTTCTTCGTCGTCGTGGAACGCTGAGTCAGCCAGTATTTTTGGTCTGTTACAAGAGTGAAAATGCGTTGTGTTGCGTTTCCTTTAAGCACCTGACTAGTCAGACCCAGCGCATCCGACTTCGGCGTGGGAGAGATTTGTTATCTTGAAAAAAAAAAAAGCAGAAGAATGGACAAAGAAGGCAGAAGATAGACTCGAAGAAAAAAAGGAACAAGGAAGAAACAAATAGGGACAGAAAAGAGGAAATTCCTAGCACAAAATTTCCAGAAGGTGGGGATGCTATTTATGCTGATGGGCCCCCGGCATCTCCACAGGATGTTGGGGCGGGGGTAGGGGTAGGGGTGGGGCTGGGGACAGTGTTCTACTCACGTATGCTACAGTCGGTGATGGAGGTGGCGGCGTCTGTGGGGGTCAGGTAGCCAGCCGGACAGGGCAGACAGGAGGACAGCGGATCCACAGAGTTGTCCTTGTAGCTGCCTACGGGGCACTTCTGGCACTGGTCAGACACCACCTCATAGCCCGACTGGCAGAAGCCTGCCACACACACAATCATCAGGAACACATGACTGATGGAATCCGTCCACACATACAGCAGGAAACAGCTTTCAATCTTTTTTTTCTTCTCGTAACTCGGCTAGAGCTCCAAGGTTCACCAGTGGTGAGATGTTGTGCGTACGATCGTTTTGTGCCCACTATCAAGGTAGCAGCATTCCGACTTCGGGGATGATGTCTAACCACGACACTGGCGACACGCTTCCTGACAAGGTCTGGGCCGTATCATTTTTTACACGCTACTGTGTGTGTGGTGATTTCACATCTGCAAAATTAACTGATCAGATCATAGAAAGGACATGTCTTACACTGTATCAAAAATTTGATTTCTAAACCCTGCAAAACTTACTGATGAAATAGAAGCATGGAACTACCTACACGCACGCGCGCGCACACACACACACACACACACCTCTCTCTCTCTCTCTCTCTCTCTCTCTCTCTCTCTCTCTCTCTCTCTCTCTCTCTCTTTCCCTCTCTCTATCTTTATATTTAATTGACAATCATGTAGACAGCATTTCTTACAGACTAAAATGTCTGACAGTCTGAATTCTAGTAGCACCTGCGGACAAAGTCCAGGTTGTTCACAAACACTTACGTTTGCAGTCGTCCGCCTGCTTGGAGCCTTTCTGTTTAGTGATGAAGTCCGGAGCACACAGGCTGCAGTTGAGCTGATTGGCTAAGGGCTGGTACTGGCCAACTGGACAAAGCTCACACCCTGTCACAGTGGCGTTGGCTCTGGAACCAGCCGGGCACTTCACTGTGGGACAGGAAAAAACAACAACAGCCTTGATTCCTCTATACAGATAAGGTAAAATTTGCTTATGCTTATTTGCTTAATATTTGAATATGTTCAGTAAGGAAACATTAGAGTTGCACACAATACAATAATACTATATCTGTATGCTAGTCTCAAGCATCTCAAGGGAAATAAGCCATACAAGATAAACATATTCATACGGTTCTTGAATACCGGGATGAAGCTCCTTACACTGAAGACTTTTTATTACTTGTTTACATGTTAGTGTTGCACCATCGGAAAGTCACAATAAAGCAAAAATTAGCATAAATTGGCCAACATTAAAGAATTTTTTTTTTTAAATTACCTCTACACCATCAGAGAGATACTTCTAAAACTAAACCAGTATAATAATGTTAGAACAGGATAAAAGTAAATGAATATATCAAAATTGTCCACATTATTTCTACATTGTCAGAAGGACAGCACAAAGCGAAATAACAGATAATAAAAATTCACCCAAACTATACTACATTTATTTTTCTCATCGTTTTCATCGTCAAAGAGACATTACAAAGATAAATGAATCTACAGCAAGGTTAAACAAAGGAACATGCAATCGACACATCCATTAACTACACCTGCAGCCGAACATGTTAATTAAGCAGCAGCCAGTTTTCGTCAATCGAGCTAACTTTCCACCCACTGAGCATTCATCTTCTTCGTCGAACGCTCAAACAACAACAGTACTAGCGTTGTCTATCATATGAGCGAAAATGCGTTGCGTTGCCGTTAGGCGCCCGACAAAGGTAGTCCCAGCGCATCCGACTTCGGCGTGGGAGGGAATTGTTAATCGAGTGTTGAAGCTACATGCAGTTAGGCAGTGCAGTGACTTACAGACAGTGCAGTTGTCGGCTGATATGGATGCTGCAGTGGGCGTGGTGTAGGCGGCAGGGCAGGGCTGACACAGCTGGTTAGTGCCGAACTGCCGGTAGGTGCCCTCTCGGCAGGGAATGCACGTCCCGTTCATTAGCAGCTCCAGGCCAGAATCACACGCCTCTGTAGAGGAGAGTGTGGTGATCATATGTGTATATATGCTGTATGTATGTATGTATGTGTGTGTGAGTGTGCGTGCGTGCATGTGTGTGATGTGTGTATGTGTGTGCGTGTGTGTGTGTGTGTGTGTGTGTGTGTGTGTGTGTGCACGCGCGCGTTCTGTATTCTCTTAAATGCATGTCTGTCATCCATACACTTAAGTATACACATCGCACGCTCGCACAAGCTCGCATACATACATTCATACATACACAAAACATACACACACTTACACAAACACCCACCCACCTACCCCCTCCACACAACACACTCCCGCATACGCAAGAAAACGCACAAATATACCCACCCATACACACACACATCTACCCTTCTCTACACACATATACCCCCTCGACACACCACACACCCACACGTACCCCCTCTACACACACGCACACACACACGTACCCCCTTCTACACATACACACACGTACCCCCTCTACACACACGCACCCCCTCTACACACACACACGTACCCCCTCTACACACACACACGTACCCCCTCTACACACACGCACCCCCTCTACACACACACACGTACCCCTCTACACACACACACGTACCCCCTCTACACACACGCACCACCCTCTACACACACACACACGTACCCCTCTACACACACACGTACCCCCCTCTACACACAACGTACCCCCTCTACACACACACACGTACCCCCTCTACACACACGCACCCCTCTACACACACACCTACACCCTCTACACACACACTACCACCCCTCTACACACACACGACCCCCTCTAACACACACACACGTACCCCCTCTACACACACACGTAAACCCCACACACACTACCCCTCTACACACACAACAACACACGTACCCCCCTCTGCACACACGCATCCCCCTCTACACACACACGTACCCCCTCTACACACACACGTACCCCCTTCTACACACACATACACACACACGTACCCCCCTCTGCACACACGCATCCCCCTCTACACACACACGTACCCCCTCTACACACACACGTACCCCCTCTACACACACGTACCCCCTTCTACACACACATACACACACGCACCCCCCTCTACACACACGCACCCCCTCTACACACACACGTACCCCCCTCTACACATACATACACATACACCCCCCCCCCCCACACACACACACACACACTGGAGTGCAGACCTGCACAGCTGCTGAGGGAGGTGGATCCCGGGCTGAGGGTGAGGTAACCCCGGGGACAGTGTTTACACTCAAACTGGCCCTCCTCGTCCTGATAGAAGGCCACGGCACACTCCTCACAGGCACTGCCGTTGAAATACTCCCTGCTGCACACTTCTCTGAAAGACAGCACAGATATACATCATCGTCTTGTTATCCTCTTTTGATGGCAGCTTACAAAAAAAAATCCACAGGAATATCAGCTATTCTTGTGAATGTGGTCGACACTTCTAAATTCCGGAAAATTGTCTGGCTGTAAGGTACCACAGCGGGTGAAGCTTCCATCACTGCCAGGACCTCTGACGAAGGCTCATCCAGGAGCTGAAACTCGAGTCAGGTCAGGCCAAGGGCATAGTTCCTACTAAACAAATGCTGTCATTGAAAGACATCTATTTCTAGATTTTACTTTTCGATTGAAGTAGACTACACGAGAAATATACTAGACTTCTTCGTCGAACACTCAGACAGCAACTATTGTTGTTGTCTGTCATATGAGCGAAAATGCGTTGCGCTGCCGTTTATCACCTGGCAATTCAGGCCCATCTGACTTCTGCGTGACCAGTCAATACTACCAAACGAGACTAGACTATGCTGAACCAAACTAAAACAAAATAAGAAAGAATAACATGAAACTTAACATGGATAAGATTAAAGAAACTGAGATGAAATGCAACTATAGATAAAAGTAGAATAAATCAACACGAAGGAGAAGAAGAAGAACTGAAAGAAAGAAGAAAGAAAAGGTAAAAAAAAAAAGCAAAAGAAAAATGCAAGAAGAAGAAGAAAAGAAAAACAAGTACAAGAAGTAAAAGAAGAAAGAGAGAGAGGAAGAAAGCAGAAAAAAATAAAACAAAAGAAGACGAATCATTCTTCAGGAGAAACTGACCAGCACAGTCAGTGGCTTGTGTCGACCCCAAGCTCCGTGTGATTTGACCATTGGGGCAGGGCGTGCAGGAGAGGGCAGCATAGCCGGACATGTACTGACCAACTGGACAGTTGTGGCAGCGCTGCGTGGAAGAATTGTAGAAGGTTCCAGGACCACACTCCACTGACAGAGCAGAACCAGAACAGAAAAAGTGCCAGACAAAGATGTCAACGT
>CM054134.1:24137388-24142388 GCA_028751875.1 Rapana venosa
GGACACAATCACTCATCATACCCCTGCCCAAGAAGGGGAATTTACGCCAATGCCAAAACTATAGAACAATCAGCCTCATCAGCCACGCCAGCAAGATCATGCTCAAAGTTATTTTGAATCGACTCAAGAAGGAGGCAGAAGAACACCTTGCAGAGGAACAAGCTGGGTTCAGGGCAGGCAGGAGCACAATCGAACAGATTTTTAACTGCCACATCCTGATGGAAAAACATCTTCAACATCAGAGAGACCTGTTCCACAACTTCATCGACTTCAAGAAGGCTTTTGACAGAGTATGGCACGAAGGCCTGTGGCAGGTCCTCAGAATGTTTGGCATTGAAGAAGGACTAGTGCAAACCATTCAAGCACTATACAACACTGCAAGCAGTGCAGTCCTCCTGAACAATCAGGTCGGAGACTACTTCAAAACCACAGTTGGGGTCCGACAAGGATGCCTGTTATCTCCAGTCCTGTTCAATCTGTTCTTGGAAAACATCATGAGAGAGACCCTCCATGACTTCCACCCTACCATCTCCATTGGCGGCAGACCCCTCAACAACTTATGGTTTGCCGATGACATTGACCTCATGGGCGGAAGTAACACAGAGCTGCAAGATCTTACGACCAGACTTGAGAACAGAGCTGGAGCATATGGGATGGAGGTGAGCTCGGAGAAAAGTAAAGTACTTGTAACAGCACGAGCAATGCCACCGCTAAAATTTACATGAACGGCCAACAACTGGAGGAGGTAGACGCTTTTAAATACCTCGGCGCTACACTCACAAAGGACGGGCGATCGACGACAGAAATCAAAGTCAGAATAGCCATGGCAACATCTTCCATGACAAAACTCACCACCATATGGAAAAGTAAAGAGATCAGTTTCCCAATCAAACTAAAGCTCTACAAAGCCCTAATTCAGTCGATCCTGCTGTACGGAAGTGAAACCTGGACATTGACTGCTGAAACAGCAAAGCGAATCCAGTCATTCGAAACAAAATGCCATAGAAAACTACTGGGCATATCCTGGAGAGAACGAAAGACCAATGAATTTGTCAAGAGTCAAATAACACGGCTGGCAGGTCCACAGGAACCCCTTCTCACCATCGTCAAGAAGAAAAAGCTGACATGGTTCGGCCACGTCACCCGCCACAACACTCTGCCCAAAACAGTACTGCAGGGAACACTCGAAGGTGGCAGAAGGAGGGGAAGACAGAACAAGTCATGGATGGACAACATCAGAGAATGGACCAGGATGAATGACTCGGCACTACTGCGCAGAGCCGAGGACCGAGATGGATGGAGGAGGCTTGCCACGGCATCGTCTTTCGTGTCTCCCCCACGACCGCCAAGGTCACGGGTCTGATGATGAGCGTGTTGTGCTGTATTGCGTTGTATTGGATCGCTTTGTATTAGATTGCGTTGATGGTATTGGGATGTACTGTATTGGACTATACTGTGTTGTAGTGTGTTGTGTTGTATTGCGTTGATGGTATTGGGCTGGACTGTATTGGACGATACTGTGTTGTAGTGTGTTGTGCTGTATTGCGTTGATGGTATTGGGCTGGACTGTATTGGACTATACTGTGTTGTAGTGTGTTGTGCTGTATTGCGTTGATGGTATTGGGCTGGACTGTATTGGACGATACTGTGTTGTAGTGTGTTGTGCTGTATTGCGTTGATGGTATTGGGCTGGACTGTATTGGAAGATACTGTGTTGCGTGTGTTGTGCTGTGTTGTGTTGATGGTATTGGGCTGGACTGTATTGGACGACACTGTATTGTAGTGTGTTGTGTTCTATTGAGTTGTATTGGATCGTTTTGTATTAGATTGCGTTGATGGTATTGGGCTGGACTGTATTGGACGACACTGTATTGTAGTGTGTTGTGTTCTATTGCGTTGTATTGGATCGTTTTGTATTAGATTGCGTTGATGGTATTGGGCTGGACTGTATTGGACGACACTGTGTTGTAGCGTGTTGTGTTGTATTGCGTTGCATTGGATCGTTTTGTATTAGATTGCGTAGTATTAAGTTGTATTGTAGTGAATTGGACTGTCTTGCATTGTATTGTGTTGTATGGAGTGGATTGTATTGTGCTTACCGCTTAGTATTGTATTGGAATGTATTGTACCTTTTTGCATCGGTTTGTTTTTTTATTGTGTTGTAGTGGACCGTATTGTATTGTGTTGTATTGGTATGTATTTCCCTATAGTGTAGTGTACTGCATTGCATAGCATTGCAATGCATAGTTTTAAGTTACTGGAAAGTAGTACATTATCTTTTCTTCTCTAGTATTGCACTGCACTGAACTGCATAATTATATGGTGCTGTGCTGTCTTGCATTGTAAGGTATTGCACTGTACTGTACTGTACTGTATTGTATTGTATTGCGTTCTATTGTATTGTATTGTATTGTATTGCGTATATCTTTCCGTCACGACAGGTTTGACTATGTGTTAAATTCAGGCTGCTCTCCCAGAGAGAGCGTGTCCCAATAAGAGCAGCGCCACTCATTATCGTTTGGGAGTTTTTTGTCTATATAAGTAGACCTACTTGTTTTTACATAAGGCTACTGTGGCTTTTTGGACAACGTATTGCTAGGGATAACTCTCTTGTTATGTGTGCTGAAATGTACACGCACTCAGGACTTCTAGCAACTGTCCCATCCCAGTCGAAAAGTGAAGGTGCAGTGGATGGAGGGGAAAATCCACCCTCGGTTGAAACGAATATTAAACCTTTGACTTCTCATTTTTTGGGTAGAAGTATTGCCTCCAAACCATCCACCAACAATTTTTATATAAATGATACTGCGTACACGTGCATGCGTCTTTACGTGTGGGTGAGTTTAGTGCATATATATGAGTGTACGTGCGTGTGTGTGTGTATTAACTGCGCGCATGTTAGCATGCTTGCCTGTGAGCGCTCTTAATTAAGCTCGGATAGATGCTTGAGTACATACTTACTGATCCGGATGTTTTCTTGCATGAGCAAAATCGGCTTTAGATTACATCAGGCTACTTTAGCGTACAGATAGCGGCAACATGAGGGTGTTTTCTACTGACTGAAGACACGAGGTGTCACACATTGGCGTCACCTACCTGACTGATGACTGGCAGACACAGAGACGGTTCCTTCACTAGCAAAGACGGGCTCGGACCACTTGGCGAAGGCGTCACTGTACGTTGTGGCCACCGTGATATCAGCAGGGCAGTAAGATACCTTGGGGGCTGAGGTGTCTGTGGAAGAAAGTTTTTTTGTTTTATTTTTATATTACACACTCACATACATGCACACGCGCGCGGGAGCATTCACACACGATCGCGCCCGCCCACATACACATACGCGCACACATACACACACGGACAGACACACACACACATGTACACATATATACAAACACACACACACACACACAAACACACACACACACACACAAACGCTCGCGCGCACACACACTCAAACACAAACAGACACACACAAACACACACACACACACAAACACACACACAAACACACACACAAATACACACATACTCAAACACACACAAACAAACAAACAAACACAAACAAACACACAGACAAACACAAACATACATATACACACTTTCTCTCTGTATTCATCTGTCTGTCTGTCTCTCTGTGTCTGTCTGTCTGTCTCTCTCTCTCTCCCTGTCTGTCCCTCTCTCCTTCCCCCTCCCTCTCCCACACTCCCTCCCCCTAACCCCCCCCCCCCCCCTCTCTCTCTGTCTCTCAACACAACACCCACCTCTACTCTTATGGACACAGGCCGGCTCTGAAGGGTTGGCCACGCAGTTGACCAGGCGGGCGGTGGAGGGGCGGGTGAACCAGGTGTTGCCGTGATCCCGCAACTCCGCCCATTGCAGCACATCTCCTCGGTACTGCCACGGCTGCTGCTGCAGCTTGGGCAGGTCTGCCGTGAAGTCCAGGCCGTAGCTGAGCATGTCCAGCCCTGACACACAGCCCTCGAACTTCTTGCTGGACTTAGGAGCGTCTTGCAATGCGCCCAGCACCACCCACAAGCTGTTGATCGATCATAGGAAAGTGTGTGTGAAACGATGTGTTCTATCTAGTGAAGGGCAATGCAGCGCGATAGCTTTAACAGATTGATACTGTAGTATTGACTTTGCAGTAGTTGTTGTTGTTTTGTTTTTTTCTAGTAATGTGTTGCAGTTATTCTCAGTTGTTACAAACTCTTATTTGTAGAATGTATGTTATTTTTGGGGATGGGATAGTTCAGTGGTCAGAGCACTCGCTTTCCCCAAGTAAGGAGATGGGCGCCGCTCTCAATATGCTGGTCCCTTGAGAAGTTGAGGTCTCTGGTGCCTCACTCCCCTACGACCACATAGGTTATGGGACGCCTTTACTTTTTTACCAGAGAAATCAGCCATGCCTTTAAGTGGTTTAAAAGAAAATAAATAAAAGTATAGTTTTGGAGATTGTTCATATATAATCTGTCTGAAGGAAATGTTTTACATTTACAAATGTTTTCTTTGTTTTAGAAGAAAAACCTTACCACTCTTGTTTTTGTTTTTAGATTAAAGGCGTTTACTTCAGCTGCAGTCTACTCTAATCAAGGCTGGGGAAAGTTATATTTTCTTTGTCCTGAAATATTTTTTTCTGTTTCTTAAGACCGTAATTTCAGCTGCAGTCTACTTTAATCAAGGTTGCTGGGAGAAAATTATAAAAATGATGTCTACACGCAAACAAACGCAATCAAGCAACAACAAAAAACACAAAGAAAAAAAGAAACAAAAGGAAAGACGACCAAACAGAAAAACAAGCAAAGGAATGTGAACAAGAATGTCAATGCAATTCACTTTCTTGTATGACATTTTGTCCCGTTCCGTAGTTTAAATTTTTTCGAGCATACAAATAAGCAGACAAACACAAACACACACACACACACACACACACACACACACACACACACACACAAACAAACAAAGGAATGTGAACAATCAATTTGCAAATATGACTCACT
>CM054134.1:24147388-24207388 GCA_028751875.1 Rapana venosa
TGATAAAGTAACTCTTAAGTCAGTACCCTCTCTAATAGAATGCTAACTTTACTTCTAATTGTGCAATTAACCTTGCACTGCACCGGAGTGTTGGGGATAGTCTTGTTTTGATTTTTGTGTGCTATCGTTGTAAATTTAAGTATGGACAGACTGTCAAGACTAGACTTGGCCTGAATTTTGTATCCTGGTGTATCAAAGATCATTCAATCATCTGTCTTTCTCTGTTCCTTCTTTCTTTCTTTCTTGTTCTGTCTTCTCTTCTTTCTTTCTTTCTTTCTGTTTGTCTCTCTCTCTCTCTCTCTCTCTCTCTCTCTCTCTCTCTCTCTCTCTCTCCTCTACTCTCTCTCTCTCTTCCCTATTACCCTATCTCCTCTTTCTCTTCCATTTAACCATTGTCTGCTATGGTCTCTGTCTGTCTGTCTGTCTAGTCTTCATTCTCTCTCTCTTCATCATCTCTCTTGAACTCTCATCTCTACTCATCTCACTCTCTCTACATCCTCTCGTCTACTCTCTCTTCTCATAAAAACACTCACTTGAAAACCACACCTAAACACACCCCTCCTGCTTAGTTCAGTCAGTTCAACCCATATCAGTATCACACAGAAACATTAACACTCGACACGCTCAGCTGCCCAGAACTGTACCAGCATTATGTGAAGCTTTATGTATAGCACTACTATGTTAGCATTATGCACATGAACACATGATCCTACCGTTCTGGCAGCTGCACACAGCCTTCGTGCCACTGAGGGAGCAGTCAGCAGGGTTGACACAGGATTGTTGTTCTGGCATTGCAGACTGACAGGCTCGAACTGACACAACCCCCCGAAATAACCCGCAGGACACCTGTAACGCAACGAACGCTAGTTTTAACGAAAGACGCAAAATAAAAGGAAACCTTGACACAACTCAAAGCAAACAATCGTAGTAATGACGCAGAGATTACTGTCCTGGTATTGCCTACTGGCAGACACGAACCTATACAACCTCCCGTAATAACCCTACGACACCTGAAATGTAACGAACGTCATTTAAAGAAAGATGAAAAAGCAAACATTAACAGAACACAAAAGCAAACGATCCTAATAAAAACTCCACCCCTTCTCCTTTAACTGAAGACGAGAGGATTCATCTGGGCATTTCCTCGCTGAAACAGTCATGCTTCGTGTCTTGGATCGACCCACTGGGACACGGGGACAACCTTTGTTTCTGCTGGCTGACACGTATGAAGAAGAGTAAACTAGCAAGGTTTGACCGCATCACACTCATGATGGGCAAAAACGGTCGCATACGCAAATTCTCACCGGTGGTGAATCTCGGAGCTCTAGCCGAGGAACGAAAACAAATCACCTCACACGTCAAAACTCTCTTACCAAGAATATCTTACGAGAGGACACTTAGCAATAATAATAATAATAATAATAATAATAATAATAATAATAATAATAATAATAATGTATGGAATTCATATAGCGCTGAATCTTGCAAAGGAACAAATAAAGCGCTTACATTCAAACCATTTACACTTATGCACTCATCCATGAATACAATTAAAATATATCAATATAACACACACACACACATACACACACACACACACACACACAAACACACCCTCCCCCCACCACACCCCACCCACCCACCACACCCACCCACCCACCCCCCTCCCCACCCCCCACCCACCCACCCCACCACACCCACACCCTCCCCCCCACACCCCCCACACCCCCACACCCACCACCCCCCCCCCCCCCCCCCCCCCCCCACCCACCCTCCCACACACACATGTTCCTAAAAAGCCCGCTACCCAACCTGCAATAGGAGCCATTGAAGAGAGTGACACAGGCGCCGGCGCGGCAGGAGGCAGGCAGCAGACAGGCATCGTACACGGTGCCACAGGTGGGGCCTGTCCAGCCAGGCTGGCACACACAGCGGTAGCCGGCCACCTGGTCCTGACACTGGGCCCCGTGCTGACAAGGGTCGCTGCCGCAGTCGTCGATGTCCTCCTGTTGTTGTGGTGGTGGTGATGGTGGAGGTGGTGGTGGTGGCGGTGGTGGTGATGGTGGTGGTGGTGGTGGTGTTTTTCCCAAGCAAGGATGACATATATACACAGGTCATTGCACGAATGTACGTTTTATGTATGTATGTATGTATATATGTATGTATATATGTATGTATGTATGTATGTATGTATGTATGTATATATGTATATATATATATATATATATAGAGAGAGAGAGAGAGAGAGAGAGAGAAGAGAGAGAGAGCGAGAGAGAGAGATATATATAGATAGATATAGATATATAGATACATGTGTATATATATATATATATATATATATATATATATATACATGCGTGTATGCATGCACGTACACGCACGCGCGCATACACGTGCACACATGTACACACATGCACACGCAATGCACATACACATGCATGCACACCCACGCGCATGCACACACGCGCACACGCATGCACACACGCGCACACGCATGCACATACACGCACATGCATGCACACACACACACACACACGTCATTATTATCATCATCTTCTATTTTATAAAAAAAACAAAGTCTTCCGAGTCTGATGAACTTGAAGTGTGTGTGTGTGTGTGTGTGTGTGTGTGTGTATGTGTGTGTGTGATGTGTTGTTGTGTTGTGATGTTGTGTGAGTGGTGGTGCTTGTGTATGCGTGCGTGCGTGGTGTATTTTGTGGTATGTGTGTGGGGGGGGGGAAGGTACTGGTATAAGTGTGTATGTGTTTTGTGTGTATTGAGTGTGTGTGTTGTGTGTGTTTGTGCGTGAGGTGTGTAATATTGTATGATTGTTGTTGTTGTCTTTTATTTAAAGTCAGCTCACTTTTGTGATATTAGTTTTAGTAAGTAAGTAGTAGTAGTAGTAGAGTGTAAGTAGTAGTAGCAGTAGCAGCAGTAGTAGTAGTAGGTATTAGGATAGGAATAGTAGTAGTTAGTAGTGTAGTAGTTGTAGTAGTATGTAGTAGTAGTATAGTAGTAGACAGTAGCATCTGTATATATGTTCTGTGTGGTGTGTGTGTGTGTGTGTGGGTTAGTGTGTGTGTGTGTGTGTGCAGTGTGTAGTGGTGGTGTGGTGTGTGTTGTGTGTGGTGTGTGTTGTGTGTGTTGTGTGTGTGGGTGTGTGTGTGAGGAGATAAATCATTCAATCAAATCAAATCATTGCGTCAAGAGCAGAGCTAACTACGCCTCTTCACAAGGTTTTTCTACTCTGCGCATCATTACCACCAAAGAAGGCCACACAGGTTAACAAAAGTAATTCTCTATAACAACAAATGCTCGAGTCTACACACACACAGAAGATCAATTATGCACGTTAAAGATCCTGAACTTCATATCAGCGTTCGGTGGATTATGCAAACATACCCAGCAGCATACATCCCCGAAGTCGGAATGCAGCTACCTTCGTGGTGGTCCCAATTTTAATTTTTAAAAATCGCAACTCAAAATCTTAAAATTGGTGATCGACTCTTGAAGCTCTAGCCTGAGAAACAAAAAAAATATATTTTTTTTAAAAACCCAAACAACCCCAAAAGAAGTGCATGAATCATGTTGTACTGACGGAGCAGTTGGTGCCAGAGTAGCCAGCCTTGCAGACGCAGGTGTAGCTGCTGAGGCCATCTTGGCACCGCTCCGTGCCAGTCGTGTCGCACGAGTGGCCAGTGCAGTCGTCAGGGTTGATCTCACACCGCTGCCCTGCACACACCCAGGATGACCACACTGACCACACGTTTCGAACCTTTCCGGTATGGATGGATGGATGGATGGGTGGATGGATGGATGGATTGATAGATGGATGGATGGACGGATAGATAGTGGATGAATGGATGAATGGATAGATGGATGGATGGATGAAATATGTATGTAAGTATGTATGTATGTATGTATGTATGTATGTATGTATGTATGTATGTATGTATGTATGTGTGTGTATGTATATGTACATGTATTTATATCTTCATATATTTATTTTTTCATTCATTTATTCATTTTTGTTAGGGGGGTGGGGGGGGGGTGGAAGGCTATCTTGGTTCCTATTTTGTTCTCTGTCAAAGGAACAAAACAAAGTCACAAACTCACAACCATTCATATAAACCTAACAACAAAAACAACAACACAAACAACAGGAACAACAACAAGACCAGCAATAACAAGCTATACATTCAGTAACTAATAGTCATCTGTGTTAAAGGTCACGACAAGTTTCACTTTACAGTACTGACCCCCCCCCCCCCCCCCCCACACACACACCCCCACCCCCTAAAAAAAATCCAACACGCAAGGAAGCAAGCAGACAAATTACAAAAACAATTTTCTTTATCAGGATGAACGAAGGCTGCAAATGATAGCACTAAATTCACTACCACCATGACGACGACGACCGCCACCACCAACCACCACCACCACCACCACCACCATCAACTTCATCATCGTTATCATCATCATCATCATCATCATCATCATCATCATCATCATCATCATCATTGTCGTTGCCACAACTATACCTCCACTGACCCCCATCTCACCACCACTACTATCATCATTGGTATTGTCATCGTTATTATTGTTGTCCCAACCACCACCACCACCACCACCACCACCATTTTCGTCATCATAGTTGCTGTCCCCGTTGGGGGACGGGATAGCTCAGTGATCAGAGTACTGGCTTTCCCCCAGCTAAGGTTAAGCAGCATCCAGCGTGGTTACCAAGTGGAGGGGTGACCGTTTGCGCGCCTTGGATTCAGTACAGCCCTCCAGTTCACCCAGCTGTAAAATGGATACCTGCCTCTCTAGGGTCAGGGAGGGTAAAACACCGAGGCGGAGGAGATGGGCGCTTTCAATATGCTGGCTCTTTGAGAAGTTGAGGTCTCTGATGCCTCGCTCCACTACGACCACATAGGTTATGGGCATTGGACTCCTTTACTTTTACTTTTTTTAGTTGTCGTCGTCGCCACTACCACAACCATCATCATAGTTGCAGTCGTCGTACAGGCACACGCGCACGCACACACACACACACACATACACACACATACACACACACACACACACACACACCCACACACACACAGAACCATAAAGGTAAGGTAAAGGTAAAGGTGTCCCATAACCTATAAGGTCGTAGGGGAGCGAGGCGTCAGAGACCTCACTTTTCTAGGGCCAGCGTATTGAGGGCGGCGCCCATCTCCTCTCCCTCGCTGCTTTACCTTCCCGGACCCTAAAGAGGACAGGTACCCATTTACAGCTGGGTGAACTGGTGGAACTGTACTGAAGCCAAGGCGCGCAAACGGTCACCCATCCAAGTGGTAACCACGCTCGACGCTGCTTAACTTGGCTGGAGGAAAGCGAGTGCTCCGACCACTGGCTATCCCCATACACACACAAATTTACAACACACATATACACACACACCATACAAACACACACAAAACACACACACACACACACAGCACACTACCTGTGAATCCAGTAGCACAGGTGCAGTTGAAGGACAAATCCCCATCCACGCAGGTGCCGCCATTCAGGCAGGGATTAGGGGCACACTCGTCTGTAGGGAGCTGGCACAAATCCCCCGTGAACCCGCGAGGGCAGAGGTCACAGTGGTAACCTTTGGGGTCACTGGGGTCATTGACGCAGACACTGCGGTTACTGCAGGTGTGTCCTTCGCTGCAGACGTCACGCACGGTACAGATACTGTCCTGAGACACTGTCACGACAGAGGAAGGAAATTGGGGCTTCAGTTGCCATCAAGCTTATGTCGGTTTTTTGGTAAATATATCTATTCCAACAACTTTAAATGGGTACCTGCCCTCTTTAGGATCAGGGAAGGTAAAGCAGCGAAAGAGAGAGAGGAGATGGGCGCCACCCTCAATATGCATGCTCCCTTGAGAAGTTGAGGTCTCTGATACCTCACTCTCCTATGACCACATAGGTTATAGGACACCTTTACCTATTCCAACAAATTTCCAATTTCATACGGAAAAAAATCATGTACCTAAATTTACAAATTGGTTCCATACTTTAGAGGCTTCCTTTTCTTCATTTTTTCCCCATACCAACACCACTGTTTGGGCACAAAACTTTTCCCCCATCCATTAGACCATGAGTGGTGGTCTGGGCGCTAGTCTTTCGGATGAGACGATAAACCGAGGTCCCGTGTGTTACTCCAAATTTCCAGCGCACTTAAAAGAACCCACGGCAACAAGAGAGTTGTCCTTGGCAAAATTCCTAGAAAAAAGCCACTCTGATAGGGAAACAAATACAGTTGCAGACAAAAAAAGGTGGCGCTGCTCTTGTGGCGACGCGCTCTCCCCTGGGAGAGCAGCCCGAATTTCATGCAGAGAAATCTCGTGACATAAAGTGGTATAAGTAAATAAATGAATAAATAAATAAATAAATAAATATTCTGGGCACTGCCAGAAAACTTTTACAGCAATAATTCAATATAAGGCAACCCGTGTACAGCTTGGTTTAAATTTAGAAAATTGCATCACCGTGATAAACGAAATACTTCATATCAGTTAAAACCTAGCCTTAAGCTGTTCTTCAAATGTACTTTCTTAGAAGTACAGAAGAAGAAGTCTGTGGACTTCCGACGCTGGGAATGAGACATAACGAATCTGGGTATGGCTGTGGCGGGGAGATAGAGACGAGTGACGTGGGAACAGCAGGACGGGGACGTCACAGTAGATGTGGCAGCAAAAAAGAAAAAGAAAGAAAAGAAAGAAGAAGCCTGGAAAACCAATGTAGATATATCGATTTCCAGAGAAAAGAAACACATGGGGTTAATATAGAAAGACAAAAAAACAACAACAACCAAACCACACAGAAACAAATTGAACGCGATGACGCATTTCTAGTGAATGTGACAGAGGAAGAACAAGGAAACATACATACACACACACAAACACACAGAGACTCTCTCTCTCTCCCCCGCCCATCTACCCACCCACACCCACAACCCGTCACAGACACAAAAACACATACACTGGTACATGGAAACATACAATCACCCTCACCACCCACACACACACAAGCACACACAAACACCCCCTCCCCCCCCCCCCACACACACACAACTCACCCCTTCATACACACAAACACGGCCCCACCAACTCCCCCCATTCCACACACACACCTTACACACAACACTCCCCCTCCCCCCTCACACACACTCACTCACTCACACACACTCTCTCCCACACACACTCACACACACACTCACACAAACAGAAATACAAACGCACACATACACCCCCCAACCCCACCCCTCACACAACACACACACTCTCAACAGCCCAGCCCCCCCCCCCCCCCCCACACACACACACACTTACAACCCCTACACACACAACCCCCCCACACACACACACACAACACACACACTCAACAACCACCCCCCCCCCCACACCATTCACACTCACCCATACTACCCACCCATCTCCCCCACACACACACCCTCACCTCCTTCCTCCCTACCCCACTCTCACTCCCACCCCCTACCCTCCCCCCCCCAACCTTCCCCACCCCCATCCCACCACACACACACACAAACACAGTCATATTCACCAACAACCACTCCCCCCCTACACTCGTACGTACTTTTTAACTAGAGCGAGATTTTGTTTGTTGTTGGTCTCTCCTCACCTTGTGTGTAGCCTTTACTGCAGACGCAGACGGGCTGACCAGTGACGGGGTCATCCAGGCATCTGTCGGCGCCCCCGCAGGTGGTGGTCACACACGACTTGTTGCCATTCTCACAGGTCAGCCCCACAAAGCCCGCCGGACACGAACACTCGAACCCGTTGACTCTGTCCGTGCATTTGCCACCGTTGAGACACGGCTCCGATTCGCATTCGTCTGTGACATATAGTTATGATACACACATACATACACATGCACACACACACATACACACACGCACATACACAACACATACACGCACATAAATACACACACACGCGCACACACACATACGCACACACATACACACACATGTAGATGTACAGACATATTTAGATAAGATAGGCAGATAGACAGGCAGGCAGGCAAGCAGGCAGGCAGACTCATGCACGCACTAGCACGCGTGTGCATTCATGCATGCACACACGCGCGCACACAAACACACACGCGCACACAAACACAAATTGAATGAGTTTACAGTCCATCTCACTTACATCCCCTCACACACACACACACACACACACACACGCACGCACGCACACACAAAAACACACACACACACACACACACACGCACACAAACACATATATGTTCACGCACACATACGCACACTTCAATCCATCTTACTCACACGCCCACAGGCACACATACAGACTCCCCCACCACCCCCACACACACACTAACCCCCCTCCACAGACACACGTACCCCCCTCCACCCCCCCACACACTAGCCCCGGCCCAACACACACAGACGTACCCTCCTACCCCCCCCCCTCCCTCTCTCTACACACACACACACACACACACACACACACACACACACACACACACACACACACACACACACATCGGGACAGACGGGCAAAGACAGTAAGGCGTACTCCAGCCTTTACTGACCAATATCGGTTTCACAGCGAGGTCCAGTGTAGCCAGGGAAGCAGTCACACACGCGGTAGTAGTCGTTGACAGGGCGACACACAGAGTTGTTTCCACAGGGAAAGATGTCACAACCGTTCAGCTTTTGCTGCTCGCACCTGCAAAAAAATCCACAAAAAGCCTTTGTAAGAGCGTTTTTCACTTTTCCAATTTTGTATTGTACAGTCAACCACTTTGAAGTCACGGCAAGTTTCTCTGTGCGAAATGCGAGCTGCTCTCTCTGGTGAGAGCGCGTCGCCACAAGAGCAGCGCCACTTATTTGTTTTTTTTCTTTTTCCTGTCTGCTTGCGTATTTGTTTCCCTATCAAACTGACTTGTTTCCTACAGAAAGCTGCCAGGAACCATTCTCTTGTTGCCGTGGGTTCTTTTACGTACGAAACATATTGTGTAGTACACGGGGGCCTCCCAATTTACTGTCTCACCTGAAAGACTAGCAACCAGACCACGACTCATGGTCTAGTAGATAGGGAGAAGTTTCGGGCCAAAACGGGGGATCGAACCACAGCACACTTCGAACCCGGACTTGTTGCTTTCTAGGCAGGGGCGTTACCTCTAGAACCACTGAACCACCGACACAACCGCCGCTTTTAGCCGGGGACTGGACAGGTGAGCGGAAGAGCGACCTCGTCTCCCCTTAGAGAGGGCCAGGCAGCCTTGAGCGGTGTTGTCTCCAAGATGGGTGACCGAGCGTGCGACTTGACTTCAGCATAGTCCACCTCTTACACCCAGCCGTACATGGATGCCTACCCTCTTTAGGAACAGGACAGGTAAAACAACGAAGGAGAGGAGATGGGCGCCGCCGCCCTTTCAAGATGCTGGCCCTTAGAGAAGCTGAGGTGTTTGACACCTGGCTAGCTCCCCAAATGGAGAGCATAAGGTTATGGGATACATTTTTACTACTATTATTATTCAGGCAGACAATTGTGTACACATGAAAGACTCCCCTGTTAGTTGATATCACACCACGCACATGCACGCACGCACGCACGCATGCACGCATGCACGCACCTATGTAATAAAAATTATCTATATCTACATCGATAACATGAGCTTTGGCATGAACTTTTGAAGGCGAATGCTTATTTCAGTTTTCATCTCGCGTGTTTATATATATCTATATTATCTATCATATAATATATTATTATATAAAGATATAAAGATATATACATATTATATATATATAATATTATATTAATGTATATATATATATATAATATATAATATATATATATTTATATATATATTATAGTATTATATATATTATATATATATACTTTATGATACGACAGTAATGTCAGAAGTTCAGGAACTGACCGACTGCCGTTGTAATTGTCCACGCAGTCACAGGTGAAAGAGTTGATGCCGTCTATGCAGGTGCCCCGCTCATTGCAAGCGTTCGGACTACAATCGTCTATGTTCTCTTCACATCGCTCACCACGGAAACCTGCAAGCACACAGAACACAGCTTTCTGAAATATCGCGTATTTCTGAATTAGTTTCGTTTAAGGTTAAAGTAACAAATATGATATGAAAAAGACTACTGCGTATACTTGGAACAGGAATTTTAGGGTTTAAAACCGTAACAAATTACAGAACTGGTATGCTATTTGATACAAATTCATTCTGATTTGAGAATTATTTGCTATTAATTTTTCGAGGATGTATCTGCACTGGGTCTAAAACAACAACAACAACAAAACTCAAAAGTATTTTGTAGCAGCTTTTCAAATGTGTATTTTTTTTCTCACTCGGCTATGTTTATTGACGGTAACACATGTTTAATTTATAGCTAAAATAAACCCCAAAAGTGTTTCTAATAAACCCAACAGGCCCCAAACCAACTTCATACAGATTGCCTAGCTAATTGATATGATTTGGAAAATGTGAGTGTGATACAAATTTGGTGGTGTCTATAGCCAGGCTGATCGCATCCCTTATCCGTCAGAACAAAACCAAACATTTCCTCAAAAGCAAATACAAACAGACAAACAAAAACCTGCTCAATCGTCTTTTATATTTCCCTATACTGGACTTGTTTTTCAACCGGCGAGAAAACATAGTGTAAACTCATAACGGTCCATATAAAGTCTCTATTATATCAACTCTATATTTTATAAAAAATCAGCACCATATAAAATGTAAATCATAGAAAATATTTGTAATCTATATCATATAAAATGTATAACTTCTATATCATATAAAATGTACAACTTCTATATCATAGAAAATCTGTATCATCTATATCATAAAAAATCTATATCTTCTATATCATATAAAATGTATATTATCTACATCATATAAAATATATATCATCTACATCATATAAAATCTATATCTTCTATATCATACAAAATCTATATCTTCTATGTCATATAAAATCTATAACATCTATCTCATATAAAATCTATAATTATCATCTACATCATATACAATCTATAGCACCTACATCATACAAAAAAATCTATAGCATCTATATGATATAAAATCTACTGGATCAAACACCATGCAGAGGAAGCCAACACTTCGGTTTGATACAATTATTTCCCTACGAATTGAAAAGAAAAACTTTTAAAAAAGTAAAGATAGGAACGAATGCAGATTACAAAAGACTATACGTGTCTACAACACAGCAAGATAGAGATCTTGTACTCAACTCGGGATTTAGGCCATCAGCACATAGTATCCACCCCCCCCCCACCCCCAAAAAACCCACCACCACCCCCCTAAAACAAACCCAAAACAAAATAAAAATAAACAAAAAACAAAAGAAAACAAAAACACACACACACAACCAAAACAACCCAAACAGGAACCCCAATGATTAAAAGAAAGAAAAAAAAAGAAAAAAGAAAACCCGCATGCCAATTCTTGCAGAAAAGTAGGAAAAAGATGGTTTGGACAAACACCTAAAGGAAGCAACAAAACTTATTAAAAGGAAGAAGAGAAGTAAATTAATGAGGTCGAAGCTAAGAGACTGGCAGGGAACAAAAATGAAATTGTGAGTACAGAAATGGAGAAATACTGCAATATGTAGACAGACTCATGGCCATACCTTATTCTCATAAGGGATTTCTTGTGTGTGTGTGTGTGTGTGTGTGTGTGTGTGTGTGTGTGTGTATGTGCGTGCGCACGCGTTTGCGCGTGCGCGCGCGTGTGTGTGTGCGTGCGTGCGTGAATATGTGTGTGTTCTACTGCAGGTTCTCTTTGGTGTGTCTACAAGCGGTAGATAATCTCAAGTCATCATCATAACAGGCAGAAATAGTTCAAGCAATACTAAAAAATAGGTGACATACGTCTTTGTTACGTTTCACTGTCACTGACCTGGCAAACAAGCGCAAGAGAATCCCTGGTAAGTGGACCTGCAGACGCCGTTGTTGTAGCATGGGGAGGAGGCGCAGAAGTCTATCAACGTGTCGCAGTAGCGACCAGTGAACCCTGAAATGAGAAAAAAGCATCGTTTCAATCAACACTAGCAACACGTCCAGGAATGGTGCAAGAGGATCTTACAGGCAACAGACAAAGCCTGCACCGCAGACATCTATACGCATGCATGCATGCGTGCGCGATGGAAATGTACACATACATATACACACACACACACAAACATGTATACACACACAGTCTCTTCAAAATATGATGATGATGATGATGATGATGATGATGATGATGATGATGATAAGTATAAAAACAACAACAACAACAACAATAATAATAATAATAGTTATTATTATTATTATTTTAACAACGGCGATGATGATGATAACAACAACAACAACACACACCATGACCAACTCCAGCTCTACACACACACACACACACACACACACACACACACACACACACACACACACACACACACACACACCTGCGGAACATTTGCAGAAAGCTGTATGGATCGGTACCGAGCAGTTTCCGCCATTTCTGCAAGGGTTGTTCTGGCACAGCGCAGCCTCTGCAACATCATCACACACCTTCACAATATAACACAGAATGTGGTTTTTTTTATATACTTTGTTTATTAATTTTTTATTTATTACATTGCACAGGTTATAAAGATGCAAAACATAAAACACAATTTTGGAGGGAGAGAGAGAGAGAGAGAGAGAGAGAGAGAGAGAGAGAGAGAGAGAGAGAGAGAGAATGACAATGACAATTTTTTTTTCAAGGATAACGAATAAGCACTCAGGTGTTTTTTTTACATCCAGTCCCCGCCAATATGAACACATCTTAATAATAAGCCCGATACTCATACACTCACACAGTAAAAACAAAGAAAAAAGCTTTAAAAAACAAACAAAAAAGACAAAAGCAAAAAATAACCATAAAAACAAACAAGAAACAAAAAAGCAAAGACAAAAAAGAAAAACAAACAACAAACCAAAAAAAGAGAGGGAAAAAAGCCAAACATATAAAGTAATAAAATGAACATCTGTATGTATGTTTGTCCGTCGTGTCCGACGATGACCTCCAAAACAGCAGAGGAGTCAGCTGCTGTTTTGGAAACTGGGCAGAAATTTGAGTATAGTGGAGATGCCTTGCCCACAGTACATCCCCACTCTCTCGGCCAAGTGGGCATAAGGACAGTCAGCGTTGGAGGTGTTCTCTAAAGGCCAACCAGCCCCCAGGGCTGCAGCACATAAGGACTGTGCGAGTCAAGCCTCCTAGTCAGAGAGTCATAGTCGATCACTAAAGACTAAGCTGTAAAGTGGAATTCCATAAGTGGGAAAGCCACTGGTCATACAGCCTCTCACTTTGCTGTTGCCCCCAGCGTCAATGATTCAATCAAGAACTACATATTGTAAATGTTACACATAGTTGTTACAGGCAACACCAAGATATTGAAATAAGACATTCTCTAGAACTCAAGCACAGTCAACAAACCCAATAAAATATTGAAAATATAAAGTAAGAATACGTCCTAAATCAGGATACACAACAACTATAACTATAAGCAAAACAATAACGAGAGAGCGAGAGAGAGCGAGAGTGTGTGCGTGCGTGTGTGTGTGTGTGTGTGTGTGTGTGTGTGTGTGTGTGTGTGTGGTGTGTGTGTGTGGGGGGGGGGGAGTTGTGTGTGTATGTATTTCAGAGATAATACTAAATATACAATGGTCAAAAAAGCACACGATCTCATCAGCACTCTATTGTTTTTATTATACTCGTACAAATTATATGTCATGATAGTGAAATAGACCCAATACCCATACACTCATACATTAAAAACAAGGAAGAAAGGAAAAGAAAAAAAGCCAAACCTATAAAGTCATAAACATGAACATCAACACATTGTAAGTAAGGGACACTAGTTGTTACACTCAACAATAATATATTGAAGTAAGACAATCTCTAAAACCATAAGTACACTCAGCAAAGCTAATAACATTGAAATTATAAAATATGAATACGTCCTTTATCAGGATACAAACTCTAGACATAGCAATTATAGCTAAAAGCAAAACAATAAGAGAGAGAGATTTATTTATTTATTTTATTCTTTTATATCGAGGATAATGGAATAAGCATTTATGTGCTTTTTTACATCTAGTCCCCGTGTGTATGCGGTTTTGTTAATTGTCATCTGTTCCCACCGGCACACAATGGCCCACTCTTACGAAAAGCGGAACAGGATTTTAACGTGTGCGCAAGATGTTCTGCATGCGTTCGCACACGGGGCCTCGGTTTACAGTCTCATTCGAAGGACTTTTGGAAGAGTGAAGTCTGCACTAATGTTAACACCAGGGGAAATATCTCTTTGAACGGGAATCGAACCCGGGTTGTCATATTGCGAGAGCAATGTTCTAACCACTAGGCTATCCCATCCCCCTAACAAAGAGAAAGAGCTAGAGAGAAAGAGAAAGTCTGTGTATTTTAGAGATAATACTTTTTTGTTTGTAAATAAACAAACAAAACAAAACAAAAACCCAAAAGTACTGAATAAAATTCTCAAAACAGCTCACCATCACTATCAACACCCTTTTGATTATACTCGTACAGATTAACACATATTATTGTTATGATAGATATATTTCTTAAATCTATAATGTAGTAAAAAAACAAACAAACCCCCAAACCTTTCATAAACTCACTTACAAGTACACAATGAAAGTATCAGGAAAACATTTAAAAAGGAGAGAGAGAGAGAGAGAGAGAGAGAGAGAGAGAGAGAGAGAGAGAGAAGACAGACAGACAGACAGACAGACAGACAGACAGACAGACAGTCAGACAGACAGACAGACAGACAGACAGAGGGGGGGGGGGGAGAAAGTAGGTGTCATTGTGTCTGCCAGTCTGGGTGTGTGTATCAGTGTATGTGGAAATGCTGACACCAAAATATATCTACGTTCTTGTAAATGATACTTCTTCGTCGAACACTCAGTTTCATATGATGACATATGAGCGAAAACATTGTGCACTGCTGTGAATTTAAGCGCCTGACAAGTCAGGCCCAGCGCATCTGACATCAACGTGGGAGAGAGTTTGTTATCTTTTTAAGTCTTTCTGTGGAAAAAAAGGCAGGAGAATGGACCAAGAAGGACAGAAAATAGACAAAAAAGGAGGTAATAGGAGGAACACAAATAAGGCAGAAACAAAGAGAGGTTTAGAAAGGATGGAATTTGTAGCATAGCATTTAAAGATGGTGGGAAAGCTATTTATATCGACAGTTCACCCCCTCCCCCTCCCCAACCCCCGGCATCCCCAGAAAGGAGGTGTGTGTGTATGAGTGTATGTGTGAATGTGTGGAAATGCTGACAAAGGAATATAATTATGAATGATGCTACAGTAGCCATGTACATCATTCTATCTATGGCCTGGACTGTGCATGCGGCATGCCTGTGTGTGTGCCTGCCTAGCCTGCAAGCGTGGATACAATGGATGCTTACTGTACCTGCATTCTGGGTGCAGGATGTGGAAGCCTGCGAGAAGGTGGTCTGCCCCGCAGGACATTCTTGACACGTGGCGGAGGCAGAAACGTTGCTATAGAATCCCAGCGGACACGGCGTGCAGTTCGGCTCGTAGCCCGTCTTGGAGTAAAACCCAGGAGAGCACGCAGGGGCGCAATAGCAGTCTGTGTGGGAAGCGAGGGAAACAATTATGTCAATGGTTTATCACTTGGCTGAATGATTAAGTTTTGGGAAATCTCTCTCTCTCTCTCTCTCCTCTCTCTCTCTCTCTCTCTCTCTCTCCTCTATATTATATATATAATATATTATATATATATATATATATATATATATATATATATATATATATATTATATATAATCTAATATATATATATATATATTATATATTATATTGTATTTGGAGAATGCATTATAAGGTATCAGGATTACAATCCATGATTTTCTTCTCTTTTTTTCTTTTTGGTTATGAAAAAAAATGGGTATAGAAGGCAGAATATAGAAATTTAGGGAAACAAAGTTGAAAGAAATCATTGAAAAATGTCAATGAAAGCAGTTCTAGTGCAAACTTACGCACACGCACACGCAATCACGCACGCAAGCAAGCACGCACGCACACACACACACACACACAACACACACACACACACACACACACAAAACACACACACACACACACAAACGCACGCACACAGAAGGAAAGGCAAGAAAGTGAAAGAGACAGACCGACAGAGAAAGAAACGCTCACCTTCAAAACTGTGTGTGAAAATCATTAATTACATTGAAAATATACTTTTTCATTAGCACACACAACTTAACAATATTAAAGACCCCTTTTTACACGTGCACACTAAAGACAACAAAGCAGTTTCTTTTTGTTTTCATACCATAAAGCACAAGCTACTCATCCGTGTATTTTCTTTTTTTAAATTGAAGAATATAAATTTCACACAGCTGCTTACCATGCTCATAAAAATCTCGATTTCAGATGTGCACGCACACGCACGCACACACACACATACACACACATACACACACATCCCTACTACAACCATCACCAACACTGCGACCACTACCACTTGACTCTGGCGCCACCATCACCATTGCCCTCATCACCACACCCAACATGTACAAGGTACACTAGACGCTATGCCAATAATCTGTGATTGAACGAAAGGGTAAAAAGCTTTCTGCCATACTTGTTTCAGTATATTACGTATTCATCCTTTTATTTTTAGACTCCTGACGTTAATGATTTACTCTGAATGATATGTAACAACCCGAGACCCCCACAAAATGCTGTTTTATGTATCTACATTTGCGTTCAATGAATAAAGGCGCGATTGTCATCTATGCACAAGTATATAACTGAAAAAGAGGAACACACGAATCAGTGTGATCTAGGAAAAACAAGTAGTGATATACTGCATAATCATGCACATTACCAGATCATCTGAACTGCCGGGGGAAAACCGTCTCTGAACAATACCATTGCCACATACACACGCGGTGATGTGTTAGTAATGTATACAATATCAAACAGATAAATACTGCACCACACAGAACAGAGAAAAGAGTTAAAGAAAAAACCCATTACTATATAGAAATTCAACAATACAGAGGCAATATGACAACGGAAATGTCTACAAAAGAATAACGCGTTACGCTAGATATATATCTTCAGAGACACACTTCACGACTCATTTTTAAAAGTAAAATGTAAACAAATATTTTGTAAAGGTGATCTTTGAGCTTGAGAAAGGCAATTAAAAGTTAACAACACAAAAGAACGTGATTTTCTGTATCCATTAAACAGATTTAACTCTCATGACAAATACTGAAAGGTATTTTAATTGCATACGATTTTATCTACTAATTTGTATTTTATGCACATAGGAAAGCTATGTTTCTACGCTTTTAGAATATGCAAGAGCTGCTCTTAGGGTCAAATAGCATGAATAGTAGCAAAATCTAGTATTTTCTCATTTTCTTTACCTGTCCTTTCCTTTTGAAAGGCATTTAGTCTTGTTATTGTATGCAGTAAAAGAATAATTGAAAAAAGTTAGGAAAAGTAAGTAAAGCCGTACGCATACACAAAAAAACATACACACACGCACTTGCATATATAAACACACACCTGCGTGGGATAATATGAATAACGTATTATTGCAAATAAAAGCAAAACGGTTAATTTCGTTAGAAAATGTGGAAAATCACAAAAAAGTACATTACGGATAAGTTGATGTTTGATAATATACATCCAAGAAAAACACACAGTTAATGTCTGAGGTGAGATTGCTGCAAAAGGAGAAATAATAGGGTTTTACTGAAAGATGCCTGGGATAATTATCAAAGTAATTCTGACTATAAGCGCCAATAATAATAACTAAACAAAAGTGAAACATCTTACAAAAAGAAAACCACAATAACAAAAATAGAAGCAATCCACACATATACAAATGACATTGGGTTTTTTAAGCACGGAAATATCAAACAACAAAGTTAAGGACACTTAATCATGCAAAAAAGCAAACAAATGAAAACAAGCATTCCACCATAAGAGGAATCAACATGAAAAATACAAGTGATTTCAGGGTAGTGTTTTTTAAAGTCTCAGACAACTTAATCGAAAATCCAAGACAAAAGCAAAACAAAAATATATCGGTACGATAATCATACCACTCCTCCATGGGTAAGTTCTCATTAGCAAAACCAAGCAAGCAGTAAGGGTAAACAACAAACCCACCAAACTAGCATGCAGTTAAAACCAAACCTCGGTGCACAACCACTACGCCAACAGTGCAAACACAAACACTGGACCTCAACAAATATACAGGTCGCAAAAAGCCTCTCTCATGCTCATGCCGCACGCCGTGCCATCATTCATTCACCTGTGAGGTTTCTCTGCAAGCAACTGCGCTCATAGTAATCGTAAATGATGTTGGAGGCTAATCGAATCTTCTGGTCGTGCAAAAAGCACAGGTTGAGGTTCTTCTCATAGCTGAAGCCCACACACAGGGAGGAGGTGAAGGGCAGCTGCTCCCAGCGATTGCAGGCCTCCTCACACTGGGCCACCGTCAGGCTCTGCACCTGAACGGCAGACCCCAGCATCTGGGCGTTCCGTGTGGGAGTGTAGCTGCAAAGCTTGCCTGCAATGCAGCAACAGGGTAGAAGAACATCGTAGGCTCTTGTGTGTATGCGTGTGTGTGGATTTGGTTGGGGTTTTGGGTTGTTGTTTTTTACTATCCCACACAGCTGGGTTTGTTGTAGACTTGAGGCGTGACATCATCCTGTGGAATCAAAGTGTGGTATGTATTTTAAAAAAAGAGGATCGGTGGTCTAGAGGTAACGCACCGGCCTTAGAAAGCGACAAGTCCGGGTTGGAAGTGTGCGGTGGTTTAGGCCAGAAACTCTCCCCTTCCTCATGCCCATTTATTAAACCATGAGTGGTGTTCTTGGTGTTAGTCTTTTGGATGAGACAATTAACCGAGGTCTTGTCTGCTACACATAACTATTAAGCGCACGTAAAAGAACCCACGGCAACAAGAGAGTTGTCCCTGGAAAATAAATTCTGTAGAAAAAAAGCCACTCGTACAGGGAAAGAAATGCAGTTATAGACAGGGAAAGAAAAAGAAAGTAAATGGGTGGCGCTGCTCTTGTGGTGACACGCGCTCCCCGGAAAGAGTAGCCGGGATTTCACGCCGAGAAATCTGCCGTGACCTAAAGTGGTATACAATACAAAAACGCACACATGACTCATAGCATGCTTTTTTCTGAAGCATCTGAAACCTGCACTAATACAAGCCTGTCTGAACACCTAGTATAACTGTCATGCGCTCTATTGATTTCTAGATGTTATCTTTGAACTGAAAAAAACTAATCTTGGATTAATGATGCACTTTCATGCACACTGACACATGAACTATGGAAGATCATGCACTAACTGCATGTAGCTAAGCAGGAGCATTCACTGATAATGTAAGCTAGGCACATGTTTGTTCTGATATAAAACGATTGTGGTTTTTACAGACGTTGAACATCCCTTGCAAAACTCTCGATATCTGATGACCAATAAATTAATATAAAATCTGCAAACATGCAATGAAAGCTGCCCCCTCCCCCTACACACACACACATCGCACACACAAAAAACTGCAGTGTATCCTAAGTCCGATGAACATATTGATTCACACAGCCCCCTACAAAAAGAATAGGAGAGGAAACAGTTTGTTTTTCTACACAAAGAACAGCAAAATACACGAGTCACACACACTACATGGCAGAGAGTAAGACATAACCCAGCCCCCAATGTAACGCCCAAATCCAAACAGACTGACGGCCACGTACATACAGACACGGCTTTAATAAATAACCCACACCAGTGTTTAGCACAAGAGTGAAGTCAACATAGACAGAAAGCAACGAAACTCCCAAGACGTCAATAAGTCTATTTTTTACCTTCAGTCTCTGCTCAGAAAGATATAACATGATTATTAATGACACATAGCAAATACACGCAAAGAAACAACATGAATTTAGTGCAAAATAGGCAAAGGTGTTCTGTTTTTATGCGGTCGTTGGGGAGCGAGGTATCAAAGAAACCTCAGCTTCTCCAGGGGCCAGTATATTAAGGGCGGCGCCCATCTACTCTACCTCGCTGTTTTACCTTCCCTAATCCTACAAGAGCGCAGGTGCCCGTTTACAGCTGGGTGAACTAGGGAACTGTACTGAAGCCAAGGTGTACGAACGGTCACCCATACACTAGGTAACCACACGCCGCGCTGCTTAACCTTAGCTTGCGGACAGCAGCAAGTCTCGCTTCAACTATCACGAAAAGGCAATCTCTTACTATGGTCCACGGTTATAGTGAACTGGTTTGATTCTATACCAACACAGAATGTCAATAGTCTGTTCAAAGGGGCATATGGGACTCGCACACCAAACTAGTCCATATCCAAAACATTGTCAGTACCTGATGGTAAAAAGGTAAAGGTAAAGGAGTCCCGTAACCTATAAGGTCGTAGGAGAGCGAGGCGTCAGAGACCTCACTTCTCTAGGGCCAGCATATTAAGGGCGGCGCCCATCTCCTCTCCCTCGCTGCTTTACCTTCCCTGACCCTAAAGAGGGCAGGTATCCATTTACAGCTGGGTAAACTGGGGGAACTGTACTGAAGCCAAGGCGCGCAAACGGTCACCCATCCAATTGGTAACCATGCTCGACGCTGCTTAACTTGGCTGGAGGAAAGCGAGTGCTCCGACCACTGAGCTATCTTGTACCTGATGCATTGACATTTTTTTCCAAAGCCTGTAATAAAACGCTGTTTTGTTGAGACTGTCTTCATTTGTGTGAAACCTTTAAATTAGAAACCTGCATTCTCCTTTAAAGGAGAAAATAATCCTCTGGAGTCGGAAGTACGGTTGTCTGATTAGCGAGACACTTAAAAATGGTCATTCACGCAAGCTTTTTATCTAATGTGTATTATACTGTTCAACGGTGATTTTTAGATGGGCTAAATAAGGTGCATATTGTGGATAACATCCCAGATGTTGAGCTGAAGAATGTTCAGCAACAAAAACAGCAAAACTACAACAATGACGACAACAATACTAGCAATAACAGCAACAGCGCACCCATATATTTTCGTCGTTTGCATGTTTTGTCTTTGTCTATTCATTTGATATACACTGTGTTGAAAACCATCCCGACAGTCTTAGTAGTAGTAGTAGTAGTAGTAGTAGTAGTAGTAGTAGTAGTAGTAGTAGCAGCAGTAGCAGTAGTAGCAGTAGAAGTAGTAGTAGCAGTAGTAGCAGTAGTAGTAGTAGCAGTAGTAGTAGTAGTAGAGAGAGAGAGGGGCAGACATACAGGCAAACAGAGAGAAAGATAGAGAGGGAGAGACACAGACAGACAGAGAGAGACAGAAAGACAGGAGAGGTGAGAGAGATGGAAAGAGAGAGAGAAATGGGGAGAGAGAGAGATGGACAGAAAGAACGAAAGAAAGACAGACAGACAGACAGAAAGAAAGAAAGAAAGAAAGACAAGGGCAGACAGGCAGAGACAGACAGAGATAGCCAGCCAGCCATCAATCCAGCCAGGCAGATAAACAGAGAAATACAGATTGACACAGACACAGATAACAGACAAAGGGAACATCGTTACGTTGATAATGTATATCACTTGTCTGCACAAGCATCAGAATAATGTTAAACTCCTCGTGAGGTGGGGCTCAAAATAAGCTCTAGCTCAAAGCTGGATCGATGTTTTACCTTATCAAGATGTATGTATATCGACAATATCGCGTTTAAACCAACGACAAAGAGAGACATGGACACACACACACCTACACACACCTACACACACACACACACACCTACACCCACGCCCACCAACCCACACATTCACACACCTACACCCCCCCCCCAGCTTTATTTTTGGTTTTTAACTGGTTCTTCTTGCTTTATAAAGTTTCTTTTTTTTTACCTATGTAAACTATTTTTCCCTTGTACATATTTCAATACGACCTCTACTAACACCTTAACTCCCATGCATTTTTTTGGGGGGATCTAATATCGCTGAGAGTGAACAGACGTAAAATTGAAGACAACAACTATAACAACACACACCCCTACACACACACACCCCTACACAGTAGGGAGGGTCGAATATCACTGCTGTCTAATATCACTGGGGGGTCTAATATCACTGAGAGTGAACAGACGTAAAATCGAAGACAACAACAACAAACACACACACACACATACACACCTCTAGCCCTAAACACAAAACACCCCCCCCCCCCACACACACACACCCCACACACACCACCCCACCCATCTCCCCCCCCCCCCCACCCCACCCCCAGCAACAACAACAAAATCGCTTACTATTGCAGTCAGAGTAGAGGGGGCTCTCTTTGCGTAAGGCCAGGGTGGTGTCGGGACACTGGAAGCAGTAGGAGCTGTTGAAGGCGAAGGCATTGCCCTCACACTCGCTGCAGGGAGGCAGGCCCGTGGCCGAGACAAAGTTGCCGTCGCACAGCTCTGAACACAGAATTGTTGTTGTTGTTGTTTTTGTGTGTGTCATCGGACAACACTTTCTAAGGTAAAATTCATGTCAGGTCGGGTCAATGGGTCGGGTCGGGTTGGGTTCGGTCTTGTCGGGTCTAGTCAGGTTGGGTCAGGTCGGGTCAGGTCGGGTCGGGGTGGGTCGGGTTCAGTCAAGTCAAATCGAAAGTAATTCAATCATCTCAAGAAAGTCAACCGTAAGGTACATTACTGACTGACAGGCTTAGGCACACAAGGATGTCGATATCATGAACAAGGATGAAACATGAATTAACTGATGAATATGATGTTTGTTGAAAAATTTTAGACAAAATTTCAAATTCAGATTAAAGAACACACACACACACACACAAACACGCGCACGCGCATACTCACGCACGCACGCATGCGCACAATAACTCACACACACACACACACACACACACACACACACACACTCACGCACTTACGCATACACACACGTGTAGGCACGTACTCATACACACACACACACTCACAGACGCACGCGAGCGTACACACATACACGCATACACTCACACACATGCACGCACACACACACATACCCACATCCCTGCACCCCCCCCCCCCACACACACACACACCACATACCCTACGTACACCTCCTACACACACCAACACCCATGGCTACACATCCCGGTCCACCCTCACCCCCCCCCCACCCCCCCCCCCACCCACTACATCACTCCACACACATCCACCACACCCCGCCTACACACACCAACACCCATGCCACACATTCCGGTCCACCCTCCCCCCCCCCCCCACACACACATCCACCACCACCCCGGCCTACACACACCAACACCCATGCCACACATCCCGTCCATCTCCTCCCCCCCCCCCCCCACACACACACATCCACCACCACCCCTCCCGGCCTACACACACCAACACCCATGCCACACATCCCGATCCACCCTCCCCCCCCCCCCACACACACACCCCCCCACACCACCCACCCACCAACATCCCACCACCCCCGCCTACACCACACCACACCCCGCCACACCCCCTCTCCCCTCCCCGCCCACACACAGCCACACATCCCCCCCACCCCACCCCCACCCCCACACCAACATCCACCCACCACCACCCGGCCTACACACACCAACACCCATGGCCACACATCCCAATCCACTCTCCACCCCACCCCCACACACACACATCCAACCCCCCCCAACCCCCCCCCCCCCCAACCACACCACCCCACCCACACATCATACCCCCCCACGTCCCCCCCACCACCCCCCCCTCCCTGCTCTCCCCCTCAGACCCCAGAAGACAGGCTTGCTCACCGATGCAGGAGGCTTCCCCGATGCTGCCTTCCTTGGCAGTGGCGCGGCCCCTGGAGCAGTCGATGCACTGCCCGTACTGAGGGCTGGCAGCCGCCACCCAGTACCTGCCCACAGCACAGGCCTGGCACACCCCGGACCCCGACTTGCTGGTGCCAGGGGGGCAGGGTACTGGCGAAGCATCAGAGGAGTAGTATGTGTATGAGTGTACAGGTTTGTACCCCCAAAAAAGTATCCACGTATACATATGTTTATTTTATTTATTTATTTGTTTGTTTATTTTTTATATCGAGGATAATGGAATAAGCACATATGTGCTTTTTTTTTACATCTAGTCCCCGTGTGTATGCAGTGTTGTCAATGTTGTCATCTGTATGTCAGGTGTGTATCTTGTATACTCCCATTCTCATGTACAATCCAAGCACATACTATGTTCAGATACTTCCACACCCACACCCCATCCCGAGGGAAAAAAAACCAACAAAAAACAAAAACAAAACAAATAAAAAAATCAACAACAAAAAACCAGCAAAAATCACATTTATGCACCTACAGACACGCCAATACTTAGGTACATTAACCAAATTATCCGAACAAATATAGCTTGAACTGGACTCGTTTGCATCAAGGCATTATAATTTACGAGTATGCACACAAAAGTATCCACATAAAAATCAAAAGAAGTAAAGCAATGGTATGTCTGCACTTGAACTGGAAAATCGTAAAACCACTGTCCTTTCACTCGCTAGACACCACCGAGATTCGAAACTCAGACTTCACTAAAAACGTGGATAATTGAAGTCGAACGGTCTTAACCCCTCGACTATAGTGCAGGACTTGTTAAGTGTATTAATAAAGAAACAGGCAGCCAAGTCAAGTCAAGTCAAGTCAAAAACACTTTAATCATCCCATGAAGGGCAATTACAATACTGACAGGCACATTGATACCTATAATTATCTCACAAGACACAAGAAAAATACATTTCAGATTGTTATAAACATTCCAAGCTAGCTTTAAAAATTTATCATACACAAACCCAAACCCAGGTGCGCGCACAACACACGCACCGCGTACACACACACACACACACACACACACACAACACACACACACACACACACACACACACACAACCAATGTAGGAATACAATCTTGTAAAAACCACTGATTGGAAAAGATATCAACTTTGGGTGTGTGTTTTTTACGCGTGCACGCAACCAAAAAAAGGCCTCTCACACCACGACAACACACGGACAAAAGCCCGGACAACTCCCGATAATACTTACAGCACACCACTGTCCCATCCACCTCCCTGCGCTTGTAGTCGCTGGTACAGGTGCGGTAGGGCGAGGTCTGGCTCCCGGAGCCGTTGACGGAGACAGCAGGGCAGTTGAGAGGGCTGAAGGTCTTCCACGACCCCAGGGCGCTGGAGGCGGAGTCGGAGCCCGCCAGTTTGGTCACCTCGGCCTCTATGTTGGCCGCGCACTGTCTGCTCTGCAAATCCGTGCTGGCGCCTTCTTGATAGGCGAACAGCAGGCTGAACGACTGCACCAGCTGCACAACAGATTGTTTGGTGGGAACTGGAATTAGCGAGCTGTACATGATTGATATAAGTATGGAATCAGTAGTAAGCTGTACACGACTTATGATTGAAAAATCAGGAAGCTGTACATGATTTGATAACTGAAATCAGGAAGCTGTACATGATTCTTAACTGAATTTTTTAAAAAAGCGGTAAATGATTAACAGCTGAAATAAGAAAGCTGTAAATGAGTGATGATTAAAATCAGGAAGTTGTACATGATTGATAACTGAAATCAGGAAGCTCTGTATGAGTGATAACTGAGATCAAGGAGGGGTAAATGGTTGATAACTGAGATCAGGAAGCTGTACATGATTGATAACTGAAATAAGAAAGCTGTACATTATTGATAACTGACATAAGAAAGCTGTACATGATTGATAACTGAAATAAGAAAGCTGTATATGATTGATGACTGAAATAAGAAAGCTGTACATGGGTGATGAGTGAAATCAGGAAACTGCGCATGATTGATAAGAAAGAACAGCTTTATTTACCATTAATTATCCATCAATCAAAGTGTATAATGCTCTACTGTCAAAGCTGAACCCCACACAAATCAAACACACACTTACACATACACACACCCCTACCCCCCTATTCCTCCCCCCCCCCAACACACACATAACCCTCCAACACACACACACACACACACACACACACACTGACCACTCACACTCCTCACCCTCCCACACCCACACCTCCCACACCCACACCCTAATAACACCACCACCCCCCTCCCACCCCTCCCCCCCCCCCACACACACACATAAACAGAAAATGAACTTACAGTTTTATTAACATCGTCGTAAACCTGAGTCACAGAGCCAGTGAAGGTGATGGCAGTGATGATGGTCTGACTGCTGCAGATCTGCTTTAGCAGGGCTGCAGAATTGTTCAGCACTGTCAGCAGAGACTCCTTGTAGCTCTGCTGACAGCTGGTGGACAAGTTCTCTGCTGGCTGGGCCTCGTACGGCAAGGAGACTTGCAGCGTATACTTCACAGGGCCTGAGGCTGTTGTGTGTGGAGAGAGAGGTGAGGATTTGTATAGTGCTGGGGTTTTAGGAGTCCATTTTCAGGTTTTTTATAAAATTCTGCTTGAAAGAACATCACTTTGTGAAAACAGAAACTCTGTCTCTATTTCTGTGTCTCTCTGTGTCTCTGACTCTGTCTCCGTCTATGTCTCTTTCCGTCTGTCTCTGTCTGTCTATCTGGGAACGGATGACAAAATTTACAAAACAGCATACACACGGGGACTGGATGTAAAAAAGCATATAAGTGCTTATTCCATTATCCTCGATATAAAAGAATAAATAAATATCTGTTTCTGTCTGCCTGTCTGCCTGTCTCTCTGTCTGTCTGTCTGTCTCTGTTTGTCTGTCTCTGTCTGTCTCTGTCTCTCTGTCTCTCTCTCGTGTCCCAAGGCTGATGTTCAATAAAGCATTTTTCCCCACTCTCTTTCTCTTCTCTATGCGCACTCACACGCGCCTGTGTGTATGTGTGTGTGTGTGTGTGCGTGAGTGCGTGTGTGTGTTTGCGTGCTCGTACATATGCGTACACGTGCCCACACGCGGTGACTGGATATGAAAAGCACATGATTGCTTATTTGTTATCCTAAATATTTAAAAAAATTATTTGATTTGATTTAATGTGTGTTTGTTTGCGTGCGTGCATGCATACATGCATGCGTGCGTGCGTGTGTGTTTACGCACACACAAGTACGTGAGCGTGTACGCTAAAAAAAAACCTCACACACACACCCACAAATCATACCTGCATCCTAACATACACACACTGCTCTCTCTCTCTCTCTCACACACACACCCACCCAAAAAGTCCTCTATCCAAAACCCCCAAAAAGAGCTCACCACTCCACTCCACTCCACTCTACACTCTCTCTCTCTCAGACAAAAAGGACCATTCTCTCAGCCAGACTCACCCACGCAGGAAGGCACAGAGGACTGGTTCCAGGCCTGGCCGCTGCGGCAGGAGGTGGTGAAGGACTCGGTGGGGTAGTCCTCGTGGAAGTAGAAGCCTCGCTTGCAGGTGAAGGTGCAGCTCTGGCCCTCTGGGCTGCTCGTGGGCTGGCAGAGCTGCTCTGTGTTGGCGCTGCTCAGGGCGTTGGCCTCACACATCACGGCTGCGGTTTGGAGAAAAAAGTTGTAACAGCAACAGATATGTATGTATGTATGTATGTATGTATGTATGTAGGCAAGGAAGTAGGCGCGTGTATTACAGGCGAAGAATGAACATTATGTGTGCGCATGCGAATAGATAGATATACGCTCGTGAAGGTGTACGCACGTGCCCCCCCCCCCCACACACACACACACAAGCGCGCACGCGCGCACAGGCTGTGCCATATACACAAGAAGAGTAGCATAAGCTAATCTTTAAAAGCATATTATGATTATTACACCAAGAATGCTGCGAAATATTGTCTTCTCCGAAGAAAATGATGTGATACAACAAAGCGTAAGACGACACAGGACGACGTGACTAAAGACAGAACATGGCATGGCACAACGACTCAACGCTACAGAACATGCAATGGCGTAGCGACATGACACGCCACTAGACGACCCGACAAGACGCTACACACAAGAACATGACATGGCACAGCACCACAAGGCACAGCCAAGTGTGCCACACCCCTTCCCCTCCCTCTTACCCCTCTCCACCCACCCCTCCTCCCTAACAAGAAACACGACAGAACAATTCATCATACCTTTCACATACACTTGGAATTCACAAACGGCCACATTCCCTTCCGCGTCGACGGCATTGACCTTGACAATGGACACAGACCCCACATCATTGTAGGAGAAGTTGAAGGCCGCGGAGGGGGTGAAGGTCAGATTGGCGTCCTTGGCATCGTAGGTCACGTTGACCGAAGCGGGGTCAAAGAGGGTGAAGTTGTCTTTAGATGATGACACTTCTATCACTTGTGCCGGAGGACATTGGAGAACTGGGGGTATGGAGTCTGAGGACATGATATTACATATCATAATTATTATATATGACTGTGCGTCTGTTGTGTTCGACCGATGACCTCCAAAGCAGCAGAGGAGTCAGCTGCTGTTTTGGAGAGAACTGGGCAGAATGCTGATTATAGTAGAGATGCCTTGCCCACAGCATATCCCCACTCTCTCAGCCAAGAGGGCATAAGGACAGTCAGCGTTGGAGATGTTCTTCAGAGGCCAACTAGCTCGCAGCTTGCGGCACATAAGGACTGTGCAAGTCAAGCCTCCTAGTCAGAGTCATAGTCGATCACTAAAGACTAAGATGAGAAGTGGAATTCCATGAGTGGGAAAGCCATTGATGATACAGCTTCTGACTTTGCTGTTGCCCCCAGCGTCAGTGGTTTAATCAAGAACTGTGATAAAGTCCAGGCGCTGAAGATATTACATAGAGTGGGCATCATTCATACATCTGTTAGCATGTAGACTTGTGCGTATGTATCGTTGACATTCATGTACGCGCGCGTGTGTGTGTGTGTGTGTGTGTGTGTGTGTGTGTGTGTGTGTGTGTGGTGTGGTGCGGTGGTGTATGTATGTATGTATTCATTCATGTATTTATTCATGTACATTTGTGTATATGCTTGGGATGTATGTGTATGGTTTTCAGAGAAAACCATACTATATATAATATCATATATAAATTTCTTGGACGCCTCCAATAGAATAGAACCTTTTAACTTTCTATATTGTTTCAAGTTTATTTCAAAGTCTGATACTCCCCCCAAAAAACTTAATATTTTTTGCAATAAATAAATCAAGCCTCCTTCAAATCTAAAACAATAAATGAGACGACAAATTTCCTTTACAAATAAAAACCTAAGACTACCAACCCACCATATTTCCTTCAAGCTCCCCGCACACCTTACCTGTGACAGCGATGTCGATCTTGCAGTTGGTGGAAAGGCCTGCATGGTCCACTGCAGTGTAGAAGACAGTCAGGGCCCTGGCCACAGGCAGAGAGGGGTGGAAGTAAGGGGGAGTAACGACCACTGTCCTCACCGACCCCGAATTGTCCGTTGCTCTGGGCACGTTGAATCCAGCTGGACTGAAGCGGCTGACATTGACAGGACTGGCGGGGCAGTCCACAAAAGTAGGGGCCTCCACGTCTGTTGAAAAGAGAACAAGTCAACGTGAATGGTTTCTCTCACCTGTCCCGTCGTCTAGTTGACCGTTGGGGCACGGTTGAAAAATGTGCAACCATATTCCTCCAATCCTTGCGATTTTGAGTTTTCCGTAGCAAGTCATTCCACTCGAGGCCAGTCCACTCTCTGATGGTGTCTTCCCATCGGTTTTTTCTCTGTCTGCCTCTTTGTCTCTCTCTTTGTACTGTTCCCTGTAGAACAGTCTTGGCCAGTTCAGATGTTAGTGTGACGTGCCTGTACCACTTCAGTTTGCAGTTGTTTTTTCACTGAAGTTTAGTTCTCATCATATGTCCAGATAGCGTTCTCAATTCTGGTTTCCACTTCCTCGTTAGTTACGTGATCTCTGTAGGAGATACCAGGTAGTTTGCGACAGTATCTCATCTCTATTGTCTGATTCTTTATTTCAACGCCTGTTGCTATGGTCCACGTTTCACATGTTGTAGCCACTTTCATTAAGGTAAGAGATAAGAAATGTTGACAAAATACATGATGGAATATTTTCACAATGAGAGGTGATAGCCTTTGCTCTCCGCAATCTAGAGTAACTCGTTGGTTGACCGTTCTTGTGTCTTGGCTTCAGTGTAGTCCTTCAGTCCACCCAGCAGTAAATGAATACCTACGCTCTTTTAGGTAAAGTATAGGTAAGGCAGCCAGGAAGGGAGAAGAAATTGGGTGCCACACTAAAGACGCTGGCCCCTAGAGAAGCTGAGGTCTTTGACATCTTACACTCCAAAGACCGAAGGGGCATTGTGGACACTTTGCCTTGTTACCTTGGTGTTCACACACAGGGGACGGGATAGCCAGTGGTCGGAACACTCACTTTCCCCCAGCCAAGTTAAGCAGCGTCGAGCGTGGTTACCAGTTGGATGGGTGACTGTTTGTGCGCCTTGGCTTCAGTACAGTCCCACAGTTCACCCAGCTGTAAATGGGTACCTGCCCTCTTTAGGATCAGATAATGTAAAGCAGCGAGGTAGAGGAGTTGGGCGCTACCCTCAATATGCTGGTCCCTGGAGAAGTTGAGGTCTCTGACGCCTCGCTCCCCTGCGACATTATACGTTGTGGGATAATTTTACCTTTTTATTCACACACACGCACGCACGCACATACACACACACACGCACACACACTCGGGGGGATTCGAACCAGGAACTCACCTTTACAGGCTGCCGTGTAATTCCCCCAGGTGAGGTTCTTTCCATCCTCGCTCACCCCGCAACGCACCGTCTTGTTGACGGGCTCAAAGCCACTGCGCTGACACTGGAAGGTGGCGTTGTCATAGTAGTCGTAGCCATTGCCTTCAAACACCACACTGCCGCCGGCAGGAACCTCTGGGTGTGGACACTGCCGTTCTGTGCACGCGCGCACACACCACACACACACAACACACACACAACACACCACACACACACACACACACACATGATCCATTATCAAGAGAATTCGATTTGATTCGAATGCAAAAAGAAAAACAAAACAAAACTAAACAAAACAACAGAAATAATCGAAGCTTCCCTTGTAGTCACACAACCTGCCTGGAGGAAAACCGCTCGAATAATTTCAGACAGAAAAATATGCCGTGACTGAAAGGGCTTCACAGTACAATACAATACAATACAATTCAATAATATACTATACTATATGATACAATGCAACACAATACAGTATAATACAGCGCAACACAGTATAATATTCTACAACACAATGGAATACGTTACAATGCAACACAATACAACACAATACAATACGATACAACACAATACAATATGATTAAAATGCAATACAGAACAACTCAACACAAAGAATACAACACAATACAATACAGTACAACAATACAATACAGTACAATACAACACAGGACAATAAACTCAATACAATATAGTATGACATAATACAACACAATACAAAAATACAACACAACGACCCGGGTTCGCATCTCATTCAAGAGGATTTTTCCTCTGGAGTTAACATCTGAGCCGACTCCAATCTCCTCAAAAATCCTTCGGATGAGACTCTAAACCGACGTCCCGATTCCGAACGCACGCAGAACATCTTGCGCACACGTTAAAACCTGTTCCACTGTTTGGAAGAGTAGGCTATTGTGTGCCAGTGGGAACGGATGACACAATTTACAAAACTGCATACACACGGGGACTGATTGTATAAAAGCACACGAGAGCTTCTTCCATTATCCTCGAAATAAAAAAATAAAAAATAAACACAATGCAACAGAACATCATACAATCAAACCCTACCCAACATAACATCATACAACCCAACCCAATCCAACCCAACCCAACACAACATCATACAACACGACTAAAGCTACTCTAGAGAAAACAAACAAAAAAAGCGCAAACCACCACCACCACCACCACCACAACCACCACCACCACCACCACCACAACCACCACCACCACCACCACCACCACTACCACCACCACCTTCACCACCACCACCACCACCACCACCACGGAGACAAAACGTACTGATGCAGATGATGTTGAAGAAGGTCCACCGGGAGTCGGCAGCGCAGCTGATGATGTTGGTGCCCAAGTTGTTGCTGCCCTCCACACTGTACATGTAGCCACAGCTGAACTGGAAGGTGCTGCCGAAGGTGGTGCTGTTAGGAGCAGGCAGGGCCAGACCTCCAGGCGGCAGCTCTGGTTTCCCGCAGTCTATCACTGCACACAGGAGATGGGGGGAAAAGAAAGAGAAGCGCTTGTTAGAGTACTCAAGGTATGTAAGCGTTGTTTGTTTTCATTCCATGTATTGGTGTTACGTTGTTTCTGAACTAATAACATTGTTTGTTCAAACCAAACGCTCGCTTGCTTACTTTAATCGTATGTAATTTAAAATAAAACAGAGAAAAACAATAGTTTATAAGAATGGCATTATGTTATTGCATGCAATGAAGAACGCTTAGTTTCATTAAGATTATATATATATATATATATATATATATAATATATATATATATATATATATATATATATATATATATATACATCTATATACATCTATATAATAATAATAATAATGTATGGAATTTATATAGCGCTGAATCTTGTAAAGCAACAAATCAAAGCGCTCGTATATATATTTTATATATATATATATATATATATATATATATATATATATATATATATATATATATATATATATATATATATGTGTGTGCACTTTTGCTGCAGCCTATGTCTGAAAACACAAAAGAGCGCTTGCTTCAATCACAACATACACAAAACTTTATTAAATTAGAATCTATGATTGAAAGCAGAGAAAAGGCGTTTGCTTCAATTACAATCGATAACCGCCCCCCCCCCCCCCCCCCCAACCAATCCCTAAAAAATGCCTATTCCACAACCGCTGGTAACTTAAAGCAGAAAAATCGTTATCACAATCACAGTTCATAACAAAAACAAACAGAAAAAGCTATTTTCTTTCTGTCAACTAAAATATGTACGTAAAACTACGAAAAAACCCATCCATCCTAGGCTTACCTTAATCATGATCTGTAATGATTGTTTTACAAAATATTGGTTGTATTTTTGCAAAATGGTTGTTTGTTTTCACAAAATGATTATTTGTTTTTACAAAATGATTGATTGTTGTTGTTGCTTTACAAAACGATTGGTTGTTGCTTTACAAAACGATTGGTTGGTGTTGTTGCTTTACAAAACGATTGGTTGGTGTTGTTGCTTTACAAAACGATTGGTTGTTGCTTTACAAAATGATTGGTTGTTGTTTTACAAAACGATTGGTTGTTGTTTTACAAAATGGTTGGTTGTTGTTTTACAAAACGATTGGCTGCTGCTTTACAAAACGATTGGTTGTTGCTCTACAAAACGATTGGCTGTTGCTTTACAGAACGATTGGTCGTTGTTTTACAAAACTATTGTTTGATTGACAAACTGTTGATCTCACCCCCACACTCATACGAGTCTCCCTGCAGCCTGTAGACTCCCTGGGGAGGCAGGAAGCGGCAGGTCCTTGTCTTGTTGAAGCTGCCTCTGCCAGGCACAGAGCACACGATGCTGACACTGGCGCCGAAGTCCACCTCGCCAGAGGGCACCACAGACACGGGAGGGTTGACCAAGTTCTGAGGAATTTGGTCCGGGGGACACTTGGTGACTGAAAGACAGACGGACAAAACACAAAGAAAATGGGAAGTACATATGTGAAGTAAAGACGTAAAGTAAAGATGTGAAGTAAAGATGGTAAAGAGGTCGTTCAGCGAGGAAGAACAAAGAAAAACAGACAAAAAGAGCGATGGAGGTATGTGCTCACACATGTACATGGGGATGAAGTGAAATAACTTCTTCCTTACTTCCCTCATATCTTTTATTTATCTATTTATGTATTTTCTGTTAGTTCGAGGACAAGGGAATAAGCGCCTACGTGTTTTTTTGTAGTAGTATTATCTTCGAAATAAAATAATTTGTCATTGTCATTGTTTTACACCGAGTGGACCAAAATTTAACGTATGCGCACGGGTCCTCGGTTCATAGTATTATCCAAAGGACATAAAGCGGCATTGGGGCACTGCTGTAAATTCGGTAGGCAGTGTGCTGTGGGCAAGAGAAACCCAGCAGAGCCCATTCCTCTCCAAGGAGTTGGGTGCATGCTGGGTATATGCGTGTCATCTTTCCCACTGGCCGTAGCTGCCTTACTCGTACTACTTTGATACAAAAGGCGGATGGGGGTTACAACAGATGGGTAAAGTGTTGTGTACACGTCTGCAATCAAGATCTCGGTATATAGTCTCATCCGAAGGATTTTCAAGGAAATGGAGTCAGTAAAGATGTCAATCCAGGGGAATACAGTACAGTCCTCTGAAATTAAATGAAGACTTCATCCCGGATGTTTGTTTTCGTTCCTCGGCTAGAGCTCTCAGATAAACCAATCGTGAGATTTTGCGAATTAATTTTATGACCGTTGATTCGTTTGCTTTACAAGATTCAGCGCTATAAAACTTTCCATATTATTATTATTTTATTATTGTTATTATTATCATCATTATCATTATTATTATTATTATTATTTATTATTACTATACCCACTATGAAGGTAGCCACATTATCCCAGATTCAAATCCGTACCCTCAGTTACACTCAGACAAAATAAAAAGATGTTCTAACCAGTGCGATGTTCCCCATATAACGAAAGATCAATTATGTTTCTGACTGTGTCATATCTTACAGGCTTCACAATTCAATGACGGTACTTACACCAGCACTGGACGAATCTTTAATCAACACGTACATGCAAGAATGCACTGCTATTGGTTTATTTATCAACTCTCTGGATCCATGGAATCTGTTTGTGGCTCAAACAGGGATCAAATCGTCTACGACTTCTCACGTTCTGGATGTAGGGTACCGCCTCTAGTCCACTGATCCACATCTTTCTTCTTCTTCTTGTTCTTCATCGAACGCTCAGATAGCAACTATTGCTGTCTGTTAAATGAGCAAAAATGCATCACGCTGTCGTTAAGCTCCTGACAAGTCAGACCCAGCGCATCTGACTTCGGCGTAAGAGAGAATTGTAATCTGTTAAGTCTTTCTGGACAAAAATGCAGGAGAATGGACCCCCGAAAGGTAGAAAATAGACAAGAAGGAGGTGGCAGGATGAAAAGGAACAAGGGAGAAAGAAACAAAGAGATTGATAGAAAAGAGGACATTTCTAGGACAGAATTTCCAGAATGTGGGGATGCTATTTATACTGGTAGGCCAACCCCCACCCCCCTCCCCCATTCCCGACATCTGGTATCCCCACGGGGACACATCATTCTACTTACAGCATAAAATGGATAAGCAAATACAATGATGAGTGTTGCAAAAAACCCAACAAATCTCACTGTTGCAGGTGGGCAGATCAGCAACGAGGAAACATTCTACTTACAGCATAAAATGGATAAGCAAAATACAATGATGAGTGTTGCAAAAAAAAAACAAATCTTACTGTTGCAGATGAGCAGATCAGCAACGAGGAAACATCATTCTACTTACAGCATAAAATGGATAAGCAAATACAATGATGAGTGTTGCCAAAAAACAAAACAAATCTCACTGTTGCAGGTGGGCAGATCAGCGGACCAGGTTCCGTTGGCCTGACAGGTCAGTGTGCTTTCGCCGGCGAGCTGGTAGCCGTGGAAGCAGGCAAAGCTGATGGTGTCTTTGTAGTTGTACCGTGTCCACTGGCCCGGCACATAGCCGTTGGCTATGGAAGAGGGGGTAGGACACTGGGTTCCTGAGAACGAGACAACGTAGCCATGCTGTTCACAATTTGATCATTATAAGACGAAGAGCCAGTGAGCTAGAGAACTCTGAACTCTGAAAGAATGTAATCTTAAAAGTCCGTTGGCCCATGCATGAAAGGAGTTGATGATCAATATACTGAGTAATGATAGGATTAAACGGTGAAGTACAACTGAGACAAACAAATGCAAAACAAATCTACGGGGGGAAAAAGTCTTACCATCTTACGACAATATAGGAGTGAGAGAGAGAGAGAGAGAGAGAGAGAGAGAGAGAGAGGAGAGAGAGAATACATGTTTGTGTGTGTTTATATGTGTGTGCATGTGCATGTGTCTCTGTGTGTCTCCATAGATGCTTGTGTATGTGTTTGTGCTTATGATTATGTGTTTGTCCGCACACAAACACACACACACACACACACACATGCAAGCACGCACCTCAATAGATAAGTACGCATGCATTGTGTGCCCACACACGTGCTAAGAGTTACACGCTGGTGTGTCTGAATGCACGTGTAAAACCCTGCGTTTAAACAAGAGGTTGCTCATGTTCATCCCCCTAAAAAAACAAACAAACAACAATAAAAACAACAACAACTAAAACACCACCACCACCACCACCAACAACAACAACAGAAGCCACCCCCCAAAAAACAATGTTCATCATTTCACCACTTACGCACGCAGGTGTGGTTAATATACAAGGTTTCCCCAAAGCGGAGGCCTGTTTCTGATGGAGGGATAACGAAGCCCATGGTTCCATTTGAAGAGTACAGCGTGTAGCCTTCAGGACACTGGCAAACGTAAGACCCTGCCGTGTCTTTGCAGGTATCGCTGCAGCCTCCGTTATTCACCTGGCATTCATCGATGTCTGGAGGAAAAAAAACATTGCCATAAAGTAGTATTACAGCCCATGTGTGCGTTAATTACGTAGTCCTTAAATCGGAATCTCAGCTTTTATTTTTTTATTTCATTTTTTTTAAAGCGTATCGACCATGAAAGCTATATCAAGGTAGTCATCTCATTCAGTTAAAGTGGCTGTTATCACAGTGATGCAAACAGTACACACACACATACTCGCGCGCGCGTGTGACATACACACATACATAAACACATATATACATACATACACATACCTACATACATACATACATACATAGCATACATACACACATATATACATACATACACACATATGCACATACATACACCCCACACACACATACATATAGCATACATATACACACACATACTTTTCACACCCACCCGCACGCACACACACACACACACACACACACACACACACACACACACCTAGACCACACACCCACTCCCAGCCTCACCACCACACTCACCCCCCACCTACCCACCACACACACACACACACACACATACACACACCCCAATCGCAACACCCCCCCTCACCCACCTACCCACCACCCACCCACCCACCTCTCCACACACACTCTCTCTCTCTCTCTCTCGCTCTCTCTCTCTCGCTCTCTTCCTCACACACACACACACACACACACACACACACACACACACACACACACACACACACACACACACACACACACACACACACACACACACACACACACACACAATCGCGTACTTAGGCACGATGAATTTGTTGCCGATTTGATGTAGCCTTCCTGACACTGGCATCTGTAGGAGCCCTCTGTGTTGACACACTCGGCCCCCGTCTGACAGGGCTGGGTCCGGCATTCGTCCACATCTGAAACATCAGCCACCGACCTTGTATGAAGCACCACTTCACTTCTCTTCTCCCTTCTTTGTTTTTTATACCACTTTCAGTCACGAAATTTCTTTGCGTGAAATTCGGGTTGCTCTCCCCAGGGAGAGCGCGTCGCCACGAGAGCAGCGCCACCATTTTTTTGTTTTTGGTCTGCAACTGTATTTGTTTCCCTATGAGCGTGGCTTTTTTCTAAGAATTTTGCCAGGGACAACTCTCTTGTTGCCGTGGGTTCTTTAATTTGCGATTGAAAATTTTGTGTAACACACGGGACCTCGGTTTATCGTCTCATCCGAAAGACTAGCGCCCAGACCACCACTCATGGTCTAATGGATGGGGGAAAAGTTTCGGGCCCAAACCAGTATCTACTTCTTCGTTGAACGCTCAAACGGCAACTCTTGTTGTCTGCTATAATTATTATGAGCGAAAAGTCAGGTCCTGCGTACCCGACTTCGGCATCAGAGGGAAACAAGGCAAAGGCAGGCAAGAGTGGTCCAAGAAGGCAGAACTTCGACAAGAAGGAGGTGACAGGTAGAAAAGGAACGAGGCAGAAAGAAAGAGCAGGATAAAAAAGAGGAAATTTCTAGCACAGGATTTCCAGAAGGTGGAGATGTTATTTATAGTGACAGGCCTCCTGCATCCCCATAGGTGAGAACCAGTCTTACACGGCGTACATTTCTTGAAAAAAATATATGAAAAAATCCCGAAAACGGAAAGTGGCTCCCATGTGGGTGTTCCAGGAGGAGGGGGGTGGCGGGGGGCTGTTAGTATAAATACCATCCCTTCTTTCTGGAAATTCTGTGATAGGATTTTCTTCTTTTTTATTCCTCTCGTTGTTTCTGCTTTCTTTTCTTTTCTTCTTGTCACTACCTCCTTGTCTCAAGCAGTTCCAGAGATATAGTAATGTACCACTATTTCAAAAAGTTCAGAATATCATATAAACAAATCAAACCGATGTTAACAGCTTTTGATATTCATGGAATACTCATACCTCCGACTGACCAAACCAACCACCAAGCAGCGAGCCAGCGAGCAAGCCAACCAACAAGCCAACCAGCCAGCCTACCAACCAACCAACCAATGAGCCAGCCAGCCAACCAGTCAACCAACCAACCAATCAAACCAACCAGCCAACAAAACCAAGCCAACCAACCAACCAGCCAACCAACCAACAAACCATCAAACCAACCACCAAACCAACCACCAAACCAACCAACCAACCATCCAACCAACAAACCAAACATCAAACCAGCCGACCGACCAACCAACCATCCATCAAACCAACCAAACATCACCACCTTATTTTAACATTCATACGTTTCCACTTAGGCAATCCACAGTTCATGAATGTCCTTGCGGTGTGTTCTGTGTGCCGCTGTTACCTTTGCACGCAGGGAACTCGGTGAAGGTCCTGTTCTCCTGGCAGGTGACGTTGGCAGGCCCAACCAGCTCGTAGCCCTTCTCACACGACTGAGAAATGGTGGTGCCGAAATGAGCAAAGATCGACGTACCAGGAACCCTACACTTGACCTCTGAAGCAAAGAAACAAAGAATTCCATTATTTCCTCCTTAACATACACGATGTATCAGCACTAAATATAGAGACAGACTTTCATGAAGTTAGCGTGGATCTTATTCAAGTTTTGAAGTTGACGCGAATCTAAAACTCATAATATTTTTTAGTCTGTAAGGGAATGTTCTTGAAAGTGAACAATATCAATCATTAACGTTTTCTGTTGCCTAATTCTTGAACTTGAAACCCAAACATATACACCAGTTTATGATAAGATGATCGTAAAACCTGAACATAATTATGATCTTAAATCTCACTGATAGTTGATAACTATAAGCACTGCAGCAATGCTTACTTATCAGCTTCAACAGTAAGCTCTTTTTGAAAACAATGCAATCAATACTTACGACATACACCAGGCTCTAAGAACCATCAAGAGAGATCAGGATAGATGGAATAAAAGCACACGAAGTCACATGACACCGAGAACAAAATCTGAATGAAAAGAACAGGGAATAGAGAGAGACAAAGAAGAAGCAGACGAGAGATGAACACGTGTGGTGTATCTATAGAGCATCGAATCTGAAGAACACCTCCTTTTGCCTACTCGTTAAGCACAACTGATTATGAGGAAACAACAATAATAATAATAATTATTATTATTATTATTATTATTATTATTATCTTATAATAATAATAATAATATTTAAAAAAATAATAATGATGATGATGATGATGATGATGATGGTGATAATAATAACAATAACACTGATAAAAATAACACTACTACTACTACTACTACTACTACTACTACTACTACTACTATTGCTGCTGCTGCTGCTGCTGCTGCTGCTACTACTACTACATGGAATTTGTATAGCGCTATATACACAAGCTTAGGTGAAAGTATACGAGCGGACTAAGTCAGCAAAAGCAATGCGGGCACATAACTATCGCCGTAATCCCTGAACGCAAGCAACTCTGAGCACACTCTGAGTTGACAAGACTCACAGACACAGGAACTCACTCTGACAGGTCGGCACCGGCTGAGACCAGGAGCCTGAGTACTCGCAGCTGAGTATGGGAGTCCCCGAGATGATGTAGCCAGGGTCACAGCTAAAGCTGTACACACTGCCCACGCCCACACCGTCGCCCTCGACAAGTCGGCCGCTGCCATCAGCGATGCTGGTGTTGAGCGAGGGGCACGATCCTCCTGAAACGGTCAACTCGACAAGTTTGCAACGTAGCTAGCTCAAGCTCACACTGAACGGAGTGAAAGAGAGAGAGAGAGAGAGAGAGAGAGAGAGAGAGAGAGAGAGAGAGAGAGAGAGAGAGAGAGAGAGAGAGAGAGAGAGGGGGGGGGGGGGGGGGGGGGAGAGCGGGAGAGAGGAAGAGAAAGGGAGAGAGAGAGACAATTTGACAATTTGACAAAATTTATTGCTATTTAGCAATCAAGCCATATAGCGCTGCGGCGCGGTAACAAACGATATCGAACGCGACACGATTACAATGACATGGAAACCATGGCAGTAGTGGTATGTACATCAAGATTCGATACATTATTGTCGGGAGAGAGAGAGAGAGAGAGAGAGAGAGAGAGAGAGAGAGAGAGAGAGAGAGCGAGAGAGAGAGAAAGAGAAAGGGAGAGAGAGAGAGAGAGAAAGAGAAAGGGAGAGAGAGAGAGAGAGAGAGATAAAGAGAGAGAGAGAGAGAGAGAGAGAGAGAGAGAGAGAGAGAAAGAGAAAGGGAGAGAGAGAGAGAGAGAGAGAGAGAGAGAGAGAGAGAGAGAGAGAGAGAGAGAGAGAGAGAAAGGGAGAGAGAGAGAGGGGGGGAGGGAGAGAGAGAGGCTTCAGTGAATAATATGTTACTTGTTTTTTTGCGATACAGCTGGGTGATCAATTCCCATGAATGTATCAATACACCAATGAACCCTACCAACTGTACTGAAAGGAGGAGAACAGATTTCCCCACTGCACCGCACCCCACCCCACCATAAAAACCAGCAAATGACGAGACTAAGGAAGTGAAAAGTAATGCTATGGCACAACATTGTGTGATAGTGGGTAGACAGAGAAGAGTTTTAAATTTATAATTATATCGAATGTAACTTCTTAATACCTCATGTCTCTCTTTTATGGATTGTCATCCATATTGGGGATATGGAAGATGATACGAAATATTCAGTACCAAAAAACCCCAACCAACACACACAACTAAACAGCTTTAGTTAGCATGCACAATTCAATCATAATATTTCGACACATAAATACCACTACTATAAGACATCATCCATCTTCTGTTGACATATTCAAAATGCTTTTCGCATGGTTAATGTGTAATTACTACCAACACTAGTATTATATATACAACGCTTAGCACAGTCTTCCTGATTTTATGAAGTCAAGAGTTTGTCCTGTCTCATAGTATCTGGACATTTACCATAATCGTTTGACAACATTATTTCTACGAGTTTCAATGAAAAATGAACACAGACAAGGATATGAACAGCATCTTCATTGTCGCAACCATCGCTTTTTTGCACAGCATTAAACAAATCCTTGAACTTCTTAAAAACAGAGAGTATTAATGAGCAGATTGTTATTTATTATTTCCAACTGATCGATTCGAACAGAAATATTTAATAACAAGACTAATGATATTTCAACACAGACTTTTGTTTCATTCATTCAGTGATTAGTATAAGGGAACAAGATAGCTTGGAGGTAAGAGAACTCACTATTCCCAAGCTAAGATTAAGCAGAGTTGAGCGTGATCGTCTTATGAATGGATGACCGTTCGTGGGCCTTGGCTTTTAGTGCGGTCTGCCAGTTCACTCAGCTGTAAATGGGTGCCTACTCTCTTAAGAGTCAGGGAAGGAAAAGCGGTGAGGGAGAGGAGATGGGCGCCGCCCTGGTTTCTAACACCTCGAAGAAGTTTCACCGTGAAAATCTGGCTGCTCTTCCTGAGGAGAGCGTATCAGAACAAGAACAGCGCCGCCCATAATATTCTTTACATTTTTCTGTCGGCACATGTATTTGTTTCTCTTTGAGAGTGGTTTGTTTTGGGCAGAGTTTTGCTAGTTTTGCTTATTGCCGTGGGTTCTTTTACGAACATTGTACGTGCCTTTCACGCAGGACCTTAAAGTTTATCGTTTTATCCAAAAGAATCACCCCATGCGATTACACTTTCTTTTTCGAAAAAAAACCCACACAACAACACAAACACAAGAAAACTTTTTAAAAAACCTGAGTTATCCAGATGGTCATGCATCTATTACGTTGATTTCCCAACCCTTACGGCCGAAGCATACACCAAATTAGTCTTCATGGACTAAAACCCTTTACAAGCAAAATCCCCCGAAGTGGAAATGCGGCTACCTGAATGGTGTGCGTGTGGCGGGGGAAATGGGGGGGGGGGGAGAGAGAAAGAACGGTCGCATGGGGGACAGTCGCATATGCATAAACCTCACCATTGGTGAGTAACGACAGAAAAATACCCCAAAAAGAAAACTAATCCAATCCTGTTGTTTATAGCCCCGCCGACCACACAGGCCATATCAGGGCTGTCACCTCGCCAAAGTTTAAATCTCAGATTTAAAATTGCGCAAACTATATATTATATATATATATATATATATATATATATATATATATTATATATATATATATATATATATATATATATATATATAGTTTGCGCAATATATATATATATATATATGTATATATATATATATATATATATATATATATATATATATATATATATATATATATACAGAGTAAAACAAAGTATAAAACCAACTCTTGCCGTCGTTCCTTGTTACCAACGCCCTGGCCAACCGTAAGGGTCAACCCAGGACGGGCCTCGCACCACATCAACCACACATAGCATGATATAAAACCAAAACCAAAACCAAGTTCTTTAAAACAACCTTGTTCTTTTAGTGACCCCAACTGTAACACTTTCACTCATATCAGACGTGGGAAAACCCCGATTCTCCTAGGAAGTAAAATAAAACAAAACAAAACCCCAAAAATGGGTGTCCGATAGAACATCACGAAAAATGGCAAGTTCCAGCAGTAACGTTGACACGTGGGAGAACTACACCAACACAAAGGAGCTGGGAGCAGAGACGTGCATCTTGCAGGCAGCTTACTTTGACACACAGGGGAGGGCTCCCAGGTGCCGTCAGCCTGGCAGGCGATCGTCAGCTGCCCTTTACCAATGTAGCCATAGCCACAGGAGTACGTGGCCCGGGACTCGAACACAGACCCAGTGGTGGAGGACACGTAGCCGTTAGCGATGCTAGGAGCCTGGCCACAATACCTGGCTGCAACCATGTAACATCACAAGTTAGTGTGGTGTGTGGTGGGGTGTGGTGGGGTGTGGTGGGGTGTGGGGGTGTGGGGGGTAGGGGGTAGGGTTGTGTGTGTGTGTGTGTGTGGGAGGGGGTGTAGGGGTGTAGGGGTGTGGGTATGTGTTGTGTTGTGTTATGTTGTGCTGTGCTGTGCTGTGCTGTGCTCTGTGTGTGTGTGTGTGTGTGTGTGTGTGTGTGTGTGTGTGTGTGTGTGTGTGTGGTGTCGAGTTTGGTGTGGTGGTGGTGTGTGAGGTGTCGTGTGCGTGTGTGTGTGTGTGTGTGTGTGTGTGTGTTTGTGTGGTGTGCGTGTGTGTGTTGTGGTGTAGTGTGGTGTGATGTATGTGTGTTTGAATGTTTGTGTCTTGTGCTGTGTGTGTTGTGTTGTGTGTTGTGTTGTGCTGTGTGTTGTGGTATGGTGGTAGTGGTGGTGGTGGTGGTGTGTGTGTGGTGTGTGTGTGTTTGTGCGTGTGTGTTTGCTGTGGTGTGGTGTGGGTATATGTATGTGTGTATGTTTTCTGTGATGTGGTGTGGTGTGTATATGTGTGTTTTGTGTTGTGCTGTACGTGTGTGTGAGTGTGTGTTTTAATAATGATAATAAAAAGAAGAAGAAGAACAACAACAACAACAATATGGAATTTGTTCAGAGTTTAATCTTGTAAAGCGAACAAATCAAAGCTCCTGCATTCAAAACATTCACACGCGTGCAATCGTTCACAAAAATAATTAACAGATTTTAAATTGAAATATTGCACTGCACTGTAACACACCACACCACATATCACACACACACCACACCACACCACACCATACATCACACCACAACACCACACCACACCACACCCCACACCCACCCCACCCGCACCCACCCCACCCCACCACATCCTACCACCCCACCCCACACACTCACCCCACCACCCTACCACACCTCACCCCACCACCCTACTACACCCCACCACCTCCCCACCACCACCACACCACACCCTACCCCCACCCCACCCCCACCCCACCCCACAAACCCCACCCCACACCACACCCTACCACCCCACCACACCACACCACCACACCATACCCACCACACCCTACACCCCACCACACACACCGCCCACCATACCCCACTACCAACACACACACACCACACCCACACCACACCCCACAACCCCACAACACAACACACACACACACCACACACACACAATTCAAAAAAGCATGGGAGGGACAACAAAAGTGGCCGGGAACAACATAGCCCAGCCCACCCTGGCCTACACCACACCACACCACCCACACCACACCACAACCAACCACACCACACACACACCCCACACCACACCACACCACACACCCCAACACCACACCACACCACACCACACCACACCACACCACACAACACCACACCACCCCCACACACACCTACACACACACACACCTACACCACACCACCCCACACCACACTTACACCCACACCACACCACACCACACCACACCCCCACCTCCCACCACACCACACCACAACCACTACACCACACCACACCACACCACACCACACCTACACCACACCACACCACACCACACCACACTACCCACACCAACCAACCACAACCACACCTACCCCCACCCACACCTACCCACACCACACATCACACACCAACCAAACCACACACACACCACACACACCTACACCATCACACCACACCTACACCACACCACACCACACCACACCTACACCACATCACCCCACACCCCACACCTACACCACCCCACACCAACCCACCCACCACACACCACACCACACCCACCTACACCACCCCACCACCCACACCCACCCCACCACACACACCTACACACCCCACAACCACACCACCCCCCACATCTACACCACACCACACCTACACCACACCACACACCACACCCACACCACACCACACCTACCCCAACACCACACCACACCCACACCACACCACACTGAACTTACCAACGCACTGCGGGAAGCGTTGGACGTTCCAGCGGCCCCCCATCAGACACTCCATGTAGACCACCTTCTGGCTGACCCGACTGCCGTTGCCCGCGTCCCTGTAGAACTCCAGGGAGTCGAAGACGTAGCCCGTGGGACAGGTCACGTTGAAGGCGTCCCCATAGGTGTACAGCAGCACCGAGGAGTTGCTCAGCTGCGTCTGGGCCGTGAAGGTTGGGGTCGGGCAGCCTGTAGGTGGGAAAGGGTATCAAAGTGTGTCCCATAGCCTCTTTGGGTCGTAGGGGAGCGAGGCGTCAAAGAGACCTCAGCTTTTCTAAGGGGGGGGGCATGCAGCATATTGAGGGCGGGCGCCCATCTCCTCTCCCCTCTCTGCTGCTTTACCTTTCCCTGACCCTAAAGAGGGCAGGTACCTATTTACAGCTGGGTGAACTCTGGGGGGACTGTACTGAAACCAAGGCGCGCAAACGGTCACCTATTCAATTGGTAACCTTGCGGGATTCTGCTTCACACGTAAGTACTGTATGTACGTGAGGAAATAAGAAAAAGAGATCTAGCTGCAGGCGTTCAATAGCATGTGTGACAGGATAGGAAGGGGCTGTGCTGATGCTTGCTTGAGTGCCAAAGGTTCTCTAGATGGTACATAAAGTACGTAATGCAAAGGCGTTTTTTGTTTGTTTTTGTTTTTTGGTTGTTGTTGTTTTTTTTGTTGGGGGTGGGGGGGGGGGGGGGGGGGGTCTAAAAACGTTCATTGTAAGTAATACAATGCGAAAAAACTAAAGACATAACCACTTTACAACATCTCTCTCTCAATGTCTCTCTGTCTCCATTTCTGTCTCCGTTTCTGTCTCTGTCAATCTGTCGTCTGTCTGTCTGTCTGTCTGTCTGTCTGTCTCTCTCTCTCTCTCTCTCTCTCTCTCTCTCTCCTCTCTCTCTCTCTCTCTTCTCTCTTTCTCTCTCTTTCTCACTCTTTCCAAGTTTGCTCTAAAAATGCCAATATAAATCAAAACTACAATACAAAAACCTCCATATTCACGAATCCAAGCAAAAACCTGAATGTAAGGCTCATTTCTAAACGTACTTTAAAACAATCCCTCAGTCATTTGGAAGAAGAAAAACAACACCTGCCAAAGGATAAATATTTAGGCTGAAAACAAACGTGCAGCTTACCATAGGAGTAAGTTGCCTTCCATCCCCTCCTGCTGTCTATGGAGTTGGTCTGGAAGCTGACATAGAACTGCCCGTTCTGAGCAGTGATAGACTCAGGGGCCTCGGTACCTGTGAAGCCCCCGTCCGTTGCGTTGTGTACAGCTGTGCCGTTGCTGTCCGTGCCTAGATATACCTGGCAGACATATATAAAACAAATATATAATATATAAGAATATGTACAGTATGTTTGCTTCAGATGGATACAGAGAGCACAAATACCTGTGTAGAAACACACGCATTTGTATACACACACATACACATACATACACACTCATACCTATCTTTTGTCATAGCCAAGAAGACACGCAAAATACATACACAAGACACAGAAGTCCATTATTCTTGTCATTTATCATAGTTCAGGAGAGACACATAGTAAAGACAAAAGATGTCAACCATGCTTGTCATTTGTCATAATCAAGAAGACACGTAAAGTACACACAAGTCGAAAGAAGTTAATCATGTCATTTGTTATTTGCCAAGAAGATTCGAAATAAACACAAAAGACAAAGAAGTCACTTGTAGTTTGTGAAGAAGACAAACAACACACACACACACAACACACACACACACACACACACACACACACACACACACACACACACACGACAAAAGAAGTCAGTCAAACCTGTCATTTGTCATAGCCAAGAAGAGACATGTAATACAAAAGACAAAGAAGTCATCATACCTTTGTCATAGTCAACAAGACGAAAAACACAACACACTCACACAAAAAACAAAGAACAAAATAATAACAAAAATAAGAAAAACCCAATAACAATACTACTTCTAATAATAATTAATGACAATAACAATAATAATAATAACAATAATAATGAATTGAATTTTAATAGCGCTATATCTTGCAAAAAACAAATCAAAGCGCTTGCATACAAACACCCATGCACATAAAAACCAATCCAATTAACGAGTTGACTAATTCAAAGTACACACACAAAAACATACACACTTACACACACACACATCAACACACATACACACACACACACACACACACACACACACACACATACACACACACAAACACACACACACATAATCCATCCTACCTGCAGTTTGTCATGCTGGTATTCGACGTCATAGGCAGACTCGAACTTGAGGGTGGTTGGCTGGGCCCTGGTGGGCTGAATGAGGTAGGTGCAGGTGACGTAGTTGGCGTAACTGGCCACGCCATAACCGGGGGAGAAAATCTCTCCTGTCTCCTCCGTCAGAATGATCTGGCATCCTGGAAAAACCATCGTGCCGTGTTCAATGGTAAATGTATCGCATTCTGTTGTGAATGTACATGTGTGGGGTGTGTGTGTGTGGTGTGTGGGGTTGTGTGTGTGGGGTGTGTGTGTGTGTGTGTGTGTGTGTGTGTGGGGTGTGAGTGTATGTGTTTGGCTGTGTGTGTTGCGTGTGTGTTTTGGGGTGGTGTGGGCGCGCGCGTGTGTGTGTGGGGTGTGTGTGTGTGTGTCCCCCTATGTGTGCGTGAGTTTATGGGTATGCACTTGTGTGAATGAGTGTGTGCATGTTTGAGCTTATGTGTAGGCACATAAAGGCCCATGCTTCTATGGGCAGCGGAAAACACATTGATGAATTCTTGATCTTTCGCTACCACGAAAACCTACTGTTCTCCTTTCATGTCTTATATAACAGCATGGCATAAAAAAAGATAACAGTAGATTGAACACGTTTTCCTCTCCGAATAACTATGACTATCTGTTTGTAAACTCCTGAAAACCTAGTTTCAGAGTTTCTTAAGAACTTTTCTGCAATTCAAGATTCGAGAACTGTTCCTACTAAATCAGTTCCACAGTCTTTAGGTCAGAATTTGTAATTATATACAGTACCAACAATTATAAGCTAACTCATCACAATATAAAAAATATCAACAATTATAACAAAATCCCGATGCAAGCTTTTAGAGTCATAATCCTTTCTCTCTACACATTCCAAAGATACTGATGATACTGTTTAAACATGACAGCACTCATCACCTGACATATAACTGAAGACGAATCCTCGGTTGTAGACGCCAGTGTTCCTGCCAGTTTTCATCAGGATGTAGAGGTAAGGGCCGGTAGACAGAACATACAAGGGCCCAGTGGTGCCTGAATATTTCGCCAGCAAAGGGGCCGAGGCATCGGGGCCATCCCGCACGTAGATATAATCCTCAGGGGCCAAGTCCACCTCCAGTCGCTGCAAAGGACAAAAACCAAATATCCACCCATAAGATTAGCATCATCACTCTGGCCACAGCCTAACAGATTGTGTTAGTTACTGATGGGAAGACAACGTCAGAGAATGGACTGGACTTGAGTGGAACTTTTCGCTACAGAAAACAGAAGGCCGCGGGGAGTGGAGGAAGCTGGTTGCAAATTCTTCATTGGTGCCCCTACGGCCCACGGGAGTACTGGAAAGGTGAAGGTGATGTCAGCTGAGCGCCACAGCATACACCGAAACTGTGGGATTTTTTAATTTTTGTTTTTCGATCCTCACCCTGAGGTTTACCAATGGTGAGAGTTTGCGTATGCGACCGTTTTAACTCGCCATAACGTATTCGCATTCCGATTTTGAGGGAAAGTGTGATGGTTTGAAATAATAATAATAATAATAATAATAATAATAATAATAATAATGTATGGAATTTATATAGCGCTGAATCTTGTAAAATATTGTGTTAAGATTATCTCCAGCCGTGTTAACGCTTAGTATAGCAATCTGTACTTTTCTTTAAAGGAGAAAACAACAATCTTCTGAAACAGTCGGAGTGTGACCACTTAGATGGCGCGAGACTTGGAAACTACGTACACCGAGGCTGAACCCCTGGTGTGTCCTTACAGTCTCCCCAAAGAAAAGAATGAAGCAAAGAAAGGACATACAACATAGATACCCTGGTGGAATGGGGGGGGGGGGGGGGAGAGATACAGAATACACACAATGGGCGACTTCCAGAGTGAAAAGCTGGGGAATGTACAGCATCATTAGCAGTAGCAACACCAACAGCAACAACAACCACAACAACTAACAACAACAACAATAAAAATAATAATAATAATAATAATAAAATAATAATAATGTATGGAATTTATATAGCGCTGAATCTTGTAAAGCAACAAGTCAAAGCGCACTATGTGTGCCAAAGACAGATAGCAGAGTAACTTTAACAAACTGTTCCAACAAATTTGAAAGGTCTCTGGGACAATGTCAAGAAAGAGAGTTATAGAATAAAAAAAGGTTTACACTTCATCAACAAGTCAAGCTACTTATCATCGAGAGGCAGGAACTCATGTTATCCATGTACAGATAAATACACAGCTACAAATTAAGCCCATGCACAAACACACACACACAATAACACAATCACACATACACACACGCGCACGTGCACACACACTACTACTACTATTGCTATTACTATGCCAAAAAGACTACTACTACTACAAATACTTCTTCTTCTTCTTCTTCTTCTTTTTTCTTCTTTGCTGCTGCTGCTGCTGCTGCTGCTGCTACTACTACTACTTTACTACTACTACTACTACTACTACTATACTACTACTACTACTACTACCACGATTTTTACTACTACTGCCACACCACCACCACCACCACTACTACTACCACTGCTACCGCCATACAAATACTACTACTACTACTATCTCAACCACTACCACTACCACCACCATTACTGCTATTAACTACTACTACTACTATACTATACTAACTACTTACTACTACTACTATACTACTATACTACTACTACCTCCTCCTACTACTACTACTAACACACACACACACACACACACAATCTACATGAACCAACCCTAACAGAACTACTAGACTCTACCCTCATGTTACCCGCAGTGTGATGACGGAGCGTTGGGCCCCAGCAAAGATGATCCACACCGTCTCCTGGTTGTTGAGGTAAGGGGCGGGGTACAGAGGAGGCCGAAGGGTCATCGACACATTGGTGGCCTCCAGTAACTGCCCCTTTTCTGGGATATTGTACCTGACTGTAACACAGCAGTCCACACAAAGACAGTCATATGTTTTCAAGGCATCGTGTCATAGCCGTGTAAAGGTAAAGATGTCTCATAACCTATAAGGTCGTAGGGTAGCGAGGAATCAGAGACCTCACTTCTCAAGGGGCCAGAATATTGACGGCGGCGCCCATCTCCTCTCCCTCGCTACTTTACCTTCCCTGACCCTAAAGAGGTAGAAACCCATTTAAAACTGGGTGAACTGGGGGACTGTACTGAAGCCAAGGCGCGCGCAAACGGTCACCCATCCAACTGGAAACCACGCTCGACGCTGCTTAACTTGGCTGGGGGAAAGCGAGTACTCCGACCACTGAGCTATCCCGTCCCATAGCCGTGTGGACAATATCATATGACTTCAGTCCCGTGTGTTTATGAAACCGTAGGTTCAAATATCAGCAACAGCGTCTGTTAAAGACAAGGGTGGGATTTTTTTAAACCATTTATCGGGTCAACTAATAGCGCAGACCTGCCTAGAAAGTGAGAAATCGTGCGTTCATGCCCCGTTTGAACTCTAATTTCCCCTTCAATTTCTCAGGCCTTAAATGGGGCCCTCAGTGCCAGCCTTCTGTATAAGCTGAGGCCTCGTTTGCAATACGCAGTTAGTGCTAGCGAAAGAACACATGCACGGCGATGAGAGAGTTGTGCCTTGCAAAATTCTGTAAAAGAAATAAAACACCATTCATTTCTATAGGGAAACACATACACTTGCAAAGAACAAAACGTTAAAAAAATAATAATAAGAGGCAATGCCTTTGTGGCAATGCACTCTCTTTTGGTTAGAGCAGCCTTAGTTTCACGCAAATAAACATGCTGTGATTGATTCTAAAGGTAAAGGTGTCCAATAACCTATGAGGTCGTAGGGGAACGAGGCGTCAGAGACCTCACTTCTTTAGGGGCCAGCATATTGAGGGCGGCCCCCATCTCCTCTCCCTCGCTGCTTTACCTTCCCTGACCCTAAAGAGGCAGGTACCCATTTACAGCTGGGTGAACTGGGGGAACTGTACTGAAGCCAAGGCGCGCGCAAACGGTCACCCATCCAACTGGTAACCACGCTCGACGCTTCTTAACTTGGCTGGGGGAAAGGGAGTGCTCCGACCACTGAGCTATCCCGTCCCCTGTGATGGACACTGATGTATGATTGTTGCAGTGGACATAACCAGACAATATAGTGATAACATTCAAGCCCAACTGACCAGCAGACCAGGTGAGGTTGAAGCCAGTTCCCTGCACGGCGTTGTCAGAGTAGAAGCGGACCAGCATGAAGTTATTGTAGCTGTGTAGCATGGCTGAAGGCGCCCGGACACCGGACATACGTGCCAGCTTGTAGGAGGTGGAGGAGGTCTTGCCGCCTCCCATGATGATCACCTCATCCTTGCCAGCCTCTGTATCCAGCCTGTTCACCTGTCATGGAAGGAAATATGAATATGCTCAAGCATTGGACACAGATACAAACAAACACACACACACACACACCCCACTCACACACACACATACACACACTCACGCAAATGTTCATGGAAAGAGAGAGAGAGACGCACCCCACACAGACAGGGGACAGAGGCGAGGCAGACAGACAGACAGACAGACAGACAGACAGACAGACAGAGACGGAAAGAGGATAATAAGAGAAAACACAAAAACAAAAAGTAGTGATAAAAACAGCGGCCATTTCTTGCACAGGAGTATGCTAACTATGCATTCTCAACGATACCCCAGCATCTCTCTACAAAGAGAATACTTTCCTCTGGCTGACTGCGTGTATGTAGTAGCATGCCTGCTCCGTCCTTACCTGTAAGAAGATGTTGGTGCCCAGAGGCCCCTCAATGGTCCACTGACAGTCGCTGTTGATGGGGTAGCCTCCCGGGAAGTTGGGGGAGACGATGACGCCGCCACTGCCCTGGATGTACTGCTTGCAGCGAGAGGCTGAGCAGAGAGTGAAGACAATGAGAGGCTGTGTATTGTGAAGAACATGAATCCATTACATTCACAGTGTACATGCGTACTGAGAAGTCTGAACATGAAAATGGAGTGTATGCACATACACATACAGTACACACATGTACATGCGCGCGTGCACGCACGCACGCATGCGCGCATGCAAGCGCACGCACGAGCTGGCGCGGGCATGCACACATACGCACGCGTGTGCGCACGCACAAGCGTGCACACACGCACACACACACATACACACACGCACGAGGGCAGGATGCAAAAAATAGTTGTGTAAACTTAATTTTTTACCCTCAATAAAGATCAGTTTGACTTAACTAGACTTGACTTGACTTGACGTTGGCATTTATACAAGAATCTACCCCCCCAACCTCCCCAAAAAACAACAAACAACAACAAAAAACAAACAACAACAAAACAAATCAAAAACATCACAACAACAACAACAACAAAAAACCCAAATCCTAAGAGAACACAAAACAACTTACGACAGTTGATTTCATCGGATCCATCTGAGCAGTCCAATACTCCATCACACGTTCTGCTGGTCGCGACACACTCTCCAGAGCTGCACTGGAATCTCCCTGATCATGCACACGTGGTATTGTCAACAAACTGAAGAGTCCACTCTTATGAAAGAAAAACCATTTCTAATATAGATCATGGGTTTCTGCAACTTACGGCTAAACGGATTCAGATCACAATTTATATTGCATTAACAAAGAGTTAGTAAGCACTCGCGCGCGCTCACACACACACACACACACACACACACACACACACACACACACCACATAACACACACACACATAATTATATCACCAAAGAAGAAGAAGAAGATGAAGAGAAAGAAGAAGAAGAAGAAGAAGAAGAAGAAGAACAAGAACAAGAACAAGAACAAGAAGAACAAGAAAAATAACAAGGAGTACAAGATGCTGCTGCTGCTGATAATGTTGTTGATAATGATAGTGATGATGATGATGATGATGATGATGACCTATGAAAAGAGACATATAAAGCACACACAAAAAAGACAAGAACAAAAAAGATAGTGCTTTGCAATCTGCACGCGACAGACGCCACGGTAACAACAAAACCAAGAACAACAACAAAATAACCACCAACCAACCAGACAACCAACCAACCAGACAACCAAACCAACAACAAACAAAACCAATCAACCAACCAACTAACTAACTAACCAACCAGACAACCAACCAACCAACTAACCAACCAACCATCCAACCCTCCAACGAAACAAACTACTTACCTGAAGGGCAGGCGGGCACTCCACACAGAAAAGCTTTTTTGGACTCGCAAGGGCCTAGGGCCCAGCGATGCTCTCCCTTGGAGGCTGAGACATAGACACAGTCGCCGGCTTTCAGATCGGGCTGCAGCTCATCCCAAAAGGCCTGATACACGCTGGATGCCGAACCATCACTCCACTTAGCGAAAGTTGCGGAGGGCGAGGTGTTCGAGTTTGGTTCTGGAATTCTGTTCATACCTGAAAAAAGAGTGAGATATGTCAAATCAAATCAAATCAACTTCTTTTTTTTTAATTTCGAAGATAATAAATAAGCATCCGTGTACATTTTTTTTAAATATTATACATTCAGTCTCAGCCCTTAGGGATACATCATAATACTAAAATAGGCCCAATACGCATACACTCACACAGTAAAACCCCAAAAAAGGACAAAACTCAACAAAAAAAAACCCACCCACCCTCCAGAAAAGCAACAACAAAAAACTCACAACAAAATCACAAAAAACATGAGAGAGAGAGAGAGTTAAAAATCATGATTACTGGTACGCTTTGATGCTGTTCTTGATGTTTTGTTTAACCCTTTACACTGAAGCAGAAATAAATAATTGATCTAAAACAGCTGGCTGCTTACGCACGCACGCACGCACACACACACACACACACACACACACGCGCGCGCGCGCGCACGTACGCACGCACACGAACATGCATCATGCAAAACACACACTACACACACACACACACCCCACACACAGTGGCAGGCGACAAGCAAACAAATAGTGAGACCACACAACCATCTGAGAAAAAGTACACAAGTCTAGAAACACTTCTCAGGAAATTTATCAATGACCCGCAACCCCCATCCCCGCCCTCCAAAATAAAATAAGTAAAATAAAATAACAACAAAACGCAAAACTTACCAATCCAAAAGTGTACGATGCTGGACGAAGCCGCAAGGGCCCCTAAACGGTCGTTGGTATACATGTCTCTGATTTCAGCAAGGAAAGCGCCATCTCTGAAAACATCAGTTTCAACGCATCATCATCACCGTCACACCATTGGGCTACCATCACCAGCACTACCACCATCAACATTATCATCATCATTATCGTCGTCGTCGTCGTCGTCGTCGTCATAACCATCACCACCACAAGCAGATTCAACATCATCAGCAGCATCAACATCAAGATAGAGAGAGAGACACACAGAGACAGAGAAAGACAGATACAGAGAGAGACAGAGAGATGAAACAGACAGATACACAGAGACTGAGACAGTCAACCAGACAGACAGACAAACACAGGTCTCCACCCCCCCCCCCTCTCCCCCACTCCATAGAAAAAAAGAAGAAAAAAGACAACCAAAAAAAACAGAGCCAGACTAAGACATCTACAGATTTCTAACCGAATTGAGTGACTCGGAGAAAATTCCCTTCCCAAACATTGCATGGCGTTACGTTACGTTACGTTACGTTACGTTTCGGCACCCTCTAATCTCCTATGCAAACTCTGGCGGCCCACTTACTACAGTGGACTGCAGGAATACACAGGAATAGAAGGACAGAATATAGGGGGATCAGCTATGCCAGCCATTTCTCTTCTGCCGTTACAGGCACAGTTGCACTGCAAACAAAACCTAAAACCTTACATGATATAGATCAACAACAGCATCATTCTTTCGGTATCACAAGAGCGGAGGTGGCAGGAGGGTTAAGACGTTCACCTGCCCTAACAAGTATAAACCGTGAGTGGTTTCTCGGTTCGATTCCAGCCTTGGCCTTTCTTCCCAGATAATCAAACTGAATGTCAAAGTCCTTCGGAAAAGACTCCCAGTGTGTGAATGCACGCAGTCATCTTAAGCACGGGATAAAACCCGTTCTGCCTTTCGAAAGAGTAGGCTATTTCGTGTCGGTAGGAACGAATGACACGATTTCAAAAATGCATGAACGAAAGTGTCGTGTTTAGACACCATCCCCGAAATCGGAGTGTGGCTACCTAAACGGTGGGAGGAATGAACAGGTCGCATACGCAACAATCTCAGCATTGGTGAACCTCTGAGCCTTAACCGAGGAACGAACACAAAATTGATGTTACCAATGTCTGTGGGGTGTGTAACACTGTATACGCACAGCTTGTAGCAAAACTGATGCGCTTGTATGCACATTATCATTCTCTCTTACACACAGCCATACACAGACACACATTGTCATCATCGTCCCCTTCATCATCATACTTTCTTTTTCTGTACAGTTTATATATTTTTGTTAGTGATTTGTGTTCTTTCTCCTAAATAGATGGCTTAGCCAAAAACAAAATGCAAATGTTTTGCTTATTCAATTAACATACGGAAATAAAAGTTTGACTTTGACTTCGACACAGACATGTACAAAAGGGCGCATGTGCGCGCGCACACACACACACACACACACACACACACACACACCACACACACACACACACACACATACACACAAACACACACATACATACACACACGCACACACTCACACACGCACACACTCACACACAAACATACACGCACACACACGGGGAGCGTGCACACACACACACACACACACACACACACTGCTGCCCTTGCTGCAGCTGCTGTTGATACTGCTGCGGCTAGTGAGAGGAGAGAGTAGAAGAAAACAAGAAACAACCTCCTCCCCTCCCCCCCCCTCCCATCTGTTGGCTACTTACGTCCGGCAGACATCCAGTGCCCCTTGCCAGGATACCAGTGTGTTGTATATCCTGTAGCAGTGGTCACTGTACAGGGTCCAGCCTATGTGGAAAGAACGAGATCATGGTTCCAGCAACTGATGGGTTTGTGGTGGTTTTTGTGTGTTTTGAATCACTGACAAATTGAGTCTAAAACGATAGGTGTAGAATCCATGCTTTGAATTTAACACACAAGTTGAGCAGTATAATTATTCAAAGTCATTTTTGTACTTGTTTCCACAGTTTGAATGTGTGCGTGTGTGTGTGTGGTGTGTGTGTGTGTGTGTGTGCGTGTGGTGTGTGTGGGTTTTTTGTGTGTGCATGTGTGCGCGCGCGCGCGCGTGTGTATGTGTGTGTAACTTTCATAATTCATATTTCATTAAGGGAGGGACTTTACATTGAATAGCATACTATTATGCATGCTTGATATGACAGCCTTATATCTTCTGTGCACCCAAGTAGTCATCCAATGAAGAGAGACAGACAAACAGACAGAAAGGCAGACAGAGAAAGAGAGCCAAAGAAAAAGAGAGACAGAGAGAGACACATACACACAAAGAGAGACAGACAGAGAGACACAAAAACAGAGACAAATACACACAGACAAAGACAGCCAGAGAAAGACTAAGACACAGACACAGACAAAGCGATAGACCCGGACCGACAGACACAGACAGACAGACAGATACAAACACACAGACAGGCAGACGTGATAGCCTAGTGGTCAGAACATTGCGCTCGCTATCTGACGACCCGGGTTCGATTCCTGTTCAAGGGCATATTTTTCCCTGGAGTTAACATCATTGCCGACTCCACTCTCCCCAAAAGTCCTTCGGATGAGACTATGAACCGAGGCCCCGTGTGCGAACGCACGCAGAACATCTTGCGCACGTTAAATCCCGTTCAACTTTCGTAAGAGTAGGCCATTGTGTGCCGGTGGGAACAGATGACAGAATTTACAAAACCGCATACACACGGGGACTGGATGTGAAAAAGCACATAAGTGCTTATTCCATTATCCTCGATATAAAAGAATAAAAGAAAAAAAAGAAAGCAGACCGACAGACAGAAAGTCAGCCAGAAAAAGACACAGACAAAGCGATAGACCCGAACGGACAGACAGACACAGACAGAGACACATACAGAGACACAGAATGAACGATAGAAACAGAGAGACAGACTTTAATTAACTAACTCACCAGATGGACAGGAAAGCTGCACCGATCCCTGAAACACACGAGCAAAAAAAAAGCAGTGATGTATATCTTCACGACTTCAAGAATTCGTTGTTCAAGAAGAAAAATAAAACCTGGGGGTACAAGGAATACAACACTAAAAGTAGTTGATAGGTGTGTGTGTGTGTGTGTGTGTGTGTGTGTGTGTGTGTGTGTTGTGTGTGTGTGTATGTGTGTGTATGTGTGTGTATGTGTGTGGTGAGTGTGTGTGTGTGTGTGCGTGTGTGTGTGTGTGTGGTTATGTTTATGTATTCATTCTTTCATATCAAGGAGAATGGAATAAGCACTCTCGTGCTTTTTTTTACATTTAGTCGCCGTGTGGATGCGGTTTTAAAAAAATGCCCATCTGTTCCCACCGGCACACAGTGGCCTACTCTTTCGAAAAGCGGAACATGATTTAACAGGTGCGCAATATGTTCTGCGTGCGTTTACACACAGGGCCTCGTCGGTTTATAGTCTCATCCGAGGGACTTTTGGGGAGTGTGGAGTCTGCACTGATGTTAACTCCAAGCGAAAAATTCCCTTGAACGGGATGTGTGTGTGAGTGAGTGTGAGCGAGTGTGTGTGTGTGTGTGTGTGTGGTGTTAGCTCGTGATATGTGTATGTGTGTGATTGCATGTGTGTGTGTGTGTGTGTGTAAGTAAGTAAGTCTTCAATTTTAACGTCTTTCCACTTTAAGTGATACCCGACGGCCCTAAAATAGGAGACTGAGTGAAAGGGATGGATAATAGATAGATAGATCTACTCTGTGTATTGCGTGCGAGTGTGTGTGTGTGTGTGTGTTGTTCTTCAATTTAACGTCTATTCACATTAAGTGTGTGTGTGTGTGTGTGTGTGTGTGTGTGTGTGTGTGTGTGTGTGTGTGTGTGTGTGTGTGTGTGTGTGTGTGTGATGTGTGTAAATAAAGAGTAATAACAAGGGAAATACACAAGTAGTAGTTTTTAACATAAACAGATCAAGAACAACATTTTAAAAAACAAAAGAAAAAGAAGGAAAAAAGGAAAAGAAATTCAAACAGAACTACAACTACAATAATGCCCTATAGGACTTAACAATTTAAAACCTTTTTGCAATGTCAAAAGTTAGCTTTACATTGTTTCAACACTTCGTCAATGGTATTCTCAGAAAAGGCAGGGAGATAAGTTTTTAAATCCTCACATTCAAGTATGATATGGGTATTTGAAATATATCCACCACATAAGCATTTAACATCCTTGCTGAATTTTGTTGTGAATGCATTTAATCTTATCCTGAAAAACAATGCCTTGAGTTGTCTTTCTTTGACAGCATTTGTATAAATCTCTAAGTGATCAATGCATTCAATTACGTTCTTCCCACTCGGAGCTGAATGTGAAAGCCGCTTGATTTCCCGATGTTTTTCTATGAATTTGTTTAAGGAAGCTTCTTCTAACAACTGATAACCCTCTGCAATGGATAGAGGGACATGCAGTATGTAGACCCCTTATCATTACGTGCACCTTTCTTCGCAGCCCGATCAGCCCACTCATTAGAAAATATCCTATATGTGAAGGAATCCAGCAAAAGGAAACATGAATTTCTCGTAAGCACAGAAGATTTATAAATGTATTTGATATTTATTATAAGTTTAGGAGATTGCTTATAAGTTATTGACTTTAAGGCATATAAAACTGATTTTGAATCCACACAAGTAATATGTGAAAGAAACAGTATGGATGATCTAAAATAAAATTCAAAGCCATGAGAATAGCGATCAGTTCAGCTGTTAAAAAACAGATCGATTTTTACCAACATAATATGACTTTTCTACTTTTAGTGTTGGTATGACGAAATTTCTGAACCTGCTTGATGTTGTCTAAAAGAGAGCCATCTGTATAAATTTTAAGTAATGAGAGTAATTATGTTCTATATGTGAATGAACATTAACTGCCATGATATTTGGATTCTCATTCTTTTTCATGTTAATATAATCTACATCAAAGTGAGCTCGCTTCATGTCCCAAACAGGACAGACTGAACTGCTCTTTGTGAGTCTACATCAGATGTTAAAATTTCAGAACGCTTG
>CM054134.1:24214888-24237388 GCA_028751875.1 Rapana venosa
AAACGATGCAAAGCAGCCTTATCCTCAAAAAGCAAAACAAAACAAAAAACAAAACAAAAAACTCTAAGCAAAGACGTCAAGGTATTTTACATTCAAACATCACAACACACACACACACACACACACACACACACACACACCTCAACCATCCCCTCCACCCAAGACCCACCCCACCTGCTCTACAGAAGACGCACGTTAATATACACACTGAATAGGATGAATACCCACCCTCCCACAATCCGTCAACATTCAACGCCTACTTGTAGACACCAAATGAACACACACACACACAGACACACACGCACACATACACACACATACACACACGCGCGCGCGCACACACACACACACACACTTATACACACTCACTCACACACACACTTATACACGCATACTTATACACACTCACTCACACACACATACACACTCATACCCACACTTATACACACATACACACTCATACACACCACACACACACTTATACACACAAACACACACACACACACACACACACACACACACACACTAAATGTGCAACACAAGCTCAAGCACGTATCATTATTTAAAGACTCAATGATTATGTCAGTCAACACAAACGTAATAGGAACGCCCACATACCTCCCCCGCTATTTAAAAAATAAATGTAACACCCCACAGCCAAGCATGGAGTTGATAGTAAACCTCTGGGAGTCAGACCACAATCTCTCTCTCTCTCTGTCTCTGTCTGTCTGTCTGTCTGTCTGTCTGTCTCTCTCTCTCTCTCTCTCTCTCTCTTTTCTCTCTCTCTCTGTCTGTCTGTCTGTCTGTCTGTCTGTCTCTCTCTCTCTCTCTCTCTCTTCTCTCTCTCTCTCTCTCTCTCTCTTCTCTCTCTTTTCTTCTCCTCTCCTCTCTCCCTATAACAGTATGAGTAATCGTTAGGGTGTTGCATTGAATTTTCTAGTTCGTGTCTCTTGGGCAGAATGTACCTGGCGAAGCTCATCCCTCTCCTAGGTACAGAGTGCATGCTGGGTATTTTCGTGTTTCCGCAACCCATCAGGCGCTGACATGAATGATAGGATCTATAACGTGCATAATTGATCTTCTGCACGCGCGTATATTCAGGAAGAAATCGAAGGCATAGGCATGTCGGTGCTTAAAGTTTACCTGGGAGTTTGTTTAAAAAAATATAGAAAACCAAATTCCCCGCCCTTAAGTCACCAACGGCCATGACCGTGTCTCGAACACAACAATTATGACTTCAGGGTTCTACAGGCTTAAAGTCAAGTCATTTAAAATAAAGGGGTTCTCTCCATTAACGTAGGGATAGTGGGTTTTCTTTTATTACTATTATTAACCCACTCTTACTATTGCGTCTGTCCACAGTAATAATGATAATAATAATGTATGGAATTTATATAGCGCTGAATCTTGTAAAGCAACAAATCAAAGCGCTCAGATGACTTTTTGTGTGCGTGTGTATGCGGTTTTGTAAATTTTGTCATCTGTTCCCACCGGCACACAATGGCCTATTCTTTCGAAAAGTGGAACGGAATTTAACGTGTGTGCAAGATGTTCTGCATGCGTTCTCACACGGGGCCTCGGTTTATAGTCTCATCCGAAGGACTTTGACATTCAGTTCGATTTTTAAAAACCCCCGAGACAATATTGAGGCTATAATAACCCCGAGACAATATACGAGGCTATAATATTGACAATAAGCCCCCGAGAACACTGGCTGCTGCTGGGCCGGCATCTTTATAGCAGTATTTCAGTGTGACCTGCTCTGATGCAACATAGTGCAGGAGATCACCCACCAAACATCAAACCGGCGATTATATAATTGTTCACCCAACAGCCTGAAAGATAACCTCTGTACCTACTAGGACCACCATAACACACCCCTGCAGAAACTACTGGATGTTGGGTTGGAGTAAGGACATATTTCTACTAACAAGTACAAGTGCTTTGGTTTGTTTTTTGCAAGATATAGGGCTATATACATTTCATGTATTATTATTATTATTATTAAGTAAGTCATAATAACCGTTGATTGAAATCGAACAAGTCATGAACCCTTGGTTGAATAGTTTAAACTGAGAACTAACAGTTACTTTCGCAAACCCTGTAGTCTTTGCCACCCTGGGGGCCTTGACTCAAAAGTGGTACACAGTGACGCTCCACCACGAAATGAGTCGCTTAGCACCTGACCCACTTTTTCCGATCGGAGCCATTTTAGGCAGGTGAGGGTCAGGCCGTCGATTTTGAGATTTTGATTGATTATGAAACTTTGGCCATTATTCTACTATGTAATGAAATATCAAGGCGTAAGTTTGTTTCCTTTTGCTTTTAAACGCGTTTTAAAAACACTCAAGCCCTCAACCCAATCACCTATTACAATGTTAAACTTGTCAATTTCTCATTTTGTCACTTCCTGTAGTGTATCATTTCAACTTGTAATAACTTCTCATATACTTGTCCGATTCTCCGGGTTTTTTTTATTGTATTGGATAGCCTTTTCATTGCCAGTTGGTATCATATCAACAACTAAACATTGACCTCTGGTGCAATACGGCTCATTATAGGGTGGAGTGTCAGTATTACACTAAAACAAAATATTTATGACCACAAAAAAAGACACGGAAAGTAGAACGTTTCGGAACATGAAAGTTAAGCTTCAGAGAACTTAACAGCTGAGACGGGTGGCTTTAGTGAGTAAGTAGTGTGTTTGACCAAAGTTTGGGTTTCTCCATTATTTCGATTCCTCTCGTGGAGTGTGATAGAAGACTAAAAGGCCGTTGTTTCTGAAAGGCTCTAGTCCTACACTTCATAGTCACAAGAAGTCAACTAGTCTGAGGGCTCCTGCTCCTAGACAAACATGCCCTTTTAATCCCCCACCATTCCAGAGCCACTCTCCTCTGCTCAGTCTCTGGTGTTGACGTTAGTCTTTTTACATATATATAAGCTGTAGTTAGCCTGCCTGCCTGCCTGCCTGACATGCGGTTCCATGCTTTTTGTCTTTCTCTGTGTCTGTGTCTTGTTGTCTATCTGAATGTCTGTCTCAGTCTGTCTGTCTGTTTGTCTGTCTGTCTGTCTGTCTGTCTGTCTGTCTGTCTGTCTGTCTGTCTGTCCTCTCTCTCTCTCTCTCTCTCTCTCTCTCTCTCCTCACTCTCTCTCTCTCTCTCTCTTCAGAGTTCAGAGTTCTCTGACGCCTATCTGTCTTTCTGTCTTTTGAATCTGTCTATCTATCTATCTATCTATCTATCTATCTATCTATCTATATCAGTCTGCTATCAGTCTGTCTTTTCGTCTGTCTGTCTTTCCGTCTATCTTTCTGTCTCTCGGTCTTTCTGTCTGCTCTCTCTCTCAGTCTTTCTGTCGCTAGCACACAAACACACACACACACACATACACACACACACACACACACACACAAACACACACTCCCTCTCTCTCTCTCTCTCTCTGTATATTACTTCAGACTCCATTCCTTCACAAACTTGAGACCATGTTCATTTTAACACAGAAAACCCCGTATCCAATCCAATCCAACCGTATCGCAATATCACAGCTCTGCCGGCCACAAAAGGCCAGGTCAGGGCTATTATCACCTTGTTAATGAATGGAGAAAGCTATTAACTGGCCACTGCGAGGTGGTGTGAATAATACAAATATTGTGTTCGCCTTTCCATGCTTCAGAGATTGTGACAGCATAACAGACAGGGTATTTACCTGCACAGACCAAGTTCATGACCCCTACGAGGTAGTTTTATATAGGATTTGCGTACAAATAAAACTTTCCTGTTGTAATTAACTGCTGCAACTCAAGATCTCCTTTTTAGTGATTTAGGAATTTTACTAGGATCCCCAGTTCTGTGAAGAAACTGTTTCATCAAGACGGGTAAAAATACTGTGTGTGTGTGCAAATACCTTATAGACAGACAGACAGACAGACAGACAGACAGATAGATAGATAGATAGATATATAGATATATAGATAGATAGATAGATAGATAGATAGATAGATAGACAGACAGGCAGACAGACAGACAGATAGATAGATAGATAGATAGATAGATAGATAGATAGACAAACAAACACACACGCACTTGGAATGTTTCGCCTCTGTTAAAAAACAACAACAACCACCCGACAACAACAACAACAACAGGGACAAAAAAACTCCCTATACTCTTCTTTCACCCCCACCACCCACCCTTTCCACACGTCTCGCTCATTTTCCTCGCATTATTTCCAGTTGTGCACACACTTCACGGGGGGCGTCATCCGAATAGTCTGTCTACCCTTTAACTCACATCGAGCCTACTGTCATCAGAGCGGGGTGTGCTTGCTACACCGCCGCTCCCCACCCTTATCCTTTAAATGGATCCACCCTACTTTGGATCTGTGTGTCTGGTGAAGTTTCGACACTTGTGGGTGGAGGACACTGTCGAAATACGGACGCTTTAGCCGAGTGGTTATCAAGACCGTGAGACTTCAGTCCTGTGGGTTCGTGAAGTCCTGGGTTCGAATCTCGTTGGCGTCGTCTGGTGAATTAAGAGTGGAGATTTTTGACGATCTCCCAGCTCAACTTCAAGTGCAGACTTGCCAGTGCCTTGATCCCCTTCGTGTATAAACACGTGAAGAAGATCAAATAAGCTCGTTAAAGATCTCGTCGTTCATGTCAGTGTTGGACGGGTCACTGAAACACGAACACATTTATCATACATCCCCGAACTCGGAATGCGGCTGGCAATGGGCAAAAAAGTTGAGGTCCCTTGATGCCTCGCTCCCCCACCACCACATAGGTTACGGGACACCCGTACCTTTAAAATGGGCAATAAAAGGTTATATACGCACAATCTCACCATTGGTGGACCTTGGATCTCTAGCCCAGGAACAAAAAGAAAAGAGAAAAAAGAAGAAAAGAAAAAAAGAAAGAAAAAGAAAATGACGGCAACTGTTAGATACTGACCATGCCTTTTCTTTTACAATGCCTGGCATCTGAAAATGACGTATCTCATTCCTTACGTGCCTCTGGTTTCAGTCTTTTCTTCTTCTATGAATAAGTCTGGTACTGTTTGTTTGTTAGTCTGTCTGTCTGTCTGTTCACTTGTTTGTCTTTCTATGTGTATGTGTGTGCGTGTGTTTATGGGAAGGGGGGGGGGGGGCGTTTAAGTTTTGTGTGTGTGGGGTGGGGGCAGTTTTGTGTGTGTGCGTACGTGCGTGCGTGCGTGCATTCATTGCGCGCGTGCACGTGTATGTATGTGTGTGTGTGGAAGCTGAAATTCTTTCTTCTCCAGCCAAACTTCAAAATGACAAACTGCAAATCCCCCCCCCCCCCTTACTGTCCACCCAGCCACCCGTCCTACTTCTCCACCTCTGACACCATCATTATGTCCACCACATTGTACAACCTTCAGAGGTGGCCTAAGCTGGGGGTGGTCTGCCTCTACAATCACTTATTGCAGGGTGTCCTACACTGCACCCCACTATTACCACTATCTTTTTGTTTTGTTTTGTTTTGCTGTTGGATCTATTAGGTCGGGATGGCTCAGTGGTCAGAGCACTCGCTTTCCCCAAGCCAATGTTTTAAAGAAACATCGAGCGTGGTGGATATCAAGTGGATGGGTGACCGTTTGCGCGCCTTGGCTTCAGTACAGTCCCCCAGTTCACCCACCTTTGAATGAGTACCTGCCCTCTTTAGGGTCATGGAAGTTAAAACAGCGAGGGAGAGGAGATGGGCGCCGCCCTCAATATGCTGGCTCCCTAGAAAAGCTGAGGTCTCTGATGCCTCGCTCCCCTACGACCACACAGGTCATGGGACACCTTTACCTGTCTTTACCTTGCGCCGTCAGCGCCTGGGCTTTATCACAGTTCTTGATTAAACCATTGACGCTGGGGGCAACAGCAAAGTGAGAGGCTGTATGACCAGGGGCTTTCCCACTCATGGAATTCCACTTTACAGCTTAGTCTTTAGTGATCGACTATGACTCTGACTAGGAGGCTTGACTCGCACAGTCCTTATGTGCTGCAGCCCTGGGGGCTGGTTGGCCTTTGGAGAACATCTCCAACGCTGACTGTCCTTATGCCCACTTGGCCGAGAGAGTGGGGATGTACTGTGGGCAAGGCATCTCCACTATAATCAAATTTCTGCCCAATTTCCAAAATAGCAGCTGCCTCCTCTGCTGTTTTGGAGGTCATCGTCGGACACGACGGACAAACATACACATACACACACCTTTCCCCTAGTTAGGTAAGCAGATAAGTAAGCAGCCAAGCTGGAGACGCTGTGCTGAGGTCGATGACATTGGCTGTGCTGAGTCACGCTGTGTGTGCTTCTTTTGTTGGCTGAACCCCTGTGATGTCGTCCAGAACAAGATGTAATGATGTGTGGTGTGTGTCTTTCTCTTCTGTTCTGTTCTTTCTTTCTTTGCGTGTATCTTGGTTTAGGTACTTCTCTCTCTCTCTCTGCTCTTGGTATGTGTGTGTGTGTGTGTGTGTGTGTGTGTGTGTGTGTGTGTGTGTGTGTGTGTGTGTGTGTGTGTGTGTGTGTGAATATGTGCGTGTGTGAGAGAGAGAGGAGAGAGAGAGAGAGAGAGAGAGAGAGAGAGAGAGAGAGAGAGAGAGAGAGAGAGAGAGAGAGAGAGAGAGAGAGAGAGATTGATTCACACAACATCATGTATTTTTGCGAAAATAGCTACTGTTGAAAACACCTTGGGCTTTTGTCTTTATGAGATCAGGCATTCTTAAGTTCATTATTATTATTATTATTATTATTATTATATTATCATTATATTATTATTATCGTCATTATTATTATCATCGTTGTTGTTGTTGTTATAGTGGGCAGGATAGCCTAGTAGTTAGAGCGTTGCTCTCGTGATGTGACGGCCCATGATAGAGCCACCACCTAGGCACCCCTTCAAGGCGATTTTTCCCTGCAGTTAACATCAGGACCAACTCCACTCCCCCGAAAGTCCTTCGGATGAGGCATATAAACCGAGGTCCTGATTATTGAACTGAGAGCATACAGTCTACTTTTATTGCCTTACATAACTGAGTGCAAGTCTGATGTAATTGCCCTATAGAACTGAATGCATAGTTTGATGTCATTGCCCTATAGAACTGAGTGCATAGTCTGATGACATTTCCCTATAGAACTGAGTGCATAGTCTGATGTCATTGCCTTATAGAACTGAATGCATAGTCTGATGTCATTGCCGTATAGAACTAAAACCAGGCAATCTGATTTGATTTCTTATAGGACTGAGTTTAGACAGCCTGATTTCAAGGCGTTATAGAACCGAGTTCACACCATTTGATTTCGACATCTTATAGAACTTAATGCCGACTACCTGATTCCAATAACTTTACAGAACTAAATGCAGACAACCCTGATTTCAACACCATAAATAACTGAATACAGACGAAACCCGAGTTCAACGCCTTAAAGAACTGAGCGCAATCTAAGTTGAACGCCTCATAGAACTAGAATACGAAATTGAAGGTTAAGCTTAAGGTGGACAGCAAGGATCTCATCAATTCTTCACACAAAAGGATAACGGGCGGGGCTGGGAAAGGGTGAAAAAAGATGACAAGCTCACGAACAATATCTCAAAAGAGACCGACAAAAGCGGAATCAGATTTGAGCCCAAGGAATGTGGCGAACAAATGGGTTGTGGCTGTGACCGGATGATCAGATATGACTGTTGGGCGTGACAGGGCATTTCCTGACCCACAGTGTCTGACGTTGGGCCTGGGAATGCTCTTGTTTATGACCGATCTCTGTACCGATAGTCTGCTTCTGCTGATGGGTGGTCTACAGGTTACGTGTACTCTAGGAAAGAGGACATACGTGGCTCAAACGCGTTCAGAATCAGACTTTTACTCCTGCATCTTCTAAACTATGCGTGGTGATCTGAGAGTTATAACTTTTTTTGGATGAGATGATGAACTGATTTAAGCCTACAACGGATATTTAACATACAAAAAAGAACGTAAAGCAACACAAGAATTGTCCTTGGGCAGAGTTATAAAGCAACATGGATAAACAAACAAATGCATACCAAGAAAACAAAATGGGAGAGAAATAGCGGCGTTGTAAGAACAATGTTTTTCATAGATAGTTTAACTCGGACAACATGCAGAGAAATTTAGGTGACTGAAATGCTACACAATACAATACTATCGAAAAATCAATTTTCGATGAGGATTAAAACAAAACACACCAAAAAAAAAAAAAACAACTCTCGTTGTACCGACATCTGTTTTCTGCTAAGTTCTACCATGTCACTCTCTGGAGACTGGTCTGTGGGTGATGATGACAGCTAGCAGTATTAATGGCACGCTTTAGTACACTGCTCTAAAACTACCAACTCCACCCCCACCCCCACCCCCCTCCTTCTAGTCTATTGTGTCCTCTTACCCTTGCAACGATCTCTGATAGCTAAACACAAAGGCCAAGTTCTTACTCCCTTCTTATGTTTGTTATTTAATCTCTGGGCCCTCTGCGAAGAAAATAATATACTGAACCAGCTTCTCTGACTGTACAATATGAATATGTTCACATTGTCCTCACGCTAATGAGTTCTTGAGCTCTTATGTAATCAAAGTTCCAGGGCCTATATCAAAATGTGACTATGTCTTGAACTGTCATGCTGGGATTGTCTTCAGATCTGACAAGAAGCTAGTACAGCAGTCTGTTGTCTACAATAAGGGAGAACAGTTCCCTGAAGTGGGTCACACTAATGTAGTAATGTTCTTGACAACAGCCATGCACGTGAAGTTTTCATCGAGTGTGCTTTGAATATAGTCTCACAAAGATTCCCTGGTGTGCATATTCTACATGAATCTCTCTCTCTATCTCTGTCTCTCTTCCCCTCCCTCCCTCTCTCCCTCCCTCCCTTCCTCTCTCCCCCCCCCCCCCTCTCTCTCTCTCTCTCTCTGAGTGATAAGCTGGAAATCACCCAACAACAACAATATGACCAACAAGAACAACAACGTTAATAACACAACCAAAACAACAACAACAATAACAACCACAACAAAATCAAGAGCAACAACAACTACTACTACTTCTACTATTACCAACCACTACCACTACCACCACTACTATTTTCATGCGGACTGCCAGCTTTTAGTAACTCGCTATCCCCCTTCCGACTAAAACAAAACCAACCCCTCCCCCCAAAAAAAAAAAGAGAAAAAAAAAGAAAAAGAGAAAGCACAACAAAGTGTTTATTTCCAAAACCTGAAGGAAACCACTGGCTGGTCAGAAACTTAGCTGGAAGTCCGGCATTGTCCTTGCTCCACAAGCCGTGACATGGTCAGGCCTAGGTCAAGTAAGAGGGCCAGTGAGGATAACACCTGCATTGGCCATGGTCAGTGTAGTGTAACGGTATGCCTGAAGACCCTCCCTGGACAACCATCGTGGCTAGTTTCGCCTTTCCTAGCAAGCATAGTCTTCAAACTGACCAGCGTGGAAGATTTGTTCCAGTGACAGTGAAAGTAGGTGTTGTTGAAGAGAATGGCAGAAGGAACAAAGCTGATCTTACTGGATGATGGTAGATGATAGTATAAACAGTGGTGTTAGTATTTGAGAGATAACAGTAATAACGGTGTTGTTGTTGTTGGATGAAATTTGGTTTGAAAATAGATCAAGACGTTCAGTTGTCTCTATCGCCGCTGTTGACGATATAGATAGTAAAATATGTGTGCGTCTGTGTGCGTGTGTGTGTATGAGTGTGTGTGTGTGTCTGGGAGGGGGGTGTGTTTGTGGTGTGTGTGAGAGAGAGAGAAGAGAGAGAGAGAGAGAGAGAGAGAGAGAGAGAGAGAGAGAGAGAGAGAGAGAATGCGATGTGTGTGTTATCTCTCTGGTCTGAACACACACACACAGACACACAACACAACACACACCACAACACACATACACCACACAACACACAAACACAACACACACACAAACACAACACATACACACGCACGCACCAAATACCCCCCCCCCCACACACACACACATCAAACCTTTCCCCACACAAAAAAGACCATATCAATCGATATGTATAACCTCTTCTTTCTCACTGCTGTAACAGAGCACCTCGTCCCTTGAAGAGCCTTTCTCCCAAGTCAAACAAGTCATCGAGTCCACCACTGGCCCTCCCTGTACAAACACATTACCTCTCTAATCCCCACTATTCCCTGCCCTCAGTCTTCTCAGCTTTCGGTTGATCTTGTCATTATCATTATCATTATCATTATTATTATTATAATTATTATTATCATTATTATTATTGTTATTATTATTATTATTATCGTTCTTCTTCTCCTTCTTATTTATTTATTTATTTATTAATTAGTTAATTCATTAATTCCTTCTTTTACTCTTTTCGTTCGGGAATAATGGGGAAAAATCACTCATGTGCATTATTTTTTTACATCGAGTCCCCGTGTGTATACAGTTTTGTGGGGTTTTTTATATTACTTTTACACAACTAAGATTCTCACCATCAAGAAATGAGAGGTCAACTATCTTCCTTCCCCTTTTCATGCTCTCCACCCCCCCCCCCTCCCCCTTGTAACCTCCCCCCTTCCCACCCACCCCTACCCCTTTTGTGTGTTTTCACAAAAGAAGACCGTCATGGTCTGTAGGTGCATAGTCTGTGCACTTGCGTGAACTTCGTGTCACTGTAGTCTCACCGATACAGAGGCACAGACACACAGACAAACTGACACACACGCACAAGCACACACACACATGGACGTACACACACACACGCACATACACACCAACACACACATGCACGCGCACACACTCAAACACACAAGCACACACACACACACACACTCACACACACATACGTACACACATGCACACACACACGGACACACACACATACGTACACACACATAAACACACACACACCCACACCCACACTGACAGGGGACAATATAGCCTAGTGGTTAGAACATTGCGCTCGCAATCTGACGATTCCCGTTCAAGGGGGATATTTTCCCCTGGAGTTAACATCAGTGCAGACCCCACTCTCCCCCAAAGTCCTTCGGATGAGACTATAAACCGAGGCCCCATGTGCCAACGCACGCAGATCATCTTGCGCACACGTTAAATCGTGTTCCGCTTTTCGTAAGAGTAGGCCATTGTGTGCCGTGGGAACAGATGACAGAATGTACAAAACCGCATAACACGGGGACTGGATGTAAAAAAAGCACATAAGTGCTTATTCCATTATCTTCGATATAAAAGAATAAAAGACAAAAGAAAAAAACGACACACAAACACACACACACACACACACACACACACACACACACACATGCATGCGCGTCTTACACAAGTAATTTTCCTGGGATATATAATTATAAACTGGCCTGGTCAGCTAGGACAACGCCTGTAATGACTGCTCTGGTGTGGATGTGCTTCCTGGACTGTGAAATCACCGATTTCTTCTTTTCTGGTTGTTTGCGTCTTTTATGTGCTCGTTTTCTTTCCTCTATAACGTCCTTGAACTGCTGCCCCCTCCCTCCATTCCGCTCCCCCTCTTCCCCTGTCTCACGCCACACATTCTGATCTGACCACACGTGGCTGCAAACTGGAGTCCCTCTGTTGCAGCTGCAGACAGACTCAGCCAGACCTGACCAAAGCCAGACCCCGTCACTGTCTTGAAAGGGCTTTGCAGTCCTGCAGGCATAGTTTAGGCAGCATGGCTGAAAAAAAGCTTAGCCCCTTGAAGATAACATTTTGTATTAAAAAAAAAATGAAGATTGTATTTGCAGTAAACATTTTTCTATGCATCATTGCTTATTCCATTGTGAACGTCTACGGACCTTCTTACGAGTTAGAGGTTTTTTTTCTGTAGAAAAGCATTAGCCGGAGGATCACTTTAGTGATGTGTAGGCAGATCAAGCTGTTTTACAGGATATTGCACAATCAATCATAGGTCATTTTTTCCATTACTTTAATGTTGTCCATTGTTCAAATAGTTTTTGTTCTTTTTTATAAATTGGCTAGTGCATGGTCCACTTTTCCTCGCCTTTTAAAAAAAACCGTTCTCTTTATATGTTGGTATTCTGCTCCTTTCTCCCAGTCAGTAACTATGTCATTGCCACGCCGAACGTCGGATGCGCTGGGCATGACTGGACAGACAACAATAGTTACGGTCTGAGCGTTTGACGACGACTGCAACGAAGAAAACGAAGTATGTCTTTGCCAATCCCTCTCTCATCGCCTTAATATTGGTAACAGTGAGCAGAAATTAAACTGAAGAATAAACACACACTGTTTGATGGCAAAGGCTAAAAAAGGTAAAGGTGTTTCATACTTATGTGGTCGTAGAGGGACGAAGCGTCAGAGACCTCAATTTTCTAGGTGCCAGCATATTGAGGGCGGCGCCCGTCTCCTCCCGTTCGCTGCTTTACCTTCCCTGACCCTAAAGAGGGCAGGTACCGATTCACTGTTGGGTGAACAAGGGGACTGTACTGAAGTCAAGGCGCGCAACAGGTCACCCACCCACTTGGTAACCACGCTCGATGCTGCTTAACCGTAGCTTTATCACAGCTCACAACAGTTTATTCCCATTAATTCCTTTTAAGCTGTGGAGAAACAAAAGAAGCATGCATAGCGATACATGAAGGACGGGTGTCAAGAGAAAGAGCAAACACAAGTACACAATATAATATATATATATATATAAAATAATATATAATATATAAAATATATAATATATAATATATACGACAGTAATCATGAGGTGAGCTGGACGCGGCTATACACCGTTAGGTTTGATGCACCCTGAATAGGTGGCAAATTACTCATGTACTTTCAGGAAGTGTACAGGTAACTGAAGCGATAAAATTGGGGACAGCGTGTGCTCTGACCACTGAGCTATCCCGTCTCCTGTTTGATGAATTACTCTTACATCCTTTTTCTCCTGACATCACAGTGTGTGTGACTTATTTTTTTCACCATTAGATCATTTCTAACACATACCTAAAATCGGATCGGAATGCGGCTACCTTAAATCATGCCGGGTAAAAACGGGCCCATACGCAAAACCTCACTATTTGTGAATCTCACAGATCAAGCCGAGGAACAATACACAGAATTCTAACACAACAGCTGCATCTTTAAGGATGAGGTGAGAGAATGAGAGAGAGAAAGAAAGGGGAGACTGGGTGAGGTTGGGGGAGAGGGGAGGGGGGATCATTGGGGATATGAAGGAGGGGGAGAGAAGAGTTGGGTGTTACAAGCCTGTGTCAAGTTGGTTCCAACCTTCTCTGGGGCTTGCTGTATCATTAAGTCATCAGAAAGAGAGACGCTCGGTTGAGGCCGTGTGCGTCAATTGTTTCCATCTCGTCAGTTTCTGTCATAGGCACTGTCAGTCATGAAGGTGTGACGCCTGGCAGTGCTAGGTCTACCGTTTCGTGTGTGTGTGTGTGTGTGTGTGTGTGCAAGTTGACTTGCTAGCTGCTTCTGCAGCTTGAACGATTTGAGGGGGGTAGGCGAACTGGCTTGACTTTGTAGCGTGGGAGATTTCAAGATTTTCAACAGTTCAAAATTCAATTCTTTTAACCCCTATTCTGGTATGGGAAATTACAAACATATCTATACATACATACACGCACGCGCACGCGCGCGCACACACACACACACACACACACGTACGCATACACACACACCTCAACACCACACATTCTCGCACGCACGCATGCACGCGGACACTAACATACACACACACACACACACACACGAAGAAAGGAGTGAGGAGGAAGGAAACGCAAGAGAGAGAAAAGAGAGAGAGAGAGAGAGAGAGAGAGAGAGAGAGAGAGAGAGAGAGAGAGAGAGAGAGAGAGAGACAGACAGACAGACAGACAGACAGAGTGACAGAGAGACAGAGACAGACAGAGAAAGAGACAGACAGAGAGAGAGAGAGACAGACAGACAGACAAGTGACAGAGACAGACAGTGACAGACAGAAACAGAGAGAGACAGACAGAGAGAGAAAGAGACAAAAAGAGAGAGTTCTTCGGATGAGACTATAAACCGAGGCCCTCGTGTGCGAACGCACGCAGAACATCTTGCGCACACGTTAAATCCTCTTCCGATTTTTCGTAAGAGTAGGCCATTGTGTGCCGGTGGGAACAGATGAAAGAATTTACAAAAACCGCCTACACACGGGGACTGGATGTAAAAAAGCACATTAGTGCTTATTCCATTATCCTTGATATAAAAGAATTTGTTAAAAATATATTTTAAAAAAGAGAGGCAGACAGACAGACAGACATGCAGAGACAAAGACAGAGAGGGAGAGGGAGGGAGGGCCCATTGCAATTATAAGTTGGTTTTACACAGTTTCAAAGCTACACTATTTTGTCTCCGACACAGCAGAGTAGAGCAGACCAGACTAGAGAGACAGAGACAGACAGGGAGACAGAGACAGACAGAGACAGACAGAGACAAAGAGAGACAGACAGTCAGAGGCAGAAACAGAGACAGACAGAGACACAGACAGACAGACAGAAGCAAAAATAAAATCAATAAAGTTGTAACAGGTCCGAGACCATTATCCTGTGACCAGGTAAATCTAACTCTCCTTGTCCAATCGCCTATCTGTTACAACAACACCTCGTTTCATGCAGAGCTTGTTGTGTGAGCTGAGAAGGTCAACCGCTTCTTGCCTTACTGCCTGTAGTGCAAACATGGCCTTTTAATATATTACCGGACTGTATGTAGCCACTCTCTCTCTCTCTCTCTCTCTCTCTCTCTCTCTCTCTCTCTCTCTCTATCTCTCTCTCTCTCTCTGTCGGTCTAATGTTGACCTTACTTATTATGCAGGCTTACCGTTATATAGCTGCACGCGAGCGCGCGCGCATTCATACATACACACATACACACACATACACACATACACTCCCTAACTAATTAGCTAAGTTTAGTAACACTTGTTGTGAAAAAGACGGTATACTGAGGAAAACACATACATACATACATATACACACATACTTACAGAGACAGACAGACAGAAACAAACACATACACGCACACGCGCACGCGCGCAAGTGCTCAAGATGTTTCGTATGCGATTTTTTGGGTCTCATCCAAAGGACTTTTGGAAGAGTAAAGTTGGTTTGGCACTCGAGGGAAAAGTCCCCTTGAACGGGTGTGTGTGCATTGCCTCCATAAGCTATCATTAATAACCCATGCTCTCCCTGTCTCTCTCTCTGTCTCTCTGTTTCTCTCTCTGTCTCTGTCTTGTCTCTCTGTCTCTGTCTCTCTCGCCCCTCTGTGTGTGTGTGTGTGTGTGTGTGTATGTGTGTGCGTGTGTGTTCGTTTTAATGTATATCAATTAAAGAGTGTTTTAATCATAATAATATAATGGAATTTATATAGAGAGAGGTTTTTGACAGTGTGTCTGTGTGTGTGAGTGTGTGTGTGTGTGTGTCTGTGTGAATGTGAGTGTCTGTCTGCCTGTGAATCTGTGTGTAAGTCAGTCAGTCTCTTTTTTTCTGACTGCCTGTGTGAAGTCAGGGAAACGTTTCGAGACAAGTGCCTACCAATTGATTATGTCTGGACTCCACAAATAAAGGCCACAATATGATGATAACAGATACAACATATCTGTATGTCTTCTGAAATGCTCCTCCGTTGCCTGTGAATCAGACTGTGGGGTTTATCTATTTATTTTCTATTTACTGATTAGAGAGAGGAAACTCAGTCTTTGCGTGAAACGCGAAATTTAAAATATTTGTCTTTTTCTGAGCTTTCCTTCCCAAGCTTTGACTTAGCCATGACCAGACTACTGGACAACAAGCGGGCAGGACAGGTAGGCCAGTACCCATCTCTCTACACACCAGACTTTCACAGCGCACTGTCAAGACTTTAGTGTGGGTCTGACCGTGCGTGCCAAATCCAGGGTGGTTCCTGGGGCTGTCCAGTCACACTACACTGACCAGGGTCAATACAGATGTTATCTCTCGTCAGAAGTGGCCGTGGTCCTTTTCACTTGACCAGTCAGGTCATGTTGTGGACATGGTCCATCCCTGATTTTCTCATCCTGGCCACATAGGTTACTGCTTCTTCTTCTCCTTCTGTTGCTGGTATGTCACTGACTTGGCCTTGTGAAATGTCGTGGTATTACTGTGTTGCAGTGGGTTGTTGTTTTTTTTTACTTCTCTTCCGTGGGAATAAATGGAGGCGGAGGTAGAATTTGCATTAGATGATGAGATGCTGTGACTCTGAGAAAGAAATAGTAGAGATGTGCGTGCGTGCGTGCTTGCATGCACACGCACGCGCGCGTGTGTGTGTATGTTTGTGTGTGTGTGTGTGTGTGTGTGTGTGTGTGTGTGTGTAAAAGGCATACAACAATACTGTTTAGCTGCATGGAGTCAAATAACGAAGAAAAAAACGGAAAAACGAAAAAAAAAGCCCACTGATTTCTTTTATTCACTGAAGCACAAGTATAGACCTTCAAAACATGTATGCATCTACTACACACTCCAATGCACAACGCTTCACGCAGCCGGAATGACAGAGCAAAACTAGTGCCCCGCAGGCGTTCAACAAGTGACAAAACCTGCCCTTTACAAGGCGTGCCCTTCTTTAGACAACATAGCACAAATCCTTTGATATACCCGAACTTTTTACTTACCGAGATAAAAATCTCCCTCAGGTAATAAATTCATTACTCTACTGGGTAATGTCGGCCAGAAATTGGCAAGTCACGCGCAAAAAGTCATAGATGGTCACCTGGTCCGATTCACATTCTTTTGTGCCCCTCTTCCTTCCCCCCCCCCCCCCCCCCCTTTCTTTCTCGTGGGCCATTTCTGGGAAAGAAGGAATTTGTCGTGACTGTTCGGATTCAGTTTAATGTCTGTCTGCCTCTTTGAAAATAATTGATGTCTATTTAGCTCAGGGCAGGCAGGCGAGCAGGGGTAGGGTCGGGTAGGGCAGAGTAGGGTAGGCTGTAAAGGTAGGTTAGGTTCGTTCAGGGTATGTGCTTCTGAACAGAATAGAAATTCCTGTCACAAAGCTTTGATTGTCTTCGTCTGTTTCTTCTTTTCTTTTCTTTTCTTTTCTTTCTGTCTGTCTGTCTGTCTGTCTGCGTGTCTGTCTGTCTTTCTTTCTTTCGGTATGTCTGTCTGTCTGTTTGTCTTTCTTCTTGTTCTTCTTGTTCTTGTTCTTCTTCTTCCAATCTGTGTGTGAGAGAGAGGGAGAGAGAGAGAGAGAGAGGAGAGAGAGAGAGAGAGAGAGAGAGAGAGAGAGAGAGAGAGAGAGAGAGACAGACAGACAGACAGACAGACAGACAGACACAGGTAGAGACATAAAGACAAGGAGACAGAAATCTCTCATTAACCAACGTTGAATTCTGGACCAAACGCAAACAACCCGTATAATAATAATAATAATAATAATAATAATAATAATAATAATAATAACGCTTCTTCCTTTAATCTCTCATACCATGGCTCCATCATTTCCCCGTACTCATTGAGAACAGTAAAAAAAATTTTTTTAAAAGAGCTGTTGTGATAGTCTAACGAAGGAACAGTCTTCTCAGTATAGCATGTAGGCATGAATTTCTCGTATACACTCTCTCTACTCAAGAGGCTTTTCTCGCAGGAACACATCCAAACATTTCGAGTGGTGTTGCCTACTGTGCCTTTCACAATGTTGGCTGCCTTCTTATCTGGTTAGACAAGTCTGTGGACAAGACTAGGGGTACTGGGACAAGTGAAAACAAGTGTTAGTCCAGCCTATATATTTTTTCTCATGTCATCCTTTCAAAACTAAAAAAAAAAAGGCCACACGAACTAGGTAACTATGCTGCTTAAACAGGAGCAAAGAAAACCATCATTGAGAGAGACTGAGAGAAAACTAAAAGAAACGATTAGACTCTAGATCAGTGGTCTAGAGGTAAGGCGCCTGTCTAAAATGCAAAAAGTCCGGGTCGGGTGTGTGCGGTGGTTCGTATCCCGTTTGGGCCCGAAATTTTTCCCCATCCATTAGACCATGAGTGGTGGTCTGGGCGCTAGTCTTTCGGTTGAGACGATAAACCGAGGTCCCGTGTGTTACACAAAATGTTCAGCGCACGTAAAAGAACCCAAGGCAACAAGAGAGTTGTCCCTGGCTAAATTCTTAGAAAAAAGTCACTCTGATAGGGAAACAAATACAGTTGCAGACCAAAAAAAAAAGGGGGTGGCGCTGCTCTTGTGGCGACGCGCTCTCCCCGGGGAGAGCAGTTCGAATTTCACGCAGAGAAATCTCGTGACTTAAAGTGGTATCAAATAGAATAAAATAAAAAAAAATAAAAGAAACGAACGGAAAGTATAAACAAAATTGATAATTTATTCCAAGTTATTTGTTGTTGTTTTTCCCTATTATAAACTCTACTCCAGAAAGTCACAAAATAATACCAAGACTGGGATGATAAAGAAAACAGGTTTATGACAGAAACTAATACGCTGAACGCACGGATTCCTCCATCAAGTCTTCTTTGTACGGTTCACTGTGAAACTGAACTAGGAAACGTGTCATTATCTTTTCAATGTCCAGAAAAATGATACGCCCTGCCACTCTACCCAGGCAGAGTTCGCACATCAACGTTTTGGGCGTTGTTGTTTTTTTCCTTTCATAGTGGATCCTAGTTTTATGTTTGGTTTTGGGGGGAAAGGGGGGGGGGGGGGGGGGGGGGGCAGGATAACCTAGTGGTGAGAGCTCTAACCCTGTTAAGCGGGCAGAAGGTCACTTGCACCGACCGATTTCAATATGATTCTGAATGACACCAATACTTTAATTCATCGTCGTCTTATGGCCCGGGTTGGAGCCACGAGTACAACCCAGGCACCCGTTCCAGTGCACTTTTCCCCCGGAGCTGACACCAGTATTGACTCTACTCCCCCCCGGAAAGTCCGACAGAGAATAGGGACGAGGTGTCGCAGAACATCTTTCACATACGTTAAAACCCGCCCTGCGTTTTTGAAGAGTAGGTCCTTATGTGCCAGGGGGAACGGATGACAACATTTACAAAACTGCATACACACGGAAACTAGATTTTTTTTTAAAAACACCACACACGAGTGCTTATTCAATTATCCTCGAAATAAAAAAAAATCTTCGCATATGTTAAAACCCGCGCTGCATTTTCAAAGAGTAGGTCATATCGGGCCAACAGGAACGGATGACAAACTGTAAAAAACAACAACAACAAACAACCAACCAAAACACCCCCATATGCACACTGGTGCGGTGTTTACACATTATCCCCGAAGTCAGAATGCAGCTTACGACAAAAACGGTCGTATATAGGCAACATCTCACCACCACTGGTGAACCTCAGGGCTCTAGCCGAGGATCGAAAAGAATTATACTGTAATCCTGCTTTTGCTGGCTTAGAGCCTTTCTACTTGAGGCAAGCACCCATCCCACCCTCGCACAACGTACACACACGCAATTACACACGCACACACACACACACAGACTCACTCACAGACTCACACACACACACTCACACACACGTACACACACGCAGCTTACACACACATACACACACAACACACACACTGACAACACACACTGACACACACACACTCACACACTCACATACATACACTCACACACGCACGCGCACACACACATACACACCCCACTGACACACACGCACACAAAAACACACACCGACACACTCACACCAACACACACACACACACACTCACACACACACACTCACACACACGCACACACACACAACACTCACACACACTCCCCACACACACACACACACACACACACACACACACACACTCACACACACTTACACATTCACACACACACACACACACACACACACACTGACACACACACACACACACACACAGAGCACGATTCATGTGGGATGATGGATGTATGGCAGTGGCTCGGGAGTTCCTTGGCCCCAATGTAAATGGCTGACACTCGAGCCTGTGTTCACAAGTTGCTTTTGTTTATTCAATGCATTCAACATTCAACAGGCTCTGGCCTACACAGTGGGGATGTCTGGCCTCATAGACCTCTCGGTGATGTATACACAGACACACATCTCTAGAGATTGTGTATGTGTGTGTGCATGTATGCATGTATGCATGTATGTATGTATTATGTATGTATGTATATATATATATAGTATATATATATATATATATATGTGTGTGTGTGTGTGTGCGCTCGCGTGCGTGCGTGCGTGCGTGTGTGTATGTGTGACGGGTATACGAAGAGAGACAGAGAGATAGAGTCACACATACACAATCACACACACACACACGTACACATGCGCGCACACGCGCGCGCGCGCACACATGCACACAAATAAATACAGGCGCACACACACCACACACACACACACAACACACACACACACACACACACCACATCTCGGCAGCGTCAATTCAGGGTGGGTATGTTCACGATCTCCCAAATCAACTTTAAGTGCAGACATTCCACTGCTATAATTCCTCTCGTGTACACACACACACACACATATAGAAAAATCAAATACACACGTTAAAGATCCCGTAATTCATATCACCGTTCGGCGAGTTACGGGAACACAACACATGCGCAGCAGCATACATCCCTGAAGTCGGAATGTGGCTACCTTCATGGTGGGACCCCCAAAAAACCACAACACCGGTAGCATACGCACAATCTCACCATTGGTGAACCTCGGAGCTCTAACAGATGAACGAAAAAAGGAACGGACACTATGCAGAAGGGCTCTGTACAGTATGCAGAGAAAAACCATGGAATTATTTAGATGTGGGTCGGTCTTAGGAAGCGGCTGTAAGGGCTGGAGACCAAAGAGAAGTTGCTTTACTAATGCATCAGACCTTCATCAGAGAACAGGGAGATACACTGTAGTGTCTGACACAGTCAGGTTAGGTTATCTATCTACCTGCTGCCCCACTGCTGCTTGCCTATTTAGAATGCCTGGCTGATTTCTTGCCTTGTCGGTTTGTCACTGTGTGTGTGTGTGTGTGCGTGTGTACGCACGCACGCCTATATCTGCGTATGTGCGGGTGTGCGCACGCGCACGTGTGTGTGTGTGTGTGTGTGTGTGTGTGTGTGTGTAGTGTATGTGTATGCGCATGCGCGCCTGTGTGTGCGTGTATGTGTGTATGAAGGTGTGTGCGCGCGCGCGTGTGTGTGTATATGTTTTAAGAAAATGAGAGCCATCCATTTGTTTGTTGTATTCCTTCCTGCCGCAATTGTTAAGTTTTTACACACGAAGACAAGTCACTCTAAAACATATGTATACGCGATATGACAGGTATAACATTAACGGGAAAAGAAACCCCCGATCACCCCAACCCTAACCCTAATAAACCCATTAGTTTTCCCGCACCGAAAAGTGGACATTATATAACAACTAACTCACTTAAACTCGCTTTTAAGTGGAAGCACAAAAACATCCACATATAATTGTTCCTCTTATTGGGAGAAATTATCCGCATCACGAAATCGATCAGCTGTGGAGCTCTTCCCATACCACATCATACACTTCGTTATTCATTTTCACATCACCAGCTGCGTCACGTTTATTACACGTGTCTACAATCCCGTGATGACATAACATTGTCCACATAATACCAAGCTTGTAATTACACACAGACGACTCACCTGCACACTGACCACCACCATGCAGAGGAGGAGGAGGACTGATGTCCAGCACACCCCTACACCCCTAAAGCAGGCTGCTGCAGCTGCTGATGATGATGATGACGCCATAGCGGATGCTGGCCTACCACTCACCCACCACACGTCCACCGCCAATAAACACAAACCTACCACCAGACTGTCACCCCTGATGTCCAGTGTACGCTAGTAGTCCATGTGAAAATTCCACAATTACGAAACGAGTTACCAAACATCCACGTGTTTCAGTGCCACACACACTTTTGTTTCCAGCCAACACGACGAACACAGATTGTAGAGAAGCTTGCGAAAGTGAAGGACTCAGGAACACGACAGGTATGTCATCCTTCCCAGTCAATTGCACACACCATGCATATTCGTTTCTAAACATGTGCACAAACTGTTTTCCCAACGCTCAAAGCCATCGTGCTTACGTCCTTGAAAACAACACCGAAAGAAAAGGGTGCTTCCCGCCGTACAGAGAGAGAGAGAGAGAGAGAGAGAGGGGGGGGGTGGGGGGGGGGGGGGGGGGGTGGGGGGGGGGGGGGGGGGGGGGGGGGGGGGGGGGGGGGGGGGGGGGGGGGGGGGGGGGGGGGGAGGGGGGAGGGGGGGGGAGGGGGAGAGAGGGAGGGAGAGAGAGAGGGAGAGAGCAAACACGGGAAGACTCAGCCAAGCGAGGAAACCCTGCCCACGCTACCACAGTAGCTGACGCTGATCAACTACTACCCAAGGATGAAACAGGGTGGAAAGCAGCCGGGTGGCTTTGGGTGGGGTACCCCAGAAATGGTGTGGACGCGTGTCAAGCGTAGGAGGAGGGCAGGGTCAGTTAAGATGAAGAAAAC
>CM054134.1:24239888-24277388 GCA_028751875.1 Rapana venosa
CTTATCTCTCTCTCTCTCTCTCTCGCAAACTCACTCGCTCCATGCTTAACTGGGCTAAGTGTCTTTGGGGGAAGGGCAGTGAGTTTCACAAGCCTTGTCACTTGCGCAAGTGTAACCTGGCTGGGCCCACCCAAGTCTAGGGCGCATACTGAGCATGTTTATATATTCCTATGATCAAGTGAACACTGATATGCATGGTGGGGGTCCTGCCTTTAAAATAACGGACAGCACATCACTCTGCCTCACCCCTTGTTTTAGTGTCTGTTGTTATTTTTGCTGTGGCACAACTGGCAGGACATAATGTCTTATCCGGTGTTTAGTGTGTGTAGTAGTTATCTTGCTGTTGCACAAAAAAAAAACCCAACCAAACCAACTCCTCCCCCCCACCCCAAATAAAAAAACAACAAAAAGCCCCTAAACCCAAACCTCGCTAGTATTGTTATATAATTGTCAACTGCTTTAATCAGCATGTTATAAAGGTGTAGGATGTAAGTTTGTCTGTTATCACTAACCGATTTTTTAAAAACTTATGTAGTGCTTTCCGTGCGTTTGAAAAAAAATTATACGGCATAAACTATCTGTAAATGAATAAGTTTGTGTATGTTCACCACCACCACCCTCACACACATATATGCACACACACCACGCACGCATACAAACACACACACAAACACGCACACACTCACACACAAACACACACACACATACAACCACACACACCCCCCCCCTCCAAACACACACACCCAAACACACACCCAAACACACACACCCAAACACACACACCAAACACACACACCCATACACACACACACACATGCAGGCACACCCACACACCCACACATACAACCACACACACACACACACACACACCAAACACACACAAACACACATACACACACACAGAGCAGCGCGAGTTAGAAGGATACTATTAAAATGAATAAATCATGTGTGAACGCAAATGGGCACACATCCGTGAAGAGCATGTCGTGTTTATGATTTATTATCCATGCGAAAACAAACCCAACTAATTACCTATGTATTGTTGCTCAAAGAACTGAAAAGTCTGGGGTGGGGGGATCGTGTGCGTGTGTGTGTGGGGGGGGGGGGGGGGAGGGGGTGGCAGGAAAAAAGAAGGAGAGTGGCTTTGAAGTGATCTAGTTTTGGCATTGAAATTGAAAGTAGAACTTTGCCTGTGTCTTGTCACCTAAGTGTTTTTCTTTTCTTGAAATCAGTAAAATGAATGCTACTTGAAAGCGTATCGTAAATGAGTAACTAAACTAATTGATTGAATAATTTGATAGATATGCTGCTACAGCCGTTGTATCTTCTTCTTCCTCTTCTGCTTCTTCTTCTTCTTCTTCTTCTTCTTCTTCTTCTTCTTCTCTTCTTTTTCTTCTCTTCTTTTTCTTCTTCTTCTTCTTCTACTACCACCACCACCACCACAACCACTACTACTACTGCTACTACTACTACTACTACACTACTACTACTACTACTACTACTACTACTGCTACTACTACTTCTACTACTACTACTACTACTACTACTACTACTACTACTGCTACTACTTCTGCTGCTGCTGCTGCTGCTGCTGCTGCTACTACTACTACTACTACTACTACTACTACTACTACTACTCTTCCTCTTCTCCTTCTTTGCTACCTTTACTGATTTGGTAATATTGAATGATCAAAACAGTGATCACACACATACAGAGAGAGAGATATATATAGAGAGAGAGACAGACAGACAGACAGACAGAGACAGAGACAGACACACAGACACACAGGCAGACAGAGAATGACTCAATAATCTTTATTTTTCAAGGATTACAGACAGATAAGCATTCACATACTATTTTCCCTCCGGCCCTTGCCCTGATTAGGGACTATCGAATCAAAAACAAAAAAGAGAAACAGACAGACAGAGACAGAGAGACAGAGACAGACAGTGACAGGCAGACAGAGACAGACAGTGACAGGCAGACAGACAGAGTCATCGAGACAGAGACAGACAAGGATCGAAGAGAGAGAGACAGATAGACAGAGACAAAGAGACAAAGACAGACAGAGAGACACAGACAGAGAGAGAGACAGAGAGAAATGACTCGAACCCCGGGCGGTCAAATCGCGAGCGCAACGCAACGCAGCACAACTCTCTAACCACTAAGCCTCACCTTCTTCCCTCCACCCCCCTCCTCCTTACCCCCCCCCCCCCCCCCCCCCCCCCCCCCCCCCCCCCCCCCTCCCCTCCCACTTACTCCCCCTGCCAGTGAATATCGTATACAAACGGGAGAGGCCTAAACCTGGGTAAGAAAAGAAAAGAAAAGAGGCACACACAGAAAATTAATACAATCGCTCCTAAAATTTGACACAGAGCTCCGTTAAAATCCTCCTGTACTGACAATACTCGTTGATTGATCGCTTCACAGGGCTGAGCTTAGTAGGCTTACAGGTGAATGCCAGGAGGATTGGGTAGTGGGCTCTGTGTGGGTTATACACAGTCCACACTAGCCAATAACAACGATACCATGTTTCTGTCTGTCTGCCCTATCTGTGTTTCTGTCTGTGTCTGTGTGTCTGTCTCTGTGTCTGTCTCCCTGTCTCTGTCTCTGCTCCCTCTCTCTCTCTCTCTGTCTCTCTCTCCCCTTTCTGTCTGTCTGTCTCTCTCTGTCTCTGTCTCTGTCTCTCTCTCTGATGGTTTTATTGGGGTTTTGTGTGTTGTGGGGGGGGGGGGGGAGAGGGGGGTAGGCTTATATATATATATATATATTATATATATATATTATATATCATATATATCCCTAAGGGCGGGGACTGGATGTAAAATACCACATGAGTGCTTATTCATTATCCTCGAAATAAAATAATTTGTCATTGTCGTTGTCTCTTAGTTCAGTGATAAGGGAGTTAGCCTATATAAAGAAGCAAAAAAAAAAAAGAAGATGAGACAACAGGGCTCCAGAGGAGAAAGATATGATATGGAAGCAGAAGACAGAAAACGAAACACAACCGGGCTCTACAGAAGCTAAATGCTCTACTACGATCTCTCCACCTCAACGATCTCGTGGTTAGAGAAACAGTATACATTAGCTTCATCTTGCATTAACTTGTGTTTCGTTTCTGGGCTAGAACTGACCTGACATTCACCAGTGGTGAGGTATTGCATATTCTGCAGCTGATGACCCACCAGCAAGGTAGCAGCACTCCTTCTTCGGGGGATTATGTCAGAAACGCGACATCAATGAGCGTGCGTTTTTTTTATTAAAAAAAGTCATCTGTGTCTACCGTCACGAAATGGCCTACTTTCCCCAAGGGCAGAGCAGGCGTTTTAACGTTTGCGCAAAATGTTCTGCGTGGGTTCGCACACAGGACCTAGCTTTGTAGACTCATCGATCTGGAATGACCTCCCTCTTTCTCTCTCCCCGCCAAAAGCCTTTTTATGACACTTTAAAATCCAGTCTCAAGACATGTTTATTCCAAACCTAAGATTTTCCTCTCCTGCTTCATTTCATAGTTTTTCCCTGCCTTCAACAGCCAAGATTCTATTGCCCTGCCAGGATGTGTGACCTGTGTGTGTGTGTGTGCGCGCGCACGCGCGCGTGCGTGCACATTTGGGCTTGATGAAACTATTAGTTGTTACTGGTTGTATGACTGTGTAAGAATGAGTTGAGTACAAGCGCTTTGATTTGTCTCTGCAAGATATAGCGCTATATAAATTCCATTTATTATTATTATTCTTATTTTTCTTCTTCTTCTTCTTCTTCTTCTTCTTAAAAAGGTTTTCAGGGCAGTGGAGTCGGTACTGAAATTAACTCCAAGGGGAACAAATCCCCTCGAGGGGGTACTTAAGTGGAGCTCGAAGACAGGCTGTCAAATCACAAGCCCAAAGCTCTAACCACTACGCCCCCCCCCCCCCCCCCCCCCCCCCCCCTTACCTTGCTTTCGTTTGACAGAAAGAAAGATTAAAAGTATGCAGTCACAAATGCACTATGCAAGCGAGGTGGGTAAGAAGAGAAGGAAACTCCTGCCCAGGTGATAAAGGGCTGAAGTGTTCAGGTGCGTCCTGTCCTGTTAGACAGTAGGAATGCCTTGTTTACTGAGATATCCTGAAGATTTATCAACGTCCTGTTCTTCTTCGTTCCCTTCACACTCCCTTTTTGCCCATTCCGTAAACAGTCTTATGATGAATCGAAAATGCTGTTTTCGATTGCGAAAGTCGGATTTTAAAGTGCGTATGATTTGTGTGTGTGTGTGTGTGTGTGTGTGTGTGTGTGTGCCCAATCTCTCTCGAAAGTCGGATTTTAAAGTGTGTATAATTTGTGTGTGTGTGTGTGTGTGTGCGTGTGTGCGTGCGCGCTCCCCACTCTCTCTCTCTCTCACCCTCTCTCTGTCTGCTTTTTGTGAGTGGTTATCTAGGTGTGTGCGACCAAATATTTACAATGACTCATGTTTTATACACTTGAGGATGTTTGTTTAGATTATCTATGTTTGGTATGATATTAATATATGCAGTGAGCGTTCATTTTTGTTTCCTTTAGTAAGGAAAGTGTCAAATGTTGATGGTAGATATTCACATCTGCTCATTAAAAGCCGTGGGTTGATATGAATACGCAATTTATCATGATTGTCTTATGGATTGTGCACGTGTATGTGTGTATGAATATGTGCACACGTTCGCTTGTTTGTGTAGTGTGTGTGTGTGTGTGTGTGTGTGTGTGAGTGAGTGTGTGTATGCATCCATGCGTGCGTATGTGTGTGTGCGAAAGTGCCACGCGTGTGGGCGCTTATGTAATAGTCGCAAAACACGTGTTTTGCTCTAAATGCCACGATCTATGTGCCTTTAACTTCTCCCTCCTCTTTCTTTGTTCATGTCTTCCTCGCCTTTCTCTCTTTCTTCCCCTTTTGGCTCTGAGTCTGGAACGAGATCAGAAAATTGTGAGCGTGAACATTCATAGCTCGCTCTAATGTTCACAATACATATGGTAAAACATGTTGTCATGTAGCTGTGTACCAGCAGAAAAGTGTGTGTGTGCTGTGTGTTTGTGTGTGTGTGTGTGTGTGTGTGAGAGATAGAGAGAAGAAGAGAGAGAGAGAGAGAGAGAGACAGACAGACAGACAGACAGACAGACAGAGAGACAGACAGACAGACAGAGAGAAAGAGAAAGACAATTGACAAATTGACAATTGACAAATTCTTTTATTTCGAGGATAATGAATAAGCACTCATGTGCTTTTTTACATCCAGTCCCCGTCCGTAAGGATACATCTTAATAATAACCTAACACTTATACACCTATACAGAAAGAGAGAGAGAGAGAGAGAGAGAGAAGAGAGAGAAAAGAGAGAGAGAGAGAGAGAGAGAGAGAGAGAGAGAGACAGACAGACAGACAGACACATAAGCAATAACACAGATGGAGGCTTGGTCCAAAACCGAAAACGCTCACATAAAGCTTCCATAAAGAAATCCAGTTAAGAAAAAAAATAATAAAAGGAGAGAGAAAGGCTTGGTTTTGCAATGCCGACACTGTGCGGGCGAGGTTGAGTTCTGTAAAATAAAAACAGAAAAAGAAAAGAAAGAGAACAGAAAATAGAGAACAAATGGGTAGATGATAGCTCTATGCTATCACATGTCCCGTTGACACAGCTATAACACAAACAAGACATTGTATTTACACTACATTCAAAAAAAGGTGTGTCCACAGAAGTTTAATGCACACTGCAAAAAAGAGCACACACACACACACACACAGGGCAAAGTGACTGCCGATTTCAAACCTTCATTTGTTTTTTTGAAATATCTGTGTCAACAGTATGAAATGACAGAAAGTCTTAGGTGGTGGAATAACTGTACTATGGCTGATATGTATGTCGCTTGGTTTTGCTTCTATACGCCTACAAGAGATGTCATCTTGTTTTAAGAACGTCCCTTTAATTTTTTTTTGTTCATTTTTTTATACCATTTTAAGTCACGGCAGATTGCGTGAATTTCAGGCTGCTCTTCCCCAGGAAGAGCGCGTCGCCACAAGAGCAGCGCCACCCATTATATTTTTTCTTTCTGTTCCTGTCTGCAACTGTATTGTCACTGTGAAGAGACTGTCTCCTTGTCATTGTCACCGTGAAGAGAATGTCCCTTTGTCTTTGTCACTGTGAAGAGAATGTCCCTTTGTCATTGTCACCGTGAAGAGAATGTCCCTTTGTCATTGTCACCGTGAAGAGAATGTCTCCTTGTCTTTGTCACCGTGAAGAGAATGTCCCCTTGTCTGTGTCACTGTGAAGAGAATGTCCCCTTGTCTTTGTCACCGTGAAGAGAATGTCCCCTTGTCTGTGTCACTGTGAAGAGAATGTCCCCTTGTCTTTGTCACCGTGAAGAGAATGTCCCCTTGTCTGTGTCACTGTGAAGAAAATGTCCCCTTGTCTGTGTCACTGTGAAGAGAATGTCCCTTTGTCATTGTCACTGTGAAGAGAATGTCCCTTTGTCTTTGTCACTGCGAAGAGAATGTCCCTTTGTCATTGTCACTGTGAAGAGAATGTCCCTTTGTCTTTGTCACTGTGAAGAGAATGTCCCTTTGTCTTTGTCACTGCGAAGAGAACTTTTGTTTGTTTGTGTCTTTCTTCCTTTGGCTAGAGCTCCGAGGTTCACCAATGGTGAGATTTTTGCATATGCGACCGTTTCTCTCCCCCCCTGCCCCCCCCCCCCCCCCCCCCCCACACACACACACACAACACACTATTCAGGTAGCTGTATTCCAACTGTGGGGACGAATTATAAATATTTCACCAGTGTGCATGCTCTTTTGGGATGTTTTCAAAAACGTTTTCATCCGTTCCTACCGGATCTGTTTGTACCGGCACACAATGGCCTGATTTTACAAAAAAGCGGGACGGGTTTTAACGAAAATACAATATGTTCTGCCTGCGTATGTACACGAGACGTCGGTTTATGGTCGCATCTGAAGAACTTTTAGGGGAATGGCGTTGGTAGGGATGTTAACTCCAGGAGAAAATCCTCTCGAACAGGCGCTTGGGTGGTGGCTCGAACCAGCAATTTTAACGATGTGAAACGGCATCGTTAATTTGTCCAGTGTAACTTGTTTTCGTGCTTTTGAATGTTTTGGTTTGCTAGTGAATTTGTGTTATTTGTCTGTCTGTCTGTCTGTCTCTCTCTGTCTGTCTGTCTCTCTGTCTTTGTCTGTCTGTCTCTTTGTCTGTCTGTCTGTCTGTCTGTCTCTTCTCTCTCTCTCTCTCTCTCTCTCTCTCTCTCTCTCTCTCCCCCTCTCTCTCTCTCTCTCTCTCTCTCGTCTCGCTCTCGCTTCTCTGGGACGGATGTAACAAAGCACATGGATGCGTATTCATTATCCTCGAAATAAAAGAATTTGATTTGATTTGATTTAATTTAAGTTAATTTGATTTGATCTCTCTCTCTCTCTCTCTCTCTCTCTCTCTCCCCCTCTCTCTCTCTCTCTCTCATCTCTCTCTCTCTCTCTCTCTCACGTTTGTGTGTGTGTGTGTGTGTGTGTGTGTGTGTGTTCTGAAACAGACAGAGAGGCAGAGATATAGAGACAGAGACAGAAAAGGGGAAACAATCTGCAAAGAAGTCGCTTTACGAAAACAAGTTGCTTCCCTTTCTAAACGACATTAACATAATCCCAGTAGGCTATCGAAGGCCCATAGCAAACACACTCTGGGTAGAAGCCGGCCGGAGTTCGAACATCCCCATTACTTGTATGGGATTCGAACCAACGCCCTTTGTAGGGGAGAGAGAGAGAGAGAGAGAGAGAGAGAGAGACGCTTTGACGCTTTGACCAATTTATTGTCATTGCCCAATGTGGCCTATTGACAAGGGGGGTTATACACGACTTTCTTTTGTAAATACAAATAAATACAAGAAACATCACATGATGCATTTAAAGTAATGAAACAAAAACCAAACAACAACATAACAAAACAAACCCCCCAAAAGAGCTCTCTATGAACGGATAGGACTTGCTCTGACGTAAACTCAATTTCAAACTGAACACAAAGTAATAACAAGGATGAACAACAGGAACCAATAAGAAATAACTAAAATAATAAAAAGAACATTCTAGAATAATAATAATAATAATAATAATAATAATAATGTATGGAATTTATATAGTGCTGAATCTTGTAAAGCAACAAATCAAAGCGAATGCTAAATTAGACCATCCAATGAGAGAGAGAGAAGAGAGAGAGAGAGGAGAGAGAGAGAGAGAGGAGGGGAGAGAGAGGAGAGAGAGAGGAGAGAGCGAGAGAGAAAAGGGGAGAGAGAGAGAGAGAGAGAGAGTGTCATAATCAGCAACCGAGTTTGTGATCATTTCTTTATTGAACCAGTTAGAGAAGAGAAGAAAAAAAGCCCCCAACACACACACACACACACACACAACACACACACACACACACCCACACACACCCCACACACACAAAACACTAAAAACAATAAAGTAGAAATATCAATCTGCAAAATATAAATACTTTCAACAAATCCAAATCACTTTTGCTACTTAATTTAAATATATATATATATAATATATATATATATATATATATATATATATTTATATATATATATATATATATATATATATATATATATTATAAACGTTGCCAGTTTCAAGAGCACGCTTTTATCATTTGTACTGAACAATGCATGACACTTTATGACATTGGGACGTTTGTAATGATAACAATGCGTTTAAAAAAACCTTCTCCTGCTTTCAGGGAGGGGTGGGGAGGGGGGGGGGGGTGGGTGGGGGGGGGGGGGGGGAGGGGGGGGGGGTGGGGGGGGGGGGGGGGGGGGTAGCCTGGTGGTTAGAGTTATGCGCTCGTGATCTGATGACCCGGGTTCGAATCTCGTTCAAGAGGATTTTTCCTCCGGAGTTAACATCAGTGCTGACTGCACTTCCTCCAAAAGTCCTTCGGATGAGACTATAAACCGAGGTCCCGTGTGCGAACGCACGCAGAACATCTTGCGCATACCTTAAAACCCGTTCCGCATTTTGAAAGTAGGCTATTGTGTGCCGGTGGGAACGGATATGACAACATTTACATAAAGTGAATACACACAGGGACTTGATGTAAAGAAAAAAAAGCACATGAGTGCTTATTCAATTATCCTCGAAATAAAGAAAGAAGAATAGAATAACATAGAATGAAAAAAATGGATATTTAAGAAGGGGAAACAATCATATTTTGAAGTTGCTGCATTAGCAAGTTGTTTTCCCTTTGACTATAATCGCGCTGGTTAAGTCTTTGTATTTGACGTGACGGTTCTCTGTATAAAAAAGAAACCCTTGATAACCCTCTACCTTTTGCAGAAGGACCAGCCACCCACCAGCTGCCCGGCGCCCGTGGTTTTGTGCGTTGGGTAATGGCTGGAAGGTCGCGAATTTGAATCCCCTAATGGTAGGGGTTCTTCAGCCTCCGGGCCCGCTCATACCCAGAGTGGCTAGGGCTCATTCGAAGACTGGACCACACAGCCAAGCTTCATCCACTGGTTTTGTGAGTGTTGCTTAAATTACCTGACCGACACTGCAGGTGTGTGTATCTCTCAGGATTGATTGACACAGGTATATTTTGATATAAAGCCTAAAGTACGGTGCTGTTAAGAAGTTTCAAGCAGCAACATCACGTCATCCTCATCCCCTTTTATCATCATGCAGCCAAAGAAAAAATGCGTATGATTCGGCGGCCCCGATTGTTCTGGTCTCATGTGACATCAGTATTGGTTTCCCCCATACATTCCTGCGCCTGTGGTGAGTTTGTATCGGCGCCAACGGTGTCGACAGTTTACGGGAAAAGGTCGTTGACAAGATGTTGTGGTGGTAACCCCCCCCCCCCCCTCCCCCCCCCCCCCCCTCGCCTCTTCCCTGACGGGAGTCTGTTTATCTGGCTCCACGATTAATCCATTACTGTCGTCACTGAGGCTTTAGAAGATGGTGTCCTGCGTAAAGTTAGCTCAGAAGAGGCACCGCGAAGTAACCAGCAGCCGTGAGCCTCCTCTTCATGGTGCGTTGCAGGCTGCTGAGATCCTAGAGAAAAAAATTTTTGGCTGTAATGTAAAATACTTATTCGTGTTTTAGCTGTGTCAACAGGAACATGGTAGTACGAACGACCACTCCGATATTTATTTGTGTTTAAACACAGTCCCGCCCGCACTGTTTTGGCATCGCAAAATCCAGATCAACTAAGGAGCAGACCTACCAGTGTTTGTGAATTTTCTTCGTATGTATACACAAACAGAGCAAACTTAGGCACTTTGAAGATCTTGTCATTTATGTCAGCCAGCCATGGAAGACTGAAACTGTCCAGTTATACTCAGTGTACTCTGGACAAATATATCAGCAACATTATTTAAGTATTTAAGTTGTGCAGAGAAGAAGAAGCAAAGAAGAGGAAGATGAAGAAGAAAAAGAAGAAGAAAAAGAAGAAGAAAAGAAGAAGATGAGATGATGATGAATGAAGATGATGATGAGAGATGATGATGATGAAGAAGATGAAAGAGGAAGAGGGCGAAGAAGAGGGGGGGAATAAGAAATTATACACGACTTTCTTTTGTAAATACAAATAAATACAAGAAAAATCACATGATGCATTTAACGTAATGAAACAATAACCAAACAACAACATAACAAAACAAAACCTCCAAAAGAGCTCTCTATGAACGGATACGACTTGCTCTGAAGGTAAACTCAATTTCAAACTGAACACAAAGTAATAACAAGGATGAACAACAGGAATCAATAAGCAATAGCTAAAATAATAAAAAGAACATTCTAGAATAATAATAATAATGTATGGAATTTATACAGCCCTGAATCTTGTAAAGCAACAAATCAAAGCGAATGCTAAATTAGACCATCCAATGAAGAGAGAGAGAGAGAGAGAGAGAGAGAGAGAGAGAGAGAGAGAGAGAGAGAGAGAGAGAGTGTGTGTGTGTGTGTCATAATCAGCAACCGAGTTTGTGATCATTTCTTTATTGAACCAGTTAGAGAAGAGAAGAAAAAAAGCCCCCAAACACACACACACACACACACACACACATACACACACACACACACACTAAAAACAATAAAGGAGAAATATCAATCTGCAAAATATAAATACTTTTAACAAATCCAAATGACTTTTGCTACTTAATACAAATATATATATATATATATATATATATATATATATATATATATATATATATATATATATATATATATATATATATATTATAAACGTTGCCAGTTTCAAGAGCACGCTTTTATCATTTGTACTGAACAATGCATGACACTTTATGACATTGGGACGTTTGTAATGATAACAATGCGTTTAAAAACCTTCTCCTGCTTTCATGGGGAGGGGGTGGGGATGGGGGGAAGCCTGGTGGTTAGAGTTATGCGCTCGTGATCTGATGACCCGGGTTCGAATCTCGTTCAAGAGGATTTTTCCTCCGGAGTTAACATCAGTGCTGACTGTACTTCCTCCAAAAGTCCTTCGGATGAGACTGTAAACCGAGGTCCCGTGTGCGAACACACGCAGAACATCTTGCGCATACCTTAAAACCCGTTCCGCATTTTGAAAGTAGGCTATTGTGTGCCGGTGGGAACGGATGACAACATTTACATAAAGTGAATACACACAGGGACTTGATGTAAAGAAAAAAAAGCACATGAGTGCTTATTCAATTATCCTCGAAATAAAGAAAGAAGAATAGAATAACATATAATGAAAATATGGGTATTTAAGAAGGGGAGACAATCATATTTTGAAGTTGCTGCATTAGCAAGTTGTTTCCCTTTGACTATAATCGCGCTGGTTAAGTCTTCGTATTTGACGTGACGGTTCCTCTGTGTAAACAGACCGCTGATAACCCATCTACCTTTTGCAGAAGGATCAGCCGGCCCACCAGCTGCCATAGCGCAGTGGTTAGTGCGTTGGGTAACGGGCTGGAAGGTCGCGGATTTGAATCCCATAAGTGGTAGGGGTTCTTCAGCCTCCGGCCTGCTCATACCCAGAGTGTGCTATGGGCTCATTCGGAAGACTGGGACCACACAGTCAAGCTTCATCCACTGGTTTTGTGAGTGTTGCTTAAATTACCTGACCGACACTGCAGGTGTGTGTATCTCTCAGGGTTGATTGACACAGGTATATTTTGATATAAAGCATAAAGTACGGTGCTGTTAAGAAGTTTCAAGCAGCAGCAGCACATCATCCTCATCCCCATTGATCATCATGCAGCAAAAGCAAAATGTCTATTGGTCAGTGGCTCTGGTTGTTCAGGTCTCATGGTGACATCAGTATTGGTTTCCCATACATTCCTGCGCCTGTGGTGAGTTTGTATCGGCGCCAACGGTGTCGACAGTTCACGGGAGAAGGTTGTTGACAAGATGTTGTGGTGACTACCCCCCCTCCCCCCCCCCCCCCCCCCCCCTCCCTCCCCTGACGGGAGTCTCGTTCAGTCTGGCTCCACGATTAATCCATTACTGTCGTTCCTAAGGCTTTAGAAGATGGTGTACTGCGTATGTTAGCTTTGAGCAGGCACCACCGAAGTAACCCAGCAGCAGGGTAAGCCTCCTCTGGCTGGTGACCGCTTGGCTGCTGTTGCAGTGTGCTGGAGACTCATAGAGACATATGTTTTTGTATGTAGTGTAAATACTTGTTCGTGTTTTAGCTGTGTCAACAGGACAAATGGTAGTACAGAACGATCATCTACCGATATTTTTGTCTAAACACAGCCCCGCCCGCATTGTTTTGGCATTGCAAAAATCCAGATCAACTAAGGAGCAGACCCACCAGTGTTTGTGAATTTTCTTCGTATGTATACACAAACAGAGCAAACTTAGGCACTTTGAAGATCTTGTCATTTATGTCAGCCAGCCATGGAAGACTGAAACTGTCCAGTTATACTCAGTGTACAGTGTACTCTGGATAGAAATATCAGCAACATTATTTAAGTATTTAAGTTGTGCAGAGAAGAAGCAGCAGAAGAAGAGGAAGATGAAGAAGAAGAAGAAGAAGAAGATGATGATGATGATGATGATGATGATGATGATGATGATGATGATGATGAAGAAGATGGAGAAAGAGGAAGAGGGCGAAGAAGAGGAGGAGGAATAAGAGGAGGAAGAGGAAAGAGAGGTGGAAGAGGTACAGGAGGAGGAGGATGTCGTATGTGAAATACATTCATCTTCACAGACAGAAATACAACCAACATCTTCTTTCATTTCTCATTGAATTTATTCATCATTTTGACATTTGAACGGCCATCCTGACAGCTTGTTTCTGACTTTTTTGAGTCCATCGGTTGTCGAGCAAACTGAAAAACCAACGATACATGCGACGTTGGAACAACAACGTAGTGTATGAATAAGACGTCCAAACAACAATCTGGTTTAACGCACACCAACAACGGGTTGTAACGTGTTTATATAGACAACAAGCGAGCTGCGTTCAGTCAACACATGCTAGTTTGCTTGATATTAGCTACATCCACCACGAGATTGTCGGGACCAAACGGGACAGGAAATAGCTCAACAGAGCACTGCAATAAGTATGTCACTGAATCGTAATACTTTACAATATGCGCTTGTATTCAAACTGTCATGATCATTGTTATTCAGCATTCATCTGGAGTTTTAGAAAACCAAGTAAGAAAAAGAATCAATAGATGCCCATCACTGAATTTGAAACAGATTATCTTAAAATGTACTCTTGACGAACAACAGAGAAATCAAGCTGACCGATTAATAGCTAAATCTTCAGTTCTAGCCATGAGCAGTTTTGTACAATAGAACAAAAACTCCTGTTTGGTCATTGGGGAGCGAGGCATCAGAGACCTCACTTCTCTAGGGGCCAGCATATTGAGGGCGGCGCCCATCTCCTCTCCCTTGCTGCTTTACCTTCCCTGACCCTAAAGAGGCAGGTACCCATCTACATCTGGGTGAAGTAGGGGACTGTATTAAAGCCAAGGTGTGCACACGGTCAGCCATTCACTTGGTAACAACGCTCAATGCTGCTTAACTTCTGTTTGGGGAAAGTGAGTGCTCTGACCACTGAGCTATCCCGTCCCCCCTAAAAAGAACTCTAAGGAACGATAAACAGTTGTTCTTCAGAGGAAAAAGCCCTCTTCTTGCGAGTGTTTGAGCTAAAAAATTTTATACATTACATGTCATAGTTTTCATCACGCGTAACTTGACACGTAATAGACTGTCACCATTTATGTAGCATACACTTTGTTACCGGAAACAGACCAAACGATTTCCGGTATCAAAACGTAAGCCATGAGGGTTAGCTGAACGTAGCCCGCAATTAGACGAACAGGTGGATAAGTGGATACATACATACATACATACATGACAGCTACAGGGCATCATAATAACTTTCTAACGATGACAGGACACGAGGTCTATTCGGACAACAGCTAGCTGATGACCACCATTCAGCAGACACTAACTGAACATAACGTATGGTGAGCAGCTGGATTAGGCGCAAGTCGTGGCAAAAAAAAGAGTTACGAAGTATAATATTTCAAGCGCAAGTAACGCGACATAGACTATCTGTAGAAGAGCAACTTTACTGACCGGTTGCAAACATAATACTCAAAGCCCATTTTCTTTTCACATAATTATGTGGGAAAACTCTTTATGCTATGTAACTTCTTTTGCAGCTTCTGCATCTTCTTCTACGTCTTCTTTTCTTTTTCTTCTCCTTTTTCTTAACGTTGTTGTTCTTATCATTAAAGATAAAAAGGATAGAAACCTGTTGCAGTTGGTTGTTCATATCATTAATTTTAATCTAAGTCATCCCAGCTATGCCTACGTTGGTCTTTGAATCTAAGTGATACCAACTCTACGAAGAACGCTATTTCTGTTTCACGGTTATGCTCCATTGTGTCTGTGTTCTGTTATAGAACCATGTCCATGCTTCACCCTGATTCACTAAATCCGAGATGGCTTAAGACCACAATTATGTTCTCTCCAAAGAGGTTCCTCTGCAGGGATACTGATTCTTTACTATGTCCAGGGTGTGTGACAATAGGCTGGCTGACAGGGTTCAGGGCCCATGTATACCCTGCAACGTCTTCAGTATAGCTTCAAGTTGGCCTTAAAGTAAAAAAACCACACCATAGAAGTTGATTTAGGAGAAGATCTCGGAGCCGGTTAAGTAGTATATAAGAGAAATGATGAACTCTTAATTTCCATTAGTAGGGTCTTAGCAGCCTGAAAACTAACATCCATGGTAGCGCAACGTTCACAATTTGGAACATAAGAGAACTACAGACATCGTAGCACATGGAAGAAAACTACATTCATAGTGAACATAGGAAAAAAATAAACACAGTGAAAATTCGACACAGCAAAGCACATAGTGGAGTAGAAATCAACGACGAAGCATTTATATCATAGCGACACAGAAACACGCAACGGGATTCTTTCCAATCCTCCGGTCTTTACGCTGACAGATCATAAGCTGCATGTCGGCAGCAACTTATGCATGGTGAGACTCTCTACAATATCTCATGCCGATTTAGGTACAGACCTGCCAGTGCCTTACCACCTTTCAAGAACATAATGAAGTATGCGGAAGATCAAACATGCCTACCAAAGATCCCATTGTTACCAGTAACATTCTGGTAAGCAAAGAAACACGAATGCAACAGACATGCTTAGGAGCCGAGGCTTCACAAGAGTACTACGGATGCGCATGATGCATCTACTCTGTGAATGTCCGGGTAAACCGCGTATAGTGCATGTGTTACACATGTGTTACAGTCGACCTGTAGCGAGTGACCATGCCAGATTCCAGGACTGGCACTGACAGACCACTGACCTCGTGGATCACAGACTCAGCTTCATGTGAACACGGTGGACCGAAGACACTCAGTATTCTTCTCTCCTTACTCTGACAAACGACACTCTGGAAGAGAAGGGGGGACATAGCCACTGAACACCATTTACATAGACACAATAGTTATGTGAAGGCAAACTGCCAAAAGAAATACAGTACTAAAACGGTGCTTCATTACGTATAGCAGTTCTTTTACCGGGGACAATACCAAACTATTTCTTACAGCTGATTAAGGGTCTGAAACGAAACAAGTCCCGCAGAGGAAATAAGACCATGGAGAAGGAGTGCGTAAGCAAGCAAGTAAGCAAGTGTGCACACAGGCACGCAACACATACATACACACACGCACACACACACACGTAAATGTACAATTATCTACATCACCTTGTAGTGAATGTACATTAAAATAATGAGGGAAAATGTACACACGCACACACACACATATACGCGCACGCACACACACACACATACACACACACACACCTCACAACCACATGCAAACAGCACACACCCGTCGACAAAATGTCCACATCAAACGCTATCTTTCTGAAATGTCTGAACAACAACGACCACAACAACAGTAGCAAAGCCCCGTACAACAAAACCACTGACACAATAGCAGTAGAAATGCTATCATTAGGCATCCATACTCTACTCCAAAGACATTTATTTGCTTGAAATTCTTTTGATGCAAGTGTTTCATAACGTCGGAGACAGAACGTGTGTTATGGTGTCTTTGAAAGGATTCCTCGAGACTAACTGGATCAAGATGTTCGACTGCACGAACCCGGTCAAAATAGTAACTGAACACTTTTTAAAAACTGCTGAGCACATTGTTTTCTCTCAGCACATACATGAAACACAAATGGCAATAAAATAGATATTGGGAAAATATCAACTCATTGGAGATTGGCAAACGTACAACTTGCACTCCCCAACGATCTTGGGAAAATAATTATTTGTCGTTTACCCTATTCTCACGCTCACAAATATAATAGATATGATATTTTTTGTCTTACGATTTGCAGTCTATGCATTGGCAGCCCACCTGGTGAAGGAAAGACCAAGTTGTTTTTGTTGTTGTTGTTGTTGTTTTTAAAGTCGGAAGTTTTCAGAAACAGAAAACAGTTATTTCCCCGTGATCCTGTCCATCTTAAGACAGTAACCGCTTTACCACAACAACAGACGAATACAAACGCAGAAACAGACATACACAGCTAAAACTAAACTCACACATACACAGAAATTATATGTCAGAGGGGAGAAAAAACAACCCCCCCACTTGTATGCAATCTATACTGTGTCTAAATCACAAAGAAAATTGACACAGAAAAAAAAGCGTAAAGATTGAATTTATTCACATGAAAAGTGCACACGTTTTCTGTTCCGAACTTGCATGAATAGACTGAACAGTGGCCAACATTCAGAACAAACAAGGACTACTAACACTAGCTACAGGGAAAGGGGCTCTAGACTAGCTCTGTCTCACTCACGCTTGTCTTTTGTCTGTCTGTCTGTCTACTCCTCTCTCTCTCTCTCTCCTGTCTGTCTCTTTCTCTGTCTGTCTGTCTGTCTGTCTGTCTGTCTGTCTCTCTTCTCTCTCTCTCTCTCTCTCCTCTCTCTCTCTCTCTCTCTCTCTCTCTCTCTCTCTCTCTGTCCCTCTCTCTCTCTCTTCCTTCATTTTTTGGGGTTGCATTTCACACATATTTTTTCGACGATAAAAATCTTTTTGCCTTGTACTATCAAACAGCGTTTTGGAGAGTTAACTTTTAATACCACAGGCATAATGATAAGATAGTTACTACTACTACTACTACTACTACTACTACTACTACTACTACTACTATTACTACTACTACTACTACTTCTTCTTCTTCTTCTTCTTCTTCTATTAATAAAAATGGAACTACAGATGTCATTCAACCTTAACTCTTGGATTTTTCATGGATTTTTCTTCTTTTTTTCATTTCTTTTAGGGTTAGAAAAAATCAACCTCCATGGAAGTTTCACAGCGTTCTGACTAAGCAATCAAATAACGCTACATCATTTCCACCTAGATACGCACTGAGGTCATGCTTGAACAAATGCCCAGCCCAATGCACTGTCCAACTCCCCGGCTGTGTATTATATATATATATATATATATATATATATATATATATATATATATATATATATATATATATATGCGCTGGATACGCTCGTGTTACAACAACAACTCCAACGCTAATGTGTATTGCGTGATGTTTGAAGCGTATCTTTACTCCTACTAAAGCATACAGCATTGGTTGGGTTTGTACATAAATTGGCTTGGATGATTACAGACAAATTATCTTTTTTTAAAAGTTATGACGCTTATCTTTTAGGCCTAATCCAGATTCCAAACAAACGATTTATTCGTGACTTTAGAAACGAAGACCCAAACGAACCTACCAGGGTTTCTTCGGACCTGGTTGCCTCTCTGCTTGGGGATCGCGCTCCCGTAAAGATTTTTGTATTGTACTGTATTGTAGTGCGCTGTGTTGTATCACATTATAGTTATTATAGTGCATTGTATTGTACTGTGATCCATTGTATTGTGATGAAACGCATTGTTTTGTACTGCACTGTATTAAACTGTACCATATTTTAGAGTATTGTAGTTTTTGTATCGGATTCCCGTTTTCGCAAAGCTGATCTTTTCTAACTTGAAATAACGGAAATCTCAGTCACTGACGGAAATGGTGGGGGGGAAAAAGTTCAATACCTCAACATCGTCACTAATTATTTCACGCAAAAACACTGCACAGTTTACTACTGACAAAAAGATAGTAAGCCAACTGTGATTGAAACTGTATAGAAACAGAGCAACAAGCATGATTAATGCTATTAGTGAGCATTAAAGCTGGCTCTTTGTTGCAGACTAGATGTGGATAGTGTTGACTGGTTTATCCTCATGGTTTACTTTAAGCTTTTATCACAACACATCCCTTCAGATTGCTGGCATACCTGCTGCATGAAGGCTTTTGGACCCTTTAACAATCTTCAATCCCTGCAGGCAGTTAAGGGTAGTACAGGCTATCTGTCTCTTTCATGATGGGCAATGCAAGTAACTGAACAGGTTTGTGTTTAGTCAGGGACAGTGTTTCTGTTCTTTTCATGTAGCTGAGGTTTCATTCCTCGTGTAGGCTGTTAAAAACAAAACAAGCAGGGTCCCATCTTGAGGACATTTGCTACAAATACATGTTTTAAAACCATACCCAGCACACATGCACGTGTGTGCGCACGTGCGCGCGCACACACACATACACACACATCCCCCACCCACAAATACACACACGGCACTGAATCTTGGATTTTATACACGAGCACATTTAAGAAGTGTTTCCCTCAAAGGTTGGATCAGAGAGTTCATTGTAAAGCATTTAGAGAGACTGAATACTACTTTACTGTAATACTAAGTACAGCAGCAGTCATATCTTCAACCTAATGACCCATGAGACAATTCACTTTTTCAACAGCTAGACTATAATTATCTGCAGAAGGAAATATTTGAAACAGGATTGATAGCTGGATAAATTGTTTCCTAAAAAAATATTGATAGGATGCTTTTTTTGCTTTTTAGTTTATTTCCTTGGCTAGAGCTCTGAAGTTCACCAATGGTGAGATTTTGCGTATTCAACCATTTTTGCCCACAACAAGGAAAGTCACTTTCCAACTTTGGGGATATGATAAGCTTATGAAAAGCTTTGAAGTTTTCTGCAATACAGAGTTTTGAGGTGGTGCAGCTCTGCCACCAACAGGCTGAAAGAATGTTCTCACAATGGAGGTCTTTGTACGATACATTGTCAACCGAAAAGCTCTAGCAAAAAAGCAGTTAGTAAGAAAAAAAATCATTATATATGGCAAGACTATAAGGCTTCTATACCTAGATTTTACTCCCCCAACTACCACTGACAAAATGCCACAGTGTTGAGGACAAAAACAATGTTGCATCTAGGACATAAATAACTTTACATCACTAACAACCAATAACTTTAATTATGGTGTATTACATGTTTTCGCCACTCAAAATAAATGTAGCTCAGCTATAATTTAGTTTGTGTGTAGAACTTTTGATTAAGGTTTACTGCAGCACAGGTTGATAAAACTAGCTTTGAAAACATTGTAGAGATCTTGAGGTTAGTTTAAGCGTTGAAATATACATAGGCAGTGTTTCAAACTGTTCACAATATTAGAGAGCACGGAGAACTGTCGCTAGAAGCTAAAGAACACAAAGATTTAAACTAAGAACTTAAAACTTTGCAAAACTCACCAACATGAACACACACACACACACAAAGCCAACAGTTTAGGCTTTAATCACGTGTAAACAAAGCCCTTAACCAAAAGTATGTACAGGGTCAAAATTTCTACACAAGGACTATAGTTGCTTTACAAGGGGAACACAGTCTTAACTTAAAAGAAATCTATACCTTCCTGTTCATCACATTTTTCAAACATTTGTCCCAGGTTTGCTTTACAATTTGCGGTAATACCCTTTGCTAATACTGAGCACTGCATGGAATGTCAATGTTCTACAAATGAAAGGAAAGTTTTACTGAGGAGGGAGAGAGGGGAAACACAATATCACATGAACAAATATCACGTATTACCCTTAACAAATATACACCAAACAGATGTAGGAATAAATGCTGACATGATAAATCAAATCAAATACACAGAACAACACACTCCAGGCAAGCTTCTTTATCAGGCCATTACAAAATACAGAAGCTCCACAGTCAGTTAACCTAAATCAACAACAATGAGTCTCAGACCTTTTCCCTATCAGGTAAAGATTATTGGAATCATTATTGCAACATAAAAATAGGCAAACCAAATGGTATCACCACCAGTCTGTAGTAGTTGTATACCATAAAAGTGTAATCAAAAAGTCAAGCTCCAAAAATCAGAGAAAAATTGTCACTCAAAAGAAGCTAGCCTCTTGAAGACCTAGCTTCCTTGTATTGTCCAAACCAGGCTGATGACGTGTTGCGAAAATAACGGTAATTGCCACTTGTGAACTGACACCACACCACACCACACCACAAACAGAGTGCAATGAAGGCAAACAAACAGAGCGGACCACAAGCACTGTCCGCACTCCATGCAGCTGATTGGCTGGTAGAGACCATGTGATCCAATGACGTCCAATCACGTGACTAGGAAAGCACGTGCCACTGCTGGACTTGCTCGCGTTGATTGGCTATCATTTCATTCCAGTGGTCTAATTCCTTGCCGCGGGCGAACATAAAGGAACCCAGAACGATTCTGCCGATCAATTTATCTGAAATCAGAAAGGTAAAAGACAATTATTGAATCTTAATCCCATGATAAAGATGTCCAGCATATTTGCTTTAGTCACAGTCATCCAGTTAAATCAATCAAATGTCATAAGTGTCTTCGATCTCAACTGAGCCAGACGCCTTAAATCATAGTTTTAAATAGTTTAAGGTGCAAATAACAGTTAAAAAGGAGAAAAAACAGAACTTCATCACATTGAACGAGTAGAAGTTTTCTATACTTTCAAGGTGATGAGGTTTGGTTTTATCCTTTTTAAAAGTTACTTCTTATCATTTCTCAATGCTAAGCTGAAATTATAGCATGATTTACCTGCTGCAATGAATGTACAATTTACCTTAACCTTGTATAGAAAATTTCAATCCTCTGAAACAAAGCTGATGTTTCAGTGCTTCCCACTCTTATGGAACGATTAAAAAAAATGGATACATGTTTAACAAAATTAATGCCTAAGATACACATTACAATCTGATTCCTAAAAAATGTATATTTGATTTCTTGATGACTGAAGTTTTCCTGTGTTATTCTTAATTTAATCCAAAATTGAAGCTTTTATTAGCTAGTATAAATTCGAATGGTTTTAACTGAGACTGAAGGAATGACTTTAACCTTGAACCAGAATCATTTTTGCCATTGAGCAAGGTTTCACACTACTATATACAGCCATGTTAAATTTGATTTGATTTATGCAAATGTGGAAGATAATGGTTGTATGATGACGACGACGACGACAACGACGACGACGACGACGATGATGATGATGATGATGATGATGATGATGACGACGACGACGACGACGACGATGATGATGACGATGATGATGACGACGATGATGACGATGATGATGATGATGATAATAATAATATTAAAAAAAAAAAAATGATAATAATGATTATAATAATAAAAAATAATAACAATACTGTACCAAAAAGAATGTACAATATACTGTCCAGTAAGTATACACACTGTACAATGACAGAGTATACGAGTTTATAATCGTACAATAATGTTCAATGGCAACCTTTTAAAACTTCATATTTGTACGAATAGCAATGCTAAAATAATCTTCACAGGGAAGAAATAAAACAAAGGTGGACTTGGAAAAAAGGCAACAACAAAGACAAAATACCACAATAAACTGATAATAATGCAGAACAGATAGCGAAACCAACTGAAACGTTCTAGGCTTTGGCGCAACATCGATAAAGATAAAGAATATTTAATCATTATTTATCTAATCAATGATAATTTCTTAAGATAAAAATATTTCAGCGCAGTGTTTTAATAGCTACCCCAAGGGCAATCTATTTCCCTCCCTTCCACCCCCCCCCCCCCAACCTCCATTCCATGCTCCCTCACCCCTACAAGCGCACATATCCAATCCATTCAAGACAAGATCTGAAGTTCATAGTTGTGAGGCAAATGAGTTTGGAACGATGTAACCTAAAAACAGGAAAGAAGAGGACAGAGATTAAAAGAAAATATCACTTAATGGCCATTATCTGTAGGCTAGGCTGCAGTCTTTTATCTGATCTCTTTCTAGCACGCCACAAAAAAAACCAAGCCCTTCACAGCAGAGAGAAAAGGGAGGGGGGGGGGGGAGAGAGAGAAGAGAAGAGAGAGAGAGAGAGCGAGGAGAGGAGGAGAGGAGAGAGAGAGAGAGAGAGAGAGAGAGAGAGAGAGAGACCGGGGGGGGGGGGGTAAAAACGGCTTAGCATAATAGTTCTCCCCCCCCCCCCCCCTGATGTTTTTTAGACCACAATAGCAAAACTTACACTCAGACTCACAAAGGATAGAAAGGAACATGGCGAGGCCGAGAAGAAGGAAGAGAAGAGGGAAGAAGAATGAAGAGAAGAGGGGAGAGGAAGGGAGTAACGTGTCAGGCCTAACCCAATGAGGTCATGTACAATTCGAAAGCCTCACCACCACCCCTCCCCTCCCTCCCTGCTCTCTCTTCCCTTGCCCCCATACTCAGAAGAGAATGTTCAACACAAAAAGGAACATTGTCGTCTTCATGTCACACTGTCACGCAAACGCCTCTTAAATAGGATGCTCTCTTTCGGTCTTCTTAGTGTTAGCTGTGCCTACATTGTCTCCTTGGAGCTGGCAATATTTCTTATGTTGTACGTAATAAAATCAAAGGGTGGGTTAGATACGAGGAATATGGTGGGTGTTTTTTTTTTCTAAGTACGTTACGAGGTTGTTTGTTTTGTTTTTATTTCTCAGTACTCTTGATGAAATCGGAGTTTATTTTTTGTGTTGGTCAGCAGTGCTTTTGATTACGAGGTAGGGAGATGAGAAGAAAGGCTGTAGGCTAGACAGGACAGACCAGCGTCGGACTTTTATCTGTGCCCTCTGCCTGGCATAGGGACTGTCTGTCATTCCCGTGTCGGACTGGCCAGCCACAACCCACGCTGTACCAGAATGAACACCTAGAGCCCAACTCCGTAGTCTTCCGAGACTGAAGGCTGCCTACTCCAGGCTACGATCCAGCACGATCCCAATTATTGGAAATGAAGAGTTTAATTTAAAAGTTTGAAAGTAATCTATACAGTGAATTTCAAATCTAGTCTCACAAACCCACAATCAAGAAGTGTATGCAATACTCTTGTTTTTAGCATTGTATTGCAAAATTTCGTATCATATTGCATTGTATCGTATTGTATTGATGCCACTTTAAGTCACGGCAGATTTCTCTGCCTGAAGTCATGGTTGCTGTCTCCGGGTAAAGCACGTGGCCACAGAAGCTATAGAGCGCTGCCAAGAGCAACTCTTGCTGCTCTGGCATCATGGTAATGGAAGTTTTAGTCAGAAAAAACAAGCATTGAACTCGGTATTCAGTAAGATACTGCAAGCACCCCCTCCCTCCCTTGTAAAAGTTGGTTTTTTTTCAAATTTATTGCAGGAAGGTTTGTAACAAAATTTTACGGTTTTTGACTCTTTTCGTTCATAAAAAACCCCTAACTTATACAAACGTGGGACAGCATAGCTCAGTGGTCAGCGCATTCGCTCTCCCCAAGCTAAGGTTTCACAGCGTTGAGCGTGATTGCCTAATGGATGGGTGACTGTTCGTGCTTCAGTACAGTTCCCCCAGTTCACCCAGCTGTAAATGGGTATCTGCCCTATTTAAGGACAAGGAATGTAAAGCAGTAAGGGAGAGGAGATGGGCGTCGCCCTCAACAGACTAGCCCCTGGATAAGCTAAGGCATCTGGCGCCTTGCTCCCAACAACCACATTGATTATGAGAACACTACCAGTTTTCGCTTATACAAACGTCCTCTTTTACTCAGGGTAAATCTCTTTTCTCTATTTTTTATATGGAGGATAATAGAATAACCGGTACAAAACGGCTTACTCTTCCAAAAAGTGGAACAGGCTTTAACGTGTGCGCAAGACATTCTGCGTGTGTCGGCACACGGGACATCGGTTTATAGTCTCATTAGAAGAACTTTTTTTTATTTTTTTTTTGGGGGGGTGAGCCGGCACTGATGTTAACTGCAGGGACAAATATCCCCCTGAGCGGGATTCGAACCCGTATACTTTATACGACTGCCTAATGGGATACTCAATTTCGAAAAAGACTAGAACCCTTCTTTCTCAAGCTGAAGCAGTGAGTCGAGTCTGAATTCAATGTGTGTGCCCAATACGGCCTGTATAATGTGTGGGTGTGGGCACAAAGACAATCACTCCTGGGAGTCTGGCACCGTACCCCACCACCTCACCTTTGTGTCCGCTGAGGTGCTGCATGAGGGAGACATTGGCACTGGCCATGTCCAGGCTGGCCACGGGGAGCTTGAAGGTGAAGGACTCGTTGAAGGTGGGGCTGCTGGTCTTCTTGGCCACCTCCGACTTCTTGGTCTTCACCACCTTGTTCTGGATCATCAGGCACACCTTCACGTAGGTGTCTGCAACACAAGCCGTCAGCATCTGTCAGCGTCCACTGTCCTCCTCTTTAAATTTATTGTCCTGAGACATCGTCTTGTTTCGTGATGTGGTTGTGCTTGATGTAGGGGGTCCTGATCATGAATTAGAGTAGTCTTGTGTTGGTTTTTTTTGGTCTACTTTGATCAGTCATTGATATTTTACTTTGTTGTGTGTATTTACTTTTGCCAATGATATGAATGAACCTGTCGTTCCATCCCAAGCCAAAACAAATGTAGTGTGGTCCAGGGCTAATGTACATCAAAATCATTTCAGAGTTCGGAGCTGTCTCTCCCTCCCTCCCTCATTCCTCCCCTCCCTCATTCCTCCCCTCCCTCATTCCTCCCCTCCCTCTCTCCCCTCCCTCTCTCCCTCCCTCCCTCTCTCCTCTCCCTCCCTCCCTCTCTCCTCCATTCCTGTGAAGACTCACTCGGGCATTGCACTATATTTTTCAAGTTTTTTGACTTGGGATACCTAAACCTGGCGGAGCTCATCCCTCACCCTGTTGCAGATTGCATGCTAGGTAAATGTCTCATCCACACCACTAGCCATAACTGGTGCATTCTTCTGCAGAACATGGCTGGGGTTTTAATGGAGTGGCAAGAATGTATATCTGCGTTTGTAAGCAGTACCGAGATGCTTTTCTTCCATTCCTCGGCAAGAGTTCCGAGGTTCACCAAATGGTGAGATTCTGCGTATGCAACCTGTTTGTTTACCAGCCATTAAGGTAGCTATAATCTGTCTTCGGGGAGGCCGAGATTTAAAGCATCACCCGAAAGATTCTCTTCCTAATAACTATGCCTACTGATGATTCGTTGTACGCACCTTCACCAGATGTATGAACTCACCTTATCTCAACTGTCTCCATCGCCTCTGTCGTCGGTAAGAAACCATTAAGAAAACCAGTCAAAATGTTGTCGACTTTTGTTTTGGTTTACCCACAAAAGGTTCCACAGCGACATTACATCCCATCAGCAAAAAACCCCACAACAACAACCCAAAACAAAACAAAAAACAAACACCCCCTACCACCATACACTCAACACATGTTTCACCAAATGCATAATAACATGGTAGTGAAGTCTCCGTTATACTTTTATGCGATACTTTTCGTTTCAGGGAGCTGTCACTAGAGCATTGCAGTTAGTTGTCCCCATGGCTGAAGAACTGGCAGACAATTTACTTTGGCAGCGAAAAGAGTGGTTACAGGAAAAGCATAGTCGTTAAACCAATAATTGGGTTAGACTTTTTCCGTGCACATTGCCCTCCAACTCCACCCTCCTCCTGCTCCCTCTCATGGCTTGCTTTCATTACAAACACACTGAGGGCCATTTTCCGAATGAAAGAAAAATATGTTATCGGCTGGTAACAACCCATTGACTACTTTATCTAACATCGGCGTGGATTATAGTGTCCATTGAGTTTGGTGCACAGTTAGGCTGATCTATCTATCTCTGTTTTTCTGTCCTCCGTCTGCTTGTGTTTTGGTCTGGCTGTCTGGCTGTCTGGTTATGTTTTTGTTTGTCTGCTCTCTCTCTCTCTCTCTCTCTCTCTCTCTCTCTCTCTCTCTCCTCTCTCTCTCTCTCTCTCTCTCTCCTCTCTCTCTCTCTCTCTCTCTCTGCTAGCTGTCCAGGTGGAGTCCATTCCTCACGGAAAGCATGCTAGGTAGCCTATATATTTGTGTATACCTGACCCATCGAACGCTGGGTAGGCTATGCTTAACGTGCGTATTTTGACTTTCTGCATCAGTGTATACATAACAGGCATTAAGGCGCTGGCAACTCTGCACTTGTAGAACATCTTTACCATTTTATTTACCAGCGCCACTGCCGACAATCGAACCCACAGCTTCATGGACTCGTGCAATTAAAGTCAAGCAATGATCCACCACACCGTAGTGTGTCCGTTAGCGCTCTGTGTGTGTGTGTGTGTGTGTGTGTGTGTGTGTGTGTGTGTGTGTGTGTGTGTGTGTGTGTGTGTGTGTGTGTGTGTGTGATGTGTGTGTGTGTGATAATATATATATAGTATATATATTAATATATATATATATAGAATAGAGAGAGAGAGAGAGAGAGAGAGAGATAGAGAGAGAGATACATACATACATACATAAACATACAACAAATACATACATACATACATACACACATACATACATACATACATACATACATACATACAATACATACATACATACACACATACATACATACATACTACATACATATATACATACATAGAAAGACAGAGAGACAGAGATAGAGAGACAAATACATGTACTCTTTTACATTTTGGGATATTAGACGATACAGAATTGTTGTGTTGTGGAGTGGTGTGATGTGGCATGGTAGGGTGTGTGTGTCCTTTGTGTGTGTGTGTGTGGGGGGGGGGGGGCGTGGGGCGTACGCTTTTTTTAGGTGTGGGTGTGTGTGTATGTACGTGCGTGCGTGCGTGCGACCTTTTCCTGTCCCTATTCATGATGGAAATAAGACGTCTTATAAGTATTTGAAAATGGCCTCACACACCATACAGCTTCAGCCCAGATGGCCCTGCCTGCTTGGTACTCAGCCCAACATGGAAGAAGCTAAAAATGATTTTATTTATTTATTCTTTTATATCGAGTATAATGGAAAAAGCACTTATGTGCTTTTTTACATCCAGTCCCCGTGTGTATGCGGTTTTGTAAATTCTGTCAACTTTGTTCCCACCGGCTCACAATGGCCTACTCTTACGAAAAGCGGAAAAGGGTTTAACGTGTACGCAAAATCTTCTGCGTGCGTTCGCACACGGGGCCTCGGTTTATAGTCTCATCCGAAGGACTTTAGGGGAGAGTGGAGTAAGCACTGATGTTAACTCCAGGGGAAAAAATATACCCCTTGAACGGGAATCGAACCCGGGTCGTCAGATTGCGAGCGCAATGTTTTAACCACTAGGCTATCCCGTCCCCCTATGATGATATCTGGTGAACCTGACGGTAGGGGCACAATATGTGACGTCTTCGGTCAGTTATCTGTTATTACCATATACTGCTTTGTAGTTTGTTACTACATTTTTGCCTTTTCTTGTCTTGTCACAACACATTGCTCTATTTTAGAATTTGTATTCTGCTATTTATAAACAGAGAAGAGTGAGAGGCAACAGTGTAAGGTCACCGTTTTTATTCTGTTTGCTGTGCTGTAAAGCTGCACTCAAAAACAACAACAACAAAACCTAAAGGAAACTATCCAACTATGCAACCATCCAGCCACTCACCCACCCACCCTCCAACTAATCAACCAACCAAACCACCAACCATCCAACCAACTAAGCAACCTACACGCATCCCATCCATCCATCCATCCAACCAATAACCAAACAACCAACCAACCAATCAAACCTAACACATTCAATCAACCAACCATCTAAAGCAACCACCAATCATCCAATACCTAATCATCCAACTAGCCAACCAACCGAACAACAAACCAATCAACCACCAATCAACCATCCACCCTCCAACTAACCAACCATCCAACAAGCAAACCAACCAACCAACCAGTCAACCCATTAACTAATCAACCAACCAACCAACCAACCATCCAGTCAACCAAGGAACAAGAACTTGCAAGACACTGCAATGCACTCTCCTGGCGGAAAAACGAATTGAATAAAGGCGGTGGCTTCTTGTCCTAACGGTCCCTAAGTCTCCGTCGCCGGTTTGAATCAAGCACTGCGACTGCTGGAGTAAGGTGGGGATCTAACCGTCTCCCTGATCACCCTCCCTGGAGATCTTCCACTGCATTATATCGTTACGTTCGTTACAGATTCTGTGACTCTTGTGAGTCTTCAGTGGGTCGCAGAAACTCGAAAGGACCCAGTTCTTCCTTTCTTTTTCTTTTCTGGTATTTTGTTATTTCCAGGACAAACGTGACTTGTTCGCCTTCACTGAGTTGCAGACACACGTAAAGACTCAGAGACTTGATCAGCGAAGGATTTGAACACAGCAGCCATACACGCCAGAATCTCATCAAGTGTGTGCATACGGTCACACACACAGGTGCGCGCGCACACACACTCGCTCGCAAACACACACACACACACACACACACACACACCACTCACACACAAAGAAGAATTCTCAGGTATGATGAGTGACGAGACAAGAGTGCCTATTCTAACAAGCCCTCAGGATGTTACGTTGTGAAATGCCCCCAAATACCAACTAGCACACTGAGTTCTTAAGTATGTATCTGCTATGCGCATTCCTTGCTAGACGTAGTGGTATAGCATCTAAAGAGCATTTCGCAGGATGTAGGTTTTGAAGACAACTGAAAGACCCACTGATAACTGAATTGAAAAAGTTTCAGGCTGTATGGAGGAAATCTAAATTGAATTTACTGAATGGATGTTGTGGCGCCCAGCGAAACGCAAAATGGAGCTTACCAGGCAGCAGCCGTAGCCTGCTATGGCAGAGACACGATGCATTACAGTAGAAATGATCTGGGCAGCTGCGTTGCGTCTGTTTGATAATGACAGTAACATGTCTGTGTAGTGTTGCTCGAGTTCATATACTTTTTATTTCCTATGCAGAGGAGGCAGAACCGAGAATAGAGAAGAATTGTAGCTTGATATTTCACTGTGGGTATCTGAGGGTATCATAGAAAACTGCTGGGCATATCCTGGAGAGAACGAAAGACCAATGAATTTGCAAGAGTCAAATAGCACGGCTGGCAGGTCCACAGGAACCCCTTCTCACCATCGTCAAGAAGAAAAAGCTGACATGATTCGGCCACGTCACCCGCCACAACACTCTGCCAAAAACAGTACTGCAGGGAACACTCGAAGGTGGCAGAAAGAGGGGAAGACAGAACAAGTCATGGATGGACAACATCAGAGAATGGACTAGGATGAATGACTCGGCACTACTGCGCAGAGCCGAGGACCGAGATGGATGGAGGAGGCTTACCACGGCATCGTCTTTCGTGTCTCCTCCACGACCGCCAAGGTCACGGGACTGATGATGATGATGATCTGAGGGCATTGCCCCAGCTTATAGAAAAATCCACAAATTCTGTGGTACGTTTGTTTGTTTTTTTAGCCTCAAACCGTATTTCTGAAACACAATAGAAGGTTTTACAGGTCAGAGTTTGCAGAAGCTAACCTTAGTATTAATCCGATGCACTCGTCAGTTCTTGAATGCGATACTGAAACACACGAGTAATTATGGTTATCATATTCGCAATGCTTGTCTAATGATATACATTTCGATCTGACTTTTGCTAGCTTTCCTTACACGATAGATACCTTTTAATATTGTCATTGTGTCTTGTTACCTTCTTCATCTCTTTCCCTCCACCTAGTGTTATTTGCACCACTTGTACGTGAGGTGTAAGTAGAGGATCATGGCTGAAGTCTTTTCTCTTGTTAATAAACTACTACTGCTACTGCTACTACTACTAATAATATTAATAATAATTAAAAAAAATAGTAATAGCAATATATATTATTCTGTCTCGCCACAAATAAGCCATCTGCTGATGTAACTCCATTTCAGGGTGCGTTTTCTCCCCCGTGGTATATCAATCATCATCATATCCTGATGTCAGAGTCATGCTGGGTATTGATAACGCATCGTGGAGTGCAATTGACTTTTGTTGTTAACCTTCCATTTAGAAACACGTTTGAATGATGATAGTTAAATTGTATGCATCGTGACTGTCTGTCTGTCTGTCTGTCTGTCTCTGTTTGTCTGTCTGTCTGTCTGTCTGTCTGTCTCTCTCTCTGTCTCTCTCTCTCTCTCTCTTCTCTCTCTCTCTCTCTCTCTCTCCTCTCTCTCTCTCTCTCTCTCTCTCTCGGCCCAAGGCCGAGGTACATTAAATTTCTGAGTTCTGAGTTCTATGTCTGTCTGTCTGTCTGTCTCTCTGACTCTGTCTCTCTCTCTTGCTCGCTGGCTGGCTGGCTTTCTTCTGGGCTTTATCATTACTATTTTCTTTTATCAGAGAGGAGAGCGAATGGGAACTACTGACTAGGACCTGTCATGGCAAAATTGCGATTTTTTTTGTTATGTCATTTGTTATGATGGCTATACGTTACTTTGTTGTTTCTTGTTTTTTGGGTCCTGCTTTTTCCCCCTGTCATTATTTCCTTGCTTATAATGCATTTTTGCCCTTCTTTCTGTCGTGTTTTTATTTCGTTCATTTGTTCATTCTTTACTAGTCTTGTTTGTTTGCTTGTTAGTTGGTGATTTACGAAGCTGCTTTGTTACGCATTTGTTGCTTATCGATTTGAAGTATTGAGAGAGAGAGAGGAGGGGGGGAGCGGGGAGAGAGAGGGGGGGGGGGGGGGGGGGAAGGTAGAAGAGAGAGAAAGAGGGAGAGAGGGAGAGAGAGAAGTCTATATAGTTTCTATTTGTTATTCTTGTTATTGTTACTACACTACACAGACACACACATACACACAATCACACATACATACACGCGCGCACGCATGCACGCACGCACACACACACACACACACCACGCACATGCACACACACAGTGTGTGTGTGTCTGTGTGTATGTAATAATATATATATATATATATATATATATATGTATGTATGTGTGCACGCGCGCGCACATACGCGCGTAAGTATTACACATTCGGGAAGACAACCATACACAGCGACATAGACAAGAAAAAAAAGAAGAAAAAACCCCCAACCCAACAACCCCACTAAGCCAGAAAGACAGAGAATGACTGATACAGGCACGCCAAAATGGAACGAGAGCGGAAACAGAAACAAATTGTAAAGCACTGTTTTATACAAGGGATTGCTGTCTTCGCTACAGATAACCCCGAAACATGAAAAATGCATCTATCCTTCAACTTGCTTTTGGCGTCAGTTTTTCTCCTCCTCCATCCTCCCACCTCCCTCCCCCCCCCCCCCTCCCCCCCCCCCCCCCCCCCACTCCTACCACCAGCCTCCCTGAGCTCTCCCCCCAAGTCGCCTCGCTGATTCCTATTGGTTAAAATATGCACATATAAATAGCCACCAATCCCGCATAGAGCCGAGAAAAAAACCACCCAGTATGCATTTATTCGCGTTTGCAACCTAATGCCGGCAAGCACGTCGCATGCACAAATCAAACAAATCTCTTCGTCTCTCTTCTCTATCCCTCTCTGATTGCTTGTTCGTCTGTCTGGCTGCTTGTTCGTTTACCTGTCTGTCTATCTGGCTGGCTAGCTGGCTGGCTGGCTGGCTAGGTAGCCGGCTGGTTGTCATGAATTGCAACTATCATTTTTGGCGTCATGTATGTATTTTGGGCTGTTTTTACATTTCGAGAATGGTCTGGTCAGTATTTTGTGTATTCGGGGGGTGGTTTGAAGACGGGATAAAGAAAAAGAAGAGAAAGGCATGAGGAGAAAAAGGAGGGAGGGAAGGAATGGAAGAAGAAAGGAAGGGAAGAAGCAAATCAGGAATGAAGGAAGGAAGGAAGATCTCAATAGGTTTTGATGTTTCCTTTGCAGTGAGAGCATGTTAAGTCGTCAGAAAGAGTGTACACTCGGAAACGTTGTTCTTGCTCTTCTTCAGATCCTCTTCTCTACGTACGCTCACATTCTCTCTCTCTCTCTCTCTCTCTCTCTCTCTCTCTCTCTCTTCTCTCTCTCTCTCTCTCTCTCTCTCTCTCTCTCTCTTTCAGTGTTCAGTCTCTCTCTCTCTCTCTCTCTCTCTCTCTCTCTCTCTCTCTCTCTCTCTCTCTCTCTCTCTCCCCTCCCATTCCTTTCCCTCCCTCCCCTTTTTCCTATGTCCCCATCTTTATTCTGATATCGCTTTCTCTACGTGTCTCTGCCTCCTTATCTCTTGTCTCCTCTCTCTGATTTTATACATCTTTTATTCAATATACCATAACCCAAAAAAACCAGGTCAATATTAGCACAGGCTTCAAGTTTCTCTTTATGCTGTGCTTTCGCTTTGTTGTTGTTGTTGTTGTTGTTCGTTGGTTTGCTTCTTTGTGATCACATTTGCAGATTATAAGATATCACATGAATGAATTGGGGGATGGAAAGGGGCACGGGTGGCATAGATAGGTGGTTAGAGCCTTGCACTCGTGGTCTGACTCCCTTGGATCGTGTCTAATGGGTTCAAGTCCCCACCAAGACACCAGTTCAAGGGGAACGTGATAACCTAGTGGTCAGAACATTGCGCTCGCAATCTGACTACCCGGGTTCGAATCCCGTTCAAGGGGATATTTTTTCCCTTGGTGTTAACATCAGTGCAGACTCCACTCTCCTGAAAAATCCTTCGGATGAGACTATAAACCGAGGTCCCATGTGCGAACGCACGCAGAATATATCTTGCGTACACGTTAAATCCTGTACCCTTTTTTGAAAGAGTAGGCCATTATGTCCCGATGGGGACAGATGACAACATTTACAAAACAGCATACAGACGGTGAATGGATGTAAAAAAAAAGCATATAAGTGTTGGTTATTCCATTATCCTCTAAATAAAAAAATAAGTGAATGAATGAATAAATAAACAAATAGATAAATAATAAGGGGATTGCTCCACTAGAGTTAATAATAGTACTGGCTTCAATCCCCCCAGCCCCACTAAAACCGTGTGCATAAGACAATAAACCGAGGCCATGCGTGCGCGCAGAACGTCCTGTACGCATTAAAAACCCGTTCTGCCTTCAGGAACAGTAGGCCATTTCGTATTAGTGACAAGAGACAACACAAAATATAATATAAAAAATGCACACACACCGGTATCGTGCTTAGACATTATCCCCGAAGTCGAAATGCAGCTATCTGAATGGTGGGGGCAAAAAACCCGGTCGCATGCGCAAAAATCTCACCATTGGTGAATCTTGACCTTTGGTGGATCGGTGGTCTAGAGGTAACGCGCCTGTCTAGAAAGCGAAAAGTCCGGGTCTGAAGTGTGCGGCGGTTCGTACCCCGTTTGGACCGGAAATTTTTCCCCCATCCATTAGACCATGAGTGGTGGTCTGGGCGCTAGTCTTTCGGATGAGACGATAAACCGAGGTCCCGTGTGTTACACATAATTATTTAGCGCACGTAAAAAAAACCACGGCAACAAGAGAGTTGTCCCTGGCAAAATTCTTAGAAAAAAGCCACTCTGATAGGGAAACAAATACAGCTGCAGGAAAAAAAAAAAAAAAAAAAAAAAAAAGGGTGAAAGGGTGGCGCAGCGCTAAGTGGCGACGCGTTCTCCCGCTCTCCCCGGGGAGAGCAGCCCGAATTTCACGGAGAGAAATCTGCCGTGACTTAAAGTGGTATGAAATAAAATCTGAGCGCTTTGATTTGTTGCTTTACAAGATTCAGCGCTATATAAATTCCATACATTATTATTATTATTAGTTATTGAACGAAAGACACCAAAAATATGAACAGTGGAAAGTCATTGACAAAACGATATCAACAGTATGGAAATATTGACTAGAGAATCATATCATACATTGTCTGCAGCTATATATTCTGCACATGTTATAAGCAACTCAGAATTTCGAAAGACGTAAAAGAGCTCTATTTCTTGAAAAACAAGGTAGACATGTGTTGGCCCTTTCAATCAAGAAATGATGTTTACCATTTGTTTAATAAAATGTGAGTAAAAACACTATCTTTTTTTTAATCTATTGGTTTCATCTCAGAGAAATAATCGTCTTGCTTTCACATTTGTCTCCATCATTCTGATACTGTGTCTGTGTTCGTATTTTTGACTGTCTGTCTCTGTGTCTGTACGTCTCGATCAGCTCTCTCTCTCTTCTCTCTCTCTCTCTCTCTCTCTCTCCTTCTCTCTCCTCTCTCTCTCTCTCTCTCTCTCTCTCTCCTCTCTTCTCTCTCTCCCTCTCTCTCTCTCTCTCTCTCCTCCTCCCACCGATGTTTTTACTGGTTAATTTGATGCATGTTGTTTCCTTGGACAGATTATATAACGTTGGTCTGACTTCAAATTTTTTCTTGTGTATTATACGTCATTCATCATCCTTCATTCATTCCTTCATTCATTATCATTCATTCATTCATTCATTCATTTTAGTACTTTTCATTCATCATGCATTATCTCTTGCGCAATATATGTATGGCTGTGTGTGTATGCGCGAGCGCGTGCGTCGTGCGTCGTGCGTGTGTGTCGTGTGTGTGGTGGGTGTGTTGTGTGTGCGCGTCGCGCGCGCGGTGTATGTGTGTATCTGTGTCTGGTCTGTGTGTGACTGTGTGTGTAATGCGCGCGCGAGCGTGTGTGGGCATGCTTGTGTGTCTGTATGTCTGTGTGTCTGTGTGTGCATGCTGTTGCGTGTGAGTACGCTCACGGACAACCACATGGCAACGCCTATACTTTTGCAATCATCAAACTACGATGTAACACAAAATCAACTGAAGATGAAAACAAAAACCAAATCACTAGGGGGAAAAAAGAATGAATAGTTAGAAACGATTCCTACTAGGTAAACAACGCTGACCAATGGCATAGAGAGAGAAAAATGATTAATCTCTGGCTGGAGACCTGCATTGATCTCTTGTGACGGCGTGAGATCTATTTGGCCACAGCAAACACAGAGAATAAGGAGGGTAGGAGGGGGGAGGGGGGTACATCTGATGGTCAAACAGCGCCATCTGTCTTCTGCTTCTGAGTTGAGCGCTCTTGTCATCTGCATTTTGGGATCTGTCTGTCTGTTTCTCTGTCTGTTCTATCTGGCTTTTTTTCTGTTTGTTTGTCTGTCTGTCTGTCTGTCTGTCTGTCTGTCTGTCTGTCTGTTCTCTCTCTCTCTCTCTCTCTCTCTCTCTCTCTCTTGTCTCTTTCCCTCTTGTCTGTCTTTCTTTCTTCCTTTCTCTGTCTTTCTGTCTGTCTTTCTGTTTTCCTTCCTTCCTTCCTCCTCTTCCCTTCTTCTTTCCTTCCGTCGTTCTTTCTTCATTGCCTTCCTTCTTTCCTTTCTTTCTTTCTTTCTTTGCTTGTGTTTTTCTCTGTTTGTCTGTGATCGTTTCTCTTTTTCCTTTCTCTCGTTCTTTCTTTCTTTCTCCTCCCCACACCCCAGACAAACGTGCATGCATGCGCATAAAATATATAACATGAACACTCGCACACGCTGCATACCCACAAATGCACGCACGCACGCATGACTGCTCGCCTGTTCACATGAACAAGCGCGTGGATGTAATATAATACATGAGTGTTTATTCCATTATCCTTGAAATAAAAGAATACAAAACACACACAACAACACAACTACAACTACAACGCGTCACACACACACACACACACACACACACACACACACACACACACACACACCACACACACACACACACACACACACACACACCCTCCTCGCACACACGCACACACTCACACGCACACGCGCACCACACACACGCACGCGCACGCGCACACACGCACACACGCACACACGTACGCACGCTCGCTCGCGCGCGCATGGACGAACGGACGAACACACACACACATACACACAAGCGCGCATAAGTGTTTGTACGCACGCACACGCAGGCATGCATACACACATACTGCGTACGGACCTTGGGTTTATTTTGTTTTATTTGAAATGATTAGGGTCATTAACACAATTGCTTAATAAGCTTTTACGTAAACTATAAGGGGACTAGAAAAACAGACGAGTTTGCCTGCCTTTCCACTTTCTTTTTTTCTTTTTATCTTTCTTTCCTTCTTTCTTTCTCTTTTTCTTTCTTTCTTTCTTTTTTCTCTTGTCGTATGCTTCTTTTTCTTTCTGTTTTTCTTGTTTCCTTTCTCGCTTTCCCCTTCTCTCCTTTTTTTCTTTCATTTATTTTTTCTTTCTTCCTTTCTTCTTTCCTTCTTTCATTTTTTTCCTTTTTTTCTTTCTCTTTTTTCTTTATTTATTCTCTTCTCTTTCTTTTTTCGTTATGCTTCTTTCTTTTTCTGTTTTTCTTTGTTTTTCTCTGTTTCCCCTTTCCTTTTTTTCTTTCTTTTTTTTCTTCTTCTTCTTCTTTTTTTCTTTCTTATGTCTTTTCCTCCCTTCTTGTCATTTTTTCTTTCATTATTCCTGCCTACTCTCTTTCTTTCTTTACGTCCCTCTTTCTTTCTTTCCTTCCTTCTGCTGTCCTCTTGTTTCCTTCTTTTCTTTTCTTTTCGTTTCTTTTCTGTCTTCTGTCTGTCTTTTGTTTCTTTCTTCCTTCTTCCTTCTTGCCTCCCTCCATCCCTCCTTCCTTCCTTCCATCTTTGTTCCTTCTTTCTTTCTTTCTTTCTTTCAGTCTGTTCTTCTCTCATTTTCTTTCTTGTTTTCATTTTTTTAAAAAATCTAGTTTCATGATAAGATTTCGAAAGTAATGGTTTCCATCTTCTCTAATCTAGAACAACTCTGTTAGTTGCGCAATCTTTGCAGCGCCTGCTAGCCCCCCCCCCCCCCCCTCCTTCCCGGGGAAAAAA
>CM054134.1:24279888-24287388 GCA_028751875.1 Rapana venosa
ACTCTACTCCCATCCCCACCCCCATACACACACTCATCCTCCCTGTCCATCTGTCTGTCCATCTGTGATTCTGATTCTGTCAGTCTGTCACTCTCTTTTATTTTTCCCACACACACACACTTTTAACCAATCACACGCTTGTTCTGCAGTTCTGGCAACAAAAGCATTTTCATCTGCTTTTTCCTGAACAATTCCAGTGGAACTTCCCCTCTTATTCAAAGGCAGACGGAAGCTTTCACAAATGTGTCTGCATTGTTGCATTTTGTTCTTCTGTCTCTTGTTCTTTTTCTCTTTTGTTCCTTCTTTCATACATTTAGTTTATTTTATATATTTTTTTACAATTGCCGTTTTGATGAGGCTTTTTTATGGTTGCTTTGCACAATTTGGCTGTTTTCTGTCTTTTTGACACAGAGAGACAGACAGACAGAGACAGACACACAGAGAGAGACAGACACAGAGACACAAAGAGAGAGAGAAATAGAGAGAGACATAGAGAGACAGAGAGACAGAGAGAGAAACACATACAGAGACAGAGAGACAAAGGGAGAGAGAAAGAAAGAGACAGAGAGAGAGAGAGAGAAAGAGAGAGAGAGAGAGAGAGAGAGAGAGAGAGAGAGAGAGAGAGAGAGAGAAGACAGAGAGAGACAGAGAGAGACAGAGAGAAAGAGAGAGAAGAAAAGTGACAGACACACAGACAGAAAGACAAACATGTATGCAGAGAGAGACACAAGGGCATCAGATGCATACAGACAGATAAGAGAGAGAGAAACAAAGTTTGTGGCCGAAAGAGAGAGAGAGAGGCCATAGAAACAGAACGAGTTTTCACTTGGTAAAATGACGAAACCCTACTTGATAAATACATTTTTGCAAGAACAAAAGAAAATACATGAAAGAAATTCTCTCTCTCTCTTCCTCTCTCTCTCTCTCTGTCTCCTCTCTCTCTCTCGCTCGCTCGCTCGCTCGATCTTTCCTCATTTATAATAACTGAAGGATGATTCTGCGTCTGTCTCTCCTTATGTTTGTCCCTGCCATATTGCACAAAGAATAGAACTATCTAGGTGTGCATGTACAATGTATGTATATGTGTGTGTGTGTATGTATGTATGTATGTATGTATGTGTGTATGCATGTATGTAATTTTTTTTATATACCACTTTAAGTCACGAGATTTCTCTATGTGAAATTCGGGCTACTCTCCCCGTGGAGAGCGCGTCGCCACAAGAGCAGCTCCACCCCTTTTTTTCCTTTCTTTTGTGTGTATGTGTGTACGTAATCTCTCTCTCTCTCTCTCTCTCTCTCTCTCTCTCTCTCTCTCTCTCTCTCTCTCTCTCTCTCTCTCTCTCTCTCTCTCTCTCTCTCTCTCTATCTATCTATCTATCTATCTATCTATACTATCTATCCATCTATCTATCCATCTATCTATCCATCTATTTATCTATCATCTATCTATCTGTCTATCTATCTCCCTGTGTATCTACCTACCCACGACTTAATGATACTACTACTACTACTACTACTACTACTAATGTATGGAATTTATATAGCGCTAAATCTTGTAAAGCAACAAATCAAAGCGCTCAGATGACTTTTTTTTATCGAGGATAATGGAATAAGCACTCATGTGCTTGTTTACATCCAGTCCCCGTGTGTATGCAGTTGTGTAAATTTTGTCATCTGTTCCCACCGGCACACAATGGCCTACTCTTTCGTAAAGCGGATCAGGATTTAACGTGTGCGCAAGATGTTATGCGTGCGTTCGCACACGGGGCCTTGGTTTAAAGTCTCACTTTCACTCATTCTCATTTTCTACACCAAATGTGGTACCTCTAGATCCCAGAACCTCTGTGATTCATCAGCGGTATCGTGTGGGTGGAACCTCAGACCGATGATTTAGGGTCTGTAGGATACGAAGCATGTTGTGGTCTTATGCACCTTTTTTTTAATCTTTACATTCTTCTCTTTTTCATATGAACACAATCTCAAATATAGTAATTACCACTGCAAGTCTTATGCACCTGCTATTGCTTTGTTGTTGTTGTTGCTGTTACTTTTTGCTGTATGCATGTAACATGCTTTTGGCTCCTTCACTGCATGTTTTCAGTGATAACTCGTTTGTTAACTTATATTTTACGTGATCACGCTCTGAAAGAAACGTCATATTTACTTCACGTAAAACTCTTTTGATAACTTATTTCGCACGTGAACGCTCAGAAAGAAACGTCATGTTTACTTCACGTAAAACACGTCTTCATTCCAATCATAACTGAATGAGAGATGAACAGAACAATCTGGTTAAAAAAAAGATTTGAACTGCACGTCTACCCCTCCCCCCTCTCGCCCCGTCTCCCTACTCGCATTACCAACACGCCAAATTTTCTACCCGAGGTGTTTTTTGGCCCAAAATGGAAATAAAAATCAGATTTGATGCCGCATATCCAGGGCAATAATGAAGGGAATTGGACAGGCAAGGAAATCTGCATACAAATCTGCAATGTTCAGAAATTCAAATGCGGCTGAACTAATTCAGTTTTCACTAAGGACTGATGAATAAGACAAGTTCAAAGTGCGCTCCTCGTTTTTGAATGGAGTCACTGATATCCTTAGGACCTGATGTGGGAGCAGAAAGAGGACATGGAAACTCACGCACACACACACACACACACAAGCACGCATGCATACACATCCGCATGCACGCATGTACGCACACACACACACACACACGCACGCACGCACGCACACACGCACGCACGCAAGCAAGCACACACGTGTCACATAAATTAATCAAACTACATTATAGACGAGATTTTCAAAATGTACGCATGTGTTCGCATATATGTGCATAAAATGCCTAGGCTTCTTGCAGGCATACGTGTGTGCTATGTGCACATTGATACTCACATACACTAATTTACACTAACGAATGCACGCACACACACGCAAACACACACACGCGCGCGCGAGCACGCGCGCACACACTCATACACACACGCGCACACCCCCCCCCCCCCCAAACCCACACCCACACTTAATGAACATTGAACAAATTAGTTCTATTTCACTCTTCGTGGGACGTGAAGGAAATCAAAACAGTACTTTCAACGCCGGCATAAAATCCATCAATGAAACACACCTTTCGAAACATTATTCCAAAACCATTCTTTAATATTTGGAGAATTTAGCCATATTGAACAAAACACACATTATATCTATCAAACAATAGTATACGTAAGATAAAACGATGTTCCGCCTCTTCTATATTTTGCGGGCAAGAATTTACACCGTGAATCTGTATACGTTTGGCATTCAAAGAAACAAATGGCATTCATCCCCCTATTATATTCATACTGCAAACATTGCTGTTTTGTCATACCTCTGAAAACAAGCTTGTCTGCTGTTTCAATATATGATCCCAACAACGGATATTTAAAAGAGAAAGGAAATATATACATCTGGTAAAACAAGGATGTATTTTCCCATCTCAATAAATATGGCTATAGGCTAGAAATTTATCTGTGGTTTCTGAATCTTATTTCCATTTTTGTATAAACTCTTGCCGAAAATAATATTCGATACTTTAACCAAATAATCCTTGCAATAAAAACGGTTCTCTGAGTCCTAAACACAATCGAATCCACAGAAAGTGAAATGTTTTGGGTTTTTTCCCTTATAATCCAGTCTGAGGTAAATATGTCTCTGCCTAACACATTCCGATGAAAAACATACCCTTGTAGAAATATTTTCCCGATGTTTTACCGTCAGATGGGGGCGGCCAAAATTGAATGCTTTGTATTTAATCTTGAGGCTCAAAAGACATAGGCCAGTTCCGCCAAGGACGAAAGCGCGCGCAAACACAAACACACATTCACAGACACATACATACACACACTCACACTCACACACACACACACCCATCCATCCATCCATCTATCCATCCATCCATCCATCCATACATACATCCATCCATCCATCCATCCATCCATACATACATACATACATACATACATGCATACATACATACATACATACATACATACATACATACATACATGCATGCATACATACACGCACACTCTCATACACAAACAACACATACAATCACACACCAACACACCCATAAACACTTTTACCCCCCACCCCCCCACCCCACCCCCCACACAACATACATACACACACACTTATCTTCCCCCTACACACATACACTCAACGCTACTCCGTCGATTTTCCTTACGCAAGCACAACCTCAAGAACGCGTTGTGCAATGTAGACATTTATTTGTAGAGCTTGTGACTGGAACATTTCCAAGCAGGAGATGGAGAGACCAGCTGGTGCCTTGTTGACCTCTGCAAATCTTCCCAGACACTTCACTCTTCACCCTCATGCCCCTTGACTCCACCCCCCCCCCCACCCCCTCCCACCTCCACCGCCTCACACACACTTCTCTTTCTCCTCTACTCTTTTCTGGCCGCTAGGCTCAATCACAGACCATAGTGGCCTGTCTGTCTGTCTGACAATCAGCACTACAAAGGCAGCTAGCACAGCAGGTGAGAGGAGGACAAGGTGATGGATTCTTAATCGTAAGGATCAAGAAAACCTGGAGTGAAGTTTGGAATCTCCGTGGCACATATTGTAGATCGACTGAGTGTGTGTGTGTGTGTGTGTGTGTGTGTGTGTGTGTGTGTGTGTGTGTGTGTGTGTGGTGTGTGTGTGTGTGTGTGTGTGTGTGTGTGTGCGAAAGTCAAAGTCAAAGTCAAAGTCAAACTTTTTCAGATGGTACATTGAATAAGCAGTGCATTTGCTTTTTTCCATCAAGCCATCTATCTAAAAAGAAAAATAAAAGCGAGAAAACAAGATAATGTATATGCAGACATACAATAAAAAACCTAATCTATGGTAAAGTATACAAATCAAACAAGAAAAGACAATAACATATGCATATATGGAATTAAAAACAAAACCAAAAACCCAGAAAAATATTAAACCATACAATTCAAATAATTCAAAAATCTTGAAAAAATATCCATCATAATACAAACAAAATTCTGGCAAAATTCTTAGAAAAAAGCCACTCTGATAGGGAAACAAATACAGCTGCAGAAAAAAAAAAAAAAAAAAGGGTGAAAGGGTGGCGCAGCGCTAAGTGGCGACGCGTTCTCCCGCTCTCCCCGGGGAGAGCAGCCCGAATTTCACGGAGAGAAATCTGCCATGACTTAAAGTGGTATGAAATAAAATCTGAGCGCTTTGATTTGTTGCTTTACAAGATTCAGCGCTATATAAATTCCATACATTATTATTATTATTAAACAAGCAACAAAGAAAAACCAAACCAAAACAAACAAAGAAGACAAAAAAAAAGACACACCAACTGCTTCCCTTCCCCCACCCTCACACGTGTGTTTGAGGGATAGAGAAGGAGACAGACAGACAGATAGACAGAAAGACAGACAGACAGACAGATAGACAGACAGAGACAGACAGAGAGCTCTCTGAGCTCTGAAGTGGCTTAATTCCGCATCGGCCTTAAGCCACTATACAATACACAAAAGAAGAGACGCAGACACAGACACACAACACAACACAACACAAAACACACACACAGGTACACACACAAAGAACATACATATATACACAAAGAGACACAGAGAAAGGAGAAAACAATACATAAACCTGCACCAGTGCTTTTACATCAGCAGAGTGTATGTGCACTCATCAATTCGGCCCTTTCTCTGCCTAACAAACGTTCATTTCCTTTCGTTAAACTATTCACTGACAACGTCCGCAAAATAATGGCAGGCCATGAACTATGAGGGCAGGAGAAAGAAAAAATTACAACAGAGAAATATTATTCAAAAATGATTAATAGAGAAATATTCCCAAAAAAATGCATAATACAGAAATATTCAAAAATGGAGAAGAGAGAAATATTTTTAAAAAATGAATAACAGACAAATATTCACCCATTCTGACATTCAGAACAGAAATCTTTGTCAATAATTTAAAAAGCAGAACCAGGCTCCACACTCATCCACACGAAAACATTTTCTACAGATAGCAATCCACGAAGCAAGGCATTAACTAGCCATCCGTGTAGGATGCATTCGCCTGCTTTCCTCTTCATTGCAGCCAATATTCATGTATTCATCCAGATTTAATCGCCTGTGTGTAGTCTTCAAATTCTTCGCAAATTGTCGACCCCTTCTTCACCCCCTTCCCTCCTCCTAGCACCCCCTTGCCCTCTCTTCCTCCACCCCACCCCCTCACCCTCCCTATCATCGCCTGTTTCCCATCATCCAGTTGCTTTAATGAACATTATGTTTGCATGTGATTAAAGATCGGTGGTCTAGAGGTAACTGCGCCTGTCTTTTGTGGCGACGCGCTCTCCACGGGGAGAGCAGCCCGAATTTCACACAGAGAAATTTCGTGACTTAAAGTGGTATAAATAAAATAAATAAATAGATACACAAATAAATAAATAATTAAAGATTGTCAGAGAGTAGAGTCGAAACTTGTATCAACTCCAGGGATTTATTTCTCTCTCAAAACGGGTACATTAGTAAAGATTCGACCCTCCGCCTTCAGTCATCATCAAATTGTTAGTTATGACCACTAGGCTACCCTGGATCAGCATAAAGACCTGGCACATACACAGATATACATAGACAGACAGACAGACAGACAGACAGACAGACAGACAGACAGGCACAAATATGCGAACATTCGAGACACACAGACAATCAGGCACGTGTAAACAGCCCCAAACTAAGATGTGAACATAAAGCTTTTTTACACTGGGTCGGCTGTTGGGAGGGGAGGGGAGGGGAGGGAGAGAGTGCAGATGTCAATACATTTTTTTTCATCTCTCTCTCTCTCTCTCTCTCTCTCTCTCTCTCTCTCTCTCTCTCTCCTCTCATCTCCTCTCTCTCTCCTCTCTCTCTCTTTTCTTCGTATCTGCCTCTCTGTCTCAGACTCTCGGTCTCTCTCTTAATTAGTCTGTATGTTTCTGTTTATGTTCCTGTTTGGCTGGCCGGCTCACTCTCTCTCCCTTTCTCCGTCAGTCTGTTTGTTTCCCCGTCTGTCTGTCTGTCTGTTTGTCTATCCGCCTATCTCTTTCTGCTTGTTGGCCCGAGTTTATTTTGAGGGCCTGGTGTAAAGAAGCCTTTAGCTCATCCAATCATCCTCAAAAAAGTATTCGAAATCTCTCTCTCTCTCTCTCTCTCTTCTCCTCTCTCTCTCTCTCTCTCTCTCTCTCTCTCTCTCTCTCTCTCTCTTTGCACGAGTGGACCGCACAGGCGAGCTAGCTCAACTGTATGATGACTTTAGCTATGCATTTTTATTATAAGTGCACTGGTCTCTCTCTCTCCGAAGCGAAATGGTCAGCTCAGAGCTCTCATGCTCAGCTTCTCTTGTAGAATCCCTTTCTGCTGCATGTGCCTGCTTCACAAGGCAGATAGATCCTGGCACAGATCCGATAAAAGCTCGCTATGAGAGAGCAGAGAGGGAATG
>CM054134.1:24292388-24294888 GCA_028751875.1 Rapana venosa
CCCCTCTGTGTGTGTGTGTGTGTGTTTGTGTTTGTGTTTCTGTCTGTCTGTCTGTCTGTCTGTCTGTCTGTCTCCTCTCTCTCTCTCTCTCTCTCTCTCTCTCTCTCTCTCTATATATATATATATATATATATATATATATATATATATATATATATATATATATATATATATATATATATATATATAACCGCGTACATATAATCATATATGTGTTTGTCTCTCTCTATATATGTGTATATATAAAACCGCATATACATCTCTGTCTCCATCTCTATCTATCTGTCTATATGTCTCTATGTTTATGTGTTATTCTGTCCATCTGTATATATATATATCTATATATCTATATATATATATATATATATATATATATATATATATATATATCTGTCTGTATATCTGTCAGTATGTATATCTGTCTGTCGGTCCGCCCCCCCCCCCCCTCTCTCTCTCTCTCTCTCCCTCGCAGAACATCTTGCGCACACATTAAATCCTGTTCCGCTTTTCGTAAGAGTAGGCCATTGTGTGTCTGTGGGAAGAGATGACAGAATTTACAAAACCGCATACACACGGGGACTGGATATGTAAAAAAGCACATAAGTGCTTATTCCATTATCCTTGATGTAAAAGAATAAATGAATAAATCCTTCATGGGATGATTAAAGTGTTTTTGACTGAAATAATAAATAAATATATATATATATATATCCTCTCTCTCTCCCTCTCTCTCTCCCCCTCTCTCTCTCTCCCTCCCTCTCTCTCTCTCTCTCTCCCTCTCCCTCTCCCTCTCTTCCTCTCTCTCCCTCTCTCTCTCTCTCCCTCCTCTCTCTCTCTCTGCTCCTCTCTCTCCCTCTCTCTCTCCCTCCCTCCCTCTCTCTCTCCCTCTCACTCTCTCCCTCTCTCTCTCCCTCTCTCTCTCCCTCTCTCTCTCCCTCTCCCTCTCTCTGTCTCTGTCCCTGTGTCTCTGTGGCGCTAGGAACTGCCACAGTCTGTCTGGCAGAGTTAGTGGTTGCGCGGGCATAAACGTTGTACATGTGAGTATACATTTGGACGTAGGTAAGTGTTGAGCACAAGCACATAGATGCAGGCTTGTAGAAACGCATGCATGCATGCATCCACGCTCACACGCACGCACACCCACATACACACACACATACACACACCCGCACGCGCACGTACCCACGCTCACACACACACACACAGGAACTAAATATCTTTTCCCTGCAGTGCCAAGGCGTACAAGGAGCAACATCATATCCTCAGTATCTTTCGAGAGGTCTCTGACAGCAGACTAACACACAGATAAGCAGACAGACAGGTACAACGAAACATCTGAGATAAACAACTAGAGAAGCCAATTCACAGACGGAAAAAAATAACAGACGAAAGAAAAACTCTTAACAAAACAACAGTAGACTATACGTGTACAAAAAGAAAGTGATTTTGACGGTGTCCACCCACACCCCCAAGACAAAACAAAGCTAAAAAAAAGTCAGCAAAACAGCTTCTGAAAAACATTAACCTATTCATGCCTTTTTTTTTATAGCGCAAACCCCAACCAAAATGACTTTACACTGACGATCTATCCCTTTAATACAAAATAAAGCTAACACATAAAATAATCAACAACGAAAAAATCTTCTGAAAAAATCAACCCATTCATTCTTTTTTATGTTATATAGCACCGCATAAAGCTTGCTACATTGGAATTGAGACTTTCATACACACACACACACACACACACACACACACACACACACACACACACCACACACACACACACACACACACACACACACACACACACTCACACACACACACACTCTCTCTCTCTCTCTCTCTCTCTCTCTCTCTCTCACAAAACAAATGTCTCCTGCACTCTTCATCCTTCTTGTATACTCCTCCTCTTACTTTTCCACTATTTCCACAAAAGGTATTTGCCAGGCAAACGAATTCGATCTCCGAAGAAGAGGAGGAGGGAGAGGAGGAGGAGGAGGAGGAGGAGGAGGAGGAGGAGGAGGAGGAGGAGGAGGAGGATCACAGGAACAAATATAGCAATTACTGGACAAACAGTATACGCCTCATCGGTTACAATCATCCTTCACTGAGAGAGCAATAATCATACATCATGTCGAGTGACTGTCTGTTCATTTCCCTGCCTCCTTCCTTGCCTGTCTGCCTCTATGCCTGCCTGCCTGCCTGCCTGCATGCCTGCCTGTATGCCTGCCTGTCTGTCTGTATGCGTGCCTGCATGTATGCCTATATGCCTGCTTGTATGTCTGCCTGCCTACCTGCCTGCCTGCCTCCCTGACTGACCCATTTTTGGTTTATCCCTGAGGGGACGGTACAGACAATGCTTGCATGGGCCAGAGATGCTACGATGGCAGTGTGGACATTAGGTGGTGGCCAAACATTGTCAGAAGGAATTAAATGATAGCGGTGTGGGTAGTGTTGGTGGTGAATTTGGTGGTGGTGGTGGTGGTGGCTTGGGTGAGGT
>CM054134.1:24297388-24299888 GCA_028751875.1 Rapana venosa
TAAACATCTAGCACACACGTGCAAACTATTTCGCCCTTCGGAAGAGTAGGCCATGTGTCGTTGGGAACGGATGACAATATTTACAAAACTCGGCCATGCACATGGGTACTGGATGTAAAAAAAAAAAATTGATTTAAAAAAGACACAAGCCAACAAAATGACCAATGTTTGTGGCTGGATGACTTCCCCCTTAACGTCCTAGAGACACTGCTCTGAAACTCTCCTCCAGTACTTCGTAAGGGGGGGGGGGAGGAGATGTGGAGTTAACACTAATATTAACTCCAAGAGAAATCCTTCAACTGAAATCCTCAGTTGTGACTTGTAGTGAATTACATTCTATTGTATTACATCGCATCATAATTATTGTCATGTTGTGTTGCACTGCATTGTATTGAATTACACCTTAAAGCATTATATTATAGTGTTGTCTTGTATTCTATTGTATTATGTGCCATTTTCGTCACGGTATATTTCTCTGCATGACATTTGTCCTGGTCTGCTCAGGAGAGCGCGTCGCCACAAGAACAGCGCCACTCTTTTCTATGTGCGGATATGTTTCTCTTACGAAGGCGCTTTTCAACAGTAGAATTAGTTAAAGGCCAAACTTCTAGGTACCGTGGATATTTTTACTTGCGCTGAATATTATCACGTACATTACCTCAGTTTATTGTCTCATCCGGAAGACTAGCACCCAGACCTGCACAGAAAAGTCTAGGAGATGGGGACAACAATTCGGGTTCAAGCGGGAATCGAGCCAGTGACTGCTGTCTTTCCAGAAGGGCGCGATATTTCTAGACCATCGATCACCTTAAGCCTCCGCTCTCTGATTTCAGTCAAGTCACAAGCCAAGGACTCTAACAGCAAGACAGTTTCGCTAAAACATTTGCACACAGGACTGTGACAAATGTTTCTTCCTCTTCCTCGAACGTTCAGAAAGCAACTACTGCCGTCTCTCTGATGAGCAAAAATGCGTTGCGCAGCCGTTAAGCGCCTGGCAAATCAGGCCCAGCGCATCCGATCTTCAGCATGGGAGACAAATATTTTTGAAGTCTTTTTGGAGAAAAGGGAGGTGACTGGAGCAAGAAGGCAGAAAAAATGGGCAAGAAGGAGGTGGCCGGAAGAAAAGGAACAAAGCAGAAACAAAGAGAGGGTTAGCAATGAGGGAATTCCCAGCACAGAATTTCCAGAAAGTGGTATACTATTTATAATGACAGGATCCTGCCATCCCCACGGGGGTACTTCAGGTCTGAGAGATGGGGAGAAAATTCGGGTCCAAAAAGGAATCAAACATGCGACCGCTCGCTTTCTAGACCGGCGCGTTACCTTTAGCCCATCGATCCACCTTGGGTCTCCGCTCTCAGATTCCAGTCCAGTCTCAAGCCCAGTACTCGTAACTCCAAGACAGTTCCGCTCGAAAGTTTGCACAGACGACTGAGAAGAATGTTTCAATACCGAGAAGTTTGTTTGGAAAACATTGAACCTCCGCTCTCAGATTTCAGTCAGGTTGCAATCTCAGTGCTGTAACTGTCAGTCTGTTCGGCTCAAAGAATGTACAGAGGACTGGGAAGAATGTTTAAGTGCTGAGAAGCTCGTTTGGAAAACAAGGTTGCACTCGAATTTGAAGTTTCTTCCTTCTCTGTTCACCTATACCGTAGTTTTGTAGACCGTGGGGGCACCACTGAGGATTTTGTATCCAGATTCCTCCACACCTCCGGGGTCCTCTGCTTTCCGAGGCAAATTCTTCCACTCAGGACCAGTCCACTCTCTGATGTTGTCTTCCCATACTAAGAAATACTTTGTTTTGTTCAAATCGATCCAAGCATTTTGAACACGTTTTGGTTTTTATTGGCATTGTTCATTTCTCTGGCTGGAGATCAAAGGGACACGTGATGTAATTTGTTCAAAGAAAATGTTTTCAACGTGCACTGAACAGAAAAAGATTGAAATCCAGTGACCTTTAAATTAGACTTTTGTTTTTACTTTTCTTTTCTTCCTTTCTTATCATTCCTTCCTTCCTTCTGTATTTTGTTTTTTTTATTCCTTCCTTCCTTTCTTGCCGTCTTGTTTCTGTCAATGTCTGTTTGTTTGTCTGTAATATTTATGTTTGTTTGTATGTCTGTATTAGTTATGTCATCCTCTTTCTTTATTTCTTGGTTTCAGCAAACAGCATGAAAAAGTACACAAACAGAATGGTAACAGAAAAAGAGACAGGAAGAGAGACAGACAGACAGACAGACAGACGGCAAATGGATAGACAAACAGACAGGCAGACAGGCGAACAGATAGGCATACAGAGAGAGAGAGAGACAAAGCCAGACAGACAGAGCGCAGAGATAGAGAGAGAGAGAGAGAGAGAGAGAGAGAGAGAGAGAGAGAGAGAGAGAGAGAGACTTCAGACTTCAGACTTTTACTGTACATCGGCCTTAGGCCACAATAGAAAGGAATGATGGGCGTATGGAGTGGACATATGACATGAGTGTTATAAACACATTACTATCAA
>CM054134.1:24307388-24312388 GCA_028751875.1 Rapana venosa
TCATAATATCAGTTGCTGAAGTCATATATTCTTCACCTGTAAGACAAGACCGACATCACAAAGGCAGAGACATATACACATACATTCAGGAGCGCGCGTACGCATGCCCGCGCTCAAGCACGCACGCACACACGCACACACACAACACACTCAGCAAAGCACACACACACACATCACATCACATCACATCACATTTACTGTGTCTGTCACTACCACCCTTTTCCAACTAGCACCACTTCCACCACCACCACCACCACCAGCAGCTGACAGGATTACCAGCACAGTGAATCACACAGTCAGACAGAGGCTTAATAGTCACGCATGTTTACTACAGAAACAGGCGTAGAGAGAAAGAATGAGGATGGAGAGAGACAGCGACAGACAGAGAGAGACAGACAGAGACAGAGAGGCAGAAAGACAAGTACAGAGAGAGACAGAGAGAGACTGTAAGTGAGAGAATGATACAGAGACAAAGAGAGTACAGAAAGCGAGAAGATGACAGATATTGAGGTAAATGACATGACGGGCAGAGAAACACGCAGACAAAACGATACACAGCTGTTGCAGGCTGAGACAGATACATACAGAAAGAATGACACACGCATACAAATACCAAGCTAGCCACAAACAGTGGTAAAGAAACTCAGGAGTGGACAAAGTAAGCTCAGACAAAAAGATACAGACAGAAAAAGGCAGACAGACAGACAGACAGACAGACAGATACAAACCAAACATACCCAGGCAATGAATGTGTGGAGGCTGCCAGCAGTGATTGGCTAAGAAGTTTATTGGGCACTACAGTTTTCCCACGAGGGAGTTCAGTGTGAGAATGGTTTCCTGTTCTGCCACTTTATCTTCATTTACTGCTCCCTGAGTGCACACCTTAGGTAGGTATGACTGAAAGGGTTTCATTGATTGCTTTCTGTGTTCAGCTGTGTGGAAAAAACAACAACCACTGGGCTGTGTGTTTTGCCTTTTTCTTGTCTTTTACTCTCTGCCTCTTTATCAATCTATGTATCTATCTATCTATCTGTCTATCTATCTATCTATCTATCTATCTATCTATCTATCTATCTATCTATCTATCTATCTATTTATCTATCTATTTATCTATCTATCTATCTATCTGTCTATCTATCTGTTTATCTATCTATCTGTCTATCTGTCTGTCTGTCTGTCTATCTATCTATTTATCTATCTATCGATCTATCTATCGATCTATCTATCTTTCTATCTATCTATCTATCTGTCTGTTTATCTATCTATCTATCTATCTGTTTATCTGTCTATCTGTCTATCTATCTATCTATCTATCTGTCTATCTATCTATCTGTCTGTCTGTCTGTCTATCTCTATATATAGAGAGATAGAGGAGTATGGGATAGCCTTGCGGTCAGAACATTGTGCTCACAATCTGACGACCCGGGTTCGATTCCCGTTAACATCAGTGCAGACTGCACTCTCCCCAAAAGTCCTTCGAATGAGACTATAAACCGAGGCCCCATAGGCGAACACATGTAGAACATCTTGTGCACACGTTAAATCCTGTTCCGCTTTTCATAAGAGTAGACCATTGTGTGCCGGTGGGAACAGATGACAGAATTTACAAAACCCCATACACACGAGGACTGGATGTAAAAAAGCGCACAAGTGCTTATTCCATTATCCTCGATATAAAAGAATAAATAAATAAATAAATATATATATATATATAGATATATATAGATATATATATATATATCTATAATTATATATATCATATATAAATATATATTTCTGTGTTTCTGTTTTTGTCTTTGTCTGTTTTTCTCCTGCATTCATGTAGAGAGACAGAGACAGACAGAGAGAGAGAGTGAATAGAGGTAGATGGATGGGGTTAAGAGAGAGAGAGAGAGAGAGACAGACAGACAGACAGACAGACATTGACAGAAACAGATAATCAGATACATGTAGCACAACAGAAGAGAGAGATAGAGTTGTTTTTTTTAAAACCCAAATGACTGAGGCAAAAATGGACGCAGAAAAACAAACCTTTCAACACATCAAGCCACAGACAACAGCGATTTGCCAAGACATTTATTGCTGGCTACCAGCTTGCCCACAGGGAGTTCAGTGTGAGAATGGCTTCCTACTACCCTGCTGCTTTACCTTCATTGACTGACCCCCAGGCAGTCCACACCTTTGGTAGGTGTGACGGAAAGGTTTTCATTGACTGCTTGCTGTTTTCATTTGCGTTCAAGATAAAAGCAATCTGGTTTATTTCTGACTTTTTTTTTCAGTCTCCTTCCACCTGTCCATCAGTCTGCCTATCTGTGACATACTTAGATAAGTGTCTATGATTATAATAATAATAATAATAATGTGTGGAATTTATATAGCGCTGAATCTTGTAAAGCAACAAATCAATGCACTCATATCAAATACATTTACACAGTGTGTAAACATTGTATCGCAAAACGTTTTGGTTTTGGTCTTAAACTGTTTATTCATGCTGATGGAATTGTTGTTTCTGTTGTGTTTTCTTCAATGTTTCAGTATTTGTGTATGTGTGTTTACAAGGACGTGGAGCTAAAGTTTAAACATCTGTGCACGCGCATACATACACACACATGCTCTCTCTCACTCTCTCTCTCTCTCTCTCTCTCTCTCTCTACTCTCTCTATCTGTTTTCACCTCCATGGCTGTGGGTACAACAAAACAACCACCATCAACACCACACCACCAGACAGGATTACTACAATGAATCACAGTCAGACACAGTCAGACGCTTAACAGTCACACAGTTCCACAACTAGAGGGAAAGAAAGAGAGAGAGAGAGAGAGAGAGAGAGAGAGAGAGAGAGAGAGAGAGAGAGAGAGAGAGAGAGAGAGAGAGAGAAGATGACAATGACAATGACAATGACAATAACAATGACCAAATTCTTTTATTTCGAGGATAATGAATAAGCACTCATGTGCTTTTTTACATCCAGTCCCCGCCCGTAGGGATACATCTTAATACTAACCCAACACTTATACACTCTCACAGAGAGAGAGAGAGAGAGAGAGAGAGAGAGAGAGAGAGAGAGAGAGAGAGAGAGAGAGAGATGAGAAGGGGGGAGGGGAGACAGACACAAGGACACACAGAGAGCCAGATGAAGGGGTGGATAGACACGAAAAAGGGTTTACTTTCTTCTGCTTTGAAGACGAATCTAGTCCCTGTGTGCATGTGGTTTTGTGAAATTTGTCATCCATTCCCACCTTCTGAGAGGTGGAGAAGGTTTAACATTTGCGTAAGATTTTTTGTTTTGTTTTGTTTTTGTTTAATGTCCATTCACTACTTGGTGATAAGGACACACCCGCATTCAAACCAACATCTCTCTCTCTCTCTCTCTCTCTCTCTCTCTCTCTCTCTCTCTCTCTCCCCTAATAATTATATGTGTATTTATATTCTCACAACTATCTACAGTAGAGGTCTTACTGGGGAAGAATATATAACCTCAGCAACTGATGTTATGAACTGCTGAGAGTCATATAAAACCTCTTGAACAGTGGAATATTTTTTATGAATTTTGCGTAAGATGTTCTGCGTGCGTTCGCACGCTAGACCTTGGCTTATAGTCTCAACCAATGTGAGAGAGAGAGACCAAGAATGTATGCATCCACGTACAAACAAGAGAGAGAGAGAGAGAGGAGAGAGGAGAGAGAGAGAGAGAGAGATGAGGAGAGAGAGAGAGAGAGAGCGCAAGTCAATGACAGAGAGAGAGAGAATGTAAAAGAGAGACAGAAACAGTCACAGACAAGGGCAAATATAGACAAAGAATACAGGAAGAACTTAAGCAGACGAAGAAAAACAAACACAGCCAGACAGACGTATTATATGGAAACAATCAACTCCACACACTCACTGTATAGTATACCAGGCAGCGGTACAGTGGTTTGCCAAGAAGCTTTTATTCCCGGGTAGCTAGCTACCGTTTTCCGGATTCCCACATGGATGTCAGTGTGAGAATCATTTCCTGCTAACCCTGCTATACAGTCGTTTACTACTCCCCTGTCCAGCAGGCCTTCCTTCAGAGGGTATGGCTAAAAGGTTTTCATTGATTGCTTTTTTCTTCTTTTTGTTGATCTGGTTCAAAAAAGAAAGTGAAGATCAGGATTTTGACCTTCCTCTGTTTTTGTCTCTTTTGCCTCGGTCTGTCTCTCTGTCTCTCTGTGTGTGTCTCTTTCTCTTTCCCTCTGCCTTTGTCTCTTTCTGTCTCTCTCTCTCTGTCTGCCTGCCTGTCTGTCTGTCTGTCTGTCTGTCTGCTCTCTCTCTCTCTCTCTCTCTCTCTCTCTCTCTCTCTCTCTCTCTCTCTCTCTCTCTCTCTCTCTCTTTCTCTGGTTCTATTTCTGTCTACCTATCTCTCTCCTCTTCTCTCATGTGTATGCATGCAAAAAACACATGGAGAGGAGAGAGAGAGACAGAGACAGAGACAGGCAGAGACAGAGACAGAGAGACAGTGAAAAGGAGGGAGACAGACAGAGACACAGAGACAGATAAACGCACTCACACATACATATTATTTATACAAGCACACACAAACACGAATACACACACACACACACACACACACCCAAGACAGACACAGACAGACATGCAGATACAAACTCTAACTACAGCCTTACTACTTTGTGTGTGTGTGTGTGTGTGCGTGCGTGTGTCTGTGTATGTGTGTGTATGTGTGTGTGTGTGACAGAGACCTCAGTCATTTTCCTAACAGCTTTGATTTGCCAGCGATCATTTCCCCTCAGGGGTTTTTGAATGAGACTCGTTTCCCACCCACTACTACTACTATTACTATGCTTCTTCTATGCTCATTTTACTCCTAACACCCAGTGTGGAGCTTTTATAGGGTGACTAAAAGGTTTCCAGTCCTTTGCTACTCCCTGCTTAGATACAAGGTGTGTACATGTGTGTTCGTGTGTGTGTGTGTGTGGGTTGGGGGGTGCGTGTGCATGCGTGCAAGCATGCGTGCGTG
>CM054134.1:24317388-24344888 GCA_028751875.1 Rapana venosa
TATGCCTGTTAATTAAGATCTGAAAAAAGCCTGACAAAGTATAAACAAAATGCAAAAAACGTAAAGTCTAACACTGGTCCCTTGTGCACACTACTCACAATGCATTTACAAACACACAGCACACAGTATTAACTGGCTGCCAGCAGCTAGCCACAGCATTCGAAAGGAATCCCCATTCTCTCAAGGACGACCACTGAAGGTCTAGCTAGTAGTTAGGTGCAAAATACCCAATCTCTCACTAGATTCAGACCACTAATTTTTGCCTCTTTTCAGTTTTGTTTGTGGGCTTTCTTTGTTGCATCTTTAAAGAGCGTTACTTGTCAAGCTTAGGAAAGAACAAGAAAACTGCGGTGTTTTCATGAGAGTGGAGGGTAAGTAGGTTGGTATTAGCGTATCCAATGATACAATAAATTAGGGTTGATCCAGCCCGCTTAGCTGTACACAACGTGTTGGTGTATCACCCCTCACTGCCGCTTGGTCAGCGACGTACAGCTCTCGGGATTGTTACCTCCCCCTTAATCATAATCTAAACACTATTTTCCCCTTTCACTTTACAAATTCAGTTATGCATACAGTGAAGAACACCCAGTAGAGGCAAGTCAAAAATAACTACTCAAATGCCTCCGCCTGAAAAAAAAAAATGTTTCATCCCCAAAAAGCAACCACCCCGAATTAAAGACCAGACAGAATCAACACAGAATCGTAACCTGAAATTTGACCAGGCAGCTTAATGGTAACATGTCAGTTGTTCTAAACAGCAAGCAACTGTTCACAAGTGCAGTGACTCGGCTTTGTGCTTTGAGCTCAAACTGATTCAGTACTGATGCTAACTAACGACAGGGGCACGATTCTCTTGATCCGGTGTCTTGGGGGTGGCTCGAACCCGAGCTGTCAAATCGCGAGCGCAACATTCTAACCACTAAGCTAAACCGCCAACGACCCCCCCCCCCCCCCTCCCCTCTCCCTCCATTTCTCCCTCAAGATAGAAGGAATCAAGGGAAGGAAGGAGAGAGAGAGAGAGAGAGAGAGAGAGAGAGAGAGAGAGAGAGAGAGGAGAGAGAGAGACAGACAGACAGACAGACAGACAGACAGAGAAAGAGACTGAGACAGATACAGAGAGGCAGATAGAGACAGAGACAGAGTGAGAGACAGAGACACATAGACAACGAGAGAGAGATATATAGAGAGAAACAGATACAGAGAGATACAGAGATAGAGAGAGACAGAGAGAGACAGAGACAGACAGACAGACAGACAGACAGAGAAAGAAAGGGGGCAGGGGCGAGGGGGCTTGTTGGGAAGGTAGGGGAGAGGGTTTCAGCTGTGGCTGGGACGGGTCAACAACCTTGGGAATTTGGTTTTAAGCCCCGCATTGATTTGTCGCACGCGAGGGACTCAGGCACTTAGATTTCTTTTTTAACAAGTGAGAGAGACACACAGAGAGAGAAAAAGATAGAGACAGAGACAGATAGACAGAGATAGATAGACAGAAAGAGACAGAGACAGAGAGAGAGAGACAGAGAGAGAGAGAGACAGGGAGAGAGACAGAGAGAGAGAATGAAAGACGGAGAGACAACCAAACAACACACACACACACACACACACACACACACACACACACACAACACCACACACACACACACACATTTTTCAGCACGTTTTATAAGACAGTAAAGGTTTCAACAAACACCACACAAGAGTAAAAGACCTTTGGGATCACAATATCATCATCATCGTCTTCATCGTTGCCACCATCGTCATCGTCATCTTCGTCCTCTTTCTTCTCGTCCTCCTCCAACTCTTCCTCCTCCCCAACTTCCTCCTCATCCTTCTCCTCCTCATCATCATCATGAACAGCAGCAGCAACAACAAGCAACAGGGAGAGATAAACCGCACGAGAGAGAGAGAGAGAGAGAGAGAGAGAGAGAGAGAGAGAGAGAGAGAGAGAGAGAGAGAGAGAGAGAGACAGACAGACACAGACAGGCAGAAAGACAGAAGGACAGATAGGGACAGAAAGACAGGCATCGAGTGAGAGAGAGAGACAGAGATAGAGAGTGAGAGAGACAGACAGAGACAGACAGACATAGAGTGAGAGAGAATCCTTCGGATGAGACTATAAACTGAGGTCCCGTATGCAAACGCACGCAGAACATCTTGCGCACACGTTAAATCCTGTTCCACTTTTCGTTAGAGTTGGTCATTGTGTGCCGGTGGGAACAGATGACAGAATTTAGTAAACCGCATACACACGGGGACTGGATGTAAAAAAAGCACATAAGTGCTTATTCCATTATCCTTGATATAAAAGAATTTTTTTGAAAAGAGAGACACACAGAGACAGAGGAGAGAGAGAGAGAGAGAGAGAGGAGAGAGAGAGAGAGAGAGAGAGAGAGAGAGAGAGAGAGAGAGTACTCTTTGAGCCCATAAGTAATAATTTGTCAATCACGGAGAAGTAGCCACATCTTTATGAAAATTAAATGGACCCGTCAATCGTACATTTTTTAGAGCAGATTCTAACCCTGCTAGTCTCCCCATGCCACAGTATACAGGCCAGGTGCCTTGCTGAAGCATTGAAGGGAGTTACTGTCAGTGTGGCTGGCTTCAAGCTTTTACCGCTGTTCTCCAGAGTTCTCGACGTTCCGCTGTCTTTGTCTGTGGACACTTTAATCGAAGTCTTTTTTTCTGTCTGTGGCTAACTGACTGTTGGTTTGTCTGTCTGCGCCATGGTATGTGTGTGTGTGTGTGTGTGTGTGTGTGTGTGTGTGTGTGTGTGTGTGTGTGTGTGTGTGTGTGTGTGTGTGTGTGTGTGTGTGTGTGTGTGTGTGTGTATGTATGTATGTATGTATGCATGTATGTATGTAGTAGTAGTAGTAGTTCTTCAGTTTAACGTCCTTCCACTAAATAGTGATATCAGACAGGAAAGTATGTGTGTGTGTGCGTGTGTGCGCGTGTGCGTGTGTGTGCGTGCGCACGTGCTTGTGTGTGTGTGTGTGTGTGTGTGTGTAGGGGGGAGGGGTATGCATATAACTAATCAATCGTAATAAACAACTATTATGAAAAAAGCATAAACAAGAATTCTGGAAAAACAAAAACAAAAAACAAAGAAAAAACCAACAACAACCAAAAAAAAAAACAAAAAAAACAAAAAAAAAACAAAAAAACCCAGAAACATCAAACAGCAAAAATACCAGCTTTCCAATTCATATAACTTGAAGCTATCCTTATATCAGAGGAGTCTGAAAATAGGAGTATGGCTTAATGACAATACAATTTCTTTCATTAATGGAATGTCTTTAAGAATTTGCTGCAAGCTACGGACTGGGAAGGCAGGTAAGATGTTTTTCAGATCTCTGCATCGTAAAAGAATGTGATCATTGGTAAGATTTTCACCACAGATACATGTTGCTTTTTTTAAAAATTTCGTTCTAAAAGCATTGAGCTTAAACCTTAAATGTATAATGTATGTATGTATGCATGCATGCATGCATGCATGCATGCATGTATGTACGTATGTATGTATGCATGCATGTATGTATGTATGTATGTATGTACGTATGTATGTATGTAGTCAAGTCAAGTCAAGTCAAAAACACTTTAATCATCCCATGAAGGGCAATTACAATACATGTATGTATGTATATATGTTCGTATGTATGTATGTATGGATGGATGTATATGTGTATGTATGTATGTATATGTGTGTGTGTGTATGTATGTATGGATGGATGTATGTGTGTATGTATGTATGAGTGTATGGATGAATGTATGTATGTATGTATGCATAAATATATGTATGTATGTATGTATGAATGTATGTATGTATGTATGTATGTATGTGTATATATGTTTGTATGTATGTACGTACGTATGTATGCACGTATATATGCATGTATGCATGCATGCATGCATGCATGTATGTGTGTGTGCATGTATGTATGTATGTATGTATGTATGTATGTATGTATTATATATATATATATTATATATATATATATATATATATATATATATATATATATATATTATATATATATATATATATATATATTATATAAGCGTGCATATCTGCATGCATACTTCCTCCAGATCTCCACCTCCTTCAGATCTCCTTCAAGTTTGTTTGTTCAATGTGCAGTCTGTCTGTCCAAATGGAAAAGCCGACTACATCTCTGATTTCATCTCTGAAAAAAACATTGACTTAACCTTCCTCACCGAAACTTGGCTTAAACCACATAGCCATGAACCAAAAATAAAACAGCTGACTCCTCCTGGATATAAAACTACTTCTTTCCCCCGACTCTCTCGAGGAGATGGGATTGCCATCATTCTCAAAGACACATTGGAACCGTCTCTTTCTTTCAGTCACAACCTTCAATTCTCTCATGAATCTTTTGAAGTTTGCGAAATCAGTCTCAACCTACCTGGCCACTCTATTACTATCTGCTGCCCTTACCGACCACCTCCCAGCCGTAAAAACAACCTAACATCTTCTCTTTTTCACCAAGAATTCCAGTCACTCCTCGACCACTACAGCCTCTCTCCCACTAAACTTATAATTCTTGGTGACTTCAACTTCCATTTCGACAACCAGTCTTCTCCAGATGTCAAACGTCTTTCTCTTTCTCTGTCCAACCATTCTCTCTCTCAACTGGTAAACGAAGCAACGCACAGATCTGGTCATATTTTAGACTGGCTGATTATTAATGCTTCTTTTAATCTTGTCACATCTGTTTCTGTCACCGACGAACTGCATTCTGATCATTCCGCCATTCTTTTCCATCTTAACATCACAAAACCTGTCAGAAAGAAGAAATATGTTACTCGTCGCAATCTTAAGGCCTTAGACATTCATACCTTCTCTTCCCAAGCTTCCGAACGTTTTTCACAAACCTCTGACCACACTGACCTCTCTGATCACTATAACACTATTCTCCGCCAACTGCTTGATGAGCATGCACCTCCTACTGACCATCTCCTCCCTGACAGACCCTGTGTGCCATGGTATACCCAAGACATCTTGATAGCGAAGCGCAAACGCCGGCAACTAGAACGGCAGTGGCGGAAGTCAAAAACCGAAATCAACAAACAGCTTTTTCCGAAAACAAATAAACAAAGTGAAACTGTTAATCCATTCAGCAAAGACAGACTACTACTCTTCCCAAGTTCTCTGTGCTACATCCATAAAATCTATTTTTCCCTCACCTCAAATCTCCTTGGATCTGCAAAAACAACTCCTCTGCCTAACACCCACAGCCTGTCTGTACTTCCATCCATATTTTCTGCCTTCTTTTCAGACAAAGTTCGAAACATACGCTCCAGACTGGATCAGACTCAATTCCAGCCTGCGCCTCCTGATCCCCAGTTCACTGGCACTCCTCTCTTTTCCTTCCATCCCACAAGTGAAAAAGAAATCATGACCATTCTGAAGGAAATGACTATAAAATCATGCGACCTTGATCCCATACCTGCTCCCGTTTTCTCACAATGCCTTCCACAACTTGTACCTATTATCACTAAAATAGTAAATTCATCTCTTGTGTCAGGAAATTTTCCATCAGCTCTTAAAACAGCAATAGTCACACCTCTACTGAAAAAGCACGACCTCGATCCCAACATTCTGAAGAATTATAGGCCTGTCTCAAACTTACCCTTTGTCTCTAAAGTACTAGAAAAAGTCGTTCTCAAACAGCTCAACAGTCACCTTCATTCCAATGATCTCCTTCCCACTTTTCAATCTGCCTATCGCCCCAACCACAGCACCGAAACCACCCTAGTCCACACTTTAGATACACTTCTACTTGCTTCTGATGCACGAAAAATCTCCATCCTCACTCTTCTGGACTTATCTGCAGCCTTTGATACCATAGATCACTCAATTCTTCTTTCTCGCCTCCAAAATACGTTTGGTATTAGCGGCACAGCCCTCACCTGGTTTACTTCATACCTCACAGACAGGTTCCAGAAAGTTATTGTAAACAAAATTCAATCAAAACCTGTCAAAATGGAATGTGGAGTCCCGCAGGGATCAGTCCTGGGCCCTGTTCTCTTTACTCTCTACACTGCTCCACTCTCACATATAATAAACAACCACCATATTGATCATCATTTCTATGCCGATGATACTCAGCTTCAGTGCAGTGATACTGTTGAAAACTTGCCTTCCCTCCTGACAAATATGTCCTACTGCCTTCAAGACATTCAAAACTGGATGACTCAGAACAAGTTACAACTTAATGCTGATAAAACCGAAGCCATGCTCATAGGGACCCAACATAAACTTTCCTCTATCGCAAAAACTTCAATAGAATTCGGCAATACGTCAGTTCCTTTGTCCAACTCTGTGAAGTATTTAGGAGTAGTTCTTGACAACACACTCTCTATGAAAAAATTCATCACCCAGACCTGCCAGTCTTGCTACTATCAATTACGGCGCATAAGCGCGATTCGCAAGTATCTGTCCACTGATGCAACTTCCAAGCTTGTCACATCTCTCATTCTTTCACGTTTAGACTACTGTAATTATCTTTTGGCTGGCCTACCAGCATCATCTATCCACTCTCTTCAACGCATACAAAACTCTGCAGCTCGACTGGTCCTAAGAAAGAAAAAATCTGAACACATCACTCCTCTTCTTCGATCTCTTCACTGGCTGCCTGTCTCACAAAGACTGGAGTATAAAATCAATACCCTCTGTTTCAAATGTCTCCACAAATCTGCACCCTCTTATCTCTGTAACTGTCTTCATCTGTACACTCCATCCCGTTCCCTTCGTTCAGTCGCAGATACTTTGTGCTTTCGAACACCCAGATTCAAACAAACCACTGTTGGCCGTCGCTCCTTCTCTGTTTCTGGTCCATCCACTTGGAATGACCTCCCTCTTTCACTTTGCCAAAAGCCTTCACTTGATACCTTCAAATCCAGCCTCAAAACACACTTATTTCCTACCTGAGACTTTCCCCCCAAATATCTGTCCCTAATTTTCAACAGCATCTTTCACCTTCTAAGTGTTGTTCCGAGTGTGTGTGTGTATGTGCGTGTGTGTGCGTGCATGCGTGCATACGTGTGCGCGCATGGTTTTTTAAATCTGTTGTTCATTATGTTTAAGGAGAGTTGCATGCCTGTAAAAAATGATTGAGTGCAAGCGCTTCGATTTGTTTGTTTTTTTACAAGATTCAGCGCTATATAAATTCCATATATTATTATTATTATTATTATTATTATTATTATTATTATATCTGGCTGCCTGTATATTAGCTGGCTGTGTCACAGAGAGCAAACTATAAGATCTGTACCCTCTGTTACAAATGTCTCCACAAAACAGCACCTTCCTACCTCTGTGAATGTATTCACCTATACACTCATTCTCAATCCCTCCGCTCTGCTGCAGATACCTTGTGCTTACGAATACCTAGATTCAACCAATCCACTGCCGGCCGTCGCTCTTTCTCTATTTCTGGTCCATCGATCTGGAATGACCTCTCTTTCTCCTTTCGCCAAAAGCCTACTTATGACACTTTTAAATCCAGGCTCAAAACACATTTATTTCAAATCAAAGACTCTTGTTTCATCTAACTTGTGTTCTTACCCTCAACAGCCGAAACCACCACCACCACCCTGCCAAAGTACACAACCTCTGTAAGTGTTTGTGTGTGTGTGTGTGTGTGTGTGTGTGTGTGTGTGTGTGTGTGTGTGTGTGTGTGTGTGTGTGTGTGTGTGTGTGTGCGTGCATGCGTGTGCGTGTGTGTGTGCGCGTGTGTGTATACATTTGAATTTGTAAAAACTATTAATTGTAACTTGTTGAATGTGTTAGAGAAAGATGAATGCAATCGCTTTGATTTGTTTTGCAAGGTTATTATTATTATTATTATTATTATTATTATTATTATTATTATTATTATCATTATTATTATTATTATTATATCTCCGTTCTCCTGCGATTACTACATCAACAAAAAATGTACAGCGTACAAAATAACTGTGGTACAATAATATAACGTACACTTGGAGCCGATAAGTATGCTGATGATTGACGAAGAGAAGCACGACACTCCGAACATCGCGCACACAATCCTCTCCTCTCCTCTCCTCTCCTCTCCTCTCCTATCCTATCCTATCCTTCCTTCCTTCCTTCCAGCAGATTCCAAAGCACTGGACGGACACCAGGCCAGATGGCACGCAGACCAGCTACTTTCCTGACAGAGCGAAGCTTGTTACTGTCAGCCTGGCTTCCGCAATTCTGTGCCCCCTTTCTCGCCAGGTATCAGTGTTGCTGTCTCTGCCTCTGTATCCAGATATCTCTATCACTGTCTGTGTCTAAACGAACCTTTTTTTGTCCTGTCTTCCTCTGTGTTTTTTTCTGTTTGTCTGTCTTCTTGTCTGTCCCTCTGTCTGTCTGTCTGCCTGTCTGTCTGTCTGTCTGTCCATCTATCTACCCTATCTCTCTCTCTCTATCTATCTATATATCTGTCTATCTATCTATCTATCTATCTATCTATCTATCTATCTATCTATCTAATCTCTCTCTCTATTTCTCTTTCTATCTATCTACCTATCTTTCTATCTCCTATCTATCTATCTCTCTGTCTATTTACCTAGCTAGTTATCTATCTAGCTATTTAACTGGAGGGTTAGAGTTCATTTCCCATATTTATAAATGTTTTTTTCTGACTCCGACCGGCACTTTAACCAGAGTGACTTTTGGTGCGGACTCATTGGGAACATTGGGATCACACAGTCAAGCTTCATCTACTTCATGGGTGCCATTTTGAGACTGTTGCTCAAACTACCTAACACCTCAGGTGTCTGTATCTCTCGGGCCTGGTTGAAGCCGGGATATATTACGATAGGAAGCCCTGTCAAGTCGTCTCAAAGCACATACACTTTCATAGCAGTGAAATTTCACCATACTCATCACCATTGATGTTCATGCAACAAAAGAATATTGTCACTGAATCGGTGACCTCTGTTGCTTTGGTCTCATGGTGGCCCTGGTTTGGAATGTCCGTGCAATTGTGTGCCTGTGATGAGTTTGTGTCAAAGCCTTCAGGGTCGGACGCTCACGGGGAAGGTGGTTGGAGGTATGTCGAGGTAGTCACCATCCCTGGTGAACCTCTCACTCAGTCTGCCTCCACCACTAAGCTAGTTTTGTCGTCAGGGGGTGTCCTGAATGTTTTAGCTCAGAACAGGCACTACTAAAGACAACAAAGTGTCATAGTAGCAGTGCAAGGCTCCTCTCATGGGTGGCATTACGGCAGCAGACATCTATAGGTTCTCTGTGGATATCAGACATTGAGGATGCGACATAAGGAATCTGGGTGTGGTAGGAACAGGGAGACAGAAATGAGTGGCGGTGGAACAGCAAGACAGCAATGTTAGAAAAGACGAGGCAGCCAAAACAACATCTGAAACTGAACTTAACCTGAAAGCAAAACCCTGGACATGTAAGTAGACCTTGAGGGTGTTAAATCACGGATACAATAGAAATCGATCGGAAGGTTCCTCCACCCCTAGCCCTAACCCACCCCCATCCCCACTCCCGCCCGACGTCAATCCTTTCCCCACCCCCAACCCCATCCCCTCACTTCCCCCAAAAGAGCAGCACATTGTGCCGTACCAGAGTATTTCTTTTTTAGACATAAAGTGTAATTAGAACAAAACGGAATTGAATCAATGATGGAGGAGAGTGGGAGAGAAGGAGGGTTTGGGGAAGGGGTAAGGAAGCAGGAGTGGAGTGGTACGGGGAGGGGGTGCAAATGAAATTTAGGGCAGGTCAATGACCTTTAAAATCTCTGGATTGATTTGAGGCACGCATGCAAACACGGGCACCTGGATTGTAAAAGCAGCTGCACAGAAGCAGCAGAGGTGGAACGCGTGTCTTGATCAGTGGACAGATTGATCTGAACACCTAACAATGAAAAGCATGTAAGGCAGAAAAAGAAAGAAAGGATTGAAGAAAGACAAGAAAGAAAGAAAAGCGAAAAAAAGAAGGCAGTTTAAGGGACAGAGAAAGAGATGTTCACAAACAAATGGAAACAGACAAAGACATAGAAAGATGTAGATGGACAAGGATTACACAAAACATAGCTAGCTAGCTAGCTAGCTAGCTAGATAATTGATAGATAGATGGATAGATAGACAGACAGATAGATAGATAGATATATAGATAGACAGATAGATAGATAGATAGATAGACAGATAGATAGATAGATAGATAGATAGATAGATAGATAGATAGATAGATAGATAGATAGATAGATAGATAGATAGATAGATAGAGAGATAGAAAGATAGAGAGAGAGAGCGAGAGTGAACATACTCATCATTAAACAAGAATTTCAAGAAACATGTAGTGTATAGCAGTTGGTTGCATTCTAAACAAACGCCTACAGACAGCACAGGCTTTTTCTGTCATGCCCAACACAGTGCAAAAGACAGCGACACACAGACTGCGTAAGGTCTGTCTGGCGGCACTGTGTGCCCATAAGTACTGTAATAGAGGCAAAGAAAGCTGTCAACTGCCGCCTAATCCTCTCATAGCTTCTACAGGTCTAGCACGTTAAATTTAAAGGTGGTAAAGATGCTCCCATAACCTATGTGGTCGTTGGGGAGCGAGGTATCAGAGACCTTGGCTTCTTTAGGGGCCAGCATATTGAGAACTATGGGGACGGGATAAGTCAGTGGTCAGAGCACTCACTCTCCCTCCGCAAATGTTCAGCAGCATCAAGCATGGTTACCAACTGGATGCGTGACCATTTCCGCGCTTTGGCTTCAGTACAGTCCGCCAGTTCTCCCAGCTGTAAATAAGTACCTGCCTCTTTAGGGTCAGGGAAGGTAAAGCAGTGAGGAAGAGGAGATGGGCACCACCCTCAATATGCTGGCCCCTGTAGAAGCTGAGGTCTCTGATGTCTCACTCTGAACCCCTGCAACCACATGGGACCACCTTTATCCTTTTTTATCTTCATATGAAAGGCGGCGCATATCTCCCCTCCCTTGCTGCTTTGCCTTTCCTGGCCCTAAAGATAGCAGGTACTCATTTCACAGCTGGGTGAACTGGGGGACTGTACTGAAGCCAAGGAGCACAAGCAGAGTCACCCACCTACTTGATAACCATGCTCAATGCTGCTTAACCTTAGCTTGGGGAAAGCAAGTGCACTGACCACTGAGCTATTCCGTCCCCAAATACGTTATCGAACGAAAATGAAAGAGTTCAGCTTGTCACTGTCAGTGCAATTTTCTTACAAACGTGTCCCCCATATTTCCTCCAGTTATCAGTACATAAAGAGACATTGCTTTATTGATTACATACACATACACAGACTGAAAATAATTCCAAGAAACTGGTAGCTCATAGCATTAATTTGTTTGCAGTAAGAACAAACGCCTTAAGTGAATATAGGCTTTTTTCTGCCGCAATCAACGCATGACTGGAATGACAGATATTAGAGGGCATAGCTAGTACTTTCATCCCATAAGCACAAAGATAAACGTGGTAAAAGAAGCGAAGACAGCTGTACATTGCCTGTGTAATCCTCTCTTACCTCCCGGCTCTAAACCACTAGTCCTGCCCACATGACAGGTCAGATACGCTGAGGAAAGAAGAACGCTTGAAAAAAAATCTTTTATATCGAGGATAATGGAATAAGCACTTACCTGCTTTTTTACATCCAATCCCCGTGTGTATGCGGTTTTGTAAATTCTGTCATCTGTTCCCACTGGCACACAATGGCCTACTCTTACGAAAAGCGGAACATAATTTAACGTGTGCGCAAGATGTTCTGCGTGCAGCTTGTTACTGCCAGTGTGGTTTTCTGCGATCTATACCCCATTTCTCTCCGTTTATCAAAACACGGGGGGAATAACTGGCTTCTCAATCCAAAAAAAAAGCACTGACCTTTAAACAAAATCCAAGAAACTGGTAGTTTGCAGCAGCTGGTTACTGTCAGAACAAACTCTTCAAAAGGTTACAGAATACCTCTGTCTTGATCAACACAGCAATAGAATGACAGGGTCGAGGACAGTACAACTAGTACTTTCAGCTCATAAGTACGCAGGTAAATGTGGCACAGAGGCAGAGAAAGCTGTGCATTGCCTGTGTGATCCTCTCTTATCTTCCAGCAGTAAATCAGTGATCCCACCTACATGACAGACCAGATATACCGATGAAAGAATAACGCTTGTTAATGTCAGTGTGGTTTCCTGCGATCTATACCCCCTTCGCTCCAGTTATCAAAACACTGAAGGAAAATTGATTTATCAAGCAAAACAAGCACTGACCTTTAAACAATTCCAAGAAAGTGATAGATTGTAGCAGCCGGTTACTGTCAGAAAAAAATCCTCTTCCAGATATTACAGACTCGTTCTGTCTTAATCAACACATCGATAAAATGGCAGGGTTTAGACAGGGTGTAGAGAGTACAGCTAGTACTTTGAGCCCATAAGTGCCGTGATAATCGCAGTAGACAGGCAGGGACAGCTGTAAATTGCCTGTTTAATCCTCTCGTATCTTCTGGCAGTAAACCTCTAGTCCTGCCCACATGACAGGCCAGACACGCTGATGAAAGAACAATGGCTGTTACTGTCTCTGTGGTTTTCTGAGATCTATGCACCCCTTCTCTCCAGCTATCCAAACACAGAGGAAACATTGGTTTATCAATCAAAATAAGCACTGACTTTAAAAAGGATTCCAAGAAACTGAGAGCTTGTAGCAGTTGCTTACTGTCAGAATGAACTCTTGGAGATTACACACTACTTCTGTCATGTTCGAAATATCATTACAAGGACAGGGCTAGACAGATCAAGTCAAGTCAAGTAAAAAACAACAACAACAACAAACACTTCAATCACCCGTTGAAGGGCAATTACAATACTGACAGGCACTTTGTATAGGATACAGATAGTACCGTGAGCCTATAAGTACTGTGATAATCGCGGCAAAGGGGCAGAGAAAGCCGTAAATTGCCCGTGTAATCCTCTCTTGTCTTCTGGCAGAAAAGCCAGTGGTACCCATACAAAACAGGCTAGATACGTTACTAAAAGATTACAAGAGTGAAACGTGTTAGTGTTAATGTGATTTTCTGAGCTCTCGAGCTCTCTCACCCCCCCCCCCCCCCCCCCCCCGACCCTTCAGTTATCAGTACAAAGAGGGAAAATTGGTGTATCAATTAAAATACGCATTGATTTAAATGAATTTAAAGAAACCGATAGATGGTTACATTTGATTTCAGACAACACAGACTTCTCAACAGATTGCAGGCTTTCTTCTGTCATGATCAGAACCCCGATGATACGACGGGGTTGGAAAGTCCGTGGAAGATAAAGGTAGTACTTTGAACTCATAAGGGTTGTAACGGTCGTGGCAAAGAAAGTCTGCAAAGTGCCTGTTTAATCTTCTCTGACTTTCTAGCACTAACACTTGCCAGAGTAAAGCTTATGACTGTCAACATTGTTCCCTAACATCTGTATCCTCTTTTTCCTTCGTTGTATCAGTTCAAACTGGAAGAAAAAGGTTTATCATTTAGAATATTTACACAGAGTATAAAGAACCCAGAAAAAACACTGGGGATTTGTACTAGTTGATTACAGTCAGAACGAACTCCTCAAGCAAATATCATACAACCTTCTTCTGTCAGACCACAGTCAGACCACAAACATCTACATTGCAAACATATTTGGGATCAGTAGTCTGGGAGGGCTACACGAGATTGTAGAACTTAGCACAGACACAGGGAAAGATGGCGAACCCTGGTAGCATTGTATATACCTCTTAGGGACAACGGCAGTGATTCATGATCAACACGATCAATAAAATGGCAGACAGGGTTAGACGGATAGTAGACAGATAGGGTTAGTACTTTGAGCCCATAAGCACTGTGATAAAGGTGACAAAGAGGAGGAGAAAGCTGTAAATTGCCTGCGTAATCCTCTCTAACCCTCCGGTACTAAAGCACTGGTTTCCGTACAAGTAAAGGACCTGCCCGCTAGGTTTCTGATGGAGGCCGTGATGAAGCTTGTTACTGTCAGCGTGGTTTTCCGGAGATCTCTATCCCCCTTCTTTACAGTAATCACTGTTTCTTTCCAGGCCTCTCTCTCTTTTGTCTATGCCTGCCTGTTAGGTGTGTGTGTGTGTGTGTGTGTGTGTGTGTGTGTGTGTGTGTGTGTGTGTGTGTGTGTGTGTGTGTGTAGTGTGTTAGTGTGTGTGTGTGTGGATGTGTGTGTACGTGCGTGCGTGCGTGCGAGCGCGCGCGCGCGCGCGCGTGTGTGTGTTTGTATGTGTGTGATTTATTCTTTTATTTCGAGGATAATGGAATAAGCACTCATATGCTTTTCTTCATCCAGTCCCCGTGTGTATGCAGTTTTGTAAATTTTGTCATCCGTCCCCACCGGCACACAATGGCCTACTCTTCCCAAAAACGGAATATGTGTATGTGTGTGTTTGTGTGTGTTTGTGTGTGTGTGTGTTTGTTGTGTGTGTGTGTGTGGGAGGGGGGGGGGGGTTGTGGTGTGAAGGTCTTTTGTATGTGTGTGTGTCTGTCTGTTGTGTGTGTGCGCGTGTGAGTGTGTGTGTGTGTGTAAGTGCGCACCCACGCGTTTATGTATGTGTGTGCGCGGACGCGCGTATGCGTGTTGCCAATCGTGAGGTGTTATATATCTTGTCTTCACAACGGCTGATGCAATGGTTTTGCAAGGATTCTCATCACCGTGAGAAAAACGCATGCGGATGATATGACTAACTCATCACCCCCTCCTTCACAGAGCAATGTCAGGGGTAACGTCTACAGACACCTCCCCTCTGCTATGCAATGTGGATGAGCAGACGAGCCTGCCACGATCATTGAAGGCGCGGCAACTGACTCGCTGTGGTGGGTAGAGAGAAAATATGCGTGCATGGAGTGGTAGGCAAGAACTTGAAACAATAGCATACAGAGAGAGGTAGGCAAGAACTTGAAACAATAGCATACAGAGAGAGGTAGACAAGAACTTTGAAACAATAGCAAACCACTCTATATTCATCCAGTGATTAATATACAATGAGGAGGGTGGGGTAGCCTAATAATGGTTAAAGGGTTGCACTCGCGATTTGACGGTCCGAGATCGAGCTACCACCGAGATTCTCGTTCAAGGGTGTTTTTCTTCAGCAGTTTAAAACATCAGCACTGACTTCTCACCTGTTCCGTAGTCCCGTGGACCGTGGAGGCACCAATGAAGATTTTGAAACCAGCTTCCTCCCCTCCCCGTGGTCTTATTCTTTCCGTAAAGGACGGCGGGGACTGGAGGAAGCTGGTACTGACTTCACTCCTCCAAAAATCCTTCAGATGAGACTCCAACCCAAGCTTCTTTGTGCTAGCTCATACATAACATATTGCGCACATGTGAAACCCCGTCCCACCTTTTGGAAGAGCAGGCCATTGCACACTGGTGTCTCCTTTAGACACCATCCCCGAAATTGCAATGCTGCTTCCTTAATTAATGGTGGGGAAAAGACAGAAGATCTCATCAATATTGTTAAACTTCTGAGCAAACCGCTTACCATAGGCAAAATCTGTCGATATATTTAGGAAATGAAGCCATTGTGCACTGGAAGTAAACTATCTGACTAAGAATTAAAAAAAAAGAACTGAAAATAAAACACACACACACAATACCACGGCGCGCGCACACACACACATACACACGCACATACACACACACACACTCAAACACACACATAATCACACACAGCAGAGACACACACACACACATGCATCACACACGCACTCACACTCACAAACACACACACCACTCACACTCAAACATACACACACACTCACTCACACACACACACACACACGCACACAAACACCCACACACATGCATCGATCATACACACACACACACACACACACACACACACACACACCACACCACACACAAAATTGAACATCTGAACTAGAATGATACGAAAACAAGCAACTAATACTTCAGCCCAAAACACATAATAATTGTACAACTTTGAAAGCTTGCAGCACACATATCCTGAAGAGAATAACATGGTTTCAGTTTATCACCGACAGTCTTCTGAGAGAGAGAGAGGAGAGAGAGAGAGAGAGAGAGGAGAGAGAGAGAGAGAGAGAGAGAGAGAGAGAGAGAGAGAGAGAGAGAGGGAGGAGAGAGAGAGAGAGAGAGAGAGAGAGAGAGAAGAGAGAGAGAGAGAGACAGACAGACAGACAGACAGACAGACAGACAGACAGAGCATCCTATCTTGGACGTAGACTCTACAGCATATTAGTGTCATAGTTATAGGGAAGTTTAGCAGTTTTATCACAAGCAGACAAAAGGCAAAAGCTTGTTCTCTGAAAATATTATTATCTCGGGGCTGTTAGTTTGCCATGCCATGTGTAAAAACGAAAATGATCCCTCTCTTTCTATAGTATATCTGTATGTTTGTCTGCCTGCCTGTCTGTCTGTAAGTTGGTCTGTCTGTCTGTTCGCCTGTCTTTGTCTCCTTCTGTCTGTCTGTCTCCCTCTCCCCCCTCCTCTCTCCCTCTCTCCCTCCATCTTCCCCTCTCTCTCTCCTCCTTTCTCTCCCCCTTTCTCCCTTCTGTATGTCACCCTCTCTCTGCCTCCCTTTCTTTCCCCTCTTTCTCCTCCCTCTCCCTGTCTCTCTGTCTCTATCTCTCTATTTTCTGTCTCTGTCTCTCTCTCTCTCTCTCTCTCTCTCTCTCTCCTCTCTCTCTCTCTCTCTTTCTCCTCCCTCTCTCTGTCTCTCTCTGTCTCTCTGTTTCTCTGTTCCTGTATCTCTGTCTGCTGGCTGTCTGTCTGTCTGTCTCTGTCTCTCTCTCTCCTCTCTCTCTCTCTCTCTCTCTCTCTCCTCCTCTCTCTCTCTCTCTCTCTCTCTCTCTCTCTCTCTCTCTCTCTCTCTCTCTCCTCTCCTCTCTCTCTCTCCTTGTCTACCTGGACATCAAATCCTTAGTATTCTTCATTCCGGGCTTCACCAGTGCATTGACTCATTTGCTCAGAGGTTTTCCTGACAGACACGCACCGTGAAACTTGTGTCAGATATTTAGCACAAAGTGACGGAGGTTTATCCTCAAGAAAACAGAAAAAATCTGGACAGAAAACAAAAATGCTACGCAGCTTCAGATCGAATCTTCTGTTTGTGTCCTCTCAATGATCCATGACTAGCCGTCCATCTTAGATGCCAGCCATTTCACTTCTAAGTAAGTGTAGTCAAGTAATCCCTCAGAAAAAAGAAAACGCGCGAGCGCTCGCACGCACGCACACACGCAGAACATCTTGCTCACACGTTAAAACGCATTCCGCTTTTTGGAAGAGTAGGCCATTGTGTGCCGGTGGGAACGGATGACAAAATGTCAACAACTGCATACACAAGAGGACTTGATGAAAAAAGCTCATGAGTGCTTATTCCATAATCCTCAAAATAAAAGAATAAATAAAAAAATAAATAAACACAGACACACGCTACTCGATTTCCTACAATCAAGAGCTTATCCTAACCGATACGCCATCCATTATGACTAAAAGCCTACTTAATCAAGGTCTCTTTAGCGCATACTGGCTATTGACCTGCCGAATGTCACTCCATCACTACATGCTAGCAGCTCAGTGTGGGTTTCGATTAACGTAAACTACGCTTGTGGGTTGGCATCTTTGGCTGAAATTTAAACTCAAGGTAAGAGGCTCTGAGCTAGTCTGACTTGTCAGGCGCTTAACGGCATGCAGCTCAACGCATATTCACGCATTTGATTAGACAACAATACTTGCTGTCTGAGTGTTCGACGACGACGACGACGACGACGACGACGAAGAAGAAGAAGAAGAAGAAGAGAAGAAGAAGAAGAAGAAGAAGAAGAAGAAGAAGAAGAAGAAGAAAAATCAAGGTGAAAGAAGATCAAGCTAGCAGCGACTTTGTTGTGTAAGAGAGTAGAAACAGTGCCAGCAGAGGTGCCATCAGTCAAAAGGGATGAATCAATGATGCAGGGGTGGACAACCCTTCAAAGCGGTCTGTGAATTGATTTCGCGCACGCGAGCAGGTTTAGGTCCAGACAGAGAAACGAGAATAAAGTGAAGTGGTATGGGTTAAAAATAAATCTGGATCGATCGAGCACAGCTAGAGAGAGAGAGAGAGAGAGAGAGAGAGAGAGAGAGACAGACAGACAGACAGACAGACAGACAGACAGACAGACAGACAGACAGACAGACGGACAGCAGACAGACAGACAGAGACAGAGAGAGATTTGTATAAATCTCTCTCTCTCTCTCTCTCTCTCTCTCTCTCTCTCTCTCTCTCTCTCTCTCTCTCTCTCTCTCTCTTTCTCCCCTTATCATCCCCCTGATTTCTGACGCTCTCATCCAAATGTATTCACTGCTCTCCACATTTCCATGTTACGATATTTCTAACTGTTTTATTTTCCATCTTTGTTTAAAATTAAAATGTCTTCATGGCAATATATATATATATATATATTATATATATATATATATATATATATATATAATTTTACATTTTGAGCAAAGTGCTTCTTGCTAGCTCAAGACGATGTTTTACTCTACTTTATATAAATAGATTTTAACGCCAAAGTAGGTCCTGACTCTTACAACCAATGGGCCGGAACAGTTGGTCAGTTTGGAACTGGGGAGACCAACGACAGGGGACTACGTCTGCTGGAGTTTGCCTGCACCCACAGACTTACCATTGCCAATACCCTCTATCCCCACAAGCAGTCAAGGAGGACAACCTGGCATGCGCCAAACGGCAAGATCCATAACCAAATAGATTTTATCTTAACACCACGCGCTTCAAATCCAGCATCAACAGAGCCAGAACAAGAACCTACCCTGGAGCTGACATAGGCAGTGACCACGACCTTGTGCTGCTGGTATTTAAAATGAAGCTGAAGAAAAAACAAACAGCCTGCAAACCCACGTATCAATTTTGACGTGGAAAAACTAAAAGATCCAGATGTCGAGGAAGATCTTCCAAGCTAAGCTTGGCGGACGTTTTGCGGCATTAACCCTCCTGGACAATGACACCAATGACCTCACCAACAACTTCAATGAGGCAGTCCGAGAAACAGCAGAGGAGGTACTCGGTACTCGGTCGTCAGAGGAATAAACACCAGCCATGGACTACCAATGACATCTTGGACCTCTGCGATACAAGAAGAGCACTGAAACAACCCAGGTCTTCCAACCCTAAAAGAATACCGGAGGCCAACAATCTCGTGAAAAAGTCAATGTTAAAGGCCAGAGAGAAGTGGATCAGTGATCAATGTGATAAGATTCGAAAAAAACATGAAAGTGGGCAACAGTAAAAAGGCATACGACACCCTGAAGAAACCTCACAAAAACCCACTTCAAACCAACATCATCAGTCATTGAAGACAGCTCCGGAAACCTCCTCACAGAAAGTCAGCTGCATTGAACAGGTGGTCTGAATATTGTCAAGAACTGTACAACTACCCAATACAACCTGACAAGAGCATCATAGAAGAGAAAGCAGCAACATCAAGAGCACCCTCGCCATTACCTATACTGAGGAAGAAGTGGAAGAAGCCATCCGCAGCTTACCAGTAGGAAAGTCCCCAGGAGCAGACAATATCCCAAAGAGCTGCTCAGCAGGGTGGCGAAACAGTCATCACATATGTTACAGCTATCTGTCAGAAGATTTGGGAGACAAACAGTGGCCAACAGACTGGACACAATCACTCATCATACCCCTGCCCAAGAAGGGGAATTTACGCCAATGCCAAAACTATAGAACAATCAGCCTCATCAGCCACGCCAGCAAGATCATGCTCAAAGTTATTTTGAATCGACTCAAGAAGGAGGCAGAAGAACACCTTGCAGAGGAACAAGCTGGATTCAGGGCAGGCAGGAGCACAATCGAACAGATTTTTAACTGCCACATCATGATGGAAAAACATCTTCAACATCAGAGAGACCTGTTCCACAACTTCATCGACTTCAAGAAGGCTTTTGACAGAGTATGGCACGAAGGCCTGTGGCAGGTTCTCAGAATGTTTGGCATTGAAGAAGGACTAGTGCAAACCATTCAAGCACTATACAACACTGCAAGCAGTGCAGTCCTTCTGAACAATCAGGTCGGAGACTACTTCAAAACCATAGTTGGGGTCCGACAAGGATGCCTGTTATCTCCAGTCCTGTTCAATCTGTTCTTGGAAAACATCATGAGAGAGACCCTCCATGACTTCCACCCTACCATCTCCATTGGCGGCAGACCCCCTCAACAACTTACGGTTTGCCGATGACATTGACCTCATGGGCGGAAGTAACACAGAGCTGCAAGATCTTACGACCAGACTTGAAACAGAGCTGGAGCATTTTGGGATGGAGGTGAGCTCGGAGAAAAGTAAAGTACTTGTGAACAGCACGAGCAATGCCACCGCTAAAATTTACATGAACGGCCAACAACTGGAGGAGGTAGACGCTTTAAATACCTCGGCGCTACACTCACAAAGGACGGGCGATCGACGACAGAAATCAAGTCAGAATAGCCATGGCAACATCTTCCATGACAAAACTCACCACCATATGGAAAGTAAAGAGATCAGTTTCCCAATCAAACTAAAGCTCTACAAAGCCCTAATTCAGTCGATCCTGCTGTACGGAAGTGAAACCTGGACATTGACTGCTGAAACAGCAAAGCGAATCCAGTCATTCGAAACAAAATGCCATAGAAAACTACTGGGCATATCCTGGAGAGAACGAAAGACCAACGAATTGTCAAGAGTCAAATAACACGGTGGCAGGTCCACAGGAACCCCTTCTCACCATTGTCAAGAAGAAAAAGCTGACATGGTTCGGCCACGTCACCCGCCACAACACTCTGCCCAAAACAGTACTGCAGGGAACACTCGAAGGTGGCAGAAGGAGGGGAAGACAGAACAAGTCATGGATGGACAACATCAGAGAATGGACCAGGATGAATGACTCGGCACTACTGCGCAGAGCCGAGGACCGAGATGGATGGAGGAGGCTTACCACGGCATCGTCTTTCATGTCTCCCCCACGACCGCCAAGGTCACGGGTCTGATGATGATGATGATATAAAATATCAAGTTTTGTTTTTCAAAATTCTTCTTAAGAATGAGACTCAAAGGACTCAGTATTTTCTATATTACTATCACTGATGGTAAAATCCCACCGGCACCACCCATCCTTATTTTTTTCATTCTTTCTTTAGCAAGCAGTGGTATTCGCAGTAGATTTGATTTCAGACGGTATTGTTTTCAGCCCAACCGACCACCAAGGCCAGGGTACATAACAGATTTCAGAACATTTCGTTCACAAGGAAGCAAGACAAATATGTCTGACGTCTATGACAGAAACCACATCACTCTGATCGACCTCGTTCATGACACAGCTACAAAAGAGTGAGAAGTCTGTGAAAGGCACGTTGTCTTAACCCATAGCTTTCCTTAGGAAAATAATGCTAGGTCGTGCAAAAGTCTCCAGCCGCTGACTTTACACCACAACCCAATGCAGATCTGCCAAAAACTTAATAAGAGAGAGAATTGGTGATCGAGAGGCTACCCGCCCGCATAGAAAGCCAGACCTCATGGGTTTGATTCCCGTTCAAACCCTAACTTTTCTTTCATCCACTACAACTCGAATGATGGTCTGGGTGCTAGTCTGTCGGATCAAACTATAAACTGAAGTAGCGCGCGCAAAAGCACCTTTTGATGCACATTAACGAATCATTGACAAAAAGAGTTGGCCCCGGCAAAATAAAGAGGGGGGAGCCATTTTCAACAAAGACACATGCAGACATAAGTTTGTTGTTTTTTCAAATGGGTAGCGCTGCTCTTGCGGCGACCCGGTCTACCTAGGGAGAACATGTCTGAGTTTCATGTAGGGTAAGCTACATGACTGAAATACAATACAATGCAATACGATACTATACATTATTGCCTAATGCAATACAAAACCGTGCACATACAGTACACAGGCTATAGGCAAAAAGATCCCTACTGTAAAACTGATGATCTGTTCTCGTTATGATTGTTCTTCATAATCTTTCCATTTGGTAACCAGACGATTAGCTACAAATGACGGACACAGACTGTGGGCTAAAATGGATCAATATTACTTCAGAAAATTGGAAATGAGTGGACCGAGAAGGTTGAAAATATTCAAGAACAAAATGAAAAGAACAGCTAAGTCTAAATAATGATTTTTAAAATTCCAGTTATAAAAAGCGTAAATGCGCATATCTAATGCAATATTGAAAGAATCCCCGGAAACCCGTTAGGGGAAAATGATTTCAAACTTTTCAAAGATGTTCATGCTAACGAAAAGAATTACTGACATATTTGCAACTAAAACAAAACATATAATTAGATATCAAAGCATGCATATTCATATATCTATGAACAGACATATTTTTTAATTCCTTTGATATCACACACACACACACCACACACACACACACACAACACACACACACACACACACACACACACACACACAACGCGCGCGCGCACGCACGCACACACACACACATTCCCTTATGATTATTACACGCTATGATCATCCTCAAGCGCACACTTCAAAATACAATTAAAAACCCAGATTGGAACGATTAGATAAGTGTATAGAGAAATTAATGTATAGCTGAGCAGTTCTTTATTGTCCCTCAGGGACACTTGCAATATGATGTAGACTGATGGCCAACAGCCTTCACAAGAGACACACAGACACAACGCTCCAAGGACAAATTAATCAGTCTCGTGGTTACGTCCCCGATGAGCCATTTCTCTCACTGGAGATTCAAACTTATACACACTCCTAGCTTATCTAAACGACAACAGAGCAGCAACAGCCGCAAACAAAACAACAACTATAACAACAGCAACAAGCCACAACAGAGAAGCCCTGATAGTGGGATGGCGGATAATGACGTTACATATAGCCGAAAATTGACAGCACATCATAAGTGTCGGTAATGGCAAATCGCTTGTCCTGTATCATCACACACATGAACCATACAAAGGCTCGTACCGACTCATCCGATATAATCATGTCTCCCGTGTGGATGCCGGTGACCTGTCAGTATAAACAGCATCCCCACCTTCTGGAAGTTCTGTGCTAGGAATTCCCTTTACACTATCCTTCTCTTTGCTTCTGCCTTGTTCCTTTTCTTCCTGTTACCTCCTTTTCTATGTTTTGCCTCCTTGGTCCATTCTCATGCCCGTTTTCCCCCAAAGCCTTAAAAGGCAACAACTCTCTCCCACACTGAAGTCGAATGCGCTGTGCCTGACTTGTCAGGTGTTTAACGGCAGCGCAAGGCATTGGTTTTTTTGCCCCGCTCATTTGACAGACAACAGTTATTGGTGTCTAAGTGTTTGAGGAAGAAGATGATCCGATATAGTTATTCATCTACAGGCATCAACACTGAGCCTGCTGTGAGGCCACACGCTAGAGGAAGCCCTGCAACATCTGCTGAGTTACTTTGGGTATTGTCAAGTTATACCTATCTTAAATGGTATAACGAGGACTATACACACTCTTCTTCTGAAAACATCAACAGTTTAAGCCGCCAAGCAGGACTGAGTAAGATGTTCATTCTTAGATGGAGACAAAAATAAGGTATTGATTTTGGCACATTATTAAATTTTAACATTTGAAACAATTACCCTAAATCTTTTCTTTTTTTCCCTTTCCTAACTATTGATTGTGAGGGAAGCTGGTTGCAAAATCTTCAGTGGTGCCCCAACTGTCTACAACACTACGGAATTAAGTCAAGGTGAACCATCAGTTGTCACGTTTCGTTCTTGTCATACTGTCATCACTTCATTATACCGATCTATATTATTATAGCAAAGTACTTTAGCTTACTTCGAGGCGGAACAGTATTCTAATTTTCACTTACAGCATAATATCTTCATGGCAAAGTACTTTCACTTCAGACTGATAGACGCTAACGTCGCACCATACACAATTGGACAGGACTCACCTCGGAGACTTCTCGTTCCAGGTCCCTCCAGATGACCAGGCGTTCGTTACTCTCACAGTCGTGATCACGCAGCGGGTACAGCGCGTGACCGATGACGTTGTGACGTTTGTGACGGTCGACGTCAAACACCGTCAGCTTCAACACTCGGTCCTCGGTAGCGCGGTGGGATACCTATGGCCACAGGGTCAAGTGCGTGAGGAATCGGTTGAAAGTGAGCAAGTTAGTGAATGAGTTAGTGGATGAGTAAGTAAGTGAGTAAGTAAGTACGTGAGCGTGTGGACCAGTGAGCTGATTAAGTTGATGAAAAAGCAGGCGATTGAGCGAGTAGACAATTAACTAAGTAAGCATAAAAATAGAGCAATCAGTTAACAATTAAGTGATTCACAAACTCACCAAGTAAGTAAATAAGTAAGTAAATTGTTCATTCATTCATTCAGTCAGTCAATCAGTCAATCAATCAGTCAGTCAGTCAGCCAGTAAGTGAATAAGTAAGTAAGTAACTAAGTATAGAAGGAAGTGAGTAAGTAAGTGAGCAAATGAGTAAGTAAGTGAATACGTAAATAAGTAAGTAAATGACTTAACTAACAAACAAACCAAGTCACCGGTACATGAAGGATTTTACTCTCGTCAATCTTCTGCCTTTTATGCCTGTTCTCCTGCCCTTCTTCCAACAAAGACTCAATACATTACAATTCCCTCCTGCACCAAAGTCAGATGCACAGCGGGCCTCACTTGCCAGGCACTAAACGGCAGCGCAACGCATTAATTTTACGCTCATTTTACAGACAACAATAATCCCGCTTTCTGAGCGTTCGACGTCGAAGAAGAAGAGACTAGCCACACAGCCATAGCCCCCTGTCCTGTTTAGATCGGACTTACCTGGAACACGTAGCTCTCCTCAAACTTGGGGTTGCAGGTTTTCTTCCGGAACTTGGACTGTAGGTACCTCCTTTCGTCTGGCATCAGGTATATCCTGCACACAGTTCAAGGAAAACAGTACTGATGGTGTTCTCATTTTGATCAGCAAAAAGTAGATCGAGGTATGGGCGGCTTCGTTATTCCTTTTCCCTACTGTTACTGTGCTATTTCTCTGTCTCTGTCTTTCTGACTGTCTGTCTGCCTGTCTGTCAGTCTCTCTCTCTCTCCTCTCATCGTCTACTCGTCTCTCTCTCTCTCCTCTCTCTCTCTCTCTCTCTCTCTCTCCTCTCTCTCTCTCTCTCCTTCCTGCCTGCTTGCCTGCCTGCCTGTCTGCCTGCCTGCCTGCCTGCCTGCCTGCCTGGCTGCTTGTCTTCTTCCGCCAGCACCGTGAAACCTTTCTTATTCAAAACTACAGACTGTCGATGTTCTCTTTTCACACATTTCTTTACTGACTGCATTTTCCTTTCGTCCGTATTGGTAGTGGTAGAAGTAGCAGCAGCAGCAACAGCAGTTTTACGATCAAATCCTTTCTTCTCCTATACATACATACATTCATTCATTCCTTCATTCAATATCCTTCATTCATTCATTCAATCAATCACTCGGTCACTCATTCAGTCACTCAGTCTATTTCTGCCCGCTTGTCTGTCTGTTCTTTTCCTTTTCCCATTCTTCTTTTTTTTTCCTTATCAGATCACAATATCATAATGACTGTTGATGTATACTTCCAAATTTGTCAGTTTTGTCTATGTGAGCGAAATAATGCTGGGGTGTGTCTGCATGAAATGCGAACATACGTGTTTTTTATAGATAAATTAGTTCCTTTTGCCATGTACATGCCAGTTTATTACACGTGCATGTTCCTTTGCCTTTTCTTTTGAGGGCTGCATGTCAAAAAGCAATTGTTATGCTTATTATATACCCCTATATATACAAAAGTAAAAAGTATTCATGTATTCATTCTTTTTTTTTTTTTAGAGTTCTTTATTATTTTTTTTTGTTTCTCTTATTATTCTTCCTTTCCTAATCTTTTTCCTGCCTTCTTCCATTGCTTGTTTGTGCTGTTCTGTACTGTTCTATTGTTGTGTTCATTTGGTTTCTTTTGGCCTCCGTTTTGTTATTTTTTAAAATGCTCTCCCTTTGTTAGTTGACTGTTATTGTTGCTAGAGAAACAACAACAGCGGCAATAGCAGCAATTGCACAAACTTCAGTAACAACAACATAAAACGTCTTTCGTCTGCAGTCCAGATTTGATCCTTTTATCCTTTTAACGTTGAACAACTTCGTCCTTTTACTTAAAAATACCCTATGTATGCTCACTCCATGTTACTCCTTCATCAGATGTCCGGCAGACTCCTTCCGCTTCTCTTCCTGGTTTTTAGTGTTCAGCCGTGGTTTGAAAAGGTTGCCAGAGATAAAAGACGAGCGCAAAGACTGCAGTGCAAGATTTTCTGTCAGAAGTCTTTAAACAAATTAGTCCAGACGATTGAACAACTCGCTAAACTACCTGTACCTGTACAATACTACATTTGCAGACTTCTTCCGTATAGGTGGCGGTTTAGGATTGAAAATGCTCTCTTAGTCTTTTAGTATCTCTCATGTCATCTCTGTTAGTCTTCTCTAACTTTTTTTCTACTTACATAAAGGTGGTATATGCTCATTGCAAACCAGATTCAGAGTCTGTGTCTTTTCCTAATGCATTTCACCATTTTAGCGAACATCCTTCACAGCTGCGTCAAGTCTGTTTCACATGAATATTAGACAATGCTATAGACATGTTATGATTTGTATTCCCTCTCTTTGTGCATTCATTCCAGTTGTTAACATCTTTGCGTTCTTTATTTCAATACCATTACCAGAGACTCCTTGCTGTCTGAAATGGACATATCTGTTTCAGAGATGGATACTTGTGAAAACCGTGCATGTAGAGCAAATAAAACAGACCACCATGTTAGAAAATACTGGAAAAAATTAATACAGAACTGTGTACATACCGAGAAGAAAGTATTGTAGTTTTGCAACTGCCTGAATATTTTCACCAGAACATGTTGTAATATCCTTGATCGTGGACTTATCGTGCCGTTCTTAGCTCTAAAACGAAATTTCTGATTATCACAATTTTAGATGACAATGCCACTTCCCTTCTCTTTCTGGTTGATATATCTGCAGCCTTTGATTTTAACCATTCTGATCTCGGTTTATCGTCTCATAAAAAACACTAGCACCCAGGCCACCCCTCACGGTCTAGTGGATTGGGGAAAAGTTTCAGGCACAAACGGGAATCGAACTACCACACACTTCAAACCTGGACTTTTCGCTTCCTAGGCAGATGCCTTACCTCTAGACACCGATCTACTTTTAGCCATCCTAGAGTCATTAGGCAGAAATAGAAAGGTGATCAAGAGAAACAACAAGAGACACAGACTACTAAAGTGATACGTCGAGATATTCATAGCTGTCCATCAAGCTTCCGTCATTCATCAGAGGTGTGAATACACACACACACACACACACACACACACACACACACACACACACACACACACACACACCACACACCACACACACACACACACACACACACACACACAAGGGGAGAGAGAGAGGG
>CM054134.1:24349888-24352388 GCA_028751875.1 Rapana venosa
GAAATGAGTGAACAAGAATTAGGATAATATCAATATTTGATCCCAACAGAAAACCATTAAGAGAACTATAAAGTGTATCTACCATCATATTCAGATTAGATATATACACAGACTAAATAAAATCTTGGTTTCCAATCTGTCCCATACTGGTGGGCTTAATTCCGTCATCCAACTTTCAGTCGGAGAGATCAAGTATATCAACCACTTTTCGGTCTGTGAATACCAGGTGTTATTCTGGGAGTGGGCAGGCAGACCAGGGGTAAACAATGAGTAGGGGACAGATTCATTTAAAGCAAGGGAGATAAATGTGTGGGCGGGGACCGGAGTTACTTTCTCTTGATCGTGATTCCAGTTTCTGAAAAAAAAGACTGATTTAGTACTTCTTCCCTTTCTGTGAGCTTACTGATTGGTATGCCAGGTAAAGTCAGCTATTTTCAACTACAGTTCCTGCCTTAGACGCTACTTTCCTGGCTTTCTTTCCTGTCTGGAAGGTCTCTTCCCTCTATAGTTTGCCTAGTAGACTCAGCCATCCAAAGTCGCACTCATATGTGTCCATGAACGAGTGCATCGTAAGAAGAGACAAATGAAAGAGTGAGTGGCTATGAAAAGCATGCCCGCTCGCGCGCGCGCGCGCGCGCGTGTAACGGAAAGGGGGGGGGGGGGACAGCATAAAGATCGGAAAAAGCTCGCTCTCTCTATTATATGTACAACGACAAATTCGCTAATTCTTATAAGTTGTCTTATCACAAGCCAACAGCCACAAAAGCAACAAGAAATATATCATTAGACTCACATGATGCATGCCAAGATGCAGATAGTTATCTATATATATATATATATATATATATATATATATATAATAATATATATATATATATATATGTTTCGTTCCTCACACATATTGGTGCTGAGAGATAAGCCATCCAATACCCAATCCAACTTTAAAAAAAGGGGGAGTGGGGGGTTGGGGGTCATCATTTTCTGTCTATAAATACTTAGGATGGTTCAGAGAAGGAGCTGGGACGGACGCTTTTATGGAGGCAACACACGAGGCTAAGTGGTGGTGAGTGGGCGAGGACTCCCTCCCCCCCCCCCTCTCTCTCTCTCTCTCTCTCTCTCTCTCTCTCTCTCTCTCTCCCCCTTCGGTGGGAATGGATGACAAAATTACAAAACTACATACCATCGGGGACTGGATTAAAAACACATAAGTACTTATTCCATTATCCTCGAACTAAAAGAATACATAAATGAAAAAGAATTTCTCTCTCTGTGTCTCTTTGTCTCCGTCTGTCTGTCTGACTGTGTCTGTCTCTCTCTCATTCTGTCTGTCTGTCTGTCTTTCTGTCTATCTGTCTGTCTGTCTGTCTGTCTGTCTGTCTGTCTCTCTCTCTCTCTCTCTCTCTCTCTCTCCCCTCTCTCCCTCTGCTGTCTGTCAAGTTTCTATCAAAAGAACTCCTTCATACTGCTTCCCTTCTTTGATCAGATTGACTGACTGGCTTGTGTGGAAAAATGTGTCGCTTTCTACTAAAGTTTTGTGTGTGTGTGTGTTTTTTAAAACGTAATCACCAATTTTCTATCTTTTTTCTCCTCCTGTTTTCTCACACCCACTCACACACACAGAGATATAAAGACACACACAGGCACAGACACGCACAGATATACAGACACACACAGAGAGACGCACAGAGATAAACAAACACACAAACACAGAAACACACACACACACACACACACACACTGTTTAATATTACTCTATTGTGCAAAAACGATCAAATGAGCACACACACACACACACACACACACACACACACACACACATCACAAACAACTGTCTAAAATCAATTGCTTGTACAAAACCGTTCAAAACAAGTCACACACACACACACACACACACACACACACACACACAACACACACACACACACTCACAAACACACTGTCTAAAATCAATTTCTTGTACAAAACCGTTAAAAACAAGACACACACACTCATAACCCCCCCCCCCACACACACACACACACACACACACACTCACACAGAGTTTGACTTTGGCTACTTTGACCTTCACACACACACGCGCGCACGCACACACACCACACACACAACACACAACACAACACACACACACACACACACGCACAGACGTACACACACACACACACACACACACACACACACACACACACACAGTGGACGGTTCACGGCAAAATCACATCGATCAGACAAGCTTACAGACAGTGTCTATATAGGCAAGACTAAAAGCAAACAATCGATTTGATGTTTTAACGGATCAGGAGCTTCCTCACAAAATGTACGTATATAGAAGCCTTTGTGAGAGCCAGCACACGTGTACTTTAAGTAAAAGGGTATTGCCTGCTAATAATACATAGCGCATCAAATCAGTTTACTGATGACAGGATGTGTGCATGGGGTGGGGGTGGGGGTGGGGTGGGGGGTGGGATTGTGTGTGTCTGTGAGTTTGTGTGTGTGTGTATGTGTG
>CM054134.1:24357388-24362388 GCA_028751875.1 Rapana venosa
CCTTCTAAGTTTTCTTCTTCAGATAACCGATTTCCACCTCCCCTCTACCACCCCCCCCCCCCTAGCCCCCTTCTCCACCCTCCCCCGTCCCCCGTCCCACCAACCACCCCCACTACACCCGCTTATGCCTTTCCCTGATTCTTGGGGGAACAGGTTGCTACTCTCTAAAAGTTATCTCACTGGAAGGAAGTGTAGGCTATACTTTCTTCTTCTTTGTCTTCTGCCTTTTGCTTGGATGGATGGAAGTCGTTGGCGGCAGCGCACTGAACAGCCATTCACTCGTCCATGTCTTTTGCATTTATGTTGGTTGTGTGCCAGAGCCTGGTCTTTTGCGAAATGGTTTGGATCTGTATGTTTATGCGTTTGTGTGAGTGTGTGTGCTACTGGTCAATAATGTGCGTGTGTAGATAAAGAAGAGTTTGTGTAGGTGTGTGTGTGTGTGTGTGTGTGTGTGTGTGTGTGTGTGTGTGTGTGTGTGTGTGTGTGTGAGTGTGTGTGTGTGCACTCTTGCGATGTGTGTAGCCTATTGTCCTTGTGTATATGTAACTGTGTGTATTTAGGTTGAGTCAGGTAAACATGTGATTAAGAGAGAGAGAGAGAGAGGCGGGGAGACAGACAGACAGACAGACACACTCACAGACACAGACAGACAGACAGACAGAGAGACAGGTAGACAGATAGACATAGACAGAGACAGAGACAAGGACAGACAGAGACACGGAGACAGAGAAAGAAAGAGGGACAGCATCAGAAAGACACAAAAACAGAGAGAGATAGTATTTTATGAGAGAAAACACCACAGTAACTTTTTTTTAGGTCTGTTGAATTTAGAAGAGAAATCTTTGTGTCTCTGTGTCTGTCTGGTTTTGTCGTTTTGCTCTCTCTCTCTCTCTCTCTCTCTCTCTCTCTCTCTCTCTCTCTCTCTCTCTCTCTCTCTCTCTCTCTCTCTCTCTTCTCCCTCTCTCTCTCTCTTTCTCTCCCCTCTGTATGTCTGTCTGTCTGTTTTCTCTCTCTCTCTCTCTCTCTCTCTCTCTCTCTCTCTCTCCCTCTCTCTCTCTCCTCTCTCTCTCTCTTTCTCTCCCCTCTGTATGTCTGTCTGTCTGTTTTCTCTCTCTGTCTCTCTCTGTCTGTCTGTCTGTCTGTCTCTATCTCTCTCTTTTTCTCTCTGAGTTTGTCTGTCTGTTCTCTCTGTGTGTCTGTCTGTGTGTCTATCTGTATCTCTGTCTGTGTGTCTGTCTGTTTGTCTCTCTCTCTCTCTCTGTTTGTCTGTCTGTTCTCTCTCTAACTCTCCGTATCTGTCTGTCTTTCTCACTCTCTACACCTCTCTTTGTCTCTGTATGTCTGTGTCTGTGTCTGTGTCTGTCTGTCTGTTTTGTTCTCTCCCTCTCTCTCTCCCTCTCTCTCTCTCTCTCCCTCCTCCCCCCTTATGTCGTCCCTGTGGGTGGCTATTTCGGTCTCAGTGACGCAGTCTCAATAATTCCTTTCTTATGTCTCTGGCTTCGCACCTCATTGGGAGAGCAAACTCCTTGGAGTCCATCCCTCCATTCTCTGATTCCTTTTCCTCCAAGCTACGGTTTTTGCCGCCCTATGGCCAAAGTCATGCAGAACTTAACGGCAACGGGTTTTACAATCCTATTGGTCTTAAAAGTCCATTCATTAGTATGTGTTTAACCTTAAGAGGTAGCAACATGAATATAGTCTAGATCAAGGTTGTGTTTCTGTTTCGTTAGGGTTGGGTTGGGGTGGTGTTTTTTTGACAGTGTTTTACCGGGTCAAGTAACAGGCAGACATGCCACTGCCATCTATCTATCTATCTATCTATCTATCTATCTATCTATCTATCTATCTATCTATCTATCTATCTATCTATCTATCTATCTATCTATCTATCTATCTATCTATCTATATCTATCTATCTATCTATCTATCTATCTATGCATATCTATCTATCTATGCATATCTATCTATCTATCTACCTATCTATCTATCTATCTATCTATGTATATCTATCTATCTATCTATATCTATCTATCTATCTATATCTATCTATCTATCTATCTATGTATATCTATCTATGTATATCTATCTATCTATGTATATCTATCTATCTACCTATCTATCTATCTATCTATCCATCTATCTATGTGTATCTATCTATCTATCTACCTATCTATCTATGTATATCTATCTATCTATGTATATATATCTATGTATATCTATCTACCTATCTATGTATATCTATCTACCTATCTATGTATATCTATCTATGTATATCTATCTATCTATCTACCTATGTATATATATATATATCTATGTATATCTATCTATCTATGTATATCTATCTATCTATCTATGCATATCTATATACCTATCTATGTATATCTATCTATCTATCTATGCATATCTATATACCTATCTATGTATATCTATCTATCTAGCTATGTATATCTATCTATCTATGTATATCTATCTATGTATATCTATCTATCTATCTATCTATATCTATCTATCTATGTATATCTATATATATATATGTATATCTATCTATCTATGCCTATCTATATCTATCTACCTATCTATCTATATCTATATCTATCTATCTCTATCTATCTACCTATCTATCTATCTATCTATATATATCTACCTATCTATATCTATATCTATCTATATCTATATCTATCTACCTATCTATCTATATCTATACCTATCTATCTATATCTATCTATGTCTATCTACCTATCTATCTATATTTATTTATCTATACCTATCTATCTATATCTATCTACCTATCTATCTATATTTATCTATCTATACCTATCTATCTATATCTATTTACCTATCTATCTATATCTATCTATCTATAACTATCTATCTATTCGAGCCTCAGCTGGATCTCCGACGTTCACCAGTGGAGAGATTTTACGTATGGAGCCGTTTTTACCCATCATCCAGACAGCCGCATTCCGACTTCAGGGATTACACTGGTACGCATACCTTTATCAACAGATTCCTTGTCCGTTCCCACAGGCGCGCACACAATGCCCTACTCTTGCAAAAGGCAGAGCTGATTTTAACGTATGCGCAGGATGCTATGCGTGAGTTTGCCAACAGGACCTCGGTTTATAATCTCAGCCGATGGACTTTGGGAGGAGTGGATTCGGCACCGGTTCACTCCAGGGGACATCAAACTATACCCCCGAACGGGCGCCTCGGTGGTGGCTCAAACCCGGGCAGTCAGATTACGAGCTCAATGTTCTAACCACTTGGCTATCCCACCCAAGTATAACAGGTTTTCGGAGAATCGGAAATCTCTACTGGGACGTAGATGTAATCGTAATAACAAGAAGAGTAGTGGAGCCGGCATTGATGTTAAATTCAGAGAAAATCCCCTTTGAATGGGCAAGAGTAAATGAGGGTATGAGTCAGTGCGCTAGCGAGTGAGTGAGTCAGTCAGTCAGTCAGTCAACCAGGCAGCCAGTCAATCAATCAGCCAGCCAGCCAACCAGCCAATAAGTTAATCTATAAGTATCCACTTCAATCCCCACCCACCCCAACAACGAAAACAAAAACAAAACCAAAACAAACAAACAAAAAACAACAACAAACAAAACAAAATCCCCAAAGAGTAAAGTAGAATGAAAGAGAACACTTAAAAAAGAGAAAGAAGAGAAGGAATCGAATCGATAGACATCAAGACACACACCGACCATCAACACGGCCACAAACATGGAATTGTAGACCCTCATTGACTAACTGACTGACTTATTGACTGACTGACTGACTGACTGTATGGAGGAGACTGGGCTGACAGCATTGCTGAGACAAAGAGAGGAACGTGAGATTCTGGCCACAGTCTTTCTCCATTTTTGCCCTTTCACGAAGCAATGTTGGTTTTTCCACTTTCAAATTGACATTGTGGCTTCTGTGTTTGTCTGCCTCCTCTCTGTTTCTGTCTCTTTCTGTCTGTCTGTCTGTCTGTCTCTAGTTTTGTCTTTGTGTCTGTGTCTCGTTCTCTCTGTTTGTCTGTCTATATGTCTGTTTCTCCGTGTCTTTGTCTCCGTCTGTTTTCTCTGTCTGTCTGTCTATCTTCCTCTCTCACCCCCCCCCCCCTCTCTCTCTCTCTCGCTCTCGCTCTCACACAAACACACACATGCGTGCGCACACACAAACACGCACTCAAATACACACACATACGCACGCACGCACGTACGCACGCACACAGTCAATCACTCACCCATTCTAACCCTCTCTCTCTCTAACACACACACACACACACACACACACCACACACACAGCACACACTTTTTTCTTTCTTTCTCCCCCCCCCACCCCCCTATCCCCACCCCTCTCTCCTCTATTGGCTCTCTGTTCACAGGCCGCCTCATCAATCAAGGACTCCACTTTATGAATGACGTGCGTTACAAGTCAGAGGAAACGTGGTGTCCGTTGGCCAAAAAAGGCTAATCAGAACGTGACAGAGAGAAAGGTCACTTCAGCCTCCATCCAGTTCTAAGTTCTTATGATCAAACACACGCGGGCGAGCGGACACTCTCTCATGGCATGCCCGTATTAAGATGCTCTGCATTGAGGAGGGACAGCTTGCATTCTATGGTAGTAGCTAGCTGCTTGACTCGGCTGCAAGCTTTTCGTGTTGCTTTATGCCTCCAGCGGCGATGAGATGATGTGATGTGATGAGATGAGATGAGATGAGGAAAACGAAGGGTTTCTGTGTTAACTGGTTTTCCTTTTCTCTTCCCCCCCACCCCCCCCTCCGATTGGTGGCCTTATATTTCAGCAGCAAATGATGCAATGCCACCCTACGCTTGCTTATTTTGTTGTTTTTTTCAGTTTCTTTTGCACAAAATCCTCAGTTTTTGATTACGTCTCAAGGTCTTAAACTTTGACTTTATTTTATTTTCTTCAAGGGGGTTGGGGGGAATGTAGTGGGTAGAGTGTCGAGCTCGCCATCTGACGGCCAGGGTTCAAGTCTCTATCAAGGC
>CM054134.1:24367388-24369888 GCA_028751875.1 Rapana venosa
GTTGTTGGTAGACCGACAGCGGACATGGTGTTGGATGAAAATCTATTTTTCAGGTAAACTAGTTGACAGCAAAATAATCTTCCTGCCTATCTCAAAGGGAGATCACCACAGAGAGCCGAGAGAGAGAGAGAGAGAGAGAGAGAGAGAGGAGAGAGAGAGGGAGTGATGGAGGGAGAGAGAGAAAGAGACAGACAGATACAGACAGAGCCAGAGATACAGAGAAACCAGCACCAATAATGTCATCATTTATCATCGTCATTTTTTAACATCAATAGCAAAATCAGTAGCAACAGTAGCAGTAGCGGCAACAATAACAGCAGCGATAGTAGCAGAAGCAGCAATGGCAGCAGAATCAGCAACAGCAGCATTAGTAGCAGCAGAAGCAGTAGCAGCAGCAGTAGCTGCAGTATGAATAGTAGGTACTGAGGAGCGGCTAGGCTCCGAATTGTTTTGTCACTGATGCTAGAAGCACAAACAGTAAACTATAGGAAGACGCTATAAACAGTGTGTGTGTGTGTGTGTGTGTGTGTGTGTGTGTGTTTGTGTGTGCGTGTGCGTGTGTGCGTGCGTGTGTGTGTGTGTGTGTGTGTGTGTGTGTGTGTGTTGTAAATAGTCATCATCATCAATGCCTTTGTGACCTATTGGCACGTAGGGCAGCAACAAATGTTCTCCACTCCTGTCTGTCCTGGGCCAGCTTCTGAATGGTTCCCCAGGTATGTTGGAAGGTCTTCAGCGCTGCTTCGACAGTCCGAAGCCAAGTGTTCTTGGGTCGTCCTCGTTTGCGTTTTCCCTCTGGTGTCCAGTGGAGGGCTGTTCGGGCGATGTTTCCCTGTTCCCGACGGCAGATATGCCCTACCCATCCCCATCGCCTACGTAAATAGTAACACCCACCAAAGCAACATGTTCAAGTCCTATTTCACGTTTGAAGACATGCTCCAACCCTCTACTTCATCTTGGGTGACGGACTACTGACTTAGTTTTTCAAGACCGGGGCCGTTAGGATTTATGACAAGAATTATACTGGGTACATGAAAATAACAGTGTCCAGTGCATTCATCCTAATCATTGCAATAAGCAGGACAGTGTGTGTGTGTCTGTCTGTCTGTCTGTCTGCCTGTCTGTGTCTGTGTCTGCAAGCGCACGCCGATATGTGTATCTGTATATGTATGTAGCCAACTCGCATACTCATAGACATTAATAGTGAAGTTACGATCCTAGTTTCCATACAGAAGATGTCGTGCATGTGCATATGGTCTGAGATGCACGTATCTCATTCAATCACTCCACACTCCTAAGAAATCGTAAGAGAGAGAGAGAGAGAGAGAGAGAGAGAGAGAGAGAGAGAGAGAGAGAGAGAGAGAGAGAGAGAGAGAGAGAGAGAGAGAGAGAGAGAGAGAGAGAGAGAAGAGTGGGGAGGAGGGGCTGCAAAATCATTATCCTTTCGCTTTTCCAAAGTGCAGAATAGACACATTTGGTGGGAGAGGGGAGGGGGCAGTTATAAGGATCAGGGCTACTGCAAGACAGGGACAATGTATTTGCCCACAGTGATTCCAGACAGTGCAGAGGCTGCAGAGAAGCCAGGATGACTTAGAGAGCGGTCAGAAAATGTCACGTAAGTCAATCTGGAGCGTGTCTCAGGAACACGCTGTCCTCCCATCCACAACCCTTACCTGTGCACGCTCTAGGAAATCGTAAGTCTAAACACAAAACAAACACACACACACACACACACACACACGTAAACACACGCACACACACACACACACACGCACACACACACACACACGTAAACACACACACACACACGTAAACACACACACACACACACCACACACACCACACACGCACACACACACACACAAACACGTACACACACACACACACGTAACACAACACAAACACATACACACATATAACACACACGCGTGCGCGCGCGATTGATATACGGTTTTCTGTGGCTTCTTTTTGTGTGTCTCTGTCTCGTTTTGTTTGTTTCAATTTATTTCTTGTCTCTTGGACTTTTTTTTCTTTGCCTCTTGTCAGTCTCTATGGTATAATTATGTCACTGTCTGTGTGTCTGTCTGTATCTATATCTGTCTCTGTCTGCCTGTGTTTCTGTCCTGTCTGACTGTCTGATCTCTCTCTATTTATTATTTTTTATTTTTCCCTTTTATTCGAGAAATGAATAAGCCCCATGTGCTTTTACATCAGTCCCGTGTGTATGTGGTTTGTAGTTTGTCATCTGTTTCACCGCACCAATGGCTACTCTTCCGAAGCGAACAGATTTAACGTGTGCGCAAGATGTTCTCCATGCGATTCGACACGGCTCGGTTTATGTCTCATCTCATCTCTCATATGCGTATTTTCTCTGTTCTTCCTTATTCTGTGCTGTCTGTCTCCGTTTTTGTCTGTGCCCCTCTGTCTGTCTCTCCCTCTACTTGCCTAGCTGCTCTACTTCTGCGTCTCATGGATCATCTGCTTCTCTCTTCTCTCTCTCTCT
>CM054134.1:24374888-24392388 GCA_028751875.1 Rapana venosa
CAGTGTCACAGAGGTCAGACAAGGAACGTGTTCAGCAAAGGGTAGGTAGTCCTTACCCCCCTCCTCTTCTGCATGATTACTACACCCCTTCCATTTAACCCCTTCCTCCCTCCTTGTACTGGGCCAATTTCACGTTTTAACAGTTCCAGATCATTCCTGGCAATGTCTGACTTAAGGAGCTGACTGATTGGTAAAACAAAAGGAAGTTTTTGTTTGTGTCTCTGATTAGCTGTCTGCTCCTCTGCCCTCTCCCTCAACCCACCCTGTGTCTTTTTGACCCCCTTGGTGAGTGGGTGAGTGTGTGTGTGTATGTATGTTGAGACAGACTGACAGACAGACGGACAGAAAAAGAGATAGATAGAGTCAATGCAAGAGAGAGACAGATGGATAGAGTTAGAAAGAGAAAAAAGTTGAGGCAGAGAGGGCAGAAAGCTGAGAGAAGGAGACAGATCCACCCCCCCCCCCCCTCGATAAAGACAAAGAGAAAAAAAGTTGTATAGATGGCAAACATATACTAAGTCTTGTCAAGTAAGTCTATTTACTTATTCATTCGCAGCCACTAACATCTGAAAAGTTCAGAACGACTTCAAACCTGAGCAAACTCTTTACAAGCCCAATCATCAGAAACTGACCATACAGTGGAACTGCAGACTGAAGTGCAGACAGGGACAGTGTCGCAGAGGTCAGACAGGTAACGTGTTCAGCAAAGGCTAGAGCTTACCCTCCTCTGCATGTTCACACATCCCCTTCAAACCATTCTTCTCTCCCTTCCTCCCTCCCTCCCAGGACTTGGTCAATATCTCCTCTAACAGTTCCAGACCATTCCTGGCAATGTCTGACTTAAGGAGCTGACTGATTGGTAAAACAAAGGGAAGTTTTTGTTTGTGTCTCTGATTGGCTGTCTGCTCCTCTGCCCTCTCCCTCAACCTACCCTGTGTCTTTTGAATTGCCTTGGTGAGTGTGTGCGCGTGTGCGCGTGCATGTGCGCGTGCGTGCGTGTGTGTGTGTGTGAGTGTAGAGGACAGAAAGCGAAGAGAGAGAGAGAGGGCGAGAGAGAGACACACACACACAGACAGACAAACAGACAGACAACAAGACAAAAGACAAAGACAGAGAAAAACATTCCATAGACGGCAAACATATAAGCCGTGTCAAGTAAGCCCATCTACTTATTCATTCAGCAGCCACTAACACTAAATACTTCTTAAAGACTACAAACCTGAGGAAAATCTTTACACACCCAATCAGCAGAAACTGACCACACAGTGGAACTGCAGACTGAAGTGCAGACAGGGACAGTGTCGCAGAGGTCAGACAAGGAACGTGTTTAGCAAAGGGTAATTAGTCCTTACCCCACTCCTCTTCTGCATGATTACTACACCCCTTCCCTTCACGTCCTCCCTCTCTCCCTCCCTCCTTGTACTAGGTCAATCTCAGATCAAACAGTTCCAGACCATTCCTGGCAATGTCTGACTTAAGGAGCTGACTGATTGGTAAAACAAAAGGAAGTTTTTGTTTGTCGTCTCTGATTGGCTGTCTACTCCTCTGCCCTCTACCTCAACCCACTCTATGTCTTTTTGACCCCTTGGTGAGTGCATTAGTGTGAGTGCATGTGTGTGTGTGTGTGTGTGTGTGGTGTGTGTGTGTGTGTGTGTGTGAGTGTGAGTGTGTTGAGACAAACAGACAGACGGACGGACAGAAAGAGAGATAGACAGAGAGAGTCAATGCAAGAGTGAGACAGATGGATAGAGTTAGAGAGAGAACAAAGTTGAGGGAGAAAGCTGAGAAAGCTGAGAGAGGGAGAAGGACCCCCCCCCCCCCCCCCCCACATAAAGACAAAGAGAAATAAAGTTTTATAGATGGCAAACATATAAGGCGTGCAAAGTAAGCCCATCCACTTATTCATTCCGCAGCCACTAACATATGAAAAGTTCAGAACGACTTCAAACCTGAGGAAGCTCTTTACACACCCAATCAGCAGAACCTGACCACAAAGTGGAGCTGCAGACTTAAGTGCAGACAGAGACAGTGCCGCAGAAGTCAGACAAGGAACGTGTTCAGCAAAGGGTAGGTAGTCCTTACCACACTCCTCTTCTGCATGATTACTACACCCCTTCCCTTCACGTCCTCCCTCTCTCCCTCCCTCCTTGTACTGGGCCAATTTCACGTTTTAACAGTTCCAGACCATTCCTGGCAATGTCTGACTTAAGGAACTGACTGATTAGTAAAACAAAAGGAAGTTTTTGTTTGTGTCTCTGATTAGCTGTCTGCTCCTCTGCCCTCTCCCTCAACCCACCCTATGTCTTTTTGACCCCCTTGGTGAGTGGGTGAATGTGTGTGTGTGTGTATGTATGTTGAGACAGACTGACAGACATATGGACAGAAAAAGAGATAAAAAGATAGAGTCAATGCAAGAGAGAGACAGATGGAGAGAGTTAGAGAGAAAAAAGTTGAGGCAGAGAGGGCAGAAAGCTGAGAGAAGGAGACAGATCCCCCCCCCCCCCTTCCCCTCGATAAAGACAAAGAGAAAAAAAAGTTGTATAGATGGCAAACATATACTAAGTCTTGTCAAGTAAGCCAATCTACTTATTCATTCATCAGTCACTAACACTAAAGACTTCTTAAAGACTACAAACCTGAAGAAACTCTTTACACACCCAATCAGCAGAACCTGACCACACAGTGGAACTGCAGACTTAAGTGCAGACAGGGACAGTGTTGCAGAAGTCAGACAAGGAACGTGTTCAGCAAAGGGTAGGTAGTCCTTACCCTCCTCTACATGATCACTACACCCCTTCCCTTTAACCCCTCCCTCCCTCCCTCCCTCCTTGTACTGGGTCAATCTCTCCTCTAACAGTTCCAGACCATTCCTGGCAATGTCTGACTTAAGGAGCTGACTGATTTGTAAAACAAAAGGAAGTTTTTGTTTGTCGTCTCTGATTGGATGTCTGCTCCTATGCCCCTTGTCCTTGGCTTTATGTTTCTGTCTCTTTGTCTCTGTATCTGTCTCTCTTCCCTCTTCCATCTTTCCAGCGTCCTCCCTCCATCATCACAAGAGAAGAGAAAAGAAGATAAAACAAGACAAGACAAGACAAGAGGAGAGAGGAGGAGAGGAGAGGAGAGGAGGAAGAGAAGATGGATAAAGAAAACAATAAAATGAGAGACACAGAACCAGAGGCAGAATCTCTCTCTGTCTCTCTCTGTCTCTCTCTCTCTCTATCTCTCTCTCTGTCTGTCTCCCCCCCCCCCCCCACACACACACACCACACACACCACCACCACCACCACCACCCACCATCGACATCAACAAAAACAACAACATGAAAGAATCAGGCCATCCTTCTTATACTTGCAGCAAAGAAACAGTTCAAGAGAAAAAACACAACAACCCAAAACTAGGACATAGCGCATGAACTAGATCCAGACCAACGTTGTTTTGCTAAAGGGTAGTTCCAGACAGTCATACACTAAAATCAAACCCTCATCGCGGATAGTATCACCGCAGACAGATTTAACCACACGTGCAGGGGTATGCAGAAATCTTGAGGTTTTGAATTAGGATCTGCATTGCCTGGCGTCACATTCACGGTATGTGATGAAGTCTCCTCCCCTTGTGAGTTTCTGTCAGTGCTACACAGTCATCATTGTTCTGCTTACTTACAGCTATTATTGTTCTGCTTACTTACAGTCATTATTGTTCTGCTTACTTACAGTCATTATTGTTCTGCTTACTTACAGCCATTATTGTTCTGTTTACTTACAGTCATTATTGTTCTGCTTACTTACAGTCATTACTGTTCTGTTTACTTACAGTCATTATTGTTCTGCTTACTTACAGTCATTACTGTTCTGCTTACTTACAGTCATTATTGTTCTGCTTACTTACAGTCATTATTGTTCTGCTTACGTACAGTCATTATTGCTCTGCTTACTTACAGTCGTCATTGTTCTGCTTACTTTCCATACAAGTGTTCTTCCTTGTATTTTACTCAGTCTTGGTATTGGTGTAAAAATAAAGCCATCTTGATTTTACAAGGTGTTGTGCTGAGGGGGACCGGGGAGTAGGGGGGGGTGGTGGGAGAGCGAGAGAGCGAGAGACAGAGACAGAGACAGAAACAGACAGACAAATACACAGACACACAGACTGACAGAAAGACATAGACAGACAGATAGAAAGAAAGACAGATAGATAGATAGATAGATAGATAGATAGATAGATAGATAGATAGATAGATAGATAGAAAGACATACAGACAGACACACAGACAGACAGGCAGGCAGACAGACAGACAGACAGGCAGACAGACAGGCAGACAAACAGACAGACAGACAGACAGGCAGACAGGCAGGCAGGCAGGCAGGCAGGCAGACAGACAGACAGACAGACAGACAGACAGACAGACAGACAGACAGAGACATACGACAGACAGACAGGCAGGCAGGCAGGAAAGGAAGACAGACAGGCAGGCAGGCAGGCAGACAGACAGACAGACAGACAGGCAGGCAGGAAGGCAGGCAGGCAGGCAGGCAAGCAGGCAGACAGACAGACAGACAGACAGACAAAGAGACAAGGACAGAGAGAGAGATGGGGGGGGGGGGGGGGGGGGGCAAAGAGACAGGCAGACAGACAGACAGACAGACTCAATCACACTTTTTTTGTCCCGGAAGCGCAAAAGCTCAGAAGCAGAACAGAGTGTAACCTGCAGTGCATCAGCCGAGTGGTTTAGTCCAAAGTAACGCCCTCTCCCCAGACAACGCTAAAATGAAGGTAAACACCCTCTCAGGGCTGTCTGAAAGTATTATCAGATTCAGAACACAGAATGTGCGGTAAACAGTGCCCTTTTTAAGGATAAGATTTGGGTCTATTCGAGTTCAAACTTTTGTAAAGTTTTCTTGAAGAATGTCTTGGTTTTTTTCCATTGTTTGGTTTGGTGCTTCTCCATTAGCGTCAATACATGTCTTTTTCTGTTGCTGCCAGACGTCTATACTGCCTACTATTTTCATTTACTTCTTCATTGTCTGGAATTATTATTGATTACTTTTTAAACTATATGATTGGAGGTATATTCTTTATACAATGTTTTTTCAAACAATTGATCTTGGAAAAAAACCTTTCCATATTTGAATGTAGTTTTAAATAAAGGTCATATCCATGTTTTCTCATGTTTTTATTTAGTTTGAAAATTATAGTTGTATAATTATGTTACTTGATATCTACTACTTTAAGTAACTTCTTCAGTCCACGCTTATTTGGAGGGGTAGATTTTGATACAAAGCAGACAACTCTCAAATGTATAGGAACAGCTTTTATGTACTGGATGAATCTTTGAGAGATGTTTAACATGTCTGATAAACCCACAAAAAATACAATAACAGCTGGTTAAGATTTTGAGACTTATCTTCTTCAGACAGCGTCTCTACCGGTTGTGAGTATATAAAGAAACTGCCGATTATGTATTGGTCACAAGATTCCACAACCCATACATTGCAGTTAGTTTCTGTATTGTTAACAAAATTAGAAGCCTAAAAGAGCTAGGGGACAGGACAGCTCAGTGGTCAGAGACACTCGCTTTCCCCAGCTAAAGGTAAGCAGCACCGAGCGTGGTTACCACTTGGATGGGTGACCGTTTGCGCGCCTTGGCTTCAGTACAGTCCCCCAGTTCACTCAGCTGTAAATGTGTACCTGCCTTCTTTAGGGTCAGGGAAGGTAAAGCAGCGAGGCAGAGGAGATAGGCGCCGTTCTCAGTATGCTGGCCCCTTGAGAAGTTGAGGTCTCTGATGCCTTACTTCCCTACGACCAGAAAGATGGGAGACACCTTTACCCTTAGTTTTTTTTAAAAAAGAATTACAGATTACGTATTGCTTACGGAATTCCAAAAGTGCAGACACATTTTTTTGTTTGTTTTTCCTCGGTGCTTCATTAAATAAAACAGTTTTTTAAAAAACCAAGTGGCTGACTATGAGAGGATTGATACTTTTCGTCGATGATATCCTTGTTCTTTTTCGTCAAACGCTCGCACAGAAACTGTTGTTGTCTGTCATATGAGTGAAAATAGGTTGTGCTGCCGTTAGGAGCCTGACCAGTCTGGCCCAGCCCATTCCACTTCGACGTGGGAGAGAATTGATATCTTTCAAGTTCTTCTGAAAGAGAGGGCAAGGGAATGCACCAAGACGGCAGAAAATAGACAAGAAGGATATGACAGGAAAGCAAGGAACAAGTATGGAACAAAGAGAGGGACAGAAAATAGATAATTCATAGCAGTGAACTTCTTTACGGTGGGGATGCTATTTCTACTGACAGGCCCCTGACATCCCCACGGGAGAGTGGATGCTATAAAGACGATGACTGAAACAGACCGAGACAGACATGAAAGCCATCTGCACTGTCTGCAGAAACTCCCTATGGCAAAGGAAAGGTCTTACGGTCATGTGAACCAAGCCTTCCCTGTCTTACAAGCCGAGGCTTTGATGACTATAGTGTGTGTGTGTGTGTGTGTGTGTGTGTTTGAGGGAGAAGGCGAGAGGGGGGTGGGGTCTCTGTCTGTCTGTGTGTCTGAGACGTTGCATGTAGGAAGCGATGATCAGTCACATTGTTCGATTTCATTCAAATTTGAAGGCAGGTTTGCATGCCTCATTGCATTTAATTCCAGTCTTCACGGATCATCAGTCATCACAGATGGCACAGATTCTGGCACAAGCCAATCGTCATCAGTGGGGATGCTTTGATTGTAATCACAGTTGTCACATTCAGAAAACAGAGCAGGGTTTGATACTGCCAGAATGGGCAGGTTACTTTGGAAATAATGATGAACAATGATGTTGCCACAAACGAACCAAATTGAACAGAGAGTCTGTCTCAGTTTTCAGGAGTTGAATATTTTTTTCTGGTGACATGACAAATTTCATATTTTGTTGTTTTTTCTTTTGTTTCATTGTTTGCTGCTGACATTTTTATATGTATTTGCCCTCTTTATGCGTGTTTAAAAAGATCTCTGGTTTTAACCTTTCCCTGAGATTGGTTTTAACCAACCTGCATAACATTTCATTCTCTTTGATTATGAGTCCCTTTGACACATCGCGCTGCTTGTTGGAGAACAATGGAACTATCCTTTCGGCTAATAAACTATTCATGCACTTGTGCCGCCCCCTCTCTTTATGCCTAGTGTTGTTTATCGTGAGGAGCGCTGTTCCTGACAGCACGCACGTTCTGTTTTATTGGCCTGGTCCCAGCACACAGAGCACAGCTTAGTGTGTGGTCATCTGCACGTGGCTCCCGGCACTGAAACAGACTGATGACCTTTCCGACTGGTCATCTGCTATCAGTGGATAAAGTGACCGGACACACAGACACCGCACACAGAAAAACGAAGACTAGCAAAGACAGCTTTTGTAGATCAACATTTGCATATAATATGTATACATATACATACGCTCTGTGTGTGTGAGCGCGCGCGTGCTCATATGTGTGTGTGCTAAATACTGTTTCTGGTAGTACTACAGTTTCTGATCACAGTTTATTGGCCTGGGCCCAGCGCACAGAGCACAGCTTAGTCTGTGGTTCTCTGCACGTTCCTCCCAATACCAGAACAGACAGAGGACCTCTCTGGCTGGTCATCTAGTGTTATCGTTGGATACACTGGACACACACACACACACACACACACACACACTTGTGCACATGCATTTCTGCTCATAGGACAGACAAAAGTAGTTGCAATCTGAGCTCTGTCTCAATTTTAAGGATTTGGATCTTTTACATTTTAGCGTTAAGGGTTGTAATAATGTTGCGGTTAAATATCATTTTTTACGTAATTTTTGTTCCTAGACAGATGGATTGATGAAAAAAGCAAACGCATTTCAAATCAATGTGCCATCTGGAAATAAAATTTTGCCTTGAATTCACACACACACACACACACACACACAAACACACACAGGCACACACACAGCACAAATGCAAAGTGGAGTGGAGGTACCTTATATTTATTTTTCATGTGCGTGATTCTCTGTCTGTCTTTGTATGCCTGTCCAGCTATATGTCTCTCTTTCGCTTTGTGTGAGTGTGTGTGTGTGTGTGTGTATGTATGTGTGTATGTGTGTGTGTGTGTCCGGGCGCGCGTGCGCGCGCGTGTGTGTGTGCGTGCGAGCGTGTGTGTGTCTGCAACGAGTTATTAAACGTGGCAAGCATTTTCAATCTGAAATGTCATGCCCCTGTTGACTGCAGCAGCCCATAAAACTGCAGTTAGGCCTATCCTGCAGCAGCCAATAGCCACTAACGACCTGCTTGACTGTCTGCAGATTCTACCAGTGGACCATGTAGACAAGATCTTGATAATGTCAAGTGCCTCACTACACTTTTTGGAGGAGCAATGATGGCAATAGAATCAAGTTGATGTGTCTGTCTCAGTCTTTTATTGCTTTGGGCATGCTTTATTTGCACTGATATCTACTTGGGGTTTTGCTTTGTTTTTTTCATTGTTTGTTGTCTCTTGGATCGTTTTATTGTGTCCTTCTTTTTTTACATGTGGTTTAAGAAAAACAACCACATTTTCATATTTTCTTCTGCCTTAGTTAGGTTTTTTCAAAAAATCCAGTTTTACTGCAAATATTCAGGTTTTTGTTGTTGTTTTTTATCCATGCTGTTCGTTGCTTTGAATTGTTGGAAGCCTAACAACCTGCGAGCGGTGGAGGAAGCTGGTCAAAAATGTGTAGTAGTTCCCCAACAGTCTAACAAACTACAGAACAGGCTTATGCATATGATAATAATTGTGGAAACCACCCACTTCATTCATTTCAACTGAAACTTTTATCAGAGTCCACCATCCATCCCCCTTTATGTGTGTTCACACGTTGATTGTGACGAATGCTGTTTGGGATAGCGCTAATGTTATCGTGGAGCTTTTAATCATATCAGCCTGGTGGTCTTAACACTAAAAAGCCATGTTTTGCGTGCAAAGAGGCAGTTATTCATTCAAAACAGACACATAGATTCAGAGACAGCCCTTCCAAGGTTGTTGGCACATGGTTTTATGGTGCTGTATTTTTTTTTTGCTGTCTGGTATTCAGCTCAGATCTACTGTCAATAGCCGTTATCTTTGTCATTTTCCTGTCTTCACTGCTCTAATAAAAGAAGTATAAGTACTTTCAATGGTTATTTCTTGTCTTCATATGTTTTTGTGACTTTCTTTTGTTTTATATCTCTATCTGTCTGTCTGTCTGACTCTTTGTCTGTTTGTCTCTCATCTCTCTCGCTCTCCTCTCTCTCCCCTCTCTCTCTCTCTCTCTCTCTCTCTTCTCTCTCTCTCTCTCTCTCTCTCTCACTCACTCACTTACTCCACTACGTCAACAACACATGCACCTTCTGTCACCTGAAAGAGTAAGAGAAAGGTAGGGAGGGAGAGAAAGAAAGAGAGAGAGAGAGAGACAGACAGACAGACAGACAGACAGACAGACAGACAGATATACAGACAGAGACAGAGAGACGGAGAGAGACAGACATAGACAGACAGAGACAGGCAGAGACAGGCAGAGAAAGACAGACAGACAGACAGACATATAAACATAACAACAGTGGAAGATTTTTTTTTTAAAAGAGCAGACTCAGCAGCGGGGAAGAACCAGGCCGGCAGACAGACGGACGAGCAGACAGTTCAACAGACAGCACAACAACAAAAAGACAAGACAAGAAAAGCAGCAGAGGAACGGATTAAGACAGAGACAGAGGTCCCCCCTCCGATTGAACCTGTGATCACACAAAGGACACATTTCTTCAGAAATCCAATACATATTCAACGCCGCACGACCAAATCCCTGCAGAATATGACGTTCACCCCCACCCCCACCCCCCACTCCCCCCCCCCCCCCATCCCAGCTTCAGTCAATATATTCATGGAAACTTTATCTACAGCATTAAGGTCTACTGATCAATACATGGAAACTTTATCTACAGCATGATGGTCTACTGATCAATAACTCATCTGCAGGAATCGGCATCTGGGCAGTGGCATGGGATACACATCTGCACATGGCCTGCAAATCCCAAAACGGCTATCACTTTCAACACTGCTCTGCCACAAGTACCAGCATGCAAAAGCAGCTTAGTGCCTAATCGAATCCCCCCCCCCCCCACACACACACACCTAGCATCTATGGTTAAACATTGGAGGAAAGATTCTGCATATAAGATCTCCTTGAAAAAAGCGCAGTTTTTTTTAAAACTTCTGACGATACCGATTCTTCAACGCAGATTAGACAGGTTTTTTGAAGTCATGCAAGGAGCCCATCTCGAAAAACTATGAGGTAAGGTAAAGGTAAAGGAGTCCCATAACCTACACGGTCGTAGGGGAGCGAGGCGTCAGAGACCTCACTTCTCTAGGGCCAGCATATTGAGGGCGGCGCCCATCTCCTCTCCCTCGCTGCTTTACCTTCCCTGACCCTAAAGAGGGCAGGTACCCATTTACAGCTGGGTGAACTGGGGGAACTGTACTGAAGCCAAGGCGCGCAAACGGTCACCCATCCAAGTGGTAACCACGCTCGACGCTGCTTAACTTGACTGGGGGAAAGCGAGTGCTCCGACCACTGAGCTATCCCGGCCCCAAAAAACTATGAGATCATGTTAAAAAAACCATCCAGGTTTCTACCGGACAATTGCAACGTTACATGAAGCCAAAAACAAGGACTTAGTATGTAGAGCTGTGTTGTTGATATTCTTTGAGATCATAGTTGTGTTTTTATAATGATAAACTCGAAAGAAGTGGTGTAGTGTTTTTTTGTGTTCTTTTTCAATTTTTCATGTTAATGCAACATTTCAAATTCGTCTTTAAATTATAAGGAATTATTCGATTTTATCGCAATGCAGGGAAACAACACTCATTCAGACCTGACGAACCGATGTCAGTGCATTTCCAAACTTTTTAAATATATGATGATGTTGTTTTTTAATGTTTAATCGACTATTTAATGAGAGCAAAAGGAAAACGGCGGGGAGAATGGAGGAAGAGAGGGGGTGAACAGATTTTTTTTCTAAAAACTTTTTTTTCCGGAGAGGGCGGGGGCAGGCAGAACTCAGTTTGTACTGCCTCACTGGGCCCTCCCTAGTGCCATCAAGCTGTGGAAACTGCCGTCTCTTTGCCAATACACCGACAGTTCTCTGCAAGTTAACTGACAACTCCTTGCTCGTAAACTGCTGTCTCTTTGCCAATGTATATGTATCTGTCTCTCTATATGTATGTCTGTCTGTCCGTCTATCTATGTGTCTGTCTGTCTGTCAGTCTGTCTATGTGTCTGTTCGCTCCATGTCACAGAGTGTAGCCTGATCACTGCCATGGGAGATACAGCCCCAGGCCCTCCACCCCCTGAACTCCCCTGACCGCCGTTACTGGGTATTGTGTCTCCCCCCTGCCAGCACTGACGCCTACAATGGCCAACCTACCCCTCACTCTCCCAGGGAATACTGATTTACCAAACCCAAGCATTGCTGTAGTCTTCACTCTGAGATTGGAGGGGAAGTGTGGATACGTGTGGCTGTGGCTGAATAATTAGGAACCGTGGAAACCATTTTTCATCCGGTCGGATTTTTAAAATGAACAACAAAAAAGGATAGGATGACAAATTCGTAATCATCGTTTTCTTTTTGTTTTGAGTTTGGTTTTATTTAGTTGTTGTTGGTTGTTTTTTTTACTTTCAGTATTATAAGACAAATTTGTGTGTAATGCCATCGCAGGTGCACACGAGGCAACAAGGCATAAGAGGGTAGGAGGAATGAGAGTCAGGTTGGGAGTGGAATGATGCGAGCTTTATGTGTACAGGTCCATTGTTAGATCTTTTTTTGATATTTCTTTATCTGGGCAATTCAACCTGCTCATGCACTGCACAAAAAAATGTCAACCTCCTGTTCTATGACAAATGTACACTTTGTTTAGTACAATTTTGACCGCTGTGTGTTGTTTGAATCGAAAAGCCCAATCTTCTGTCGGTCACCTTCCCCTATCCCGCTGTCCAGTGGATTGTGGGGGCACCAATGACGATGTGACAACCATCTCCCTCCACTATCCGCTGTCCTCTGCTTTCTGTAGCAAATCGCTCCACTCAAGGTCACTCAGCTCTCTAGTGCTGTCTTCCCATTGTTTTTGCTGTCTGCTTCTTCGTCTCCCTGTCCCTGTGGGACAGTCTTGGCCAGGCCAAGTGTTCATGTGAACATGTGGACTTCTGTTCTACGTGTCTGCTGAAAAGCTATTCATTCCAGCTGCCACATCTATCACTGGGAGTCTGAGTTATCTTAACGTCGTTTATATCAGAAGGTACAATAGGATATATAAAACAGCACATAACTTTATTACTGTTCAGGTTATAGGAAAGTACAGAAACAGCAGTGATCAGGACTATTTTATTTATAATAAACGAACTCAATAAAATCAAAGTCTTATACAGCAGGGATCTCCTGGTATACCTTTTTTCCAGGGAAGAGAACCAGCTGAGATGAATGCAGAGCAAATTCGCCATTTGGAAAAAACAGTTGCAATGCTAGAAAATCATCCAAACAATCAGATAAGTTCTAGTACAGTACAACACACATTCTCACTGGACACTCGCATCCCAAAAATAACACTACCCCCACCCCCCCAAAAAAGCAAAACAATAACAAAACCACACAGAAAAAACAATAAAACAACAACAAAACCCAGCAGCAACAACAGCAACAACAACAGCAACAAAACCAATCAAACAGACCTCTAGCTCAGAACACTACAGTGGTGCAGTGTACGTGCGGTCAGTACCAGAGGCAGAATCTGACTGCCATTAATCAAGACCGAAGCCTGATGGACCAAAGATCAAACACGGAGATCCGTAGTACGCTCCCCCCCCCCCCCCACCCCCACCCCCAAGCGCAACCCACGTTGTCTCTGTCCCCAGGGGAGAAAACACACTCACATCCACACCCACACCAACACAGACTTCCCCCCCCCCCCCCCCCCCCCCCCCCCCCTTCTCACAGTGTTATTTGATCAACAGTCACTGAGAGTGCATGCGCGTTAAAAAATGAAGCGGTACTTGCAGTGATGCAAATGCTCTGCTTCGTCAAACGCTTTGTCTTGTTTACGAGAGAAGGTGTGGTGTTTTATGCGCTAGGTATTGCATTGCTGAAAGAGGATATTTGGTAATGGGGCTCAAACTGAGCGATTTGACGGTAAATGTGCGTATTTGATATTCCCGGATGTGTGTGTATGTGTGTGTGAGTGTGTGTGTGTGGGAGAGAGAGAGGGATGTGTGTGTGTGTGTGTATGTGTGTGTGTGTGTGTGAGAGAGAGAGAGAGAGAGAGAGAGAGAGAGAGAGAGAGAAACAGACAGACAGTCAGACAGACAAACGGACAGACAGACAGTCAGGAAGTCAAGCAGACAGAAAGACAGACATAGAGAGAGAGGCAGAGAGACAGACAGACAGGCAGACATCAGTCAGACAGGTAGACTGGCAAAGAGAGTGAAGAGACAGACAGACAGGCAGACAGAGACAGAGAGGCAGGGACAGACAGAGGCAGACAGCCATCCAACCAGCAAACCAGCCAGCCAGACGGAGACAGGCAGACAGAGACAGACAGACTGCAAAGACAGAAATAAAAACAGAGATGGACAGACTGGCTGAGTAATAAAAGTAGAACGAACACAACAAGGAGTCCAAGAGACAGACAGACAGACGAATAGACAGACTGAATGAGAAGCAGCAAAAGAGGCAGAGACAGAGAAAGAGACTGGAAAAGAGTGATGGAAAGGCAACGGTATGTACCTATGCACATGGTCAGACGGGACAAACAGACAGACAGACAGAGAGGCAGCAAGGAGACAGAGACAGAGACACAGAAAGAGGCTGAAAAATGTAATGGAAAGGCAAAGGTATGCATGCATATGGTCAGACAGGACAGACATACAGACAGACAGGGAAGCCAGCCAGGGCCGTGGCATGCAAGGCATTGTTACTGACCCCTACCACTAGCAGCATTTCCATGAAGGAGTCCCTATCTCTATCCTTGCCTTGCATGTACGGGGGCTTGCCTTCTTCCCTCGCCCCCTGAAAAAGCGATACTTCTCTTTGACCATGGCAGTATAATATTCATGGAAATGACTGCATGCAGTCAGCAGTACAGTTCTGTGTAATATGAAACGCCATCACCGTCTTGTCTGTATAGAGACAAATAAAGGCAGAAGTAAATAAGCCTCTATTGCGTGGAAGCTAAAGCGCACGAGGTCGCGCGCGCGCACGCGTGCAAGCGTGTACGCACGCACACACACACACACACACACACGCACACAGAAGCAAACACACACACAAGCAAACATACACACTCAGACACATACAAGCCAACAGACACGCACATACACACTCGGGCACAAACACACATACAGAGGCAGAGAGAGGAGGTGCTGCGCGCGCGCGCGCGCGCGTGTGTGTGTGTGTGGGGCGGGGGGGAGGGGGGGCGGGTACATAGTTATATGCGGATAGGCGCGCACACATGTGTGTGTACCTATGCAGGAGCAAGGAGAGTAGATAGGCAGAAAATGAGTGTCTTTTATTCGTGGTGCTTGATGGGATGTTCCAGGACATTTGACAGTTTCAATATATTGTAATGATTCACAGTATGTTGTTGCTTTTAGTCATCTGAAACTAGTTTCTTACCACGGCATCAGATAAATGCTCTAGAAGGGTAGTTCTTTCAAAGACGACATTGAGAAGTGAGCATGCTTTTGTCCTGACCTGACGTGAGGTTTGGTTCCTGGATGAGCACTCTTCAGAGGTCCCGGTGGGGATCCCATTGCCAAGGCTTGTGCCACCTTACAGCGACACAGTTTTGCACTTAAGAAGTGTCTGTCGTATTTTCAAGAGTAATTGATATTCTTGAAACCTACAAAAGCTGCCATCAAAAAAAAACACCAGAGAGAGTGGGGGAAATGTGTTTGAAATAATTATTGAAAAATGAATGTTGAAAAGCACTGCGAGAGAAGAAAATAAACTAGTGCTTCTCTGTGCTTCATATTTGGAAATCCTTTCAAAACAAGGATGCCAGGGAGATTAGAGGATTTACACCTTAAGGACCCGTATTAAGTTGGATAACGATGACTGCCCAAACGTCACAATTATACTTCAGGGCTGACAAAGGCAATCGAAGTTGAAAACACATAGCTTTCACTTGTATCTCAGAAAAGACACTATTTCCCACTTGACCAGTTGGTAATTATATAACTGAGAACATGTAGTGAAGGAAAACAACTGTGTATAACTAGTTACAACTTTTCATCATCACAACAACAAAATTTTTTAAAGATTTAAAAAGAACTGCACTAGAAGTAAAATCCTCCAAAGACAGCATACGAGGCTTACTCAGTAAGGACCATACTTTTGGCATGACCTGCCTCGAGTTTCGGACTCCTGCGTGAGGGCTCTTCAGCTGTCAGCAAAGACTTTCAAATCAAGATAGTTACACCCACAAAAATTAAAGCAGACCCTATCTGAGTGAGCAAACCTTGAAAGATCGTTTTCTACGTAGTGCCAGAACGAATGCAGTCTGTACGAGTTCAGTAACAACCCACACTCTACGGGAGATAGTTATGTACGGTGATCATCCATTAAAGCTTGTGTCTAGACTACTAATGCCAACCAGACAGGCAAGAGTTTGTTGGGGCAATATCTATGAATGCAGAATGCTCTCTTTTTGTCATTGCTCAGATCCCATGGCATTGATTGGACGGGTATGCAGTATACAACTTTTGGGGGGTGTAACTGTTCACCTGTTTCCGTGTATGTTCAATCAAGATGTTAGTGCTAAAGTTTCATCATCAGTATATCAGTTCTAGTTCTAAAAAGTAGAAATGAAGTCTCACATTTAAGTCATAGATTATCAGTAAACTCTTTTGGAGTATGTGGAAGAACGTTCAAATAACCCTAAAATCCCAGTCGAACAAACGAAATAAAAGATAGGCAATTAAATGTTTACGTAATATTCAGTGATATAAACAGCATTTGCCCAAAACAAAATAAGAACACTGCCAAAACGTCTTCAGTCCCTAAGCTTAAAAGGCAACGTATTGGTAATCAATTGATAATATTTTACAAAACCAAAAGGTGAGGCAGAGGTGATTCCTCTTAAAGACTTAGGATACGGCTCTGTTTCTTGCTGCCGTGTTTTCTGTGTTGCGCCAATGACACTAGCCCCACACGCATCATTTAGCGTCATTACCATTTCCTTACACAGTTTCGTTTTGTTGTATCTTCCCAGGCAAATTATCAGAGGCAGGTATATCAACCCTGAGCCCCCACGAAACCCCCAACCAGAGAAGATCCTGCACTGCTGCTACTCGTCTTTCAGAAAAGCTCCGTGGTATCTACTCTAATCCGACACAACAGAGCACACTACATGTTAAACTCCAAAATAACAATACTACCTAAACACAAAGTGTAGAACATATGTAGCCCTCTAAACAAACCATATTCATTCAAGAACTTTCCTTAGGGCCTTACTGAACCAGACCTCGCCACAAAAAAAACAAACAGGCAAGCACAGAAATCCCCTACCTCTCGGATCATGCGTCAGTATCCGATGTGAGACTTTCACCTCTTGTAGACAAGCCGGAGCTCGGTGAGCGGAAGATCAAAAGCCGCATTGGCGCCAGTGGTCCATTTTTAATGCACACTGGAGTAGCAAATGACTCCGGGGACAGGTTCTATGAATACAGAATGCTGCATTGACCTCCTCTCGGGCTGGTGCTCTGTGCCAGTAGTGATGGTACACGGCATGTTTCTGCCTGGCTAATCTGATCTTCCCTCCCTCCCATTTCTCAGTGATTTCGTAGTGTCTCAAAACTTAGGTAGTGTAAAGCGTAAGGCTTCAGTTTCAGCGAAATGCATTAAACATATTCTTTCTTTCTGAGCTGTGTTTGATTTGTATGGGCGGGCCATGCTGCTTCCAGATACGATGTGTTAAAAGCAGAAAGTGGAGAGTAAGAAATATATAATGGTTACAGGGAGCTATGCAGTTGAAGAAGAGAGAGGAAGAGATAGATAGAGACAGAGAGAGACAGACAGACGGAGACAGAGCAAGAAGAGACAGAGAGAAGACAACAAAGAGCAAGAAAGAGCGAGAGAGAGAGAGAGAGAGAGAGAGACAGACAGACAGACAGACAGACAGACAGACAGACAGAGCAGATACAAAGAGAGACAGAGAGGGAGAGATGCACATTTGCAACATTTTCATTCTACCAAGGGAATAAAAGTCAATTATTTCCCATCAAAAGAAAAACCTTTTCAGCACAAAGAGGAGATCGTCTTCCAAAACTGCTAACCCCGAAGGGCTTCTCCCTTTCCGCTCTACATTTGTTTATGTGTTTCTGCTTTCTAAACTAGAGACAGCCATTTTAAATATGGGCAGTTACTGGGTTTTGTTTTTCTAAATTCGTTTTCACTGTACGTTTGCAAGTGCGCGTGTATGTATGTGCATGCGAGCGTGCGTGCGCG
>CM054134.1:24397388-24407388 GCA_028751875.1 Rapana venosa
AATTCAAGACTTTATAAATGGCTAGAAAGTAATAATATGATTTCAGAAAGTCAGGCAGGATTCAGGAAAAGATACTCAACTGTGGATCAGATATTCAACCTATATGCATTTGTTCAGAAATGCATGCAAAAAAGGGGGAGAAAATTATATGTTGCTTTTGTTGACTTTAGGAAAGCATTCGATTCTGTTCGCCATGATAAGCTTCTTGAATGTATGAAAAAACAAGGTGTGAAAGGAAAATTTATGGTATGCTTGAAATCAATGTATTGTTCATTACTGTCATGTGTGCGTGCAAACAATGAGTTTACAGAATTTTTTGAATGTCCACTTGGTGTAAGGCAAGGATGCGTCCTGAGCCCTACATTATTCTCTATTTTTATAAATCAGCTGGCTGACCACATGAATGCTGAAGGTAAGCATGGCATACAAATGCTTCCAGGTGGTATTGAGTTGTTTATCTTACTTTTTGCCGATGATGTGGCTTTGTTATCAACGACTCCAGGTGGCCTTCAAAATCAACTAAATGTATTACATAGATGCTGTAAGGAAATGAAATTAAATGTTAATACTGAAAAAAACAAAAATCATGGTTTTTAGAAAAGGGGGTTACTTAGGCCAACATGAGCAATGGATTTTTGAAGGTAAAAAACTAGATGTTGTAAATAATTATTGTTATTTAGGGTTTAATTTTACGACAATGATCAGCATGAAGAAAGGAACTGAACATCTAGCAACTAAGGGCAAGAAGGCAGCTGTGCAACTGAATAAAGCCTTCCAAAAATATAAGGAAATGACTGGTATTACGTTATTTAAAATATTTGATGCTAAAATACAATCCGTTTTACTTTATGCATCCGAAATTTGGGGTTTAACCAAGCTAGATCATTTAGAAAAGGTGCATATGTTAGTCTGTAAAAGATTCCTGGGTGTTCCAGTAAAAACTCCAAATAAGATGATTTATGGTGATTTGGGGAGATATCCTCTATATGTTAATTCTTGTGTTTCTGCATTGCGATATTGGTTAGGCTGTTACAAATGGAAACTAAAAGACTACCCTACAAGGCTTATCAGATGTTGCTTAACCTAGATAGAAATGCGAAGAATTGCTGGGTAACAAAAGTAAGAGAAATTTTATGTCAGACAGGTTTTAATAATAATAATAATAATGTATGGAATTTATATAGCGCTGAATCTTGTAAAGCAACAAATCAAAGCGCTCAGATTTCATTTCATACCACTTTAAGTCACGGCAGATTTCTCCGTGAAATTCGGGCTGCCTCTCCCCGGGAAGAGCGGGAGAGCGCGTCGCCACAAAGCGCTGCGCCACCTTTTTTTTTTTTTTCCATGTCTGCAACTGTATTTGATTCCCTATCAGAGTGGCATTTTTCTAAGAATTTTGCCAGGGACAACTCTCTTGTTGCCGTGGGGTTTTTTACGTGCGCTAAATAATTACGTGTAACACACGGGACCTCGGTTTATCGTCTCATCCGAAAGACTAGCGCCCAGACCACCACTCATGGTCTAATGGATGGGGGAAAAGTTTCCGGTCCAAACGGGGTACGAACCGCCGCACACTTCAGACCCGGACTTTTCGCTTTCTAGACAGGCGCGTACCTCTAGACCACCGATCCACTGTTTTCAGTGTGTCTGGGTGCAGCAAGGCGTGGGGGATGTTAAAGCTTTCTTACGTTTATTTAAGCAGAGACTTGTTGATACCTTCATACAAGAGTGGTTTTCCACAATTGAAGATCGCAATAGTTATATTGACTATAGATCATTTAAAACAATTTTTGAAAGAGAAAAATACATTAATGATATTGATACCTACTGCTTTAGGGTTGCTGTGTCTCAAGTGCGATTTAATGTCCTGCCACTAAATGCAAATGTGCATCGTTACAGCGATTATCTGCAAAACAAAAACTGTCCTTTTTGTATGTCAGTCACCGAAGACGAACAGCATTTTCTCTTTGATTGCCCCATGTATTCGGATCTTAGAAATAAATTCTTGGGTAATTTAACTAAAGTTCCCATCCATATGTTGCTGCAAGTATCAAATATTCACAAGATGCACAGTGTTTCCCGATATGTCTTCCACTCAGTTAACAGAAGAAAGAAATGTATTATATAAATTTAACATATGTTATTGAGGTTGTTTTGTGAGCTTGGCTGATTGATTATTTTTTCCTTTTGATAGTGCACTCGAGATGTCTTGAATTTACATCCTGGGTCAAGCACAGGTTTATGTTGCAATATGTTAGTTCCTTTTCAATGTAATTTTGGTTTCAATGTCCCATGCCAATTTTTCTGTTTCTAAGTTGGATTGTTGTATGTTTTGAAATCTAGCAACATGTTCCTGTAGTACTATACCCATTTCCCCAGCTAGTTATATTGTAGACTAAGGCCGAAGTACCTTTAAATTGCTTCACAGTTCTCTCTCTCAAGGATGATGCAGATATTACAGGGTAGTCTGACGATGATACGGATATTGATAATGATGTCAATGATGTTGATGAGGATTAGGTAGATGTTGAATATAGTGATGATGATATGGATGTTGTTGAAGATGGTGAGGTAGAGGTTAAGGGTTATGATGGTGACAATTATGTAAGTATTGATGGGGTTGATGCTGATGTGGTTGATGAAAATGGTGATGATGTACAGATGGGGAAGACGAGAATGTGTGTGTGTGTGTGTGTGTGTGTGTGTGTGTGTGTGTGTGTGTGTGTGTGTGTGTGTGTGTGTGTGTGTGTGTGTGTGTGTGTGTGTGTGTGCGCGCGCGCGCGCGGTGTGTGTGTGTGTTTTGGAAAAACTGAAAATGAAAAAAGATTTTTTCCCTTTTATTATTTATCTATTTATTTTCGAAAGGACGATGATGATGTAGATGTTTGGGAGGAGGATGGCGATGATGATGGAAATGTTGGAGGTGATGTTGATGTAGATGCTGAAGGTGACGATGGTGGTGATGGTAAAGATGGCGTGGTTGTTGAGGGTGATAGTGGTGGCGATAACTATGATGGAGATGTCAAAGATGAAGATGATGACAATGATGTATATATTGAAGATAACGATGGAAACGATGATGAAGATGATGATTATGACCATGATGCAGAGATTGAAGATGATAATCGTGACGAAAATGACTGTACAGTTGTAGAAGATGGTGATAGCGTAGATGATGAAGATGATGATGTTGATAATGATGATGTAGAGGATGAAAGTAATGATGGTTATGTTGATATACTGGCTGCAGCTGCTGCTATAGGTAATGAAGATGCGGATGGTGATGATTATGTAAATGCTGAAGATGATGATGGGGATGATGATGACTAATGCTGTATGCCTGCAGAATTAAAAATGTGAAATGGATATAAACGTTTTTTGCTGTCTTCCTCCCCCCTTCCCCAAACATTTTTTGTATAGTGGCCCAAGGCCGAAGTACAATAAAACCTTTTCAGTGTTCAGTGTTCAGTGTTCTCTCTCTCTTTCCCTCTCTCTCGCTCTCTCGCTCTCTCTCTCTTAACGTTAAATCCAGCTTTCTAACATGTGAAGTCATCACGTACAACTAACTTTGTCAATAAAACTCTCTCTCCTCCTCCTCCTTCTCCTCCTCTTCCTCTCTTTATCTCTCTCTCTTTCACTCTCTCTCTCTCTCTCTCTCTCTCTCTCTCTCTCTCTCTCTCTCTCCTCTCTCTCTCTCTCTCTCTCTCTCTCTCACATACACACACCACTCACGCACACACATACTATTTTAAGACTTTCACATAGGACTGTACTCAGAGTAGTTTAAACCCTGTTCTGTAAATAGCCCCGAAAGTCGTCTTTTATCACGGTTTGAAGGTAATTTGTCAAGACTTGAGACCAAAACCCTAAGGTCTCAGTCATCTTGAGAGTGAAACGCTTGCCAAGGGTCTAGAATATACCCCCAGGCCTCATTCGGCATAAGGTGGATTTTGGAGATCTTCCAATCACCTCTAATACATTGAATGCCTCGAGGGTTTTGTCTGAAACACTCTCCAGACTCTAGTCAATCGTGTGACTAATGATACGTTCAATGAGTCGATTTCGAAGCTGGTTTAAGAAAGGATAAGAATTGTTTTGTGTTTGTTGTGTATTCAGTGTTTTGATTTGTTGCTTTACAAAAAATATGATCGACATAAATTCAATGCATTATAAGTATTATTATCATCTATGCCATTACAAAGATTTAGAAAGTAAGTAACTGACTCTAGCAATCAAAATAGGTAACATTTGCTTGATGAAGAATCTGCAATGCGTGATTTTTTTTCTGTTGGATGGAATACACTTCATCAATAAACAGTCCTAGGACTATTCTTTTTAAACTCTTGTAAACCAACCTGTAATTAGTTCATTTTTGATCTGGAGACCTAATTTTAACATATAAAGTATTATATTCATGAATAGTTTTGTCTGTAGACTGAATTTTCACACGTAGAGTACATATTGATCAATTAGAAAAACAAAACAGCATTGAAGTCTAAATTCAATACTTAAGCATGTTGCATGAACTTTGTCGTTTAAAGGACTTCACTTACAAGGGCAAATAATTAGCTGGTACCCAACACCGAATAGGGGACGGGACAGCTCAGTGGTCGGAGCACTCGCTTTCCCCCAGCCAAGTTAAGCAGCGTCGAGCGTGGTTACCACTTGGATGGGTGACCGTTTGAGCGACTTGGTTTCAGTACAGTTCCCCCAGTTCACCCAGCTGTAAATGGGTATCTGCCCTCTTTAGGGTCAGGGAAGGTATAGCAGCGAGGCAGAGGAGATGGGCGCCGCTGCCCTCAATATGCTGTCCCCTAGAGAAGTGAGGTCTCTGACGCCTCGCTCCCCTACGACCTTATAGGTTATGGGACTCCTTTACTTTTTACTCAACACCAGCCAACCTGACCAGAGGCACAAACGGTATTCTACCATCCTAAAGAACCAACAGTTTGCCATGAAGAGGCTTTCACATTCATAACAATACACAACTGTAAACCACAGTTCTATACTCTACTTTTTTATCTCTCTTTTCGAATCAGAATAAGACATTCAAATTATCGTCTTGAATAACGCCGTCAAATTCAGGACATACTTTTTAAAGAGTAAAATAGCCTCAGTCTCAAAGGGTCACCTTTTCTTACCCCCTAGCACTTCTACTTGTTCTAAAATTACCCTTCATATTGTACCCTGTCTCCACAACCACCAGTCCGATCTACAAAAAATACACTTTTATTTTAGATGAGTGGCGACATCTACCACGCTCACAATACACGGTATTTGCTATGACCATAGCCATGCCGCATCATTTCGGTATGGGGTTGTAGCAGAAGATGTTCCAGTTTCTGAAACTGCCACCGCCACCATCACTCTCACCTCTCCCCACCCCACCCTACCCCCACACCACACCGCCCCACCACCCCATCCTGAGATAAAAACAAAAAAGCTCTCTCTCTCTCCTCTCTGCTCTTATGCCTTTTCTTTCTCTCTTACTTACGCCAGACAGACGCAACAACGAGGTCCCTGGAGACGCCTTTCATGAATACAGAATGCCATCTTTACAGCTGCCCCGCTCCCTTGTCATTGATTGTGCAGATAAGCGGAGACAACCCTGGAGGTGTTTGCCAGCCTTGTCTTCCTCGCCGTGGCCCAAGGATCGAATGGCTGGCTGGCTGGCTAATAATCTTCAAAGACAATGGCGTGTTCAGATCTCATGTATGTATACGATACGTCTGCTTGAAAAGACTAAAAACGGCTTGCGGGTGATTTTCGCGGACTGAAAGCGTATTGTATAGTTGTGTATACTTATCATCTCAGACATTTATTATTGTTATTGTTGCTGCTGTGCTTATTTTCCTTCCTCAGAAAGAATGCGAAGCGCGCGACAGTTTTGTGATATATTTTTGTTTTGTTTATTATGCGTGTTTGTGTCTGACTAGATGTGAGGTTATTTATACAAAAGTATGATGAAATAAAACAAACAGAGGAAATTCTCTTTAACTATGTACTGCACACAGGCCTTTTGTTCATTCACTCTAGAAAGGTGCAGCAAGTCTTGGCTTTCTGTATTTCGGGGCAGGATAATCTGAATATGAAAAATCGATTTACAAGAACTTGGGTGTGGCATATCTCATAGGTTTGTGCTCTTTCTCCTTAGAATGAGCCAAACCAGGAGGTGGCAGGTCTAAGTAACATCACCAAAAGCTTAGATATCCATGGTTCTTGTTGCTGGGCAGTATAGCGTTTAATGTCCTGTAAATTGGCTGAAGTTTACGTGTTATATCTCTTCTTTAGATTATAAAGGAAAAGATTATCAAATTTTCGCCGATGTCTGTCTGTCTGTCTGTCTGTCTGCTCTGTCTGTCTGTCTGTCTGTCTGTCTCTCTCCTCTCTCTCTCTCTCTCTCTCTCTCTCTCTCTCTCTCTCTCTCTCTCTCTCTCTCTCTCTCTCTCTCTCTCTCTCTCGGCTTTCCTTGCTTGGCTGCCAGCAAGACGCTTTCTCTCCAGCTGTGTGTGAGTTTTTGTGGTTTTCAAGTTGTTTGAATTCAAAATGCCAGTGTACGGACTACCAGCAACACTAGAATGCATGTTGAACGCAGCACTTCATGAACACACGCTGTCTTCGTTCAAGGTGGAAGGGAGAGGACGTCAAACTGTTGTCATCCTTCGTTTGACAGGTAATAGCACCGACCATTCCCTTGTCACACCAGTTCAACATACGAAATATAGGAAAAAATGCCCATCTCAGATGAACAGGGACAGAAGAAGAGCGGAAGCTTAGAGAACAAATAAAGAAGGAAAAAATAATGAACAGGCTTCGTCCCCCTCTCCTCTGTTTTTACCCACCCCACCTAGCTTATATTACGATGCTGCCAGCCACTGTGATAGCAACGCTCCTATCAATGTGTTTGCGTGTGGTGAACATTACCCTCCCTCTTCAAGCGGTTGTCAGAATGAAGGCTGTATTGATATGAAAGAGCATGATATAGACAGACAGAGAGTGACAATTTCGTGCGGTAATGATGCGAGAGAAATGATAGATTTTGTCTATACTTGTGAAAATGAAGTGAAAGACAGAGTGTGTGGTGAAGGGAATGGGTGTAAGGGGGGAAATGAATGTGCAAAGAATGAGACTGAAGGAGAGCGTGCAGAAAATAAGAGTGAGGAAGAACGTGCAATGAATGAGAGCGAAGAAGAGTGTGAAGAGAATGAGACTGAGGAAGAAAGTGGGGAGTGTGCTGAACATGTGAAAAATAGCAGTGAAATGCGAGACAGTGATGATAGTGTTCCCGTCAGTGATGTCTGGGAATATTTACAAGAATTTACAAAAAATGTAGACAATACTAGGTCCATGCTGCAAGAACTGAAACAATGCATGGTTGATGGAGCCACTGCTGTACCAAAAGGAAAGCTTTCTACAGATGTGCCTTGATTACTGTGTGAAAAACTTCTACACAAACTCAACGTAAAGACACTGTGATTGGAATATCCAACAGTATTTATAGACAATATCAATATTCTGGTATAATATCAAAACCATGGTTTGGAATTCATGACATGTTGACCATTTTGGGTTTGATTAATTATGTTGTTAATTATATATGTGTTTTGTGCCCAGTCCTTGCCCCACTGTCCCCAGGTGAATGGGCATAATTGCTTAACACATTAAACCTTTGTCATTGTCATTGCCATTGTCATTGTCTCTCTCTCTCTCCAACCCCATTAACCGCTTTTTTTTAAAAAAAACACCACCAAAAGGTCCGACTTGTCTTGCAGTGCCACCAGTGCTGTAAAATGTGAACTGTTAATCTACAAAGGAAAGATTAACTCGTGCATGATTAACTTGATAACTGTAGCGTTTTGAAAACCAAGAGGATTTGTCAAATTTGATACTTGCAGCATGTTCGAAAATATTTTGTAACACCTTGAAATGAGACACGACACTAAATGACCCCACACCACACTTAAATACAACACGACGTATGCAAAACAAAAATCATGTTATTTTGTAAAATACATGTCAGATTAGCACAATGAAACTTTGGTTTCTAAAACTTTTTTTTAAAGGAACAATAAACTTTGACTTTTAAAGCTTTAAGGAACACCAAATAATATATCTTTAAAAAAAATCTTCGACGTCGGAATGCGGCTACCTTAATTGTGAGTGTTAAAAGCCCCGGTCGCATACAATAAAATCTCACCATTGGTGAACTTCAGTTATAGCCGACGAACGACAAAGAGAGAAGAGAGAGAGAGGGGGGGGGGGGGGGGGGGGGGGGGGGGGGGGGGGGGGGGGGGGGGGGGGGGGGGGGGGGGGGGGGGGGGGGGGGGGGCTGCGTGACACCAAGTTTTTATATACTAACACCAAAAATCTATATCTAGACTCTGGTAAGCGTTTATACTGAGGTGCGAAATCCCTAATCTGCCACCACTGCACGCCCCAAAGGGAAGCCCCAAAGACGTGTCTCACAATTTTTGCCACTGCATCACACCACACTCACAATAACAGCCCGCGGGGATTTTCTTGCACACAATCACCCCCTTACAACTGCTGGGTCTCAAGCTCCCCTGGCTGTGAACTTTTGCGACACGACAAAAAAATGGTTGTAAACTCCCGTTCTCTCCTCTCTTCTCCCCCTCTCGTCTCTCTCTCCCTCCTCTCTCTCTCTACTCTCTCTCTCTCTCTCTCTCTCTCTCTCTCTCACATGAAGAGACTAGCCTATATAGACCATTGGCTGTCAGCAGAGCATCTAAGATGTTGCAGATGTCGTGATTTGGGGCAGTTTCTTTCCAGACTGTCCGGATGGTGGCTGCTTGTTCTTTCCTAAACGAATCGTGATGGTTATCGGTATTCTTGTTCGGTGTCTGAGTTTAAGAAAGCACGTTTTGTTTGTATGTAGACACGTATCCTAAGATTGTATGTGTAGAGAAGTAGTAGTGGTGGTATGTGTAGAGAAGTAGTAGTGGTGGTGGTATAGTAGTAGTAGTGGTGGTGGTATAGTAGTAGTAGTAGCAGCAGCAGCAGCAGCAGCAGCAGTAGGAGCAGCAGCAGCAGCAGAAGAAGTAGTAGTAGTAGCAGCAGCAGCAGCAGCAGCAGCAGCAGCAGCAGCAGCAGTAGTAGTAGTAGTAGTAGTAGTAGTAGTAGTAGTAGCGGCAGCAGTAGTAGTAGTACGAGTGGTAGTAGTAGCATTATTATTGTGAAACTTTTCGAATCAATAACAGGAAGCCGTCATTCTGTTACTTCTCAAAAGAATCTACCAAAACTACCACGGAGACAGAAAAACATTTACATATCTGGTCAGGGTTGGCACATTGCGGAAACGTTTACTGTCAGTATCATTTTTTTCTGTCAATATTCAGTCGGCATAGGACAAGGTCACTACTATCTCCCCCTTCTCTTTTTCTTTCTTACCACTGACTTTCCATTCAAAGTTATGGGACACAGGAAACAGCTTTTTTTGACAAGTTTTCACCAAGCTTATACATTTTTTTTTCCTTTTCAGCTATGTGCAGACACCTTTTACGGTTGTCAGTTTGAATAGGAAAGTAAAGTCTGCCAGAGGCTTTAGTTCCACTATGATATCTGCTACTTTTTGGGGGCAGACCTGAATGCATATTGGCTGTGACAAATTGTAGGCTACATACCGTGCACTATCATGCTTTTGGCAGTAGGAGGTAGGTAATGCAGAGGAATGTTGTGTCTCTTCCCATTTCTTGTGAAATGGTAAACGTGGGAATGTTTTTCTTTTTTTTTCCCCCAAGATGAGAAAGTTGAGCAAGACGAATCATTTTTCCCCCTTGTTCTGGCAAGTCTATTACTGCAACTTTAAGGTATATTGTGTGCGTTACATTGTATTGATCTACATACTTATTAAGGATAGGGTTTTTTAATGAGAGGATGGTAAGGAAAAGTTTCAGCGATGCCTGAAAATTCAACAGAACATGAGCTGATTTTATTTTTCTCTTCATATGTTTTTCTTTCGTTCTTTGTTTTCTTATCTCTT
>CM054134.1:24412388-24429888 GCA_028751875.1 Rapana venosa
CTTGAACTGTCACGTGATGTGCAACAACAAACAAAAAAGCCTGTCCGCTAATTCAATCACACATCGATTACTTTAAACTCCTGAGTAGGGTTTGATGTCACGCAAAGTACCTTGGGAATGATTTCTAGTGAAATTCTTTGGGAGGTTTCTGTTGATTCTTAATTCTGGCCTAGAGTTAAAGTTTTGCATAAAGCAGTCTTGAAGGCAAAGTTATTGTGCGGGCAGTGAAGCTAGGCTAAACAGAGGCACAGAGATGGTAGGTAGGACTGGAAGTGCATATTGAAGTGTTAGAGCAAAGAACACAGTGTCACACGTTTTTGAGGTGATGAACACACTTGAAGATATGATATGAGCATTCCGTATACAACGCTGAAACCGATAAAAAAAAAAGCCATTCGCAATTATAATTCACATCCCTTGGGCAATGACCATTATGGCATTTAGAATTTGGATTACTTTGATTATCATTTTTGTATCGCTAGTGTAATAATGCTAACGATAATCAATATTAACATTATTGCCATTGTAATCGTGATTGTTTATTATTCTTGTTATTATTGTTATTATTTTTTTTTTAATTATTATTATTATTATTACTATTATTATTATTATTATTATTATCGTTGTGGCTGAAATTTCTGTTGTAGATGTTGTTTAAAGAGAAGAGAAGAGAAAGAGAGAGGGAGGGAGAGAAAGAGAGAGAGAGAGAGAGAGAGAGAGAGAGAGAGAGAGAGAGAGAGAGAGAGAGACAGACAGACAGACAGACAGACAGACAGACAGACAGACAGACAGACAGACAGTCAGACAGACAGACAGATTGAGACAGAATAAACAAAGACAAACGCATAGAATGAAAGACATACAGACAGACAGACAGAAAGACAGACATACATGCATAATGAGAAACAGACAGACTGACTGAACAATCTGCAAACAGACAGGCAAGACACGAACAGACGTGCACCATCTTTAATATGATGAAAATCCCCAAACTCATACTTTGACATTTACCTAAAATGTTCACGTTAGATATCAACCAAAACCCCCTCAGGGGAAAAAAACCTACGAAGTTACAAAACCGTAAAATCAAAAAGGCGGCTTTTGCCTCTCTTGGCCTGTATTAAAAGGTCACACACGTTGATAATTTTGGTAGTACTAACATCACATCCGTGAAAGTTCTGAGATTATATTCTTCATAATACTAACGCTGTATCCGTGACATCGTTAACGTCATATCCTTGACGATACTAACGTCACATCCGAGACGCTAATAACATCATATCCTTAATAGCGCTAACATCACATCCGGCTCTGTGACAAGGACAAAGATCTTAGATTGATGTAAGTTCCCTGTATGTGAATAATACTTCTATCAAGGAAATTGTAGTATTATGTGTTTGAGATTTAACTGTGATATAATGGTGGCAGCTACATTGTGAGAAGTATGTTTTTTTTCTATAATGATCTAAATGGTGCCAGGAAAGTGATGCTTGTTATTTATGACAAAGGGGTCATTAACTGACTTCCTGCTAATATTTGATTTTCAGCTAAAGACAGAAAGCAGATGCACAGAGAGAGAGAGAGAGAGAGAGAGAGAGAGAGAGAGAGAGAGAGAGAGAGAGGAGAGGTATGTGTGTGAGAGAGAGAGAGAGAGCGAGAGAGAAAGAAAAGTACAGAGAGAGGCACAGAGAGAGGGAGGGAGAGCGAGAGAGAGAGAGAGGGGAGGGGGGGAATAACTGCTTGTGATTCCAAGCTGCATTCTGGATGAGTGCATAGCATGTATAAGGAAAACCTAGTCAAAAAAACAACGTGAAATAAACCTAGTAGCTCGCGCGCACACACGCGCGCGTGCACACACACGCACAAGTACACACACAAGCACACACACACACAAACACACACACACACACACACCACCACCACCACCCAACCACCACCACCACCACCCACCAACACCAAAAACAACCACCCACCACCATCCACCCACCACCATTATCCACCAACAACACCAACAACAATAACAGCAAATGCAAATCATCCATCTGGTAATCTTACACCAAGACACACGCGCCTGTCTGTGTGCATTGCAAAAAACAAAACAAATGGACTACAAGACGAAGTAAACTGATTTGATTACATTTCGTTTTGGCTTGCAAGCAAACGAGGTTTTGTTCTGGAGAAGATGGCCACGTGTGCTTTCTTCCTCCTCAATCCTTGTCTCCTGTCTCTGTTGTTTGTGTGTCTGATTGGGAAACTTTGAATACCTTTTTTTAAAAAAGGAATATGTTTCGGTATTTTAGTGTGACAGAATGTCCACTCTGTTATATCAGTTTTTTTTCTTTTTGTAAGAGAAATGGTGATGCAGTGTGTTGTGTTTGGGGTAAAAAGTGTGCCAGAAATTATATTTCGAAATGCTATGAAGATGTAGAGCATTGTGGGAGGACATGGTGATTTTAAAAGCATGAGAGAGAGAGAGGAGAGTGAGAGTGAGAGAGAGAGAGCATGAAATGTATAACACTGTGGGAAGACATGGCGATTTTAAAGTATGAGATAGAGAGAGCGACAGAGACAGAGAGACACACAGAGATACAGACATGCACACAGACACACAGACTGAGACAGAACGCCCCCCCCCCCCCCTTCCCTTCCAGAGAAAAAGGTAGGTAGAGACACAGAATAGCAAAGAGAGAAACAAGGTCAAAGTTGCAGGCAGGAGAAGGAATTGAAGATGTGGACGGGCCATGAGGAAAGGGAGAAGAACGCAATCTAAAAGCTGAGGAGAGCTGCGTCAGGCAGACTTGTGTGCTCAAAGTAGAATTCAGTGCCAGTACCACTGACAAGAACACTTCGATACATGCCCGTACCTACAAAACCTGTGTGACCATAGTTTGGTATTTCGTTACAAGGAGAGGTGGAAGAACACGCAGTGAGGCAAGCCATCAAGGGTGATGATACACAGCTTCACGTTATTGGTCAAGGGTCTGACAGAAGCTGTTTCATCTTCCCAATAGATCGTTCCTTCGGAGAGAAAAGCAATTTGAAGCAAGCCTTGCAACGTTGCCTACAGCCAATGAGCAGGCTACACGCTGACATCACCGCCTCTCTTGTTCTTAGCATACAGGCGTTTAATATATCACTCAGTTTTATGCACTGTTGCCTTGGAAACAATCCAATATGTCCACCAAAACTAAATGCTTCAAGCTGCAAAACCCCTTATTATCTAGAACAAGTAGAAAAATCCTAGTTGTGTTGTTTTTTGCAGACACGTCCTATTACCAAGATTCTTTAAATTTACGAAGGGAATACTTCATGCTATATGAATCTAGCCATGTGTATGCTAAAAGAACACGACTTGGGCTACTAGTAGACCCGTGTGCAACCGTAGATTAGACAGCGGGGTCAGGGTTTAGTCATCGTTCTTGCTTTCTTGGTTTGGGATTTGGTTTTGGTTTTTTAGATGCATGCAAACTGAACTATTATGTTCTTTTGACAACTTTTGGAAAGCGGTCTTTTTATTCAGTTCTGTCTTCCGTTCTATCAAAGTTTGTCTCTGTATTTGACTAAATCTAGATAGATGTATTGAAATAGCTATGCATCTCAAGACAGAGAACTGGTTTGGTGAGAAAGATGTAGGTAAGCTGACCTAGACAGACATTGAAGAAAAATGCTATTGTTGTCTTGTCTTGTCAACATTGTAATGTTGGATCTATGTTACATGTGATAATATATCTGCACAACTTTTCTTTTGCCAAGAACAAAACTTTTTTTTATCACAGGGTCTTCTCACTCTCTGAAAACCAATCTTCTGTCGATCACACCTACTGAGGAGGGAAACAAACTACACAAGCTCACAAACGCTTACTCAAGCCCACGGTACACTAAGAAGAAACTCCCACACTGAGTGCGATGTAAACCCAATACCTAGAGTTCCCCTTCACGTACTAAACGAATTGCTGCCTCTGGCCGGATCACCAGCAGGCCAAGACTGATTCGAAATTCGAAATGAAATCAACGGATCATCAGCAAGCCTCCTGCAATGAAACTCCCCGCCCACTCTCACTGGGGGTAATGTGGACTGTGCACATGAACACTCCTCCTATGTAACTGCAGCTATAGTGGCTGCCACGCTTGCGTTTGGTTGTAAAGGTTCCCCCCATTTTCTGCCAACTTCTCTGTGTTCTGTTTATGGTCTTGCCCTTTTCCCTTAGCTTCTTCCAATATTGGTGTGCATGCCTAGTTTCCCTCCAATTTTCCTCTCTCAGAGACAGCGTATTGCTTCCCTTATAGAAAGAAATGACTATACTTAGGACTGTGAGTAGTTTCTGTGTGAGTCATATGCTTAGAGTATAAAAAAAAGCCTTTGCGGATATTTGAAAGCATGCGCATTGAGGAAGAAGAAGGAGAAGGAGAAGAAGAAGAAGAAGACGACGAAGAGACGAAGAAGAAGAAGGAAGAAGAAGAAGAAGAAGAAGAAGAAGAAGAAGAAGAAGAAGAAGAAGAAGAAGAAGAAGAAGAAAACGAAGAAGAAAGAAGAAGAAGAAGAAGAAGAAGAAGAAGAAGAAGAAGACGAAGAAGGAGGAGGAGAAGAAGAAGAAGGAGGAGAAGAAGAAGAAGAAGGAGGAGAAGAAGAAGAAGAAGAAGAAGAAGAAGAAGAAGAAGAAGAAGAAGAAGAAGAAAGAAGAAGAAGAAGAAGCATAGCAACAACAGCAACCATAACAGCTGCCACCCACAATAACGAAACCACCTCAACCACCATCACCACCACCACCAACCATCCCCACAACATCAAAGAGACCTTATCCACAGCTTGAGAGAGAGAGAGAGAGAGAGAGAGAGAGAGAGAGAGAGAGAGAGAGAGAGAGAGAGAGAGAGAGAGAGAGAGAGAGAGAGAGTTTTAGCTTATATTCTTTTTTGCTTTTGCTGGAGTATGTTTCTATGGGTTACATTCCGACCCCACATAAACTAGCCCCACTTTATAATCTTGATTTGACTGCTCTCTCTCTCTCCTTCTCTCTCTCTTCTCTCTTCTCTCTCTCCTCTCTCTCTCTCTCTCCTCTCTCTCTCCTCTCTCTCTCTCTCTCTCTCTCTCTCTCCTCTCTCTCTCTCTCTCTCTCCTCCTCTCTCTCTCTCTCTCTCTCCTTCTCTCTCTTCTCTCCTGCTCTCCTACGACGCAATCCAGACAGTTTCCTTCGTAAATCTAGACCGTGCGATCAAACTTCAACTTCCTCCAGATAAATTCTCATCCCTGCACTGAAACCCCCACTGACCCTTATCACGTATCTGACAGGATCGGGTTAACCTTGTGAGAGATGGACATGTGCCCAAATGGTTCTTTTAACGCAAAGATTCTTACAGTATGCATGAATCACTGTGTAAGCAATAGAGATGCATTGAAAATGTATTAACAATCTCAAGGAAATGTGTGTCTGTGTGTGAGAGAGAGGAGAGGAGGGGAGAGACAGAGAGGCAGAGAGACAGAGAGACAGAGATAAAGAGACAGACAGAAAGAGACAGAGACAAAGTAAGAGACAGACTAACAAACATACAACAGAGAGAGAGAGAGGGAGTGGGAGAGAGGGAGAGAGACAGACAGACAGACAGACAGACAGGCAGGCAGACAGGCAGACAGACAGACATGGAGAAAGAGAGCGAATAATAACGGAGAGCGATTGACAGAAAGAATCAAAGAAAAATAGCCATACAGTTAGCCAGCTAGCTATGTGATACCTTATCATTTAGAAGTACTTCAAGGTGCTAGAAATCGAAGCCTGCACCGCTGGATTACCTCAGCAATTTACTTCGGGAAAGAAAATCGTTTGCAAAAGTGAAGAAAACGTGCTGAAAGCCACGCTAAGATTCCAGACACGGTAACTAGTAGATAGTTGGTTCTCACGTTCCCCTGTCCTTTGTGTACATCAGCTTTTCTATCCCAAGTCTGAATTTCCACACTTTAGGGATGTTTCTTCTCCATTATGCCTGGGAGCCTGTCAGAATAAAAAGCATCCCCACCTTCTGGGAACTCTGTGCAGGATTTCTCTCTTTTCTATCCCTCTTTTTGTTTTCGAGGCCTTGTTTCTTTTCTTCATGTCATCTCCTTCTTGAATTTTTTTCTGCTTTCTTGGTCCATTCCAGTCCGTCCCCCCCCCCCCCCCCCCCCGAGAAAGACTTAAAACAGAACAATTCTTACCCACGCCAAAAGTTGGATGCGCTGGGCCTGACTTGTCAGGCGATTAACCGGCGCCGCAACACATTTTCGATCAAATAACAGACAACGATAGTTGACCGTTGCAGTGTTAGCGTTCCACGAAGAAAAACACAAAATAAAACTTTCTCTCTGTAAGCAGATAAGGTGACACGCGTTCGACAAAGAAAAAGAAAAAAACAAAATCTTTCCTTCTGTAAGCAGATAAGGTAACATTTTCTTTACTTTTTTTTAACCTTTATTTTATTTTTATTTTTATCTTTTATATCGAGGATAATGGAATAAGCACTTGTGTGCTTTTTTTTTTCACATCAAGTCCCCGTGTGTATGCGTTTTTGTCAATTTTGTCATTTGTTCCCACCGGCACACAATGGCCTACTCTTATGAAAAGCGGAACAGGATTTAACGTGTGCGCAAGATGTTCTGCGTGCGTTCGCACGCGGGGCCTCGGTTTATAGTCTCATCCGAAAGACTTTTGGGGAGAATGGAGTCGGCTTCTTTTATCCTCCTTCCTTTATTCTTCTGGGTCCATGTCTTTGTTTTCCTCACTCTTGCATGCTTGGGTTTGTGCAGTGGTGTTCCCCTGTCGCGCTCTGCTGGAGATGATGCCAGTTTACTTGGAGAGAGGCAGCGCTGTGTTTGAGAATAGAAGGTGATATTAGGGCTGGCGTATATCACAGCATGAAAGAATCCATCACAGCACATCGTATCCCAAACAATGGTAAAGGTTCAGGAAGTGAGTGCGATTGTGTGTGTGTGCGTGCGTGGGTGTTCGTGTGTGTGTGTGTGGGTGTGTGTGTTGTGCGCGCGCGCGTGCGTGCATGTGTGTGTATGAGAGAGATGAGAGAGAGAGAGAGAGAGAGAGAGAGAGGAGAGATGAGAGAGAGAGAGAGAGCGAGATAGAGGCAGAAACGACAGAGACAAAACCCCCAGAAGAGACTGCTGAGACAGAGAAAGATAGAGAAAGACAGACAGAGACATAAAAGCAAAGAGACAAACAAAAAATGGGAGAGAGGGGCAGAGAGAGAGAAAGAGAAAGAGAGAGAGAGAGAGAGAGAGAGAGAGAGGAGAGAGAGAGAGAGAGAGGATAAAAATGGGAAAACAGAGAGAGAAAGAGAGACAGACATACAGACAGATAGAAAGAGACAGAGACAGAGATATAGAGACAGATAAAAGCAAAAAGAGAATGATACAGAAAGACAGAGACATACAGAAAGGTCAAAGAGAAAGAGACAGACAGATAGCTAAACACACATTTAAAAACATGGTTTCACTGTTCGTCAGAATCCGGCTTAAACAACTTTGTGCAAAGACGCCATTATCAAAACTCAGTGACTCATCTTCCATACATTCCAGAACAGACATGGAAAATGAAACAGAACCTAGTTTTGAGAGAAAAAAACAAGACAACCACCAGAAAAAAAAGCTAACGACAACTTGTGGAATGTCCTGTGATAAAAACCACTTACATGATATTTTCTGCAACTTTTTTTCATAGGGTTAATGCAGTTTCCATGCTCTGCAGCCAGACAAAACGGATGATATTCTTCCATTCCGGCTCTACGACTTTGTCAGATAGCAAGTGCATAGGATCAGTTTCTCTCATAATTTCAGACTATGTGCTCTGGCATCACCATCTTTATGATATCCATCTGTACCCTGGAACCTCTCTGCATGCAGTTCAGCTCTTGTGCGTGTGTGATGGGATCACATCGGGTTTATTGGTGTGAGAGACAGCCACCTGTTTAGTTAGCGAGTGTGTGTGTGTGTGGGGGGGGGGGGGGGGGGGGCAGAGGGAGAGAGGATAGGAGGCATGATGTCACAGTGTGTATACAGCATCCATGGGGAAAACCAGTTGCGTGTGTGATGTATTGATGTTGTTGTTGTTGTTGGAAGTAAGAGACACATACAAACGCACAGACACGGACACTCACTCTCTATCTATATATCTATCTCTCACACACTCACACACACACACACAAGCACACACACAAGCACACTCGCAAACACACACACGCATGCACGTGCACACACACACATGAAAACACACACACACACACAAACACACACGCCACAAATGCAGACAGTCAGACTGGCAAACAGAAAGACAGAGACCAAGAAACAGAGATAGAGCCTATCACACAGCCAGCCAGACAAAAACACAGAGAGAGAGAGAGGGAAGAGAGAGAGAGAGAGGGAGAGAGAGAGATGAGGAGAGAGAGAGAGAGAGAGAGAGAGAGAGAGAGAGAGAAGAGAGAGAGAGAGAGAGCAGAGAGAGAGAGAGAGAGAGCGAGAGAGAAAAGAGAGAGAGAGCGAGAAAGAGAGAGTGCGAGAGCGATAGAGAGCGCGAGAGAGAGAGAGAGAGAGAGAGAGAGAGAGAGAGAGAGAGGAGAGAGAGAAGAGAGAGAGAGAGAGAGAGAGAGAGAGAGAGAGAGCGATAGAGATGTCAAAACAGTTGTTAATCAAATAAAGACCAATTTTTCATCTGTCAACAAAACCTGTTCAGAGCTCTTGCCGTCAGTACCACACACAAGACATTCTCTCAAAGATGCCACCACCAATTCTAGGTAACCGATCCTCTGCAACTTTCTTAACAGCCAAGGAAGTAAATGACCATCCACTTTACTGCAAAAACAGTCATAGAATGGCATACAACCAACGAACTAGTCCCCAATAAAATCCTCACATCATATTACCCCTCATTCTTAGCCTAGTCACATACTCTGATTTACGTCAAACAGCAAAGTAATGACTGTCTCGATTCATCCAACTCTGCGATAGCAGGCCCATTAAGACAAATTCTCACATATATTGTACTCTATCTTATCCAGCGTCACCTCTTGTTAAGTCCAACATGCAACTGGAACTGTCTCTGAATTGCAATGCCAGCTCTTGTCGTGGGAGGATCATGTCGGGTCTTTTTGTCTAGACAGCCACACTGTCCAATTTCAGGGACATGACTGAGAATCGCATGCAGAGTTGTGGGAGGAGGAGATAAGGGTCTTGAGTGTAGAGAGAAGCAGAAGAGGAAAAGAGAGGAGAGAGAGAGAGAGGAGAGAGAGAGGAGAGAGAATGAGAGAGAGAGAGAGAGAGAGAGAGAGAGAGGAAGGAGAGAGAGAGAGAGAAGAGAGAGAGAGAGAGAGAGAGAGAGAGAGAGAGGAGAGAGAGAGAGAGGATACGATGTCAGAGTGTGCATAGAGCATCCAGGGATCGGGAAAAGCTCATTGCATGACATTGTGATGTATCGATGTTGTTGTTGGGAGAATGTTAAGTGTAATAGCAAAATACAACCACACAGACACAGACACGGAAACACACAGACACACATACACACACACACACACACACTCTCTCTCTCTTCTCTCTCTCTCTCTCTCTCTCTCTCTCTCTCTCTCTCTCTCTCTCTCTCTCACACACACATAAACACACTCAAACACACACACACACTCTCTCTCACACACACACACACATACACGCACACACACACACACGCACACGCACACACGAGGTAGAGTGAAAGTAATGAAAGCCCGTGTGTTTGCGTGTGTGTGTGTGTGTGTGTGTGTGTGTGTGTGTGTGTGTGTGTGCGCGCGTGTGTCTGTGTGTGTGTGTGGCGTGTGCGTGTGTGTGAACATGCACAACAGAGAGAGAGAGAAAGAGAAAGAGAGGGAGAGAGAGAGAGGGAGAGAGAGAAAGAGAGGAAGAGAGAGTGAGAGAGAGAGAAAGAGAAACAGAGAGAGAGACAGAAACACAGAGAGACAAAGAAAGACAGAGACGGAGGCAGAGACAGAGTCAGAGACACACACATACATGTAGACAGACACACTGAAAGACAGACATACAGTGAAAGAACTAGAAAGAAATAGGGAACCAGCTGAAGAAAAAACAACAACCCAGAAACATCAGCCTGCACACACACACACATGGCCAGAAGAGCCACTGCACTGTCCACGGAAACCCCACACGTTTATCGGATAACACACAACAACAACAACAACAACAACAACACTTCCCACTCTCACAAATATTGTGACAACCTCTCCGATACATCTATCCGCTGAGGAAGCGTGTCTGAATCGATGCAGAGGAAGTCACACAATAATGAATCTTTATACTGCGCAATCATTTTTTTTAAATTTTATTTTTATTTTATTCTTTTATATCGAGGATAATGGAATAAGCTCTTAAGTGATTTTTTACAACCAGTCCCCGTGTGTATGCGGTTTTGTAAATTCTGTCATCTGTTCCCACCGGCACACAATGACCTACTCTTACGAAAAGCGGAACAGGGTTTAACGTGTGCGCAAGATGCACTGCGTGCGTTCGCACACGGGGCCTCGGTTTATAGTCTCATCAGAAGGACTTTTGGGGAGAGTGGAGTCTGCGCTGATGTTAACTCCAGGAGAAAATATCCCCCTTAAACGGGAATCGAACCCGGGTCGTCAGGTTGCGAGCGCAATGTTCTGACCACTAGGCTATCCTGTCCCCACCAACTTTTCTCAACTTTGTGTGCGTTGTGTTGTTGGCATTACACACTGTTTGTTTTCTTTCCCCACACGAAGAGATATTACACGGATAGCGATAGTGTGTCAGCCTGGCGATCGTGCCTCAGTGACACAACGCAGCCAGAACCACCAACAGATACAGTTACACACTTTTTTTTACGAAACAGACGACGACTGGATCTTTGAAATATCTCTTTATTTATTCATATATTATTAATTTTTGTATGTTTATCGACTCTTTTATTTACAAGGAAGTGGAATAAGCACTCAATGGGTGTTTTTTTTTTTAATCCAATCCCCATGTGTATTATTTTGACATCCGTTCCCACCGGCACGTAATAGCCTACTCTTCAGAAAGGCGGAACAGGCTTTAACGTGTGCCCAAGGTGTTCTGCGTGCGTTCGTACACGGGACCTTGGAGGAGATATCTGAAGGATCTTTGAAAAGCGCTCTAAGTTAACAAGGGAAGAGAGGACTCAAAGATTTTAAACTTTTGTTGGGCAAGAAAGGCCTGCTGAGGATGCGGAAGAATCAAACACATGAAATAGGATTGTTCCGCTGTATGTTTCTTTTCGTTCCTCAACTTTACCACCGAAGTTTACCAAAGATCCTATTTTGAATATGTCATCGTTTCTTCCCTCTTTAAGGTAGCAGAATTCAGCCTTTTGTTTGATATTATAAGTTTCAAAGTAGTATTGATTTGTTCCATACGCATCAGACTTAAACGAACGTTAACTTCAACTAATTCTTTTATCGATACAACTTTTTATATCTGTTGTCCCTGGCAAAATTCTTAGAAAAAAGCCACTCTGATAGGGAAACAAAATACAGTTGCAGACATGAAAAAGAAAAAAATGGGTGGCGCTGCGCTTGTGGCGACGCGCTCTCCCGCTCTCCCCGGGGAGAGCAGCCCGAATTTCACGGAGAGAAATCTGCCGTGACTTAAAGTGGTATGAAATGAAATCTGAGCGCTTTGATTTGTTGCTTTACAAGATTCAGCGCTATATAAATTCCATATATTATTATTATTATTATTATTATTTCTCACTTTTTTTGTTTGGGGGCGGTGGAGGGGGAATGCGGGCAGAGAAGAGTCTATCTGTTCTTTGACAATCTCAAACTACACTTTTCCACGCATTGAAATGAAGTAACACGAGGCCTTATTCTTCATCTTCATCATCGAACGCTCAGACAGCAGCTATTGTTGTTTCTCATATGAGCGAAAGAGCGTTACGCTGCCGTTAAGCGCTTGACAAGTCAGGCCGAGTGTATCCAACCCGGCGTGAGAGAGAATTGCTTTATTTCACATCTTTCTGGACAAAAATGGCATGAGAATGAAGTAAGAAGGCAACACAAACAAAAACAAAGACAAGAACGGGGTGGCAGAAAGACAAGGAACAAAGTCAAAAACAAAGAAATGGATAGAACCAGAGGGAATTCCTAGCACACAATTTCCAGGTGGGGATGCTATTTATACTGGAAATCTCTCTCCATCCCTCCCACCCCCTACCCCTCCCTCAACATCATCCCTATGAGAAGGGCCACAAACGAAGTTTATATCACATCTCAGGTTTTATGGATGAAACTCGATCTGTCTACGCGCACAAAAACAAGATTTTGTCTTTCTGCTAACAACAGACATCCCGCCCCCCCCCCCCATCCCCCCTTTCTCACTAGTTGCAAAGCTCCATGACTGTGACACACACACAGACATACACACACACACATACACACACACCACACACACACACACACACACACACACACACAGTATGAGACTATAAACCGTGGCCCCGTGTACGAACGCATGCAGAACATCTTGCGCACGCGTTAAATCCTGTTCCACTTTTCGAAAGAGTAGGCCATTGTGTGCCGGTGTTAACAGATGACAAAATTTACAAAACCGCATACACACGGGGACTGGATGTAAAAAAGCACACGAGGGCTTATTCCATTATCATCGATATCAAAGAATAAATAAAATAACTAAATAAAATAAACACACACACACACACACACACACACACACACACACACACACACACACACACACACACACACACACAACCTCCCTCCCTCCTCTGCCCAGGTGTCTTTGGTCTTACAGGCTGTCTGATTGGATCGGCACGGAGTCTTTTGTCTTACAGGCGGCACTGTGTTCAGCTGGCTTTCACAGAGGATAATTATGCGTGCGGCATAACACCACCACTGGCATACAGCATCAAGCGCAGCGTGAAGATATGCCTTAGCATGGGAAGTGAATTAGCTAAATGGAATGAATGTGTACAGGAGTGAGAGAAGAGAAGAGAAGGAAAGAGAAGGGAAGAGAAAGTGAGTGAGAGAGAGAGAGAGAGAGACAGAAGGGGAGGAAGAGAGATAGAGAGAGAGGGGTGGTGGGGGGAGAAAGAGGCAGAGAGTTAGAGAGATGGAGAGAGAGAGAGATGGAGAGAGAAATGGAGAGAGAGATGGAGAGAGAGAGAGTGATGATCAGACGGACGGATAGACGGATACAGAGACAGAGAGACAGACAGACAAAGAGAGATACAGAGAGACAGAGAGACAGAAAGAGACAGACAAACAGAGACAGAGAGACAGACAGAAACAGACACAGAGAAAGACCGACAGACAGTCAAGTCAGACAAGCAGACAGACAAACACACAGATGAATAGACAGATGCAGAGAAAGATAGACAAAATGAGACAGACAGACAGACAGACAGACAGACAGACAGAGCTAGAAATGTAGATACAAGCAGACCAAAATGAAGACGGAAAGAAGTGTAAAGGAGACACTTCAGAGAAACTTCTGGCACAGGGAAAATAAAAACAAAAACAAAATTAATAACAATATGACATACTACTATTACAGGAAATAACTGAACGGAGCCGTGATATCACTTTGCTGGCTATCGCCGTTACACCTTTAACCTCTACACATGATGCTCATCTACGTGAGCGGAGATGATAACAGATAATGACTATCTTTAGCATGCTGTGGCGTCAGGTAACAGTTCGGCTACAAGACAGGTTGCAACAAATAAGGATGGAGTAGACAAAAGAAAGAAAGAAAAAAGGAAGGAAGGAAGGAAGGAAGAAAGAAAGAGAGAAAGAGAAAGAGAGAGAAAGACTGAAAAAAAGAAAGAAAAAAGGAAGGAAGGCAGAAAGGAAGAAAGAATAAAGAAAAAAGAAAGAAAGAAAGAAAGGACACAGTCATCTTCTCATGAACGACAATACCCTAGTCGACTCGGATGTCAATTCGTGAGAAGATACTTTTTTCTTCTTCTTGTTACCTTTTCCTCCTGTTCTTGTACTACATATTCTACTATAATAATTATGAGCACTGCACAAGGACACAATCCACATCCACATCTCAAATGTCCTGTCCTGTCTAACAGCAAGCAAACGAAATTATTTCTTTGTAGTTTTATCCCCTCATCAATCATGGACCCCTCATCGTTTCAGCTGACTCTCTTGATCTGAACACCAAGGCACCCCTCCACCCCATCATTCATCCTTGTGATGACAATGTGTGATTATATCAGTTTGTTGTTCGTGCACGTGACAGGCAACATCAAGAACTATATATGATTATGGAGAATAATTCTGCGACTTGCATAAATGACAGCAGAAAAAAAAACATGTTGTATAAGAAGGACATGTACAAAAATGAATAATGAGCGGGGGGGGGGGGGGGGGGGAAGCCTCCGAATTATAGAATAAAAAGAAAGAAGGAAAGACAGACAGACAGGCAGACAGACAGACAGACAGACAGACAGAAAGACAGACAGACAGAAAGAAAGAAAGAAAGAATGAACAAGAAAGAAATCGAGAGAGGGAGAGAGAGAGAGACAATGACAATGACAAATTCTTTTATTTCGAGAATAATGAATAAGCACTCATGTGCTTTTTTTATCCAGTCCCAGAGAGAGAGAGAGAGGAGAGAGAGAGAGGAGAGAGGAGAGAGAGAGAGAGAGAGGAGAGAGAGAAAGAGACAGAGACAGAGAGAGACAGAGAGAGACAGAGAGACAGAGAGACAGAGAGAGACAGAGAGAGAGAGACAGAGACAGACAGACAAACAGATAGACAGACACACAAACACACAGACATAAAGACAGACAAACATTCGAACAGGGAGACAGACAGACAGACAGACAGAGACAGGAACAAAGAAAGAGTATGACAGAAACAAACACACACACACACAAAGAGATATAACGACAGACACTTTGAAACAATGACATGCAGAAACAAAGACGAAAAAAACAACAACAACCAAAATGATAAGGCATTGGACAGATAAGCAGACATAGACACGTCTGAGAGTGGACAGCAACAAAGTAAGAACAGAACATACAACAAATAACTAAACAATGGCATGAAAAACATTTTCTTCTCTTTGGTCTACAGGTCAAGTTTCCTGACTTGCAAAAGAATTGCTAGAATTACCAACAAAATAATGGTGAAAATTTAATAGGACTGCTGGACTTGAGGACAAAAGCTAACAACAAAACTACGCCAGAAGATGTAGCAGGTGACGGCTAACACGATAATTACAGAGATCACGCTAGTCACTATAAATCTTTAAAAGCAAAATTACAGCCCTTACCCGCTAATCCCCAAAGTTAATAATAATGGGAAGAAGAAGAAGAAGAAGAAGAAGAAGAAGAAGAAGAAGAAGAAGAAAAGAAGAAGAAGAAGAAGAAGAAGAAGAAGAAGACGAAGAAGAAGAAGAAGAAGAAGAACGATAATGATGATTTTGATGATGATGATGATGATGATGATGATGATGATGATGATGATGATGATGATGATGATGATGATGATGATGATGATGATGATGATGAAGCTGATGATGATGATGACAATGATGATAAAAAAAAAAATTATGATAAAAAAAATAAAAATAAAAATTTTTTTAATGGAATGTATATAGCGCTCTATCTTGTGAAGACAAATCGGCTACCTTAATTTGGGGGTACAAACAGTCGCAAACGCAAAAATCTCACCATTGGTGAACCTCAGAGCTCTAGCCGAGGAACGAACAAACAAACAAAACCTACCAACAAAACAAAACACCAAAACTTACCTTCTACAATAGACATTTGAGCCAGCTTCTCTTCTTAGCTAAAAATCTGTTATTTTAGCGGTATGCATTTTCTACGCGTAATCATACCGCATAACAAAATATCGTCTCAAATCCCCTGTTCCTGTAACAAACAAGCAAGCAAAATCAGCGTTTCCAAAAACCATAAACCCACCATCGCAGCTAACCCCTTGATTTAAACCCCCTCGCAAAACCCCCCATTCATCCTAGTTTTTGGCAAGGTGTTTTAGATTAGTTTATTACATGGTGTGGGGCAACAGGTTTTCCGCTGGTTTTTAAAGAAATAAAGGAAAAATTTCTCGACTTGGGTTAATCACATGCAAAAAAAAAGCAAAGCCTGCAGGGAGGGAAAAAAATTGATCTGCAAATTGAGAGAGAGAAAGAGAGAGGAGAGAGAGAGGGAAAAGAGAGAGGAGAGGAGAGAGTGCTGCCTAAAATTGTGAATGAAATGAGACGTCATGGTAAAAGTGTAAAAGCAGAAAAGAAAAAGAAAAGGGAAAGAAAAAGGGAGAGAGGAGAAGGAAAGGAAGAGGGGGAAAAGGAAAAAGAAGAAAAAGAATGCAAAAAATGCAAAAAAGAAAAAGAATGCAAAGAATGCAAAGAAGAAAAAGAAAAATGCAAAAAGAATGAAAAGAAGAATGCAAAAAAGAATGAAAAGAAGAATGCAAAAAAGATGCAAAGAAGAAAAAAGAAGAAAAAAAAAAACAAGAAAAAGAAAAAGAACAAAAGAAGAAGGGAAAAATGAAAGAAAAGAAAAAAGAAGCAAAGAATGAAAGAAAAAAAGAAAAAGAAAAGAAGAAGAAGAGAAGAAAAAAAAGAGGGGGAAGAAGAAAAAGAAAAAGAAAAAAAAAGAGAGGGAGAGAGAAGAGGAGAGAGAGGAGAGAGACAGACAGCAGACAGACAGACGACGAGCGAGAGAGACAGGAGTTAGAGAGAAAAGGAAGAAAAAGGGAGAAAACAGAAGAAAAGCGGGGGGGGGGGGGGGGGGGGGTATAAAGCAGGAAAAAAAAACAGAAAAATGAACAAAAACCCGACAGGCGTTTTAAAAGCTCATTTGTTAAAAATCAGCAAAATTTCGGTCGAAAGAAAACTTCTGGCGCAAGAAAAAAACGTGTGACAGATGAGAAATAATGAATGGGGGATGAAAAAATGGTTTCCTCTTTTCCCCGCAGTCGAGAGCAACGGCCTCTAAATACTTGCGCAACTATAAAAAAAGGGGGTAAAAAAAAAACAACCCAGGGTTGCTTCAGCTAAATAAAAACCCCTGTTCTATCAGGAAAAACCTCTTTACTACAAAAGCATATCAAAAAACAAAAGGTATGGCATGACAAGGAAAAAATAATGGGCCCCGGTGTCCTGCAAAGAATTCCCGGGGCCCTTTTTCGAAAGAAAATTTGCAGCACTTGTTTTTCCCCTTTCCCCGCTTCCTCTATTTTTGCAATATCATGATTCTCAATGCATACTCCCAAGGCTAACAAATAATCGTTTGATTTCCTTTAGGGGACCTCTGTAACAGCCAACAAACGGTTTGCCTTGTGTATACAATTATGGACGCCGCTTTTGGTTGAAACTCTTGTTTTACGGGACTGGGTACTGGTTGGTTTAGAGCGTTGCACCTTAGCCCTGATCTGCTGACCTTGGGTTTAAAACCCCATAAGGGGGGATTTTCCCCCGGGGTTAACAAGAGTA
>CM054134.1:24434888-24442388 GCA_028751875.1 Rapana venosa
GAGTTGTTAAGCATGGCTATGGAAACTAAATACCGGAGTAACTTTATTTTCAAAACCAGCATGCACACAAAATGTCAAAAGTTGACTAAATGTTACTCTTGATGAAGTGTTTACCTGGTATATACTTTTAAATCAATATTTCATAATCAAAATGACTGAGCACACTAAAAACAATCCCTCTTCTGATAATACCACTTTCAGGGGGGAAAAGGGAAACTAAAATACTGTCCGTAACGTGATCACTGTTTTTCTGTTTGGTGTTGTTGGGTTTTTTATGTATGGTTTGCAACCAACGTAAATTTTTTTTAATTTTTGAGATTAAAAAAGGTTTTAGTATGAATCGAAACGTCATACATATAACACAATACTGTACTAAAACAAAACTCTCTTGCAATGCACTTTCTCCACAGTTTTGTAATTTTGATATGAATATTTTACCATCCGCAAAAAAAAGACGCAGCGGGCATGGCACAAGCCTTATTGAGGTGGTTTAGCAGGACTAGCGGGATGCGGGGACACCGATCTGGATTGGTCATGTCCAAGTCAGCCTGGCCGCCATGTCATCTAGACAGGAGAGGTGGAAGACCATGCGTCTCACTTTGGGCTGGGCTGTGTTTAGGCGCTTAATTAATGGCTGGCCCTCTCTCGGCTAATCTTGTTTATGTGTGTGTGTGTGTGTGTGTGTGTTTGTGGATGTGTGTGTGTGTTTTGTGTGTGTGTGTTTGTCCCTGCCTTTCTCTGTCTGTATTGTGTTGTGAGTGTGTGTGTGTGTGTGTGTGTGTGTGTGGTGTGGTCTGGTAGTGCTGGTGCAATTGTGCGTGTGTGTGTGTGTGTGTGTGCGTGCGCGCGCGCGCGCGCTCTCACTCTCTGTCTGTCTATCTGTCTCTTCTCTGTGTCTGTCTGTCTCTCTGTCTGTCTCCCGCCACTCCCCCGCTCCACATAATTGTATTCATGCATGCATGCATGTATGTATGCATGCATGTATGTATGTATGCATGTATGTATGTATCTATGTATCTATGTGTGTATGCATGATGCATGTATGCATGTGTGCGTTTGTGTGGTGGGTGTCTGTATGTCTGTGTGTGTCTGTGTGTGTTCAGTGCTGTTGATAGCAAAACTTTGCCGACATAGCCTTAATTTTGGAGATTCGACATGCTTTGATACAGCTTTTTACTAGGTATTAAAATATGAGCAAAAGTGAACCAGCCAGGAGTGATTTTAGAGTATCAAAATAAAACTCATTTCACACTTTAATTTTTTTTTAACAAGTTTGACATTAGCGTACTACCATACACAGGGCCCAAAGCAGAAGATAAATCAGGCATTTGAGGTCGTTTACCGGGGCCGTATGTGTTCCTGGATTGGCCGTGTCAAAGCCAGCCGCTGTTTCATTTATACATGAGGCGGAGGAGAGCGAGCAGAGGATGAGTATAGGTGACGCTGTCTCTGGCACTGCATGCACTTTTTTTTAGTGCCCCCTTTTCCCGCCCCGCTACTCTTCTGTTGTGATTGTGGGAGGAGTGGCTGGGTGTGATAGGCGTGCTCTGCACGTGCTTGTGATATTGTTGTGCCCGTTTCCGGCGCCGCACAGTGTGTGGGTATGCAGTAGGTATAAGTGTGCAGTTGTACAGCAATTACGTCAGTGCATCATTTTTTCATTTGTTGAATCAATGTCTTAGAGTCCATACCATAAGTTGAACAAAGCAATAGTGCAAAGGACTTTTTTCAATTAGTTACTTTCCACACTTTTATGTGTTTTTAAGTCCTTTAAGTACACTTAAGCCATAACTTGCAAAATCACAGTTAATCTCGCTCCGTATGGGAAACCCTATCTCGTCGACTTGATTAACATTAACCGAAACTTTCTGTGTTCTGACCCTAAGGCATTAATAATTATGACACAGAACTAAATACCAATTCTATCTACCTGTTGCGACTTCATCTGACGCACCTTTCTGAACAAATGTTACCAGGGGGAAAAATGAACATATGTTACCAAGCAGAAAATCATATGAATTGCAAGATGCACAATCATTACTCTTCTTCCTGTCTACTTTTCTTCTTCTTCTATCTCATTCTCCTTTCTCATAACAAATGGTTCTTCAGTAGTCATCTACTCCTAATTTGTCCACAATCTTAGAGTCGCTGTCCTTGACACTCTTCTCTCTTCTTCTTCTTCTTTCGTTGGTTTCTCTCCTCCTCCTCCCTTCTTCCTCTTCTCTTCTTCTTTGTCTTCTTCTGCTCCTCCTCGTCTTCGTCGTCGTCAAACGCTCAGACAACAATACTAAGAACCCTGACAAATGCTGTGGTACGCTGAAGGCCCTCCAGGGTTCAAAGTGCTTGTCACTCAAAACCAAACAAGTATTGAAACTCAAAGCCTCACAATAGTTGGGAAAGGTCTTGCAAAAAAGGGAAAAGGCAATGCTTATCTCGGTTGTGAAGATCGGCTCAAACATACTTTAAGGAAAAAGTGTCACATACGTACGTCACATGCCGCCAAGCGTCATGGCCAAAACCAAAAGGGTGACACTGTGTTGCTCCACGAAGCTGATAGGAAGTAGGGTGTCTCGAAACATAGCTTTTTTTTCTTGATTAAAGAATGAGTGTGTTAAATAGTATGCCCTACGAGTATTATTGTTGTGATTTAAGATTTTCCTGTTTTTTGCTAGAAAGAGTTCGCCGTTTACAATGCGAATGGATGTAATAGTAAATAGACCAAAGAAGAAAAGGTTATGTCAATAAACAGTTCGGTTAATAGCCTCAGGGATGGGTGTGGAATGTGTTTAGATAACTGATCCACAAGCTCCCAAGATCAGCAGATAAAAGACGATGGCGGTAATTGGTCGTTAGCTGCAAATGTCAGAAGATACAAGGTAAATAGATAACTGGATCAATGGCTGCAAATGTCAGAGGATGAATGGTAAATATGACCGATTTTTTTTTTACGGTGAATGGATTTTTTCAGTCAATACTTGCAAAGGTCAGTGAACACGAATGCCATTTGTTCAAAGCAGAAACGGTTCCGGTGTCCATACCTAACAAGATGAATGGATCTTAAAGACGCTTTCTGACATCATCTCAGAATCAATGAATACCGCTCCTTTAAATCTGTGTTGATATTGAAAGTCATGGTAATACAAGTCAGGCCACCGCTCCTTTAAATCTGTGTTGATATTGAACGTCATGGTAAATACAAGTCAGGCCACCGCTCCTTTAGATCTGTGTTGATATTGACAGTCATGGAAATACAAGTCAGGCCATGAAGACCCCAAGTTCCTACCTGACCTCCGCCCGACCCCCGACCCTTTGCCTTTTTACTGCCTTCTTTCAGAGCTCCATTTTTAGTTTTAAAGCATCTTCAGTCTGAACTCGTCATATCTAAATTTGAGTGAGGGGCATGACAAACATGTTCACTTGCTTTTTATTTTACTAAACTCGGAAAGGAGAATGGGAATGCTGAACAGTAGAAGGTCCGCAGAGAAGAAGCCTCCTTCAAGCAAATGTCCTTTATATCTGAACGCAGTATAACTCGAGTTTTTTGTTTGTTGTTTGGTCTGGTTTTCGTTCCTCAGCTACAGATCCGAGGTTCATCAATGGTCAGATTTTGCACATGCAGCCGTTTTTGCCCATCATGAAGGCATGCTGGGTATGTTCGTGTGTCCGTAACCCACCCAACCCTGACACTAGTTACTCGATCTTTAACGTACACAGATAATCTTCTGCTTGAGTATGTACACGAAAGGAATTAAAACACTGGCAGGTCTGCACTTGAATCTGACCTTGGAGATCGTAAAAATCCCCCACCCTTAATTCACCAGATGCCGCCGAGATTCGAACTCACGATTTCATGGACCCACGGGATGGACGTCGAACGGCCTGAACCTCTCGGCTATACAATCCGTCACCTCAAGTTCGCTGGACTATGTGGAATGCTGAATATTTCACTATGCACGTGTTTGTCACAGTCCTGAAGAAATCTGTTCCAGTCCAGCTGAACACATGATCAGGACTCCACTACGATCACTTCTGGAAGCTGGAAGCCCTCCATTTGCGAGAGATGAAACCCTCTGGAGTTGTAAACCAGAGAATCCATCAAGTGTTGCTGTTCGAAGTGTCACTGCACTGCACGGGAAATGTCCTGTACATACATGTACACTGCGCTAAATAAATCACCTGGCTATCTTGGGATCTACTGCCCCCAAAAACACCCACCACTGGAACCACTGACTCTGTACGCGCGCGAATTGTGGTGTGGTGTAGTGTAGTGTAGTGTAGTGTAGTGTAGTGTAGTGTAGTGTAGTGTAGTGTAGTGTAGTGCAGTGTAGTGTAGTGTAGTGTAGTGTAGTGTAGTGTAGTGTAGTGTAGTGTAGTGTAGTGTAGTGTAGTGTAGTATATTGTATTCTAATACTACTCTCAGTCACAACATATTTCTCTGCGTGAAATCCAGGCTGCTCTTCCCGGGAAGAGCGCGTCGCCACGAGAGTAGCGCCACTCATTTTTTTCATGTCTGAATGTTTTTATTTGTTTCTCTAACAGATTCGCTTTTTTCTACAGAAATTTACCAGGAACAACTCTCTCGTTGCCATGAGTTCTTTTACATGGCGCTAAACCCACGTTGCGCATGGGACCTTGGTTTTACGTCACACCTGAAAGACTAGCACTCAGACCACGAATTACAGTCCAGTGGATGAGGGGGGAAGTGTCAGGCACAAGCTGGGCATCAAACTACCACACACTTGAATCTCGGACTTTTCGCGCGTTCTATGCAGGTGTTACCTCTAGACCACCGATCCACCTTACAGACACTGAGATCTGACGAGTCTGACACAACAACCTTGAGATTCATCCACCCTGGAAACTGTTCCTTGGTGGACCAAGGTGACGTCAGTCCCAGGGCCATCCTGTAGATGTGTCATGATATAGATCTCTATGTCATCATATCGATCTCTTTATGTCATCCTATGGATCTCTGTATGTCATCATATGGATCTCTTTATGTCATCCTATGGGTCTCTGTATGTCATCCTATGGATCTCTGTATGTCATCATATGGATCTCTGTATGCCATCATATGGATCTCTTTATGTCATCCTATGGATCTCTGTATGTCATCATATGGATCTCTGTATACCATCATATGAATATCAATATGTCGTCATTCGGATCTCTGTATGTCGTCATTCGGAACTCTGAATGTCATCATATGGGTCTCTGTATGTTATGATATGGATCTCTGTATATCATTATATGGATCCCTGTAAGTCGTCATTCGGATCTCTTTATATCATCATACGGATCTCTGAATGTCATGATATGGATCTATGTATGGCATCATATGGATCTATGTATATCATCATATGGATCTATGTATGCCATCATATGGATCCTTGTATATAATCATATGGATCTGTGTATGTCATGATATGGATCTATGTATGGCATCATATGGATCTATGTATATCATCATATGGATCTATGTATATCATCATATGGATCTATGTATGCCATCATATGGATATGTGTATGTCATCATATGGATCTGTGTATGGCATCATATGGATCTCTGTATATCATCATATGGATCTATGTATATCATCATATGGATCTATGTATATCATCATATGGATCTATGTATGCCATCATATGGATCCTTGTATGTCATCATATGGATCTGTGTATGGCATCATATGGATCTGTGTATGTCATCATATGGATCTGTGTATGTCATCATATGGATCTGTGTATGTCATCTTATGGATCTGTGTATGTCATCATATGGATCAGTGTATGTCATCTTATGGATCTGTGTATGTCATCATATGGATCTGTGTATGTCATCTTATGGATCTGTGTATGTCATCACATGGATCTCTGCATGTCATCATATGGATCTCTGTATGACATCATATGGATCTCTGTATGTCGTGATATGGATCTCTGTATGTCATTATATGGATCTCTGTATGTCATCATATGGATCTCAAAGACGATTTATGACAGCATCTCAGAATCAATAAAGACTACTCCTATGTCATGATATGGATCTCTGTATGTCACGATATGGATCTATGCATGCCATCCTATCGATCTAGGGACTCCGAGATACAGGCTATCGAGCGGACGCCTTCCAAAGGGGAAACGCTACGGGTCATCATCATCATCATCATCATCATCATCATCATCATCATCATCATCATCATCATCTTCATCATCACCATCACCATCACCATCGCGTGCACGCGGGCCCTAGCCACAGCCGTGACATCATACACGTCATCATAATCAAGACGATCGTGACATGTCTGTGTGTGTGTCTTCTGCGTGTGATCACAGTTACCTCTATCGTAACATCGCACCTGTAATCGCTGGTATCCGATTTGGGATCTCCTCATCAGGACTGTAGATGGGAGGGATGGAGGGAGGGAGGGAGTTAGGGAATCGATAGTGGTAATAATAATTATGTCGATGTGAAGCTAGCAGGAAGTGCGTGTGATGGAAGTGTGCGGTGAGCTTGAAAATAAGCCGTAAACAACAAGTCCAGTAGGCCAGGCTTAATCTTTTAGCAGTTACCGTGTTTTCAAAAATTGCCAAATTTCCTCTATAAAAAAAATGGTTTAGTTTACAGTAGTGGAGGGGGGAGGGGGCGCGAGGGAGGGAGGGAGGAGCAGGGAGGCTGGTGGGTCTTTTTTTTTATTTTATAGTTTTGTTTTGTTTCAGGCATAGTCGTTAGCACTTAACAAGATTTTCAAAATTGCCAGATTTTATCGACCCCCCCAAATGCCGTGTTTAAAGTGTTAGGGATGTTTTGGTTTGTTTATATTTTGGTTTTTATTTTTGTGTTGTTGTGTTGTGTTTTGCATTAGCTTACTTGCATTTGACAGTTTGTGCACAATTTATCTCTCTCTCTGTGTCGCTCTCTTTCTTCCCCCCCCCCCCCCCCCCATATCTCTCTCTCTCACACACGCACACTCAAACACACACACACACACAAATAAAAACACATGCACACACGCGCGCGCGCGCACACACACACACACACACACATACACACCACAAATCACTCTCTCTCTCTCTCTCTCTCTCCCCCCCCCCCCCCCCTCCCTTAAATTCACATATGGAAAACTACCACGTCACAAACAAAGCCGTTTTTTGGACTCAAGCCTGTCAGGTGCAGCAGCACAGTTGATTCAATTACTGCAGTTGTCTCAACCAGATTCCTTACCTGTCTTCTTTCTTTCTTGCAGACGAAAGGTGTATTTTCACCATCACTCATCCTGACATTTACATGGTAATGTTTTTCTCTACCAGTTTCTATCTTCTCTTTCGTGTATGATATATATATATATATATTTATATATATATATATATATATATATATATATATATATATATTGTTGCGGGGTTTGTTTTGGGTTTCTGTGGGGTTTTTTGTTTGTTTGGTAAGATGTTATCTGCCTGAGTTTTGTGGTGTTGTATTTCTCTCTCTCTAGGTCTCTC
>CM054134.1:24452388-24467388 GCA_028751875.1 Rapana venosa
CTATTATGCTCTCTGGATGCTAGAGTGTGATTTGCAGAGTGTATGAGCCTCTGTCTCTCTGTCTCTCTGTCTCTGTCTGTCTGTCTGTCTGTTGTCTGTCTGTCTGTCTCTCTCTCTCTCTCTCTCTCTCTGTCTCTCTCTCTCACTCTCTCTCTCTCTGCTTGCACAAGTGGAAATGTGAAATAGATAACAGCATTTTCTGCTATGGTGTCTACCTTCCCCCTGCCCCAAACATGTTTTGTAAAGTCGCCCAGGGATGAAGTACAATAACACTTTTCAGTGTTCTTGTTCTCTGCGTGCTTTTGTGTATGTGTGTGTGCGTGCGTGTGTGTGTGTGTGTGTGTGTGTATGTGTGTGTGTGTGTGTGTGTGTCCCCGTTTGAGAGAGAGAGAGTGAGAGAGAGAGACAGAGAGAAACAGAGGCAGAGACACAGAGACAGACACACAGAGACAGACACAGACAGAGAGACAAAGAAAGACAGAGACACACAGGCAGACAGACAGGGAAGGGGGAGAGAAAGTAAGAGACACTAGAATAACAAGGAACCTGCAACAACAAACAATGAAACGGAGCAAGAAGAACAAGAAGAAGAACAACAACAACAATAACAACAACAACAGCAACAACAACAGCGACAACAACATTAGGCTGAAGCTCCAAATGAGCTGAAGCATTAAGACCAGCAACATCTCAGCCGGAGCACCAATGAATTGGAGCCAGCAAGTCATTACTGCGCCAGCTAGCAATAAGATTCAACGTGACACAGAGACACACAAACAAACAACACAAACAAACATATCAAGAAAGAACAGAAAGAAAGAACGGAAGATAGAACGAAAGAAAGGAAGGAAGGAAAGAAAGAAAGAAAGAAAAAAAGAAAGAAAGAAAGAAAGAAAAGAAAGAAGAAAGAAAGACAGAGACAAATACACAAACAAATATGTCAGAAAAGACAGAAAGAAAGATGGAAAGAAAGAAAGAAAAGAAAGAAAGAAAGGAAGAACAGAAAGAAATAAAGAAGAAGAAAGGAAGAAAGAGACAAATACACAAAGAAAGAAAGAAAGAAAGAAGTAAAGAAAGAAAGAAAAAGAAAGAAAGAAAGAAAGGAAGAAAAGAAAGGAATAAAGAAGAAAAAAGAAAGAAAGAGACAAATACACAAAGAAAGAAAGAAAGAAAGAGAGAAAAGAAAGAAATGAAAGGAAGAAAGAAAGAAAAGAAAGAAAGAAAGAGACAAATACACAAAGAAAGAAAGAAACGAACAAACAAAGAAAAGAAAAGAAAAGAAAAAAAGGAAAGAAAGAAAGAAAGAAACCAACAAACACAACAAATAAGACAAAAATCCCATACAATCAACACAAAGGGGAAGAGTAGAATAATCTGAAGCAGAGACCTACTATAACAACTATGTTGGACTGTAACGTTGTCCCCTAAACGCTCTCCACGTCCATTTTCAAGTCTGTGACAACCTGTTCAGGTCTGCTAGCTAACTCATAATTGATAACAATTAATACAGCTTATATAAGCCTACATAGTAGACTCTGTAAGCGCAGTTGAAATCATTCTCACGGTCTCATAAGCTATGGGTATTGTAAGTTAGATTTTTGAGGAAGAGAAGACTTGTCTGAAGCAATGATGCACTATGATAGTTATGTTGCACTGAATTTGTCACGTAAGCATTATGTTCGCTGACTTATAAAGACAGACAGAAAGAAAGAAAGAAAGAAAGAAAAGAAAGAAAGAAAGAAAGAAAAGAAAGAAAGAAAGAAGAGAGAGAGAGAAAGAAAGAGACAATTACATAAAGAAAGAAAGAAAGAGAGAAAAGAAAGAAAGAAAGAAAGGAAGAAAAAGAAAGAAAGAAAGAAGAAAGAAAGAAGAAAGAAAGAAGAAAGAAAGAAGAAAGAAAGAAAGAGACAAATACCGAAAGAAACAAACAAACAAAGAAAAGAAAAGAAAAGAAAAGATAAAAAGGAAAGAAAGAAAGAAACAAACAAACCAACAAACACAACACATTAAAAAAACACCATACAACCAGCACAAAGGGGAAGAGGAGAGGTTACATAAGCCACTTTAGCAGAATTTGTCAGAGCAGATGCAATGGCCACTGTCTAAGCTCTGGGTGTGGTATGCTAGATGTTGATGATGGTCTAACTGTAAGGTGTTAGGCTGTATGCATCAGTGAATGTATGAGATAAAATTTATTATAGTGAAACATAAACATGATCGTGTGTTCGATGCTAGTGTGTGAATAGCAAAGTGTGTGCACCTGTGCCTGTGTGTCTGTGTGCCTGTCTGTCTGCCTGTTTGTCTGTCTGTTTGTCTGTCTCTGTGTCTGTCTGTCTGTCTGTCTGTCTGTCTCTCTCTCTCTCTCTCTCTCTCCTCTCTCTCTCTCTCTCTCTCTTCCTCTCTCTCTCTCTCATCTCTCTCTTTCTCTCCGTGTGTGTGTGCGCGCGCGCGCGTGAGTGCGTGCGCCTTACCAACGCGCGTTTGTGTAGGTGTCTTTCTGTATGTGTGTGTATTGTTTTGTGTGCACGAGTACGTGAAAGCACGTGTGTGTGTGTGTGTGTGTGTGTGTGGTGTGTGTGTGTGTGTGCGCGTGCGCGAACAAGAGCTGTCATGTGCATGCTTATGTATGCACGTGCATGCCTACGATAGTAACTTCTAGCTTGCGCAGTGTTTTTTTAATTCTTTTACATCACAACTTGCATGCTAAGAATTACCAAGTGTATGAATATACCGCTCACAAGCTTGTTTGTTTCAGATTTTTGACCCGAATGAAACTCCATACTAAAGGAAAAAAACACACAACCCAAAATGGCTTTTTTCCACCCTGTGTTTCCAGGCTAGACTAGCGTGCTCCCCAGGGTGGAAAATGAGGGCTCTGCCAACGTTTATCTAACGATATCGTCACGACTTCATTTAATCCACTATTTACAGGAGAAATAGGCCGGCAGAGCTTCCCTTGACTAGTCCGGCAAAAAAGAAAAGAGAAGAGAAAAAACAACAACTAAAACCTTGTTCCTGCCTAGACCATGTTCAGTTTGACGAGAAACGTTCGTAGAGAAACAGTCTGAAGCATCAAGCTAGGATAAGTATTTGGCTGATAAAGAAGAGAGAAGAGAAAGGGGAAGAAGAGGAAAAGGAGAAAAAAAAAGGGGGATAAGGAAGAAAGCAATAAAAAGTAATGAAAAAAGAAAGAAAGAAAGAAAGAAAGATAAAAAACAAATGAATAATAGCAAAAGGCTGATAAAAGAATAAAAAGGAAACAAAGACAGGCAGAAAAAAAAACAAAAGAAAGAAAGAAAAGAAAAGAAAGAAAGAAAGAAAGCAAGAAATAAAGCAAGAAATAAACAAACAAAAAAATGAATGAATGAAAGAAAGAAAAATGAAAGGAAGGAAGAAAGCAAGCAAGCAACCGAGAAAGACAGAAAGAAAAAAAGAAAAATAGAAAGAAAGAAAGATAGACAGAAAGAAAGAAAGAAAGAAAGAAGCGAAAAAGCAAACAAACAGGCAGACAAACCTTTCCGCATAATCTGCACACTGAAATTTTACTTTATTTGTCTTCGTCAAACGCTCAGACAGTATCCACCATTTTCTGTCATTCGAGCCAGAAATTGTTGCGCTGCCGTTAAGCGCCTGGCAAGTGAGACCCAGCGCATCCGACTTCAGTTTGGTAGAGAAGTGTTATCTCTTAGGATTTTTTTTCTGGAAAAAAGGCAGGAGAATGGACCAAGACGGCAGAAAATAGACAAGAAGGAGGCGACAAAAGAAAAAAAGGAGCAAGATAGAGATAGAAAAGAGGGAATTCCTAGCACAGAATTTCCAGAAGGTGAGGATGCTATTCATGGTGGATCGGTGGTCTAGAGGTAACGCGCCTGTCTAGAAAGCGAAAAGTCCGGGTCTGAAGTGTGCGGCGGTTCGTACCCCGTTTGGACCGGAAATTTTTCCCCCATCCATTAGACCATGAGTGGTGGTCTGGGCGCTAGTCTTTCGGATGAGACGATAAACCGAGGTCCCGTGTGTTACACGTAATTATTTAGCGCACGTAAAAGAACCCACGGCAACAAGAGAGTTGTCCCTGGCAAAATTCTTAGAAAAAAGCCACTCTGATAGGGAAACAAATACAGCTGCAGAAAAAAAAAAAGGGTGAAAGGGTGGCGCAGCGCTAAGTGGCGACGCGTTCTCCCGCTCTCCCCGGGGAGAGCAGCCCGAATTTCACGGAGAGAAATCTGCCGTGACTTAAAGTGGTATGAAATAAAATCTGAGCGCTTTGATTTGTTGCTTTACAAGATTCAGCGCTATATAAATTCCATACATTATTATTATTATTATTATTATTATTATTATTATTATTATTATTATTATATTGACAGGTTCCGTGAATCCATCCGACAAGTTTGGGGGGGGGGGGGGGAGTATTTTGAAAGAAGTGTTTTACAGGCTCATCTCCACAATCTTGCTTGCAAATACTTTTAAGAATATTTTTTGATGCAAACAACATTTTACATATATAATGCAACATACGCACACATAGGAACATTAACGCCATGAGACATTCAACAATCAACAACTATGGACACAATGTGAACATATTCTTCAACGTAGACGGTTATCCTAGCAACGAAAAAAATCAATACTCCAATTAGTTTGCAATAGTTTCATAAGTTTTTTAAGACTTTTTCATAGATACGCGTGATCCGTTTCGTATACAATGATTAGTTCAAACGCACTCAAAGCATTGTGAAAGTCTGTCAGTTTACCATTTATTCTTGCATTGATGTGTTGTTTTCTTTGCATATCTAGCTTGTAGCTGCTTGCCAATACTGGGATGAGCAGCAGCAGCTTGCTGAGTGACAGAACAGCCCTAGCTCTGTCACAGGCAGCAACTATTTTGGATCCTCGTATATTTCTTTCACCTGCCTGATTATCCATTGACGTACAGGGACAAAAGTGTCCAGTCCTCATTTGTGACTGAGAAAGGAAAAGACAAAGGACTAGAGAAAAAGACAGAACATGAGCAAACAAAGACAGCACAAAGGAAAAAACACACCACCTAAAACAAACAGAGGAACAAACAGGGAGAGTTTCTAATCCTGGTGTAGTTTCGTACAGCTGTTACGATCATGTCGTTGTTTAGTGTTGTCGAGTTTATAGTGTATCACTTTTTATTCGGCGTAATGTATCCCTCTGTAACGTGGGGATGTCGAAGCCCTGACAGTATACATTGCATCTCCACCTTCTGGACATTCTGGGGTAGGAATCCCCTCTGTTTCTGCCTTGTTTCTTTTGCTCCTGTCACCGCAAGGCAGTTTCGCTCGTGACAAGACAATTAGCTGCTGTCTGTGCTTCTGACGACGAAAAATAAAATATAAATATATTTTTTCACATGGTATTTTCTTTTTAATAATCTATTGTATGGTGTTTTACAGCTTTCCCCTACATTCTTGTATATAATTAAATTGCGTTTCTTTTATATGTTTTCTCTCTGTTTTATTCCTTTTTCTGTCTTTTTTTGGTGACAGGTTCGGTTTGATTGTAAAATTCTACCAGCTGTCCACGCAGAACATGTACTAGCATAATACAGCCTCATCCCTTTTTTTTCCTTTCCTGCCGGCAAAAAGAAATTTTTTTTCCCAACAAATGTTACCAGTAACAACATTTTTGCTGTCGTGGATTCTTTTACACACACTCAATTCATGTCACACAATGGACCTGTTTTATTGCCTGCCCCCCTTAAAAAAACAACAAAAAAACAACGAAACAAACCAAACAAAAAACCCCAAAACAGAGACCACGGCTCCAAGTTAAGAAATTACAGGGGGAAATCGACCAGGTTCAAACAACGATCCTCTCGCTTTCCGAACGAGTTCATTATCTTCAGACCACCAGACCACTCATAACATTTATTTTTCTTAGAGAGTAGGAATGCTATTCATCCTAAAAGATCTCTCCTATCTCGCAGGGAGAATGGCTGATTGAGCACGCTGCTGCATCGAAATCATCGCTTCAGTTTTGTTGGGGATTGTTTGGCGGCTGCCAACATTCTTATCAGAGGTGAGCCAGTCTATGACATTCTGAGGGGGAAAACCAGAGAACAGGAATCGGGGACTCAAACAGGGATGAACAGCGAATTACGACAGGTTGGCGGGGAACGAGAGAAGGATCACAGACAATATTGGAAGACTTAGGTGGGGACATGGATGGAAATGTTGTTACTTTGTCTTTCCGTTGTAACGCGAGGTTGAAAAGAACAGCGTTTAACTCAGGTCAACAAACTTTTGTCAGTTATTGTAAGCTAAGCTTCACTGCCTACATACATTACGTTGTTGTTGTGCTTTATGTTATAGTTAGATTGTCAAGCCATGACAAGGGTTTAATACAAAAACTTGTACAGTAAGTACCGCTCCTTTCAAGAAGAAACAATTTATTAAGTTAAAAGTTGGCTGCCTGTGTCGCGAGTGTGTTTGTCTTGTTTGTTTGTTCCGTTTGTCTTGTTTGTTTGCTCCTTTTGTCTTGTTTGTTTGTTCCGTTTGTCTTGTTTTTTTGTGTTGTCTTGTTTGTTTTTCGTTTGTTTGTTCTTGTTTGATCCGTTTGTCTTGTTTGTTTGTCCGTTTGTCTTGTTTGTTTGTTCCGTTTGTTTTTGTTTGCTTCCGTTTGTCTTGTTTGTTTCTCCGTTTGTCTTGTTTGTTTGTTCCGTTTGTCTTGTTTGTTTGTCCGTTTGCTTGTTTTTTGCCCCGATTTTGTTTAGCACTTGCTCCTTTGTATGGTTCTTATGTCTGTTTCCTGTGTGCTCCTTTAAAAAAAGCCTGCTTTGTTCCTTTGTCTGTGTTGCTCCGTTTCTTGTTTTTGTACTCAACCGTTTTTTCCCCATCATAAGGTACCATCCATCTGGTGTAAAGGTCTAAAAACAACACCAGTGTTCCAGCTTTAAAAAAAAAGCCACTTCCTACCAGCACGCTACCCGTACTCGATTCAAAAGCGAACGGTTTGAACGTGTGTGCAACATGTCTGCGATGTGGGGAAGTATTCAAAAGCCGCAACACGAAGACTTGCATCCAGCGTGTACTAAACAATCTCACAAGCATACACCGTTGGATGAGTGGACAGTGCATCATTTGCGGAGACTCCAGTATGGGTTTTTACACTAAGGAACGCCAACACCCCAGAGCAGAAAAAAACAAACATAACATTTGATCGCGCCGTCGTCGTGCCTGTCCAATTTGGTTTTTTTCTGACAGCTTATCACCTCATTAACAAACAGAAAGGTAGTGTGGGGTTTGACCTTTCACTCGTGGAGAAAGTTTTAATCAGATAGCACAGTGTATGTCGTACATGGACAGGCTATTTCTAACCCGTAAATCACATGAAAACTGATTTGGTGTGTGTGTGTGTGTGTGTGTGTGTGTTGTTGTGTGTTTGTGTGTTACAGAATTGTGTGTTCCATCAAAACCTAGCTCGCCAAACATATGGAAACTAAATAAATACTGTTATGAAATATTGAGATCGGCTAATAAACAATGCTTTTAAATTCAAATCACTACAAGTTGATGATAAACTCATATCATATTTGCTTTATTTGTCTAACCTTTCTGTGTTTATTTAACTCTGCACCATGACTTCTGATCCGGTTTTTTTTTATTCTAAGGAGCAGGATTGAATTAACTTATTTTTTTTCAAATATGACATGAAAATAAGTACAGTTTTCTTTATTTTCAAAGCCTGCCATGGCCTACTTACAAATTACTCACTGTGTCCTCTTTGTGATTTGTGTGTGTTTGTGTGTGTTTTGTGGTGTTTTCTCTCTCTCTCACTCTCCTTAAATCTTCTTCTTCAACCATAACCTTTCAATCTCTCTCTCTTTTCATTTTAGAACTTTTAAACTGGCTCTGTATGCACAATCCATATAAATAATTCCATCTTTTCGACAACCACGGAGGTAAACTGTTTGTAATTACGAGTTTATTATATTTAAAAAAAAATAGACAACCGGAACCAGCGTCTCAAACAAACAAAGACAGACCAGCGACGCTTCAGAAGTACCATTTTTTGTTCTGTTCGGAGAGTCATGAGAAAGAAACCACCGAAAGAGACGACAGAAGTCCAGACAAACAGTCCGAACAACACGACACAGAGGCAAAGATCAGACAGCACATGCAGTAGAGTGAGAGAGACGACTCGACTTTAGTGAAATCCAGGAAAACGCTGAAAAAGTACAAGCCATGGGGCTTCATTTATGATCATACTCCAGTCTTTTACGTAGGAGGTATTATTTGGAACACTGATTTAAAAGAAACCCATAGGGCCAATGAAAGAGAGAGAGAGAGAGAGAGAGAGAGAGAAGAGAGAGAGAGAGAGAGAGAGAGGAGAAGAGAGAGAGAGAGAGAGAGGCAAGGCATACAGACAGACAGACAGACAGACAGGCATGCAGGCAGACAGGCAGGCAGGCAGGCAGACAGACAAGCAGACAGACAGGCATGCAGGCAGGCAGAAAGACAAGCAGACAGACAGATGAAGACAGACAGACAGACAGATAGGCATGCAGACAGAAACAGACAGACAGACAGGCAGACAGATAGACAGACATACAGGTATGCAGGCAGACAGGCAGACAGATAGATAAAGAGAGACAGAGAGAGAGAGAGAAAGTGAGAGAGAGAGACAGAGAGACAGACAGACAGACAGACAGACAGACAGACAGGCATAGATCTCATAGCGGTTGCGTCGAGCCTACACTAGGCTATGGCCCAGTCGACAGTAGGGAAGAAAATGGCTGATTGATGGCTGTTGGTGAGCCGGATTTAACTTTATGTTGGCATACTATTGACCAGTTAAGCAGCGTTGAGCGTGTTCCATGATGGGTGACCGTTACCGCCTGGCTTCATTACAGTTCTCCCCAGTTTCCCGCGTAAATGGACCTGCCCTCTTTAGGGTCAGGGAAGGTAAGCACCAGGGAGAGAGATGGCCCGCCCTCAATATGCTGGCCCCTAAGAAGTGAGTCTCTGATGCTCGCTCCCCTACGACTTATAGTTATGGGACTTCCTTACTCCTTTACTTTACTACTATGACCATGCTGTCCTCTCATCTCTCTCTCCTCCCCTCTCTCTCCCTCTCTCTCGTCTCATCTCTCTCTCTCATCGTCTCTCTCATCTTCTAGCTCTCTTCATCTCTCCTCTCTCTCATTCATCTCTCTCACTCTCTCTCTCTCTAGCTCTCTAGCTTTCTAGCTCTGTGTCTTCCATCTACATCCATCTGTTTACAATTCCTCGTTCTCTCCTTGCCAATATCCTCCATTCATCGGTTTCAAATCAGACTTTGAATTTCAAAATCCTCCATTCATCGGGTTCAAATCAGACTGAATTTCAAAATCCTAATTTCATCGGTTTCAATTCAGACTTTGAGTTTCAAAATCCTATATTCACTGCTTTCAAATCAGACTTTGGATTTCAAAATCCTACTCATCGGTTTCAAATCAGACTTTGAATTCAAAATTTCACCGATAGGAGTTGTTGTTGTTGTTGTTGTGCGTTCCCCAGCTTAACACTTTGGGGGTCATCCAGAATTTGCACTCTGACTCACTCATCCCACCTGGGAAACACTGTGAGATTCAAATTGCACACAGATTGAGAAGTTTGCGTGTATGAATGGTTCTAAGTACCTTGCCATATAAGCAGCCATACTCGGACTTCAGAGTATTTTTTCTCCTTTAAAGGAGAGTGCAGGTTGTTATGTTAAGAGTTTGTCATGGCTGAAGGCAATCTCAACACAACGTTTTACAACACAACAACATTTTAGTGTAGGCCTTGGCATTTAGCTGACATCGATAACTGGCACACCTTTTGGCCTGGACCAACCGATAGGAATTTATTTCGCCTTCGTTCCAATCAACATTATCTTCCACCACCATCACCTCCCTCCCCCCCCCCTCACCAAAAATATGCATTAAACTTCTGGTTTTTTTCTAAAAAGATTTTCACCTTCTCTCCGACTCTCCTATTTTTTCCTTAAAATTCCACAAGCTTCCTCTTGTTTCTTCTTCTTCTTCTTCTGAGAGAGAGAGAGACAGAAAGACAGACAGACCGATAGATAGACAGACCGATAGATAGACCGATTGGTAGACAGACTGATAGATAGATAGATAGATAGATAGATAGATAGATAGATAGATAGATAGACCGATAGATAGACAGACCGATAGATAGATAGATAGATAGATAGAGATAGATAGAGAGAGAGAGAGATATATAGATAGATAGATAGATAGATAGATAGATAGATAGATAGATAGATAGATAGATAGATAGATAGATATTGCGAATGCTAATAGAAATCTGTGAACGCTGTGATTTTGCTCTGTCAACAAGATGATAGTGCCATAATCATATATGTATGAGATCCATATGTATGAAGGTGTGAATAATAATCGAATCATGCTGGCGCTGTCGGGTTTTATAAATGCAGTTGTCAAGCACACGGAAAATGAACAAATAAATCAAGGTAATCAGATCATGCGTGCTGAGATCAGATAGAGAGAAGAACAACAGAAAGAAAGAAAAGAAAAAAAAATGGTACAGAAGAAGAAAGACAGGGTGTGTGTGTGTGTGTGTGTGTGTGTGTGTGTGTGTGTGTGTGTGTGTGTGTGTGTGTGTGTGTGCGTGTGTGTGTGTGTGTGTAAGAGAGGAGGAGGGGGAGGGGAAGGATAGGGGGTGTGATGAATGTGTCGAGGAAAATGTTGATACAGGGTGTGCTTGAAATGGTCTGTTGATGCAAGACTAAGGGATGTGGAAGGGAAGGGGAGTGAAGAGAGAATTCTATGCGCTTATGTTTTGCTCCACAACTGAATAGTAGAAAGACTTGTAAAAAGGAAAACCTGTTCAACCGCCTCCCCCCCTCTCCTACCACCCAAGAGCAAGGAAGTTAGATACGTAGATAGACAGACGGACAGATAGACAGACAGTCAGACAGACCGATCGATCGATAGATAGACAGACAGACAGATAGATAGATATACATAAATAGATAGACAGATTGATTGATTGATCGATTGATCAATCGACAGATAGATCGATTAATAGATAGCTAGATAAATAGCTAGCTAGCTAACTATATAGACAGATAAGTGCTAGATAGATAGACAGATATATATAGAAAGATAGAGGCAGACAGATAGAAGCAGAGGCAGACAGGCAGACAGAGAATCAGAACAGTTCGAAAAAATACAACGATGCCTCCACACAAACAAGAAAAGAAACACGGCAAACATATATAAACAAAGCCAAACAAACACCCCCCGCCCCCCCATCCCGAGCGAAAATAGACTTCCTCAATAGCTTATTTTAATGAATCCAAACCAAAACAGTCATTAAAGAATACAGAACTACAAAGAATATCGTCCCTCTTTCTCTGCTGTAGATTGACATGTGAACAAGAACCAGAGGGGGAAAAAGACATTAAGTATATACAATAATTAGCCACCGACCCGAAATTACCATACCCCTGACATCCACCAGCCTTCACATAGCAACCCCCCAAAATGACACCGCCTGCCTTTGAATGCCACTCTTGTGAACCCTAATAGCTCTTTAAGATCAAAGATACCCAAGAAACCAATCGAAGACAGATTGACAGAACTACAAAGATCGCGAGCGTGGAGTTCAAGAGAGAAAGGGAAAGAAGAGTTAGACATTCAGACTTTTTCTTGTCGACAGTAAAGCGCTGTTGGTGAATGTAAGACGGACGTGTCATTGTTGTGATCGTCTTTCCATACCGCTTCTGCCCCTCGTGGGGATGCCGGGGGCCTGTCAGTATAAATAGCATTCCCATCTTCTGGAAATTCTGTGCTAGGAGTTCCCTCTTTTCTATCCCCCTCTTTGTTTCTGCCTTGTTCCTTTTTCTTCATGTCGCTCCTTTCTTTTCTATGTTCTGCCTTTTTGGTCCATTCTCCTTCCTTTTTTTCCCCAGAGAGACTTAAAAGATAACAGTTCTCTACCATGCCCCAGTCGGCTGCGCTAAGCCTGACGTGTCAGGCGCTTAACGGCAGTGCAGTGCATTTTCACGTATATGACAGAAAGCAATAGCTGCTGTCTGTGTTCGACAAAGAAAGAAAGAACTGACGCTTCTACTTCTGCTAATACTACAATTATCACTTTGACTACTTCTACTACTGTTACATTTTCTAGGTATATCAAGCCTGTGGCTTTATACATCTTAAGAAAACAGCAGGACTAAGAGGAAAACACAGAAGCAAAGAAATGCAGAAACAAAACAAAGAAAAACAAAGAAACAGCACAACTGAAATCAGAAGTACAACAACCAAATTAAAAGAAATAGAAAACAAAGAACACAAACACACAAGCAGTAACACTTTCAACAAAATACAGTCAGTTCATGGATATACGAAAAAAAGAAGACAAACAAACGCCTGAGGACATCATTTCCGAATACATCCTACATCCTATAGACAACTAAAAATCAACACACAAATTCAACAGAACCATAAAAACAAATAACAAAACAGAGACAAAAATCTCACGATGATAATTATTGCTGATTACAATTTATTATCTTTAAATCTCCCGCCAGTGATTGCAGAGAACAGATCTTCATGAAATCGTCCTGTTCCCCGCCCCCCCCCCCCCCCCCCACCCCCCCCCCTCACTGTGGTCCGACACGTGAACAGGAAGGAGAGAATAGACGTAAAGAACAATCATTAGCCATGGGCATAAAACTACACTACCTTACAGACGGGGCCTTCAAACAGCAACAAACAAAACAATGACTGCTCTGCCATTGATCGCAGCTCTTGTGAATCCGAATAGATCTTAAGATCAAAGATGGTTAATTAAGAAACTAACGAAGACAATCTGACATGACAGAACTACACAGAGAGAAGAAATGGACAACCAGACGTGGGTTTTTAAAAAATATTTCTAACAAAAACCGTTTAGGACATGCAATTGTTTTGATATAGCTAAAACTGTTGATGCTGCTGCTGCTGTTGATGCTGCTGCTGCTGCTGCTGCTGCTGCTGTTACTGCTCATCAGCCTCCTCCTACTAGTACAGCATTCTCTAGTTCTATTAGGCACAGAGCTGTATGAACTTTAAGAAACAGTTGAAGTTGGGAAAACAACAAAAACCAATCAACCTATCATGTAAACTAAGGAAGCAAAAACCACACAAACTCAAATTGTAAAAGAATTACAACTAAAGCAAATCTGTACAATCCAACCAAAAAGAAAGACAAAAACAACAATATAAAATCATTAACCACAGCTTACCATCTGCTTCCAACTATAACAGAGAGAACGGAATCACAGACGAAGACTGACGTGTTTCTTTGCTATAGAAAAACATGCACATCCCCGTGGGGACACCAGGGGCCTGTCAGTATAAACAGCATCCCCCTTGTGGAAATTCTGTGCTAGAACTTCCCTAGCTTCTATCCCTTTCTTTGTTTCTGCCTTCTTCCTGTCCCTTCCTTCTTGTCTAGTTTCTGCTTTCTTTTTCCATTCTCTTCCCCCCCAAAAAAAAACAACAACAACAAAAAAAACCTTCACAAATATATATATAAATTCTCTCTCACACCGAACTCGGATGAGTTGAGCCTGACTTGTCAGGCGCTTAAAACAGCGGCGAAACGCATTTTCGCTCATGTGACAACAACATGTTGATGTCTCAGCGTTCGACGACGATGAAGAAGAATGACATGTACGAAAAGACGAAGGAAACGAACAAACATTAGGCACAGTAATTAGCCACAGACACGAAACCACTTGACCTCTGCCATCCAGCATTCCACCAGCAACACACAAAAGTGACTGGTTCACTCTTGAACGCTGCTCTTGTCAAGCTGATAGATTTGAAGATCAAAGACGCTTAAAAAGACAATCCAAACGACAGATAGACAGAACCACAAAGAAATGTAGTATGTAAAAAAAAAAGACAAAGACTTCAAGAGAGAGAGGAGAAGAGTTAGAGACTGGCTGTTTCATCAACAGTAGGTAGCGCTGTTTACAGCATGCTGTCGTTACGCACTGAGCTGACCTCCCTTGAACGGAAAAAAAAGGGATAGGACACCAAATACAACAACAACTACTACAACAACAAGAAGTAAAGCCTCACTTTTTTCATCGTTTGTTGGTTTGTTTGTTCTGGGCGCTCAGTTTGGAGGAGTTTAACCCCCCCCCCCCCCCACCACCACCCCCCCCAAAAATCCCCCAGCCAACCAAACAAAACCTCCAAAACAACACCCCCCCCCCCCCCCCCCCCCCGGAAAACAAACAACAACAAGAAAAAACGACAAAAAACAAGAAAGCTGTTCTGTAAATAAAACGCAAAATCTCTCTCTCTCTCCCTCTCTTCTCCCCCTCTCTTTTCTTCTTTCCCTTTCTCTCCCCCCATCTCTCTCTCCCTCTCTCTCTCTCTCTCCTCTCTCTCTCTCTCTCTCTCTCTCTCTCTCTCCTCTCTCTCTCTCTCTCTCTCTCCTCTCACTCTCTCTCACTCTCTCTCTCACTCTCTCTCTCACTCTCTCTCTCTCTCTCTCTCTCTCTCTCTCTCTCTCTCTCACTTGCCCCACTGCACCCTCTCTGATCATATTCTTTCAATTCTTCTGTCTTTGTCTCTCTCTCTCTCACACACACATACACACACGCGACACACGCACACACACACACACACACAAACACAACCACACACAAACGTGCGTGCGCGCACACACACACACGCGCGCGCGCGCGCGCACACACACCCACTGTCCGCTGATTTGACAGCCTATTGTCACAGGTGAAATGGGATAGGGAGTGTTGGCAAAGTGCAAAAAGTTGAAAAACAAAGCGATGGAGGAGGCTGTCATTGCTAACCAATTTAAACACACAACTCTCTGAGTCAGAGAGGAGTGTGTGTGTGTGTGTAAGAGAGAGAGAGGGGGGGAGGAGGGAGAGAGAGAGAGAGAGAAGAGAGAGAGAGAGAGAGAGAGAGAGGAAGAAAGTGTCTATGTGCGTGCGTGCTAG
>CM054134.1:24479888-24484888 GCA_028751875.1 Rapana venosa
TGATGTTGTTAACTCCAAAGGGGGAAAACCGTTCCACGGGGTTCGAACAAGAGCCGTCAGATCGTGAGCTCAATACGCTACGCTCTAAACACCAAGCTATTCTGTCTCCCATGAGAACCGTAGGCTATTGACTCTCTCTCCTAAACCTTCCCCTTGCATAGAATCAACGATAGATAAAAAAGCGATCAAACAAAAACAAATGTAATATCTAGAGAAACGAACAAGGATACATGCATGAACACATTGTCAAACCTGTCCACTTTTCTTGGCGCCACTCTCCCCACAGCCCCGTTTTCACCCCCTTACCTAACCCCACTCTCTCTATCTCCTACCTCCTCTGTAGCCCAATGCGCCTCTGATAAATCTTCCTCCAATGTAAGCGCACAAGTCAGTAAGATTTTAAGCCGAGGCCATTTGGTATAGATTCATTTCTTTAGTACGGAAAGGCGCCAAGGATCTAGTCCATGTTGATCCGAGGCCTATATTTTACTGTGATAAAGCAAGGGATTACAAAGATAAGGAGATTTAATCTGTTGATTGAATGTTTGCTGGGTTTACTATTTTTAGTGGTTATGTGTTCATCATCAGTGCAAAGAGTGCAGATGTATTATGATTACGGCTTTTGCTTTTGTCTAATTTTGTAACTTTCTTTTCAGTGCTTGCATGAGTGCGGTTGTTTTTTTAATGTATTTTTTTTATTTCTTATACTAAGGATAATGGAATAAGCACTCGTGTACTTTTTTACTTCCAGTCCCCGTGTGTATGCGGTTTTGTAAATTTTGTCATCTGTTCCCACCGGCACACAATGGCCTACTCTTTTCGAAAAGTGGAACACGATTTAACGTGTCCGCTAGGAGTTCTGCGTACGTTCGCACACGGGGCCTCGGTTTATAGTCTCATCCGAATGACTTTTGTGGAGAGTGGATTCTGCACTGATGTTAACTCCAGGAGAAAGTATCCCCTTGAACGGGAATCGATCCCAGGTCGTCAGATTGCGAGCGCAATGTGTCTGCTCACACACACACACACACACACACACACACACACACACACACACACACACACACACACACACACACACACACACACATACACACACACACACTCACTCAATCACACACTCTCTCTCTCTCTCTCTCTTACACACACACACAGAGAAAGAGAGAGAGAGAGAGAGAGAGAGGAGAGAGAGAGAGAGAGAGAGAGAGAGAGAGAGAGAGAGAGAGAGAGAGAGAGAGAGAGAGAGAGAGAGAGAGAGAGAGAGAATCGAACAATGAACTAGACTATCCAAAGAAAATGACTGCCCCTTCTTCACAATAACTTTCGATGGAAAGAGATCTACAAAACAGACTGACATCTGACAAAAGGAACACCGCGGGAAAAAAACACCAGAAAAAAAGAATTACAAAAAAACCAGGCAGGAGGGGGATGGGGGCAGGGGTGGAGGGGATGGAGGAAGGATGGGAGAGAGGGAGTGGGGGGGGGGGGGGAGGTAAAGGGGAGACAAAGAGTAGGAGAAGAAAAAATATTGATAGACGTAAGAAGACAAAAATCGATGTCTGTTTTCTGGAAAGAGAAGTCTCCATGTTGTTGTGCTGCGTTGTGCTGTGCTGTGTTGTGCTGTGCTGTGTTGTGCTGTGTTGTGCTGTGCTGTGCTGCGCTGTGCTGTGCTGTGCTGTGTTGTGCTGTGCTGACTAATGGGATTTTGATGACAGATCGTACTCCTCCTCTTTCCTTCACTCTTTAGGCTTTGCTTTTAAGGTGTTTTTAGGGCGGGAATGTGGATCGGTGGTCTAGAGGTAACGCGCCTGCCTAGAAATCGAACAGTCCGCGTCGGATGTGTGCGGTGGCTCAATCCCCGCATGGGCCTGAAACTTTTTTTTATCCCAGTACATTAGACTAGGAGTGGTGGTCTGGGTGCTAGTTTTTTTCGGATGAGACGATAAATTGAGGCCCCGGGATATATTGTTTACATGTTTAATGCTTTTGTGTATGGCTTGTAACCCGCGTGAATTTCTCTGTCTCTCAAGTGTTTGAACTAAATTGAATTATTGCTGTTGTATGCTACAAACACGCGCGCGTATGCACACACACACACACACACACACACACACGTGCGCGCGCACGCACGCACAAAAGCACGCACACAGACACACATACATACACATACGCACACAAGCACATACACACATACACACACACATACACACACGCAAACAAACACACACACACAAGCACACGCACACAAGCACATACACAGACACGCACCCAGCACACACAACATACACACACAACACACACACACACACACACACGCACCACGCACAAAACACACACACAAAACACACACACACATATACCCCCGACATCCCTACACCCATCCACCCACACACACACACACACACACACACACACACACACACACACACACACACACGTGTGTGTGTGTGTGTGTGTGTGTGTGTGTGTGTGTGTGTGTGTGTGTGTGTGTGTGTGTCTAAATCACCATGTAGTGAATAGACATTAAATCACCATGTAGTGAATAGACATTAAACAAAACAAAACAAACAAACACACACACACACACACACACACACATGTGTCTAAATCACCATGTAGTGAATAGACATTAAATCACCATGTAGTGAATAGACTTTAAACAAAACAAAACAAACAAACACACACACACACACACACACACACATGTGTCTAAATCACCATGTAGTGAATAGACATTAAATCACCATGTAGTGAATAGACTTTAAACAAAACAAAACAAACAAACACACACACACACACACACACATATGTGTCTAAATCACCATGTAGTGAATAGACATTAATCACTATGTAGTGAATAGACATTAAACAAAACAAAACAAACACACACACACATGTGTCTAAATCACCATGTAGTGAATAGACATTAAATCACCATGTAGGGAATAGACATTAAACGAAACAAAACAAACAAACACACACACACAAACACACACACACACACACATGTGTCTAAATCATCATGTAGTGAATAGACATTAAATAAAACAAAACAAACAAACACACACACACACACATACACATGCTAACCAACCTTCTATGATTCCCATACTACATTCTCCCCTCAATCCCCACTATGTCTCAAGGTCCCTCAGAGTTAGTCTGTAATTCTCCAAAAGGATCTTAAACTGAATTTAATTGGCATGGATCCAGATTTTTAGCGTCAAATGGCACCCACGGGTCTGATTAATGTTGATTTGAAGCCGTAAAATGACGCCCATAAATGAAGCATGCAATTCAACAGAGCTTCAATCTCTTGATTAAATCTTTGTTGGAGTCCTGAATTTAGTGTGTGTGTGTGTTTTGTGTGTGTGTGTGTGTGTTGTGTGTGTGTGTGTGTGTGGTTCTGTGTGTGTGTGTGTGTGTGTGTGTGTGTGTGTGTGTGTGTGTGTGTGTGTGTGTGTGTGTGTGTGTGTGTGTGTGTGTGTGTGTGTGTGTGTTGTGCATTCAAGCTGAGGTCAAAGATCGCTGAGTTATTTTGATTAGTAATTCTGACTTTGTCCACTTTTTTTCTTGCTTTACTTTTTTTTCTCTTAGTTTTTTTTTCGGTGGGGGGTGGGGGTGGGGGGTGGGGGTGAGGGGGTCGGGGGGGGGGGTGAGGGGGAGCAGTTGTTTGTTTTGATTGTTTTTTCATGTTCTGTTTTTGTTTTGAATTGATGGTTTGTTTGGCTGTTTTCTGTGCTTGTTTACTTTTTCGTTCTCAGTTTTTTTCTTCTTCCCTCTGCATTTGTTCTGACAGTTTTGCAGCAGAATGGTTCCTCCTCTTACTTTTTTATTTTCTATCCTCTTTTTCGTTTTTGTGATTCTCACCTTCGTCTTCCTGTCATTCGTTGTTTTTTTCTTGTTTTTGTTTTACGCTTTCTTTTTACTTCTCTTCTTTCATTTATGTTTCGTTCTTTTTTCTTCGCATACACACATGCATACATACATACATACACACATGCACACACGCACGCACACACACAAACATGCACACACGCACGCACGCACACACACACACACATTCACTCAATCACACACACACACACACACACACACAGAGTGAGGGAGTAAAAGACATAAAAAAGAGAAAGACACACACGCACACGGACAAGGTCAGAGACAAAGAAAGAGATAGAAATAGACAGACAGCAGAGCAAAATAATAGCTCGTGGTCTCACTGATGTTTTAGTGTGTGTGTGTGTGTGTGTGTATGTGAGTGTGTGTGAGTGTGTGCGTGCGTGCGTGCGTGCGTGCGTGTGGTGTGTGTGTGTGTGTGTGTGTGTGTGCGTATGTGGCGGGGGCAAGGGGGAGGAGTGGGGAGGCGCGGGGGCGGAAGGGTAGAAGAATACCTAAAGACAGAGTACAGACAAATTAGACGAGTCAGACCAAAGAGTGGGAGAAAAGGAAAAAAGAGACACTGGAAAGAGAGAGAGAGAGAGGAGAGAGAGAGAGAGTGAGAGAGAGAGAGACAGACAGACAGAGAGACAGACAGACAGACAGACAGACAGACAGGCAGAGAGACAGACAGGCAGAGAGACAGACAGAGACAGAGAATGACAGATACAGAAACATAGACAGAGACAGAGAGACAGACAGGGACAGAGAGAGACAGAAAGAGACACACACACACAGAGGCAGACAGACAGACAGACAGACAAACAGACCGACAGACAGACCGACAAACAGACCGACAGACACAGAGACAGAGAGGAAGGGGTGGAGGAGAGGATGGGGGGTTAAAGTAGTGACAGCTGTAAGGGGACAAAATCGATGTCAGTGTTTAGGAAGAGAAGTCCTCCTCGCTACAGTGCTGACAAACGAGCTTGTGTGGACACGTTGTACTCGCTGTTTTGGTTCACTGTGAGGGCTGAGGGCTGAGGGCTGAGAGCTGAAAGCTGAGGGCTGAGAGCTGAGGGCTGAGGGCTGAGGGCTGAAAGCTGAGGGCTGAGAGCTGAGGA
>CM054134.1:24494888-24499888 GCA_028751875.1 Rapana venosa
AACAGGAGTATGTAAGAAAGAAAACAAAAGAAAAACTAATAATATTAACCAGAAAGCCAAAATCAATGACTATTTGTTACTCCCGAAAGAAAACCCTCAATGGAAGTAGCCAGAAGGCAAAACCGTTGACAGTATGTTAGCAAAATCAAAAGAAAAGATCACGGGGAGGAAAAAAAACCAATCCAGTTTAAATGGAAACAGCCAGAAGACCTAATCAATGGCAGTTTGTTACCCAAAAGCAGAAAGAGAAGAAAAGAAAGTGGGAGAAAAACGTCTTTCTCCTGCGGTGCTGACTAATGAGAATTAGCCGTCAGAAAGTACTGGGAAGGGGGTAGCGTGGTGGTTAGAACGTTCTGCGTTACGCTCCCGATCTGATGGCCCGGGTTCGAGCCACCACCGAGACGCCCGTTCATGGGGACATGTCTCCCGGAGTTAACGTCAGTGCCGACTTAACCATCAAGCAAGACTTCTTCGGATGAGACTAAAAATAAAACGAGGTCCCGTGTGCAAAAGCACGTGGGATATGTTGTGTTTGCCTTAAATGCTTGTTCCACTTGTTTGTGGAAGAGTGGGTCATTTTGGGCAGGTGGGAATGGAGCACAAACTTGACAAAACTGCATGCATACGGGGACAGGACGTAAACAAGGCACGTGAGTGCCTATTCTTTTATCTTAGAAGTAAGAGAATGAACAAATAGATAAAATAAATGCCTCTGTTTGGTTCACTCAAAGTCAGTCATGTCCCTGCATGAGGACGCTTTACACTGAGATAGTGCTTTGCATGAAAGGGATCAAAAGTGACTACGCGAGGAGTGGAGGAAGGTGGTTGCAAAATCTTCAGTGATGCCCCGATGGTCTATTAGACTTGTGTATTCGTGCGTGCTTGCACATACATCCAGAGATTACACATTCAACGTGCCTTAAAACATACATGTATTATCACTAATGCACAGTTCAACACCCCATTATGCATGATCATAATTATGATGCATTGATACATACAACTGTGTGCAGATGTGCTCGCACACACAAAGACACGGACAGAGACAGACAGACAAACAGACAGACAGGCACACACACACATATGCACATACATGCAGTGACAACGGCAAAACAAAGAGAAAAATCACCATAATCAAAGAAATCGAAACTAAGGACAAGAAGAGAGAGAGGTAGAGACAGAGACATATACAGACAGAGAGACAGACAGAGGCAGAGGCAGAGACAGAGAAAAACAGAAAGATAGACAGAAAAGACAGAAACAGACAGACCAATCGACCGACAAACAGACCTACAATCAGACAGACAGACAGAAGAAGCACAGAGGAAAAGCATGGACAGCAAAAGACAAAATCGATTTCCTTTTCCTAAAAACAACCACAGTGAAAATCAACAGCTCTCTTCAAACGAGCTGACAAACACGATCTTGTTGACAAACTGACATCTTGCTTCGTCCACTTTTGAGTCCAGCACGCATGATGTTTTTGATGATGGTGATGATGGTGATGTCTGAAGCCTTGATTTAAAGTTCAATGCAGAGTCACGTTTCGTGTGCGTGGAGTGCAAACAGCCACTCGTCTGAACGCTTGCACAAACACTCCTGCTCATCCTCACGTGTGTGCGCAAACACATACAAGCACGCTAGCACGCACGCACATAAACACACACAGACACACAGACCACAGACACACAACACACACCACACACACACGCACGCACACACAAATTACCCCCTGACCCCCCCCCCCCCACCCCCCCTCCCCAAACACACACACGCATACACACATTTGGAAGGACGCAAAACTGCAGACTACTACTACTACTACTACTACTCCTACTCCTACTCCTACTACTACTACCACCACCACCACTGCAGTACACACACACTCGCACACACACATACGCAGAACACACACACACGCACGCACACAGACACAGACACACACACACACACACACACACACACACACACAGGTTGACAGACAGAAGAAGCACAGATGAACGGCATGGACAGAAAAGACAAAATCGATTTCGTTTTCCTAAAAACAGCAACAAAAACCAACAACACCAACAACAACAAAAATCAACAGCTCTCTTCAAACGAGCTGACAAACACGATCTTGTTGACAAACTGACATCTTGCTTCCTTCACTTTTGAGTCAAGCACGCATGATGTTTTTGGTGATGGTGATGATGATGATGATGGTGATGATGGTGATGATGTCTGAAGCCTTGAAAGAAAGTTCAATGCAGAGTCACGTTTCGTGAGCGTGGAGTGCAAACAGCCACTCGTCTACAAGCTTGCACAAACACTCCTGCTCACCCTCACGTGTGTGCGCAAACACATACAAGCACAGAGACGCACTCAAAGACGCACACACACACACAAGCACGCTAGCACGCACGCACATAAACACACACAGACACACAGACCACAGACACACACATACACACAAGCACGCATACACAAATTACCCCTATCCTCCCTCCCCAAACACACAACACGCATACACACATGTGGAAGGACGCAAAACTGCAGACTACTACTACTACTACTACTACTACTACTACTAACTACTACTATAACTACTACTACTACTACTACTACTACTACTACTACTAACTACTACTACTACTGCTACTACTACTACTACAGCTGCAAACCCCACTACTCCTACTACTCCTACTACTCCTACTACTAACAACTACTAATTCGACTACTATTTCTACAACTACTACTACTACTACTACTACTTTCTACACCACTCCACTCCTACTCCTACTGCTACAACTTCTACTACTCCTACTCCTCCTCATTCCTCCTACTCCTTCTCCCCCTCCACCTCCTCCTCCTCCTCGTCCTCCTCCTCCTCCTCCTCCTCCTACTACTACTACTACAAACTACTACTATACTACTCCTACTAGTACTAGTACTACTAAGACCCTACTACTACTACCACCACCACCACTACTACTACTACTACTAACTACTACTACTACTACTACTACTACTACTACACTACTAACTACCACCACCAAACCACTACTACTACTACTACTACTAAAGACTACTACTACTACTACTACAATTACTACTAACTACTAACTACTACTACTACTACTACTACTACTACTGCTACTACTACTACTACTACTACTACTACTACTACTGCTGCTACTACTACTAACTCCTACTACTCCTACTACTCCTACTCCTACTACTACAACTACTATTTCGACTACTATTTCTACTACTACTAACTACTACTACTACTACTACCTAAATACTACTACTGCCACTTCCTCCTAAATCCTACAGCTACAAACTTCTACCACTCCTACTCCTCCTCTTCCTCCTACTCCCTTCTCCTCCTCCACCTCCACCTCCTCCTCCTCCTACAACTACTACTACTACTACTCCTACTAGTACTAGTACTACTAAGACTCCTACTACTACTACCACCACCACCACTACTACTACTACTACTACTACTACCACCACCACCACTACTACTACTACAACTACTACACTACTACTACGACTACTACTACTACTACTACTACTCATCTACTGCTAATTCTACTACTACTTCTACTACTACTACCACCCACATGCAATACACACACACATACGCGCGCGCACACACACACACACACACACACACACACACACACACACAGAAACAGACAGACAAGCTGACAGACAGAAGAAACACAGATGAAAAACATGGACAGAAAAGACAAAATCGATTTCGTTTTCCTAAAAACAGCAACAAAAACCAACAACAACAACAACAACAACAAAAGTCAACAGCTCTCTTCAAACGAGCTGACAAACACGATCTTGTTGACAAACTGACATCTTGCTTCGTTCACTTTTGAGTCCAGCACGCATCATGTTTTTGATGATGGTGATGATGGTGATGTCTGAAGCCTTGAAGGAAAGTTCAATGCAGAGTCACGTTTCGTGAGCGTGGAGTGCAAACAGCCACTCGTCTGAAAGCTTGCACAAACACTCCTGCTCACTCCTCACGTGTGTGCGCAAACACATACAAGCACAGAGGCACACTCAAACACACACACATACAAGCGCACGCGCGCACGCACGTACGCAAACATACACATACACACGCGCGCGCATGCAAACACTAACACAAACGCAACACACACACACCACACGCACGCACGCACGCACACCACACACACATACACACACAAGCACACACACATGCACCCCCCACCCCCCAAACACACACACATAACCCCCCCCATCCCACCCCCACCCCACACGATGGATATCTCGTATCATTTTTTATGGAAGGACGGAAAATTGAAGACGACTACTACTACTACTACTACTACTAACTACTACTACTACTACTACTACTACTACTATTGCTTCTACTACTACTACTACTACTACTACTGCTGCTGCTGCTGCTGCTGCTGCCTGCTGCTGCTGCTACAACTACTACTACTACTTCTGTTGTTGCTGCTACTGCTACAACAAGAACAACAAGAAAAAGAAAAAGAACAACAACAACTACTACGACTACTACTACTACTACTGCTGCTGCTGCTTCTTCTGCTACAACAAACAACAAGACTAACAAGACCAAGACCAAGAACAAGAACACCAACACCAACACTAACTACAACTACAACTACTACTACTACTACTTCTACTACTGCTACTACTATTACTACTCTACTACGACTACGACTACCACGACTACTACTTCCTCGACTACCACGACTACTACTACGACTTCTACGACTACTACTATAATAAATGCACTCACACACACACACACACACACACACACACACACACACACCACACACACACACACACACACACACACACACACACCACACACACACAACGCACACATACACACTTATAACACTCACTCAAACATAGAGAAAAAAAGAATAAAACGACCCCCCCCCCCCCACCCCCGTCCCCCCCCCAACCCCCCCCCCCCCACCCACAACAAC